>CAWUFW010000529.1:2400000-3600000 GCA_963921515.1 Calotriton arnoldi | reverse complement strand
CTCACTTTATGGACTGGGGTAGGGACAGCGCCCATACTAGAAGGCCACCAGTTTTGTGACCAAAAGGATGTGTCAGAGCCTAATAAGAGTACCTCAGTTTTTGTTCCATTAGTTTTAGGCAGTTTGTCCCCATCCATTGATTTATATGGGACATGCATTGGTTGAAACGCTCAGCTGTTTCATCAGGCTTACTAGAAATAGACACCACTATTTGGGTGTCATCAGCGTAAGATATAAGTGTAAAGCCGAATTGCCTAATGACCCTAGCTAAGGGGGTCACATAAAGGTTAAACAGGGTGGGGCTCAAAGAGGAGCCCTGAGGTACCCCGCAAGGCAAAGTAAACTGTTCTGAACAGGAGTCCCCTATCTGAACATATTGGTATCTGTTGTTCAGAAAGGATTTGAGCAAGGATTGGGCAGAGTTCTTGATTCCCACCTCCTGGAGTCTCCTGATTAGGATGTCATGGTTTACGGTGTCGAAGGCCGCCGACAGATCCAACAGGATCAAGGCGGCCTTGGCACCCGTGTCCAGTATTGCCCGGATCTCTTCTGCCGCCATGATTAAGGCGGTTTCAGTTCCGTGTCCTTGTCGGAAACCATACTGTGAAGAATCTAGCAGGTCTGTCGACGAGATGAAAGTTGTTAATTGGAAGTTTAAATTTTTTTCCAGGATCTTGGCTGGAAAAGGGATCCTTGCTATCGGTCTGTAATTGCTATTGTCATTGGGATCTAGATTGGGTTTTTTCAGTAGTGGAAGAATAGATATTGTCTTCCATACGTCTGGAAAGACACACGAGCTAATTATTTCTTTAAAAAGTATACTGAGTTGTTCACTGATTGTGTCTGGTGCCATATGGAATATGTTAGGAGGACAGGGGTCTGATGGTGCTCCGGATTTTGTTGATTTAATTGCCTCCTCTATCTGTTCTATGTTTGGTGGTTTAAACGAATCCAAGACATTGGTGGGGTATAGGGAAATTGGGGCGGGAGTGGCTGCCATGCCGTCTTCCCAGTCTGAAAGGGATTCGAAGATGATTTGTACTTTGTTCTTAAAATACCCTGCGAGTTGGTTGCAGAAAGCTACGCTGATGTCCTTTTTTTGTGGTTCAGGAAGCTTGACTAGCTTCTTCAATGTTGAGAATAGTGCTTTACTGGAGTTACCTGCCTGTTGGATTTTATTTGAAAAGTAATTGCTTTTCTTTTCCAGTAACATCTTTTTATAGATGCTCAAAGATTGAGAATATAGAGTTTTATCAGTTATTGAGTAGTTGCTTCTCCAGCGTCTCTCTGCCTGTCTGCAAAGTTGTTTCTGTTTGCGCAGGGCAACACAGAACCAGGGCTCAGATTTCTTTATGCGCTTGGTCGTAATGCTTTTTTCTGGTGCCAGTAAGTTTACTGCAGATGTAATCCAGTTAGCAAAGTTACCTGTTGCTTGATTTGCCTCATATTTTAGGTCAGGTTTAGAAGATGCCAGAGTGTGTTGCATCTGTTGGGGTCAATATTCCTCCATTTACGACCTCTAATTATCTTATGGGGTATGTGCGTGCTGGATCAAATCAAATCAAATCAAATCAAACTGACTCGGACTAACCAGGCCTAGAGCCAGTGCTATGCTAAAAGACACTTAGAATACAGTGAAAACACCTACATACACTAGGGAACACTATGCGTTGGGGTACCCCTGTGATTAGCATAACCTCCTCTGTAAGGCCCTAGTACATAATAGGGCAGGGGGATTAAAACTTCCTCTTAAAACGCGCCCCGGGGCGCGTTTGCACAGTGGTGAAGGGAGGGGGGGGGCCTGAAGTGACGTGTGCAAACAAGCCCTGTGTCCGTTTTAAGTTGGGAGATTAAGTCCCCTTGAATCCTGAGGGTCCCTGGGGTCCAACTAGCCCACTAGGTACCTCCAGTAAGCGCCACAGAGCTGCGTTGCACAGAGGTGTAAAAAGGGGCGTGGCTCGACCACGTCTCTGCAACGCAGCCCTGTGGCGCGACCTGGGGGAACCTGGTGGGCTAGTTGGCCCCCAGGGTCCCTCAGGATTCAAGGGGAATTAATTCCCCAACTTAAAACGCGCCACAGGGCGTGTTTGCACACATGTCCCCTGAGGCCCCGACCCCTCCCTTCACCACTGTGCAAACGCGCCCTGTGGCGCGTTTTAAGTTGGGGTATTAGGTCACCTTGAATCCTGAGGGTCCCTGGGGCCCAACTAGCCCACCAGGTACTTCCAGTAAGCGCCACAGGCCTGCGTTACAGAGAGGTGTAAAAAGGGGCATGGCCGGAGCCACCTCTCTGCAACGCAGCTCTGTGGCACTTACTGGAGGTACCTGGTGGGCTAGTTGGCCCCCAGGGACCCTCAGGATTGAAGAGGAATTAATTCCCCAAATTACAACGCGCCACAGGGCGTGTTTGCACACATGTCACCTCAGGCCCCGCCCCCTCCCTTCACCACTGTGCAAATGCACCCCGTGGCGCGTTTTAAGTTGAGGGATTAATTCCCCTTGAATACTAAGGGTCCCTGGGGGCCAACTAGCCCACCAGGTACCTCCATTATGCGCCAGGGAGCTGCGTTGCAGAGAGGTGTTCAGAGGCCACGCCCCTTTTTACACCTCTCTGTAACGCAGCTCTCCGGATTGTAGGGGAATTAATTCCTCAGCTTAAAACGCGCCACAGGGCGCGTTTGCATAGTGTTGATGGGAGGGGGCGGGGCCTCCGGCGCGATGCCAGCTTTTTTTTATATTTTCTTTTATAGAAGGGGGGCTGTGTGGCCCCCTTTCCTTTCCTGGTTTTTTGGGCCCTGGGAACCCCATCCCCCAGGGCCTGACCCCTAATTTTTGTTTGTTTTACTTTTTAATTCGGGAAGGGGGCCGCGTGGGCCCCCCTCCCATGGCCATTTTCGGCCCCGGGGATCCCATCCCCCGGGGCATGGCCACTTTATATATTTTTTTTATTAATATTTTCAAAGGAGGGGGGCCGCTTGGCCCCCCTCCCGGGCCACTTCTAGCCCCGGGGACCCCATCCCCCGGGGCCTGGGCTCTCGTTGGGGCCCGTGGGGGGAGCCCCACTGCCCCCACGGTCCCGCCGGCTCCCCGCGTCCTGCGGGAGCCGGCATTGCTTTTCCACATGGGGAGCTGCAGACATGCAGCTCCCCATGTGGAAAAGCAATCTGCTTTGGTTCATTGAAGCGAGAGCAGGTTTCCCTGCTCTCGCTTCAATGAAGCAAAGCAGTTTGCAGTGACAGGGCGGGGGGTGGCGATCCCCTGGTCATGAACCAGGCTAGACACCATTCTAGCGCTTGGAGGTTCCTAAAGTTTAGAGATGTAGCGTTCATAAAGGTAGACAAGTAATACCCAGGTGTTTTGGCTGCTACCATCAGCGCAGGTCTATGGTCGAGTGTTGCGGTCTTGGCCCTATTGTGCTCAGAGGTTGGTGGGGTGATGCGTCTGCTGCAGAGGTTTGTGTAACCTTCAAGCCACAGGACTATTTCCTATTACAACTACTACTATGAAGACAGAAAAATAAAGGCCACGGTTTCCAAACCTTTGTAAAGTACTCATACACACTGAAGGGAGTGTTGTGTGGTGGCATGTGGAGGTGTTCCCTGGAGGGCATATGTGCCTAGGGTTCCGCTAGTGTTTTTATCACTCCAGAACCGCTGCATTTCTTATTAATAGCTTTGCCTACACGTGCCCTCCAGACGTCATCTCCCTAAGCCAATGGGAATGGATCCAGTGTCATCGATCTGCACAGACACCTGAGGAGTGCGGTCATAATATTTTCAGGTCTTACCTACAGCGTATGTTGGTAAACAAATCTCTTGAATTCTTTTCTTTCCTAGGTCAGTGGCTTGCTCCTGATTTGATGAACCACCTCCCTTGTCTGGTTTTTGTCCCTCACGATCACTGTATCACTAGCGTTTGATTGTATGCATTGCATCCTTCCACTGCTGACTTGAGGGCACTTTTTTTTTCTTCTGATAGCACTCCATTGGAGTGCATTGTTTTCTGTGCTCTCTCCCTACTCCCTACTCCCTATACTACCCTGCCTTCTGCGACCCCTCCATCTGCTTCCCCCTGCAACCCATCCATTGCTCTCCAGTCCGCTCCTCATTTTTATTTTATTTTTCTTATTGAAATTTCTTTCTTCCTCAAAGACCCGCGCCTCCTACCTTCTTCTCCTCTCACGACCCTATACTCATCTGCTGCTCAGTGGTCCTGCCGAAGCCCCCAGCCCCATTCCACTATCAGTTTTAATATTTTAATGTTGTCATTTTTTCTAAGGGCCTGGCTGCTGCAAAGTACTACCAGGCAGTTCACTTTATCTTTATTCTAGATTCACTGTCCGACAATGTCCGTCAGCTACGTTTAAAATTAAATTAATAATGTCAAAACAGCCACTGACGGATCATGACACATGAGTAAACATGCACCTGCGAGCCTGATGATGGAAAAAAACCAATCAATCCGTGTGGATGCTTGCACATGGTGGTGATTGTGGCCAATCATGAGCAGCCATCTGAGAATGACTTTTCATATAAACGAAAACGTTCCAAGTTAGCCGCCATGAGAACGCAAGCATGCATGCATTCATCATATGTATCATTGCCATTTGACCGAAGCACCAATGCCAATACAAACAAGCACTGGAGAAGTCAAAAGGTCAGCACTCGCCTTTTAAAGGGCGAGACCTATGTTGGTGTCACTGTTTCTTTATATTGGTTGCGCAAATGATTGCTTAAGTATGTCCTTCTGCTTTCATGAGGGACTATTTGACTGTCTGAGAACGGCTCAGTGCTCACTCCCCAGTAGCCAGGTAATTACAAGCATACCAGCCATCTTGGAATGGTATTCTAGATATTCGATTGTTTTACCATTTCAAGATGACCACCATTGTTTTCCTTAGTTGGGGATCATGGCATCTACACTTGGAAGGAAGCACTAAAAGGAGCATTTGCAAATTAGAGTCTCCCCAAAAAAATATAAAATGTTCTCGCTGTAGCATACATTTTTCAGATGCTTTTGTCTGCACTTCTTCTCCAGTATGTAAACAAGCACTGACAAAGCTAATACCATACAGCACAAACGTCGCACCTATTCCCTTTGTCCATACTTAATATTTTTATGGCTGGTTTCAGTAAATAAAATGTTCTGGTGTATTATTGTTAGAAATTACGTTTTAATGTTAACGTTTTTGAGTCCTTACAGTGTTTTTTTTACGTCATTCAAATGACGAAGGGGCAGATTTACGAGCCCCTTGCGCCACTTTTACGCCGCTGTTGCGTCACTTCTGTGACGCAGCGGCGGCGTAAACCATGCACCACGTTGTGCCCTATTTACAACGTGACGCATCTAGGGAGATGCGTCACGTTGTAAAGCCCTGCGCCACTTGAAACCTGCGTCAGGTTTCATGTCGGCGTTCTGGCGCTGGGGGGGGGGGTAGCGTTCCGGCGCAGTAAAGCCTCGGAAAAGTGCCTCAGTGAAATCTACAAGATTCCACTAAGTCACTTTTCCGACGCCGCTGCGTCAAAACCTTGCGCCTGCTTGAAGCAGGCGTAAGGCGTGACGCACCACGTTATGCATGGGCAGGCCACGAGCATTGCTGGAGTTGCGTCGCGCTTGCGACACGACTCCAGCAATGCGCCACCCTTCCGACGGGAGATGCGTCACGCATCTGTTTATCCTTGCACCGCATTGTAAATGCAGCACATCTGTGGTGGCGCAAGGGTAAACTTGCGTGACGCATCTTACCTGGCGCATCCCTGCTGATTTGCAGGGATGCGCCAGTCGTCATAAATCTGCCCCTAAATGCTTTTCCCTAGTCCATTTGAGAAATTCTCATATTGTTAATCAATGAACGTTAGTGAATAACATGAGACCACAGGAGAAAGTGAGGTACTTTGCAGGTTGTGATAGGATTCGCGAACCGCCTTGGTGAGGCTCACAAGGCACAGCCAATCCTCGCTTCACAGTAAAGTGCACACGTCACCACCCTCTCCTCACTCCAGCTACGGTGAACGTTCAGCCGCTTCCTGAAACCAAAAGCAGTATGCCACCCACTCCACTTGTGCCCAGTTGAAGTGATGTTTTAGTCCTGGGCTTTTATTTGACAATACAATGCATCTTGGTAGTCCTGGTTACGTTCAATGTGACTATCAGACCAAAGTTCTAGATTACAATGATTTGAAGATGTAAAACTTAAGTGGAATACTGTGCTGCTTGTGAGGTGAAGGCATCTATTAATTTAATGCTACGCTTGAAGGAGAAGACGCAGAATGGAATACAAGTAAGGTCACGCGCGACATTGGCTGCGTGTCACGCATGACACAGTCTGCTCGTCACAGAGGACAGGGCCTGAGAGTTAATACAACAGTCCTTGAATAAAGTGCACTTGTGAGCAAGAGAATCCATTTTACACGCCTCACCTGAAAGGTTAATTAAATCAAATATGCAAGAGATGATAATAGATGCACAGAATAAACACTTCCAGATCTCTCGGCGGTAATGGCAGATCATTAAAGTCCTTTTCGATACTCAGTTTATAATTACGACTTTAAAGACTTCCAGACAATCAGTGGAAACGACATCCAAGCAGATGATCCTGCTAGGTTTATTTATAAAATTCACCGTGTATCTACGCATAGCAGACAATAAAAAGTACACGCTTGGCCGACTGCTCGAAGCAGTTCAATAAGTCAAGTGAACAACATTCAGCATCTTTTCCACAGGGTTTTTCACTGGTGAACTGAGCCAAAAGCAAATAAGTGTTTATGCTCCGAGAATTGAAGAGATGAGACTACAACAGGCCACTAATATCGATGTCTCTGATGAGTCACTGGGGATCTGGCCACACCCATCAGTGAACACAAATCTGTATGGACTGTTCACTATTGGAGATAATTTCCTAACACTTGAGTTTGTAAATAGAACACAGCAGTAAAACAAGCTTTATCAAAATAAATAGCTCTCATCCGTGGATGGGGTTCCTGGGCCCTAATAAGGCTCGGGGAGGGGGGCCATTCGCCCTATCCCCACATTTACTCATCATTAATCGCTGTGCAAGCAAATTGCAACCCTCAGACACAAAAGAGGCACTTTATGTTGTGTCGCAATTCTGTGCTATAGGAAGCAAAGCTTACTTTCGGGGGAAATCGCTAATAATGTTATGTTTTTGTATATGCTTCGTGGTCGGTTTCCTGACCTTCCCAGAACTCGAACTCACAAGAATATGAATAGTGAGTTTATGCAATAGCTTTAGTGTCAGGGCTAGGGCAGTTGTTTGCATATGTTTCCCTGGTGAATGAATGAATTATTAAATGAATGAATGAATGATGTTTATCAAAAGTGAACAGGTGCCCTACCTAGTGGCACCCAGGCGCTACTGGTGAACCTGTACCTTCATCTTAGTGCATTTGTCAGTGTCTCCCCATCCTAACTTGTAAGTCACTATCCCTTGGCCAAATTGACAAATCAATGTCTCCCTGTACGCATCAGTGTCTGAGACGCAGTGTTTGTGTGAGTCTCAACAGCCATGTCCCATTGTGCAGCACTGTTTTCCTGTTTCACTGTCCATGTCAGTCTCTCCAGGGCCTAATGTGAGCGCCAGTCTCTCTCTGCCCCAGTCCCTCTGACTGTAGTGGACTGGCCACCCACTAATGGTGTTGTTCTGACCAGTTTTCCTTTCGCTTCTCACAGAGTCTTTGTTCTCTTGCCTTTCCTTGTCTGAGTATTTCTCTGATCTGGTGAGTGTATTAGGATCTCTTTGTTCCATTGTGTGCATCAGTATCACTCTAAGTATGTGTGTGTGCATGTGTATGAGTATTGCTCTAGAAGTGTGTGTATGTGTGTGTGTGCATAGGCGTGTGTGTTATTGTTCTTGCCTTAGCACCTGTATAAATTTCTTGCTGGCCTGGTGTCCACATGCATGTCTTCTTGTCCCTGTGCCTCTATCCAGATGTCCTTGTCTGAGTGCTTCCCTCGAACTCTTGCATCTGGATGGTGGTATCGTCCTGCTCCACAGCCTCCAAGATTCCACTCTGGCACCCCGAAGGGCCTCCTGCATGTAGCAGCACATCTCATCCCGGGTCTGAAGAAATATGATCACATCACCCCATTCTGATGGAACTCTATTGGCTCCCCTTGCTGGCCTGCACCATCTCAAAACCAGCCACATCATTTACAAAGCCATCATGACCAACACCCCCGGTTATCTTGCAGACAAGCTCACCGTCTCTGATGGTTCTTGGCACACCTGCAGCCAGTACACCATCACACTGCAGACTAGAAAAAAAGAAAATACAAGACAGCAGGCCTTTTCCATCTATGCACCCCAGATCTAGAACAACATATCTGTATCCACCAGGAACATCCCAATATTGTTCCAAATTAGAAAAAGAACAATACGCCTCCATGTGTTAACAATTCACAACCCACCTACTTCTCTGATCACTCGTTGAATCCATGCTTGCCTTTAACCATGTATGGCACTCCGCTGCCTTTTGCCTAATAGAATTACCATATATACATACATTCATACATACAGTGTGTGTGTTACGGTCTTCTTGCCCAGTGTGTATATCAGTAGAAATCTTATCATACATCTCGGTGGGTCATTGTCCATGTGCATGAGTTCCTGTCCGAATGCACATATCCACATATCCCTGCAATGGTCTACATGTTTTTCTGTCCATGTTCACTGAGTGTTTCCCTCATGGAGTGTGCATGTTAGAGTTCTCTGGTTCCTAGGCCCAGGTATCCCTGCAATTGTCTATGACTTTTTCTGTCTATGGTCCCTGTCTCAATGTTTTTCTAATACAGTGTGTGTTTTAGGGTTTAAGGCAGCCAGCTGTGGTCCAGAACGGCTCCATGAGGCCAGATAGCTGTTGGACGAGGTCCCACTGAAGCCATTAACTTTTGGTGGGAAAACTCATAGTGGGAGAAATTCAAAATTCATTATTTCATCAATTTTGAACTTGGTAACACAGTCTGGGCATTGGTTGCACCTCATTAGTATCAGTTTAATACACAAATATAGCAATAAGCAACAGAATGGTGACCAGCCCAGCTTTGCAAAGAACCTTCCACTGTGCGGCAACATGTGTTGCTGTATTTTTAGTACCTTTTGATCCATTTGAGCTAGAAACATTTTTTTGTTAAAATCTGCGAATTATGTGGCATACGATGGATTATGTGGCAAATGCGGCAAGTCTATAGTTATGCGAAAATCGCAGCAGCCACACAATCGCACATTTCCAGTGGCCTGCTCATAAGTAAGAGTGAAGTGTCAAGTATCTGCCCGACAGGTAATAGGTTATAACCTCTTGACCTTGACCAATGAAGGAGCTCCTGCACAGACAGAGCAGTGGGGCCTTTAGACCCTCTTCCGTCCAGGAGAGAGTTTTGGGGTTATATTTTAACCCATACATGATGCTCTCATGAGTTTTATATTACCTTAAGTGCGCCATATATGTTTCTAAATGTTCCTTCGATTCAGTGATCCCCATCAGAAAGAATTAAACTAAGGTGGAACGGAAGCCCCATTCTGCAGGTAAACATCCTTGGATTAGCACCAACATCACTAGTACTTAACCTCAAACCCGTAGCCATTGTCCCTTATTGTTCGGCAGGCAGTGCTTGCTTCGGCAGCTTTGCTAGGTGACAGCACTGCTGAAAACTACATTTATTTCATCGACTCCGGCAGGATGAAAGTCTGTCTTGGCTCCACTGATATTCGCACTGGTCACACTTGGAAGGTACAGGTAGTTCTACGCAGTGGTCACTTAACTCTCTCAATAAATACATCCCTAATGGGTGTAGATCACCAGGTATTTTAAATACTAGGACAGTCTGAAGAATGACACACACAGCCTTTTGAGCTCTCTGCACCCAGAAAAATAAAAGATATATAAGCAGAGAAACAGTGTCAGTACTCAAGGTGATAAACGTATAATTCCTGGGCACTGTAACACATAAGATTAGACACCAGGTGGCAGTGTAACAACATACATTTTTACAGCTGAGAGAAGAAATGTCCATTTGGCAGCGCATCCACGCAACTCATTTGACAATAAATGCGGCATCGCTTGTGAACAGGTGTGTAAGTTGTTTATTGTAAGTGAACAGAAAGTATGATATAAAGCAGCAGACAAATGTATTCTACGGCTGTAAAGTAATTTATATGGGTAGAATCACTATTGGTAATTTAGCACAAATATACATAGATGTATTTGTGTGCAGTTACTAATTCTCTTTCTCCTGTTAAGACATCCATCTGCAAACCTGCAAGTTCAAATGTTTTATTCATACGCCCTCTCTTTGTCTCAACCTCTAGGTCTCCCAGTTTCTCTTGTCTCCCACCCAGTGGTTTGGGTGGGTGGGTCTATAAAGGGGATGGAGAGGGGGTGGGGTCTCTAAAAGTGGGGTGGCCAAAGAAGGCTAATCTTTTCAAGGAGGTGTGGCTCATGTAATTCAGGGCGTGGCTTCAAACATGTAAACTAAAACGTTGTGCTTCATACAGCTGCCACCTGAGCAGTATTTGTGAGCCTTTCTTTGATTTTGCATTTAGACATATAACACCACAAAAGACACATGCCTAAAACAAGTCGGACCTATAGGAGTTGCCTATGCTCAGAATCAAACAAATGAGCAACACAAATAATTTTCTAGTGAATAATTAGTACTGAAAATGTTTCAAATCCGGAAATAGAAGCTTTACTTTACTTAGGACTGAGGAAGGGGTGGTGGTCATCGGAGTGCCTCATTCACTCCTGTTCTCATTTCGTTCTACCACAGCACCACCTATTTACTCTCTCCTTTGCTTGTATTTATTTTCATCTACTCCACTCAACCAGCGCCCCCACAAACACAAACCACCACCCCCACAAACACAAACCAGCGCCCCCACAAACACAAACCAGCACCCCCACAAACACAAACCAGCGCCCCCACAAACACAAACCAGCGCCCCCACAAACACAAACCAGCGCCCCCACAAACACAAACCAGCGCCCCCACAAACACAAACCAGCGCCCCCACAAACACAAACCAGCGCCCCCACAAACACAAACCAGCGCCCCCACAAACACAAACCAGCGCCCCCACAAACACAAACCAGCGCCCCCACAAACACAAACCAGCGCCCCCACAAACACAAACCAGCACCCCCACAAACACAAACCAGCGCCCCCACAAACACAAACCAGCGCCCCCACAAACACAAACCAGCACCCCCACAAACACAAACCAGCACCCCCACAAACACAAACCAGCACCCCCACAAACACAAACCAGCACCCCCACAAACACAAACCAGCGCCCCCACAAACACAAACCAGCACCCCCACAAACACAAACCAGCGCCCCCACAAACACAAACCAGCACCCCCACAAACACAAACCAGCGCCCCCACAAACACAAACCAGCGCCCCCACAAACACAAACCAGCGCCCCCACAAACACAAACCAGCACCCCCACAAACACAAACCAGCACCCCACAACACAACTCAACCACTCACCTGAAAGCAGTGCATTTACTTTTCCTTCACTGCTGTCAATATTTGGACATCTGTGTCCCTCCTTCACGCACTTTTTCATCAAATCACAATGACAGTTGGTGAATAGGAGGCCATTGCACAGTGCACGCTGCAGAGAGGCCTATGATTGAATGTGTATCAAGTCTGAACACCTTAATGACTCACTCACAGGCCCTGTGTGATACTTGCGCTGCCTTCAACCTCAGCTCCAGATCTCTCTACCGCGCCATCATTAATACCCACCCACAATGTCAACTCGTCCAGACACCCAGAGGCCACTCAGTTCATAACACCCACTATGAAGACCCATATGTTGCATGAAAAAAAACTTCAGAAACACAGTATCTAGAAAAAGCAAATATTCTCAGGCTAGGCAAGATGGAGTATAATATATGAATAACAAGCATTGGCAAAGCCAATGGGTTTCGCCTATTCGAGATCTGTTGGCTTTGACAAATGTTTTTTTTACATGTTACACAGCACTGCGAGCCAGCATTGACTGCATCATAGCAATCTATTTTCTTTTCACTCTAAGCCATGCTGTACAGCAACATGTGTGCAACATGTAATAAAACATTGACAAAGCCAATAGATCTCACTTGGGCGAAACCTATTGACTTTGCTAATGCTTGTTTTTACTCTCTGTGGCATGCAGGTGTTTTACTATTTGTTTCCTTCCCCACGAGATACTCTAAAAAAATAAGAATCACATACCAAAGACAAAGAGTGAATAGGGTGAAATATGTCAGACAGCAATAAACATCTTTGAGAGATGTATAATTTTGTTGACAAAGTCACAATTTAATTGGCACTGCCTATAAAATTATTTACATAACCTGCAGATTTTGCTAGAGGATACTGACTTGTTTTAATCACAAGCATTGGCAAAGTCAATAGGTCTCGGCAATGCCTAAACTGTTGGCCTTGTCAATGTGAATGTCTTTTAGCTAAGTTGTCTAGCAGCACATCCGATGTTCAGCATGGCTGGAAGTCAATGAAACCCCAGAGTCACAGGATGTTGAGCTCAAACAGAGCCCCTTTGCCCCCCCCCCATGTTGAGTTTATTGTCCTGCCCCTCCTAACAAAAAAAAGCTCTATGATGTGGCCTGCGCTGGCCGCATCATAGCGCTTTTTTCAGTGACTTTCAGCCATGCTGAACAGCAGATGTGGTAATAGACAACATGGCTAAAAGACATTCACATTGACAAGGCCAATAGCTCTGGCATCGGTGAATATGCACTTTAATTAAGATGCAGATGAAGTTGATATCAGACTGCAAATCTATGCAGGACAGAGAGAATGTGCTTGTATAAGCACCATTATAACACATATGGGGGGGGGGGGTTGTAGAAATGCACTTTAATGCAAGGAGACCCTACTGGCACACAGGTTGCCTTTAATACACGGTGAGGATGGACTTCTATGCTGACTATACTTTATCAATTACTTGAGAAAAGGTTTCCATAAAGAGTCTGCACTTTAACATGAACAAAGGCTTCTAAACATATTGCACTTTAACACTGGTTAAAGCTGCAAATGTCTAAGACTGCACTTTCACACGACTTATGGCTGTTTTTCAGACTACGTTCTGTAAAATAGAAGAAGCTTGTACAGACTACGATCCAGTGGTGCTGGAACAATTTTCAGAGCGGATGTGCCGCCATCAGTGTTACATCTCTGAAGTCAATGATATTGTGAAAAAGCCAAGCGCCACGCAAAAAAACAAGTATTAAAAAATGAGCCATAGCCATTCCACAGTAGAGTGGGAAGGGTGTTATATGTTGTCGCTGGTGCATTTTAAAGCACAATGTCACAAATATATTATTAAACCATTGTGTGGTAGCGGACTGCCATTTACGCTTCACACATTTTCCATTGAAACGGCCACAAAATTCCCACTGATATGCAGTCTTCCACACAAACAAAGGATAATGTGTGGGTTTAAGCAAATATCTATCACTATGCTTCTCAATCCAAATAACTAACGTATCCACCACTTAAATTACTTTCATATTTCACTATACTAATTCACCAGTAATCCTTTAGGCGTTCCAGAGTAGCATGCTACTCGCCAAAAGCGGTTTGACGCATAGTATGGGGTATTAAACGCTATATAATTGCAATTTCAATTACAATTTTCACATTAAGTATTTGAGTGGCTTCAATCTCAATGAAATATTTGTTTCCATCACACTTCCAAATTCCGAAAAAATTTGCTCCATTTGTGCTTTACTGCTGAAAAATTTTGAAATATTTGTACAAGTTCATTTATATAAATTTTAATATTATTGTTAGAAAAATCTGATATCCTACAGACTTTCCTTTCACACTCCCTGTTCCCCAGCAAGATCTGTCAAATGGTTCACTTTATAAAATCCTCTAACGTTGCCAGTCAAAGAAAGAAAAGTGAATACTAGTGTCCGTGATAAAAATGTAACGCGCTATTTTTGCTGGTAAACAGGCAGAGTGCGATTTGTGACATTCTGCAACTCTCAGAAGCCAATGACTTCAATGAGGCGCCGATGGTAGACCCTAGATTCTTAAGAAACTGCTAAACAACACACAGAAGAAAAAACCTCTACTGGGAAATGTGTAAAATCGGGTTTCCCACAGGCCGGATCATTTCTCAAACACAAAACTCCCACGGAGCAATCCTGCCTAGGCTCGGACCGGACGCAGACTCACCTGACAGCTTCAGGTAGGCGCGAGCGGGCCGGGCAGCAGCAGAGAAGAGAAAGCACTGGCAGGGCAACTGGGCAAGGCTAGTCAGGCAGGGCCCAGGGCTGGTAATAATGTAAATTATGGCCGGTGACGGACCTCGGACGGTCCTTCTCAGCGTAGCGTGGCGGCTGGGTCTGACCTGGGATCGGATCTCGGCTCACGCACACTTTTAATTGCGCGCTCTGCATGACCAGTATTCAAGTACATTGGTCACGACACCAGACCCTGCCCCACCCTGAAAACCGCGCAGGCGTCGCAGAGACAGCTGCGCGCCACGCGCACCCACTAACCATTTAGCCTCAGAGGTCCGGCCGGGCCCGCGCACCATTAATTTGTGAAGAGGCTCGCTCGGGGCCCGCGCGTGCGCACTGCACCATTAAATTAATAAAAGAGCGAGCCTCCATTTAATTAGAAGAGCGGAGCCTCTGAGGCCCGGCCGGGCCTGCTGTGTGCTGCTGTGCACCATTTAATTTATTGAGACCGGCCGGGTGTGCCGTGCGCACTGCGCACCATTAAAATCATGATAAATAAAGTAAGTGAGGGGGCCCCTGGAGCGCGGGCCCGGCCCTCCCCCCAACCCTGTGTTACGCCCCTGCCGTGGCGTGTGCACCCTTAATTTATTGAGGCCGGGTGTGCTGTGCCGTGCGCACTGCGCACCTTTAAAATCATATCATGATGAATAAAGGGAGGGGGCCCCTGGAGCGTGGGGGCCCCCCCGCAACGCGGGGACTGCGGGGGCCTGTGTTACGCCCCTGATTCGTCCCCTTCTATCTCTCCCTCTTTAATTTCCTCTCTAGGCTCTCTATCTCTCCAGCTCATCAGGAGTAGCTCCTCCGCTAAGGCGGAGGAGCGTCACCCCACTGCGAGCAGTTTAAAAAGGAAAACTAAAACGATAATAACTAATGTTTAATTGTTTTAGTTTTCCTTCCTGCTCAGGTGTGCGGCGGGGCCAGTGGGCCGGGCTGACCAGTGCAGGGGGCAGGGAAGGAGAGTAAAGCACACTCTAAAGTGCGCATGAGGGTTTGACCGGCCCATGAGGTCAAACCATCATGCACTCTTTGCATCTTCCCTACCAGGCTGCATTACACAGCCTGGTGGGGAACAAGCAAAGCCTCCAAGCCCCTGTCTGAGTGCCAATCCATGGCTCTCAGACCAATCACAATGCTGCTTAAGGCAGCATTGTGATTGGATAGAGGGTTCTGGGAGCTTCCTGTTGCGGCGCCGAGGAGACAGAGCAGAGGCGGCAGCACCCAGCGGCACCCAGGTAAGTCAGTTTATTTTTATTTGTTTTATTCTCCCCTCCCCGCAAACCCCCCCTCCACCCACCACCCACACTTAATAGCAGCCGCTACTGCAGCTCATACTCTCACCTTTTCTCTCATTCTGTCACTCCAGTCCTCCCGCCATTTCTTTATCCCTCATTCCTGGCTCATACTTTCATCTCCGCTCATGCCTCTCACTTTTTCTCCCACGTTTACCTGCTCTTTTTTTCCCTTCTCTCTTCTCCCTCTCTCTTATTCCCCCTTCAATCTCGCTCTCTGCCTCTCTCACTCATTCCTCTCCCTCTACCCTCTACTTCCTCTTGTTTCCCTGTATCTCGTTCCCTTCTCTCGTTCCGTCTCTCACTCTCGCCAGCTCTCACTCTCATGTCTTTTTATTCATTGCACTCTCCCTTCTTTCTCTTTCTCTCTCTCTCTCTCTTTCTATCCCCTCTTTTCTCTCTATTTTTCACTCTTCTGTGGTTTTTTGCTGTTACCTGCATTTGCTACCTCCCTTTCACATGCCTTTTCTCTCCTTCCCCCGCTTCTTTATTTTATGCTTTCTCCATTCTCTCACACTTTCTTTCTCTGTCTCTCTCATCTACTTTGCGAGCTCTCTCTCTCTCCTTTTCTCTTTCTCCATCGCATTCTGTATCATTCTTTATTTTGCTGTGTCTATCAGTGTCTCTCACCTTCCTAACTCCCTTTTATCTCTCATTTTCCCCTCCCTCTTTTTTTTATTTCTCTCTCATTCATTATCTCCGTCTCCCACCTTTTGGTTCTCCTTCATCAGCTCCTCTTTCTGCTCCTTCCTCTTTCTGTTTTCCTCCCTCTCCCTACATCGCTGCTGCTTGAGCAGTCCTTGGACTGTTAGGTGAACAGGGTTGTTATCATTGTAGTGGAATTTAATGCCACCTACACTGGCTGCAACCTCTCACGGCTGGAATACAGGGAAACATAACAATAAAGGGCTCCACTCCTATGAACCCTAGGAATAAAATATTAGAGACATTATTAGAAACTCAAGCAAGGTCCATACTTTACTAGACCACCAGGAACATGAACACAGTGAACAGTAACTGTAAACCCAGCACTCATTACAAGCTGTATTACATTCGTAATGGTCCATATTGTTTCCTAACAGTGTGGATTCATGTGTTATTTTGGAAAATTCATGATTATTTAAGGTAAGTTGTTCCATGAGCCGCAGGTATGTCTTTTTTTAGCTTAGATGACTATGTCTTCAATACTCTTTAAGGGTATCCCACCAGCCACAACACATCTCATCCATGACCTGAAGAACTATGATTACATCATCCCACCGGGACGGAACCACATTAGCTCCCGTTGCCGGCACGCATCATCTTCAAAAACCAGCTGCCTCTTTAGAAAGCCGCATGCAAGCTCACAATCTCTGGTGGCTCTGTTCAGTTCCAGTCAGGATGCCATCAGACTGAAGACAAAGAATTGTATAAAAGAAAAGAAAAACAAGGCAACAAGCCTTTTCCATTAATGCAAACAGAATCTGTAAGAACGTCCCTGTATCCATCAGGAGCACCCCAAAGCTGCTCCAGTTCAGGAAAGGGTTAAAAACATATCTTTTTGAAAAACACTACAGCATCAAGCAGTAGGAGTCTACAAATTAGCTTCCATCACTTGTTGCCTGTATCCCTGCTTTTGACCCTCTGCGGCATTCCAGTGACTTGAGCTAGGCTCATACTACACAAGTACCACATTCATACATTCATATAAAAGCGATGTTTTCACTCAATCAATCAGACTTATAGAGAGCACCTCTGTCCACCCGGCCTCCCGTAGGTAAGAATGCCAGACAAGGACTTTGTTCAGAAAGTTGGGTTATCTGTCGAGCCGGGCGTCCCGGTTTTAAGAAGCAAAGAGTACGCATCAAAGTGAACTTTAATCATCAAATATCCGGATTTTGAGCTGAGATCTAAGCAAGTTCTCCTTAGGTATTCTACATAGTGGGAGAGATAGCTTGTTCCAGGCAAAGGTGGCCAAATAGATGAAAGATCGGCCTCCGCAAGGGGCAAGCCTGAACCTAGGGATTCTCAATAGCAGAGCTTCCAAAGATCTTAACGATCTTATTGGATGGTAGTGACGAAGCCTCTTAACCAAGTAACTATTGGTGGTCTTACAGAAGGCAAGATGGACAATAACAAACACTCCAGGTGTTACATCAAATACAAAGTCATCTGCTGCAGAGTGGGCCTTGGAGCATATGACTCACTCTAGAATTAAACAGAAGCAGGATTTTGGTGTTATCATATCATGAAATCCCACGATAGGGTCAGGCATGCCTTCACGCAATACAACATGCGCACTGCAGTTCTTGCTGTCCTTTGAGTTGGGGTTAGCTGCTGCACTAAGCTGACTGAGCTTCCTGCAATGAATTCCTTCCGAGCCGGCGCACCGAAAGGCTCAGACTTCTAAGCAGAGTGCACCCAGCAGGAGCAGGAAGGCAGTGGCGGCTAGGAGAGACTGGTGGCCTGGCTGCACCACCATAGATGGCCACCAGTTGGGAGGTATGTCCTAGACTCCTCCTAAGTGGCACCGGTAAACTTCGCTCTGCTGCGAGTTCAGAGTTTTTGAAAACTTTGCACTCCAAATGGAGTGCGGAGTTCTAACACTCCACAAACTCCGCAGGCGGAGTGGAGTTACCCGCCCACCCTTACTTTAGATTTCACTTTATAACAACATACACCATCAAGCCTTCAGAGCAACACACACCATCGATGGATACCTGAAAGGACGCTCCCTCAACTCTCTACCTCAGACCCCGTCCTCTCCATCTCCGTCCAGAAGATGGTGTCAATGGCCTCATTAGAGATGTTGCTAACTCTCATTCCCCCTTTGATATTCCTTCAAAACCTCCCCCACACATGACCTGCTGAATATCAACCACTCCTTGGAATGTATGTAATCTAATAACAACGTTCTGCCCTTCTCTCTGATGAAATGCCCCTTACTAACGGCCCCTGTGCACTGCAACATACAGCAAAACAATGTCCCCAATTGCTAAGGGAAGATCAGAAGCACAATACGTCAAACAGACCTGATTACTTAGTGCAGGTCCAGCGCCGTAACACGTGTAACTAATAACACCAGAGACAGAGACTGGTAAAACTTTAATTAACAATACTGAAAAAAAACAACTTTTCCTTATCATAAAGAACATAAATATATGACAGGTATGTCGCATTTATATATCCATTTCATATACTGTAATATATATGTGTGACTAGCAATACTGACCAAGCACAAATGCGGATGACTGACCAAATGAAGTGTTTAATCATTTGCCTGCCCTTGTGCCATCTGGCTAAGTCTTGCTGCCTTTTACTACCATCCACTGCCATTCTTCATCCTTGCACTTGTAAAGCTGGACAACAATAGGTTTGTTGAATCCTATGTTGTTAAGCATTATTTTTACAAAATCTAATGAGTATATCCATACGAGCTATCTCCCACAACCCATGGTGCTGTCAATCTGAAGGGCATTTACTATACTGAGGAATGTGTTGTTGCGGCTGAGACCTTTGACCTCTGGCCTTTTGGTCATTTATAACAAGTTCTATAATGCTTACCTTGATACTCTGACAATAACATTCTGGCACCACACCACAACTTATCGGCTCTGAGTGCCATTGGATAGAATGCACTTGTAATACGGCAGACGGGATATCCCTTTGTGATGTAGTAACCCATCTGACAAACTCTTAAGCAGTAGCTGTTATTTACACAGCTTCTTTTGTAAGAATATGTTCTTCTAGATAATGAGTAGAAATGTACTGATTCTTACACTTGTGTCCAACTATTACTTCTAGTTAATGAGTAGCAACGTTTAGCACTATGCATCAAGGGATATTTTTTCTGTTGCTAGTCGGATACTTTTTAGTAACAGATTATCAAAAACCTATGGTCCATGTCAGAATAGGAAGAAAAGAAGTGAACGAGGACAGGGAGGGCAACAGAGCACATACTCCTAGTCGTTGGTGTCGCAGATATATAAACCCGGAACCTGAACAGATTTATTTTTCCTGATGGGAAAGCTTGGTAAAAGCTCCATAAATCATAGGCGGGTACGACACTTCAGAATTATAGTTAAAATATTTAACATATTTGACAACACAACTTATTCATTGACAGCAAATTATAAGGGCAAGTAAATAAAAAGTTGTAAAACTGCTTGAAACTACCACAAATGACAATTAAGTGCAGAAAAATAACTCTGAAATCCTGAAACAAGAACAATGTTAGTTTTACAGATCTGCTCATATATCTCCTATAGCACTTCTTTTAATTTCAGTTTTGAGATCTTTAAGTGCATGGCTTGGAAGTATGACGTGTGTAGTTTCCATCCTTAGAGTGCTGGTGCTATAACAGTTCATCTCTTGTTGTATCACCCCCATTGTCCTTATCCATCAATGGTCTTTACAAAATCTACTCTCTAAACTGGTCCCGGTCACAAGTTGTCTGCAACTCATATGGAACTCTCATCAGAGCAATCAGTTGCCAAACAATAAACTGGTGCCCCTCTGACCAAGGGTCACACTTGGTGCCGCCTTCAGTCTGCCTGCGTTACACTTTTAGCCAACAATGAATGAAGCCACAGAGTTGTCAACACACTTCTTTGGCTAGCCTTGCAATATACAGATACCACATACATACCTTTTTCCTAAATACATTTTACAAAAACCTGTACAGTTCTACTCCTTGGCTACCACCCTGCCCGGCTGACCTGGTCCTTCCCCACACTTTGGTAGCATACCTTGCCACCCTCGTTAGTGCCCAACTTTTTCTTGGCCATCGCCCAACATTTACTGATCTTAGTAATTGAGGCTGGAGCAATCAACCATGGCCATGCAGGTGTTCTGGGCGTTCATCATAAATATGCATCAGGCATATTTACATATATTCAATTTCAATGGGGAATATTTGCATATTTCTGAATCTCTGATTGTTTCAGAGTGACTGGAGGGAGCATGTTCACTGGAGTGGGAAGTTTTGGTTTTTGTCTTTGTGATGTAGACTTGGGGTGACCAGAAAGGAAAAAGGAGTAAGGCGCATGATGGCTTAATAGGTGGTCTACAAAGGACTCGCAAAGCAGAATGTCCCTTATTTTGGCTTACTGTCTCTTTCATTATAAGTAATAAATATGGTATTATTTTATTTGGGTCTGGGATGCTTATTTTAACTCAATGGAGATTGCCATCTTTGGTAGTATATACTCGTGTTCTTCCTTACTTTCCTACTTGTAGAATTTTGTATGAGAATATCGTATCTAGAGAGAATCTCATTAGCAATCATTTAAGTAGCTAGTGAGTGGTTTTTCAGAAATTCTTACATAAATATCCATAAAATCAATTCATTTTCAGATGTATATTCTTATAAAAGACATCCAAACACCTGTGTGCCTGTTCATATGAATCAAACCCTAGAGATTAGCTTATAAATATCAGGAACTTTCTATAAACCTTGTGAAAAAGCATGGCCACATATTGAAATGTACTCTATTGATGTGCATTCTACACTCATTTATACACTGCTTCATAGCATGGTACACTCTGTGGAAGTGCGTGCTTGGAAAGGTGTTGCACTTACCGTGGGCCATTGTGGAAAGTGTTTTGTTGTGACTAGAGAGATCAAGGTTTTGGGTCCTTGAACTGAGCAGTGTAATGGAGGAGGAGGTTGTGTGATGGAACCACGCATGCTTTTACCACGCATACTGGTTCAACGCAGTCGTCTCAACAACGCAAGTTTTAACAAAGAATATGCCTATACCACGCATACCTTTACAACAAATTATGCGTTGTTAAGGCATGTATGGTAAAGACATATCCGTGGTTAAGACTTGACGGGTAAGTCTTAACCCCCTTGATCCCTGCCCTGAGTCCTAAAACTATCCCCTCCCTCCTGAAAACCTAACCCCTCCCCCGAGCCCTAAAAACGTCCCTGCCCCCAGTTCCTAAAACTACCCCGCCCTCCCCTGAGCCCTAAAAACGACCCCACCCTCCTCTAAGCCCTAAAAACTACCCAGACCCCCAAGCCCTAAAAGCTACCCTGCCCCCAAGCCCTAAAAAGTATTACAAACCCTGCCGAATGCCATGAGCCCGTAAAACAGGCCCCCAAGCCCCCACCCTGGCACCTAATACTACCCCCTCTCCCCAGCCCTGAAAACTACCCTGACACCCCCAGCCCTGAAAACTATCCGAATCCCCCCAAGCCCGGAAAACTACCCTGAACCCCCAAGACCTGAAAACAACCCTGAACCCCTGAAAACTACCCCGAACCCCACCAGCCCTGAAAACAACCCCGAACCCCAGCCCCCAAAACCATACAAACTACCCCCCTCCAAAACCTGGCCTCAGCCCCACTTACCTCACCACATCGTGTCCTCTCCCTAACCTTTCGGCTTCCGCCAGCCAGCAGCTAGAACGCGCACTGCCTTAACCACGCATATCCGTGGTTAAGGCATATGCGTGGTTAAGGCAAGCGTGGTAGCGCTTGAGAAGTTGGAACACACGCGTCTCTGCTCGTGTTGTTCCGACTGTTTCCTGGAGGAGGATGACTTAGAAAGTGCGCTCAGGAATCCTTAACTGGCTACTTTGAATGATCATGCTAGCCCGGTGTTGGGTTTATTATACATACTGAAAGCTTATGCCCTCTCAGTGCGCCTGCAGTCTCCGACCCTCAAATCTCCTCATACAGGTCAGTGCTACTCGTAACCAACCCTCTTTGCTCCTTGGAGACTCACACTCTTGTCTCCACAGGCTCAAACAGACGAAATGTGGTTCTTGTGACTCAAATCCGCCGTGTTGCTGAACCTCCTCTCCGCGTACTCTTCAGCCTGCTTCATGCCACAAAACGCTCTTGTACTCTTCATCGCCTTGAGAGACTGAATTGAATGTTCCTTATGCTCCTCACACTCTGTGTTTATCTCCTAGTCTCCTCATGTCTCTTAACCCTTTGTATTTTGGAGATACTCCACAGCCTTTCCATGCTAGGAACCTCTCAGCTTCTTCACCGACTTCATCCACCCTCTACTCTAGCGCCTCCTCAGTCCATGAGTTCCTCTGGCGTTCTCAGCCTCTGTGCTCCTCAGTCGCTGATACACCTCAAAGCATCATTTCCTTCCGAGCACTCACAACATTCAGGGCTTCTTCCTGAGGATCGTTGACCAGTCGATGGCCTTAGCCTTGTGTTGGCTCCATTACTCAGCCCCTCGACTCGTACAATGGTCACACACTCTCATTCTTCCTCACTCACTCTGTCACTCACTCACTCACTCACCCTCATCTTCTCTTATTGTTTTTTTATTTCACTTGCCCTGTTCTGCCTGACAGTTCTCTGCTTCAGATCCTACTCACCTGTCTGGCCTGAAGCTTCTACAGCACTAGATCTGCAGTCACACATACAGAGCTGCTGACAATGGAGGGCCTGATTTGGGCCCGAGCTGTCACTCAAGCTGTAAGTGTGACACAGACCGCCCAAGACAGCCTGCTGGACGAGTCTTCCCTGCTGGCCAAGACACGTGCAGGTTGCGTGTGCTTGCACTACTGTCACTCTGAAAAGGTGCACAACTTCAGACTCTAAGACTGAATAAGTGGGGGGCATTGCCCAAATGCCCCAATGGCCGACACAGACCTGATACTAATTGAGTCCTATTCACAGAGATCTTGCTGTGACCTACGCTCGGAATACTCCGTGCTGGAATTCAGGTGTAAGTCAGGAGTAGGGTGTGCCACAACTACTCACGGTAAGATTTCGGCGAGTCACATCCAGCATGTTTACCCTTTATCTCCAACCTCTCTATAGCATCCTGACCCTTTCTTGAGTCTGGTTATCACTTTAATGCTAATTGCCATGGTATTTGCAGAGCGCCTAGCTGCCACCTTAGTGGTCTTGCAGCACTATTAACTTGTCCAATGGCCAGGCATGACGGATCCTGTGGGTTAATGAGCGGTGTGTGAGTTGCCCGTATCCTATATAGGAAGCTTTGTGTATAATGCTTGGAGGTCAGAGGGGGGCACTAGCCTTTCTAAACTGCAACAGTAAAATATGACGTAATAAAATAAAATAGATCCAAATAAAATACAACAGAGAAATATATTCTGGAGGCCAGCAGCTTTGTAAGCAGCCCTCTCCCTCGTTTCTCTTTCTTTCTCGGTGCAGCTGCTGACAACTCGTCAAACATATTTACAATTAATCAAGCAAAATGCTAGAAACCCTGCAAATTGCTCACTTGCTTTGCTCTGCCCTCAGGCGTTTCCAGACTACCTCTGTGCAGAAGGCGCCGCACTTTGGACAAGCTCATTGTACTGATGTGAAGCTGCCAGCTGTGACTAAACTGAAAATCCGAATAAAAGGGGGCCTCGGGCTGTGATTTACAGGGCTCTGGCCAGCCCCAGATTCTGCTCTGCACAGCTCGGTACTCGGTAGGGAGTGCACGGCACAGGCGGCTGCAAGGGAGGCGTGTCCCAAGCCTCTGCCCCAAGGTGTCTGAAGCAGAAGTGACTCTGCCCCCTTACATGCACTTCTGTGCACACATATATGTTTATGAGTTATGGTAGTTCGCACACATTCCCAGCAGCGGCCTGGAAAGCTGGTTTCCAGGGGTACTCCTGAGAATTCCATCTGTGAGGTGCTATTTCCCCTACATGAAACTGTACAAGTCCACATTGGGAAAAGGGGCCTGGGGTGCAATTGCACATTTTTGTTTATTAATAGCAGAAATGTTTGTCCGTGTGGAGAAACCCTTTCAGTACAACCACAAAAGGTTTGGGTGAATTCCATTCCACTACACACCTTGAATGTGGCCTTACTCCAACCTGGAACTAAACTCTGATCCTTTCCACGGTAGGAAAGGGTCCGAGAGGAGTTTAGGAATGCCCAAACCATGCCTTTAGGTGCACACTACCCAGCCATTGCACGGGTTTACTACTGCAGCCAACATTTGCAATTACACAGTAATGAAAGCATTTACGCCTTCCTTGTATGCTTTTGTGGATAGTAGGCAGGTGTAAATGAAGCGGTCTACAGCTCAGAATGGATGTGTGAATCAGGCCACAAAGGAGCACACAGGTAGGCACGGTTGTCGGTCCAGTTGTACCAAGTGACCAGATTGCATAGAGCAAATTTCATACGGTGCAAAAGTGCAAGACTGAGACATAAGTGTGCCCTAGTCTAGAGCCTGCCCTCTCAGGAAATGTACCCCCCTCCCAGAGTTAGGGATGAAATGTAAATCAAAGCATTTACATGTGCAGGAGCCTTATGATCAGTTACTAATAATGTGTAACTATGAGTGAGGCGGATACAGTGACAGAAGCCTCTTGACGTCACTAATCCCCAAAACATGTCCACGTGGATCATGGACAGCAATGAGTTAGAGAGCAGTGTGCATATGCTCGTTCCTTGACTATGCAAGGAGGGCTGCTGCGCTCACTGCACAGACCCTCCCCCTGCCTGCGGGTCAAATTTACCATCGGGACCTTTATGTGCACACTAGTGAGGGGTAGTTTGCCCCTAGTAAATATGCTTCTCTTCTTTTGAGAATCACATTCAAAGTTTTCACTTACAGAGAGGTGTAAACATGCATTTTCACCAAACAACTTTGAGCAAATCTTACAACTTTACTCATGCATGTATCTTCCAATGCGGCTGAAAACTTGTGCTCCACCGGTTTGCATTATTTAACCATGAAAGTCAAATTGGTGTTGTGAGGAGGAGTGACTGTTACATCTGGCTTGCCCTGTGGTACCCCTGTCGCTGCCCTGGCCACCCCTGCTCGCCCAGGCAATGAAGGTAGGAGCAGGAACAGAAAGTAAAGAGGGCTCAAAGAGTCATGTTAATCTTCTTTACATCCTATGCCTTGAGCGACCCTTACTCACAATAATATAGAGGCCCTTGAGGGGCCTAAGATGGGACATAATTATTTTTATTTTTTTGGAGTATTATATAGCGCGAACTAGACCCGAGACATCGGGTATCAGAGAGCTTTACATGAGCACCAGTTTCGTTACAGATGGACACATTCATTTTTGTTAGGCACGAGGAGATTAAGCGATTTGCCCAGAATCACAGGATGTTGAGCATAGTTGCCGAGACTCGAACCCGGTTCCCCAGCTTCAAGGTCGACCGCTCTAACAGTAAGGCTACAACCTCTCCCCAATCCAGTGATGTCATCGGAGGTTTTAAGTGGGAGCATGAGCCAGTGCTTAATTTGTAAAATAATAAGTGGCAGGGCCCAAGATATTTCTCAGGAGGCTGCTTGTCCCATGTCAGGCACCTGCCAGCGCTATCGAATACCAGTACCAACGACACCTACTTGTCAATACAGTCCTACAAATGTTACAATTTGGACTGTACTAAGTGAACCAAAGTTTAAGAATGGCCTAAGTACCCTGGTATTTTTATTTGTAATTGTATATGTAAATGTTAAGCACTTAGCTCATCTGCTTTTTTTAAAGAAATAGACTGACAGCGCCACTGTGTGGTAGACTGCCTTAAATAAGTGCCGGGACTGAGCACAGGATAACACTAGCACAAATTAAGCACTGATTGTTGTCACTTCCGCTTGCACTGGCCTTCTAGTGAAGTGACGTAAATATTTTTAGACTGCTAGTAAAATACAGCTCTGCTTCAGTGAGTGAGTAACAATATATGATTGTGGGCTTCATGGGTACTCCGGTGATAACTAATGTTTAAGGTCTGATCAAGTGCCGATCTCATAATTTTAGGGCTTCAATAGCAAGGAAGTAATATCAAATATCCAAGCTGGCTCCACTAAGGGCGTCCCTTAATTCTGCCGCAAGGCTCATCACATGATCCAAGAGATACAAACACATCACTCCAGATCTGAAGGCACTAACCGGCCTCCCATATGAAATTGCTTGCTTGACACAAAGAACTACACTTCAACATACCAAAATACCTAGCTGACAAACTGGAGCTGCCTGGCGGCCGCAGATCCTCTAGGAGTGCCAGCACCTTATTGTTAAAACCTCGGAAATTTTGAAAAATGAAAGCCTACAACAGGGCCTTCTCCAGAATGGCCCCCAGATTTTGGTACTCCATTCCCCCCGAAATCAGACTGAACCGGTCAACCACTTCATTCAAACAAGCATTTACAATGCAATAGGTCTCGCATTTGCGAGAGTTTGAGCTATTGGCATTGTAAATGACAATGCCCTTTATTTATGTGAGTTGAAAACACACTTTGTACTATAGTCGTTGCTTACAAGAAGCAAGTCTGGCAGTAAAAGAGGCGCAGTCACTTCCAGCCGCAACGACTATAAGTACAAAGTGCGTGTTTACGCACCGCTTGCAGGTTTTAAAAGCACATAAATAAAAGGCAGTGTCATTTACAATGCCAGTAGCATTGCAATGCAATGCAATGCAATGCAAATGCGAGACCTATTGCATTGCAAATGCTTGTTGTTTAAGTAGACGAGTAGGTAATAAAAGATAGCTATCTCTTGGAATAATAAAAGAGTACGACACGTGATGTGTAGCTGTATGTAAATGACCTGTGAAAGTTTTGTTGTGAGGATGAAAGGGATGTCTAGGAGTGAGTTGCATGAGTTTTTAGAATCTATGTGTGAGTTATGTCAGGAACTGTATGCTGTAGTAAGTGTTAAATAGATGGCAACGTTGATAAGAATGCATTTTGCCCGTTGTAGTTTTCTTTTGTAAAATAGTAAAATAACAATAATATGGTTGCGCTGTGGGATAGATATTGTAAGGATTTGAATGAAAGTTGTGAATTGGCTGTTTATCACAAAACTGTATGAAGTGCCCATAGGCTAACGGGTTTGGCGTTTTACAGAAGTGTTTTATATATACTAAAGTTCGGGGGCTTTTGTCAATCCCATATTAAATACAATCATTGTAGCACCTATAGGCGTTTGTAACATAGAGCAATGTCCATTTGTATTAGTAAACATGAGAGGGCTGCAATATATACAATTCATATACGTAGATTTACATGTAACTAGTTTCCCTGCAATGCTATAAATGCACAAATTGCGCAGAAAGCAACGTAGCGAATACACAAGTACAATGTAATTATATTTAAGGTCAATGATTTGCCCAGAGGCACACGATTTTGGATGTTATGCGGACACCGGATGAAAACTTATAAGCAATTTAATTAATATGGTATTAGTTTATTACGGTTTATTAAAACCATTTAGCCTAATGCAAACAATCTAGGAAAAAACAGCAGTAAATGAAAATCTTTTTTTCTGTGCACTTCAGAAAAAACAAGCATTTGGAAGCAATAATTCTCGCATTTGCGAGAGTTTAAGCTATTTGCATTGTAAATGGCAAAGCCTTTTATTTAAGTTTTAAAAACCAAAATACAAATAAAAGGCATTGTCATTTACAATGCAAATAGCTCAAACTCGCATAAATGCGAGACCTATTGCATTGAAATGTTTATTTTGGCTTTCCTGCCACTGTTGCTGTTAGCTGCTCAAGTGGCTTGTTTTCAGCTGTAAAGAGTGCAACAGGGTCTGCGCCAGTCTCCTGCCCGTAAATGCACACATGCAGAGCAAGAAATAAAGACAAGCTCAAAATGCAAGTTAGTGGGCATATTAAAACAAATTTGGGTAGAAAGCAGTTTTTAAACAAGCGCTTTTGATCCTCGTTTGTTTGCAAGCGACTAACAAGGATCAGCTGAAAACACAAGGGCTTGCAAAGTAAACTAGGATCGGATGAAAACAGAAGCGCTTGTTTAAAAACTGTTTTCTACCCTAATCTGGTTTATTATGCCCACTAACTTGCATTCTAGTCCGGCAGCTAATAACTTTACAACACTAGACATTAGTATTTTAACAAAGACAGCCTTTTCCCACTGTCTATAGTAATTATTTTGGGTACTGCTTTCCTAACCTGCGTCCCGGGGAAACTCACGGATCCTGCCTCTGCCTCGTCCATGTCCTGCCTGCAAGGGGGGAAGCTCACGGGTCCTGCCTCGTCCATGGCCTGCCTGTGAGGGGGGAAGCTCACGGGTCCTGCCTCCACCTCGTCTATGGCCTGCCTGCCTGCGATGCTCAAAGTGGAAGAAGGTGGGTCTTGGGCAGCAGCAGAGCGCTGACTACAACCGGAGAAGAGTCTGCGCTGTGTGTGCTGGTGAGGAGGTGGACGGAGTAAAGGAGGCTGAAGGTTGGCACAATATGAAACTAGGAAAGTGAAATCGCGCCATGCGCGCCATGCACATCGCCTGTCCGGGCGCGTGCACATCTCCTGTCCCCCTTCCGAACAAAAATCGACGACAATAGATCTCGCCAAGCGAGCAGCGCATGCGCTGCGTCGCTAGGCGAGACCTAAAAAGAAGTCAAACTGTTTTTTATGAACAAAACTCTGCCCTAGAACTTCTGATTCAGCATATGGACAATTTGCTGACACAGTGTCTCAACCTGGGCTCTCACTCATCGCCGATGTGTAGGTGTTTAACTCACTGACCTCCTCCCGATTTGCAATGTGTATTGACATCATTTGTGTCGCTTGGATGTCATATTTTCTTCTAGCCTAATCAACTGTAAAGGGCTCTGATATCCTACTATGGTTAAGTCCATGCTATATAAAACTTTAAAAATAAATATAAATACGTCAAGTTCTAGAGTTATAATAAATTCACGCGGGCTGCAGTATGGATCATTTAATAATACACCGTGTTGGGAGTGCTGCTCGAGTAATAATTACATGAGGGCTATTGTAGGGTGCAAGCATTAATAAATAGCAAAAGGGATTGATTAACAAATAAATGAGATGGACATTAGTGTTCAAGCATCAATAAATCAAAGTGGGTACAATAGTGTGAGAGTAATAATTAATGAGGGTGGCAGTAGTGCTTCAGTAATTAAGCATTATGGCCCACACATGTGGGCAAAAATAACTGTTAATTAACCTGCCACAAATTATGAGGTGAACAGCATGCTAGGGACCATAATAAGGAGAGGGTAATAAAAAACCATTATTGCCCTGCATGTAAGACAATGACGTGTTAGAAATGGGGTTTCTGGTTGGCTAGGGTATGCTGCTAAGTTACGCAGAACCCACCACTTTAGTCAGGCAAGGTAGTTACACACCCAAGATAACCTCTGCTCACCCCCTTGGTATCTTGGCAGAGCAGTCCGGCTTATCCCAGAGGCAATGTGTAAAGCATTTGTGCAACACACACAAACAAGTTTCACACTAAGCACACCGCAAAAGAGACTACACACAAGGTTATATAAACATATCCTCTGTATTATAGGCAAAACACATTAGACCACAATCACATAAAATACTTTGCCAACTAGGCAATAGTCATAACAATACGTAGATCAAAAATCACTTTGCCAACTAGGCAATTGTCATTACATCACATATAGTGCACTAAAGTAAATACTCATAAGTTGCACTGGTCCTAAATCACCTTGCCAACCGGCAACTGTCATGGCATCACATTTAGGGCAATAAAGCCAATACTTATAACTTGCCCATGTCATGAAAACATCCTCACTGTACATCATTGTTAGAAATGGGGTTTCTGGTTGGCTTCGGTATGCACCTAAGCCTGGCAGAACCCATCACTCTAGTCAGGGTAGGGAGTTACACACTCAAGATAACCCCTGCTAACCCCCTTGGTAGCTTGGGACAAGCAGTCAGGCCTATCCCAGAGGCAATGTGTAAAGCATTTGCGCAACACACACACCAGTGACACACTAGGCACACCACAAAAGAGACTCCACACCAGGTTATATAAAAATATCACCGGATATTATATAAAAAACACAAACTACAATCACACAAATCACTTTCCCACTAGGCAATTGTCATAACAATACATAGATCATAAATCACTTTGTCATAAGGTAATTGTCATAAACATAACAGTTAGTGCATTATATCAAAGACTTATAAGTTGCACATGTATAAAAACCTTGTGAAAACAGAGTGCATAATACCACCACACACCATCACTGTACATATTGTGCAGCTTCTAAACACAACAGTACTTGTTATTCTGTCTGTGTAAGGTATAAAACGACATAACTCCGAACATTAGGGCATCAAATAACCTTGGTGCACGTAGTGCAGTAGTTAGGTCATGCATAATGCATAAATCACTCTAGGAGCAGTACCTGCGCTCCTAATCTCAGTAATACGGCAGTATTCCGGTTTTCCAGAGTGCAGGAACACTTGCCCTACATAGAGAAAAGACAGTACTACAGGTAGGTTTCAACTACGACCCCTCAGGACCGGGGAGGAAATTGCGACCCTTTGGCACCCCCTCTAGTTATGTCACGATGGTAGGGGCAGGGCTCACACACTGCAGGGAGGGCAGGAGACCTCCCTCGGTCCCCCGCATGCAGAGTGACTCAAACGGCATCTGCCCGTGAGTGCAGTGCAGCTGCGACCTGCCCAAAGCCACGGTTATACTTTTGAACAATGGGGCTGAGCGGAACCTCCGTCGAGGATTCCTTCCTGCTCGGCTGACTGGCCTTGGGTAAAAACAAAATGGGCCCATGTCGGCCCAGTGTACAGGCGGCAAGATGCTCCATCGGTTCTTCCTTCATCTCCACAGCTCTCCTGAGCCCGTTAGGTTTTATCCAGTGATGGGTGGGGCTAGAGCTAGGTGGTGCTGCTGCTCCCTCTGCTTACTTCGGAAACCTTGGGCGACCTGGAAAGGTGTTGCTATCTGCTGTGGAGATCTCCTGCGGCATCTGTTGCCAGGCAACGCTTGGCGGCCCTACTGCGTTCTGCCAGTGGGGGAGCGGCCGCACTTCAGTTTCCCTGGTTCGGGGACCTCACTGCAGGGCACGGTGGCAGTACCTCAGTCACTGCTTGTCTTAGTGGAAGGGGAGGGAAGCATGAGGGCTCCTCAGTCAGGAAAGCCTAGAGAGGCTTTCCAAAGCATGCGGAGGGTAAACAAAGGCAATTCAGGCACCAGGACTTGGCAGATTAACGAAAAAGCGCCAGAACTTGACAGATCTAAGTAAAGGCACCAGAAAGAAGACTTTGAAGTCCCTGAGTTTTCTAAAGCAGGAGGCCAGCACACACAGACCCTTGGAGATTCCCCACAAGCAGGATACCACAGCAGGGCAAAAAGAGTCAGTCCTTTTCCTCCACCATAGACAGAAGCAGCAACTGCAGGCCAACCCATCCCTCACACAGAAAAGACAGTACTTCTTGGCAGGGGCGTCTTGTTTCTTGAAGTAATCTAAAATCCTGGGGTTTTAGGTTCAATACTTATACCCCATTTTTTCATTGTACTCTTTGCTTCAGAGTCTCTGAGCTCAGTCCAAACCAGTTCTGTCCTCCCTTGTCCAGCATGACCACAGGGGGTGGAGACAGCATTATGCAAAGGAGACACAGCCTATACAGGTGCTAACGAAACTGCTCCGAACACACTAAATGCAGACCAGGTTTATTCAGCCCAGCAATGAGTCACCCAGGCAAGGCAGGAAACACCTCAACCCCCCTTGTGACTGTCTAGATTGAATTGCACATCCCCAGCACCTGTCACTCCAAAACCAGACGCTGAATACACAAACATTCAGAGGCACACAGAATGGTAAAGCAAGAAAATGACCACTTTCTAAAAGTGGCCTTTTCAAACACACAATTTAAAAACCATCTTTACTAAAAGATGTGTTATTAAATTCTGAGTTCAGAGAGCCATAACTCCATTTCTGTATCTTGTCCCAATGGAAAGTTACACTTGTGAAATGTTACGAAGCAGTACCCATGTTTACCTACAGGACAGACAGCCTTTCAATAGTGAAAAACAAAATACACAGTATTTCACTATGAGGACATGTCACGCACACCAGTACATGTCCTACCTTTCACATACACTGCACACTGCCCATGGGGGTACCTTGGGCCTACCTGAGGGGTGTTTTACATGTAATAAAAGGGAAGGTTTGGGACTGGCAAGTGGGTGTACTTGACAGGTCAACATGGCAGTTTACAACTGCGTGTGCAGACACTACAGTGGTAGGTCTGAAACACATTTACAGGGCTACTCCTGTGGGTGGCACAACCAGTGCTGCAACCCCACTAGTATCATTTGATTTACAGGCCCTGGCACACTCAGTGCACTTTACTAGGGCCCTACCAGTAAATCAAATATGCCAACCATGAATAATCAATCAGAATCACAATTTACACAGAGAGCATATGCACTTTAGAACTGATCAGCAGTGGAAAAGTGCCCAGAATCCTATAGCCAACAAAAACATGGTCAGAAAAATAGGAGGCAAAAGACAAAACGTTTGGGATCAACCTGCCAAAAGGGCCACGTCTAACAACTTGAAATCCTAGTTTGTTAGCAAATAGTCAATCGAGGGGCACAGTCAGACAAGCAGCCCCAGAAATTCCCATAGCGCAGTAAAAGAGCTCTGTAATGTGGAGAGTGACCAAAAGGAACTATAGCGTTTCTTATTGATTTGTCTGTAGTATTTGACACACTGGCACTCCTCCCTCTGCTTTCAATGATGAGGAAGGTGTTGAAAGTGTCAGATAATGCAGGAGGCCATCAGAGGTTATCAGAGGGAGCATTACCTTTACCACGCAGGTCTTTACCACGCATATGCCTTCGTTCGTGAGTAAAGTGTCCTCTGCTGCATGCATCGGGTTATTTGTGCCATCATGGAACTAGACAACGTGATGAGCAACATAGACCTATTTATCCCCGTGTTGTTTACCAACTATGAACAGCCAGTACAGCTGTTGTTTTGGAGCTTTTTTCAAAACCATGCTGATGACACGCAAGGCATTTGTACGTCTCAAAGTTCTACACATGAAATGACTGCCATTCAGTTCCCTTTTTTAAACCAGAAGAAGCTTTTATGTAATAATCAAGAAGACAAGAACAGGCATTATTAATAATATGCCGAGTAAGTTATCTACACCTGGATTTACACGTGTACCCTGACCTGGAGCTAATGCTTTTGAAACGATTTTGATATGACCTTTTAATATGTGTTTTCTTGGCTTATGCAAACTAGGCCGCAATTAGGCCAAGACACCATCTTGTTCAAAATGGATGTCACAATCACTGTTCATTATTTTTGCTGCATGTAGTCATACTAGACATGTTCTGTTTATTTTTTAATGACAACGTTCTCGAAGAAGGCTCTCTAGCACGGGATCACGGATGGAACATGTATCCCAAGCATCTTCTGCTTGCATGCAGTATTGCATTCATTTACAATGGTTCACTGTTGTTTATGTAACTAGTTTGTTCTGACACCTCTGGATGAGATTAGGTCAGAAGTTCGAAATCAATATTCATCTAGTGGGTTAGTGCTTAGTTGGGGCGGTTCTATAACAATTTTAAAATTCGTATCCTGATTTGTTGAAAATGTATTTCTTTGCTCACACCACAATGAGGTGATTTCCTATATAAACCCTCGATTTTAGGGATGAGCCAGAATCCTTTTCGATGCTCCTAGGGGTGCTGTCTGATTTGTCACTAATTTTGCTGCATATTCGTAACTTAGCCTATTTTTGATTTTCCCTGTTATTCTACATTGTCCTATCATTGAGAGCCTTCATGGCAATGACTTTATGCATTTAAATTAGATTTGCTGCCTCTGTACTTCAATATTTTTGTATCGTACCTTTTAAATGTTTGTAATAAATCTTTACCCATTTTCTAATTCCGCCTTATAACTCCCTCATTGAGTCAGTTCCTTCTTACTGTTGAATCTTGGCATGAGGAAGAGGGAGTTCCCTAATCCAAGCCGGAAGGGTAGAGAGTTTCTTCCACTTACTGGAAGAGGTACTGGAGGGATAAGTCCTCCCTGACTAATACTGGCAACCAAATAAGTATCCCACCTTGTTACTTGAAAAAGTCGGGCACTACTCTCATCAGGTGGTACACCATCCGCTCATGAGCGGGGAAGGAAGCAATTCCTTTTTATTATATAAAACTCACACAATCTAGTAGTGTCATGCTTCATCATCGGGTTCACCCTGACTCCTAAAAGTCAGGGTGGGCTCGACCATATTCCAAGGAGCACTTAGGAAAAATAGGCCAGGGGGTTTAAAAATTAAAAATCCTCCGTTAACTCCAGGTATGCCTTTAATGGCGGAATTACAGGGGATATTAAAAATATTAAGGAAGTAGGATTGTGAGGATGCAATGGACCTATGACCCTAGTGCCAACATGTTTCAGCCCGTAGAGATTGGGCCGAGTGGGTCCTGGGATTTCTTCAGGGCAACTTAGGTTCCTTCCCTGGATTGCAATGAGGAACTACCTTGCATCTGATACAAAGTTCAGAAATCTGCACTTTAAGGACCGGTCTGGTATATTCTTATCCTTGATCCGGTATAATGTGTCCAACCCTTCTATGGTGGACTTATCGTTTCTCAGGAGAATGCGGATAGAGGGGTAGCCCTATAGTCAAACATTCGTCAAGAGTCCTGCCCCGTTCGCTGACCTACTTGGGTCCGCGTCTCTCGGCATTTCTCCCGGCATATTTATTTATTTATTTAAGTTTTATATAGCGCTGGCCTGACCCGAGGGTATCGGAGCGCTTTACAGCAGATACATTGCAGAAAATCACAAAAAACATTAACAGTGCAGGTCGATGGTGGGGAGATCTGATTCGAAGTCTTGGGGACAAGGAGTCGAAGCAGTGCGAGGTGTCTGCTTCCCCGCTCCGACAGCTCCTATCGGTTCCCTAGGGAGCGGTCGAGGAACAGGATTTTGAGTTGGCTTTTGAATTTGATAAAAGAGGGAATAGTTCTGATGTGAGGGGGAATAGAGTTCCAGATTTTAGGCGCGCTCCTGGCGAAGGATCGTGCCGCAGTTCTTTGTTTTCGAGTTTTCAGCGGGATGAGTAGGAGGGAGTTTGAGCTTCTGAGATTCCTGGCCTGACCGGCTTTTTTGAGTTTGGCCGCCAAATATTCGGGTTTGCCGGTGTGCAGGGCTTTGTGTGTGAGGCAGGCTGTTCTGAAGCTAACCCGCATTTCGACTGGGAGCCACTTAAGTTCTCTGAGTGCAGGAGAAATATGATCGAATTTCTTGATTCCGGTGACCATTCTGGCTGCCGCGTTGAGAGTTGTTTTGAGGGGAGCCAGATGTGATTTTGCTATTCCTGAGAGGACTGCATTCCCATAGTCCAGTCTTGACGACACCAATGCTTGGGTGGCCTGTTTGAGATCACTGGGCGGAATGAAGGGTTTTATTTTGTTCAGTAGCTTTAGGTTAAGGAAAGCGCTCTTAGCTGAGTTCTTGATGTGTATGGTCATGTCCAGTTTCGGGTCTAGCGTGATGCCTAGTGATTTGACAGTGTCGGCCAGGGTGAGGTTCCCGTTGAGCGCATTGACGGCTTTTAGCCATTCAGCAATTTGGGGGTTCTCCTCTTTGTTCGAGATGAGGAGTATTTCGGTTTTGTCGGGGTTTAGTTTAAGGTGGTTACATGACAGCCAGTGTTGAACATCTCTCAGTACGTCATTGAGTCTTTGAATGTCTCTGATGGAGGCGGTTTCCAAGTAGATCTGGGTATCGTCAGCATAAAGATGGAAGCGGATGTTGGCTTTTTTGAGTAGTTTGGTGAGAGGTTCCATGTAGATGTTGAAGAGTTGCGGGGAGAGCACTGAGCCTTGAGGGACTCCCTTGTTGACTGGGTGAAGGTCGGATGCAAAGTTTTTGATTTTGATTTTTTGAGTGCGATTGTGTAGGAAGGAAGAGAACCATTGGAGGACCACCTCGCCAAGTCCGGCTCTTTCTTGGAGAGCCCTAATGAGGAGTTTGTGGTCTACCATGTCGAATGCTGCCAATAGGTCTAGGAGAATGAGGAGGCAGCATTGGTCAGAGTCTAGTGATTTGTGGATATCGTCGATGATGTTGAGGATCGCGGTTTCAGTGCTACAGCCTTTTCTGAAGCCAGACTGATGGAAGTCAAGGAGGTTGATGTTGTCCAAGTGTTGGGTTAGTTGTTGGAGTACGCATCTTTCTAGGGTTTTGGACAGAAGAAGAAGGTTAGAGACAGGTCTAAAGTTATTCAAATCCTTTATGTCAAGGCCGGGTTTTTTCAGCAAAGGCGTGACTTGTCCCACTTTAAGGCAGTCTGGAACGACTCCATTTTTCATGGAGCTGTTTATGATCGTGCACCAGAGCGGTGCTAGGGAGCGCTTCAGCTTTTTGGTCAGTTGGGGGGGAATGGGGTCTAGGACATGAGATGAGGGTTTGGAGGTGGAGATAAGATTGATTATCTCAGTTTCCTGAATGGGGCGGAAGCTTATCCAGGATTTGATAGAGGGACAAGGGGCGATATCATACGCCCCGGACGTGCTGCTCTTTGTGTGGAGGGTATTGTTGGTGTCCAGTGAGAGTTCGATCTTAGTAATCTTGTCATTAAAGAAGTTGGCGAAGTTGTCGCAGAGTTCTTTGGACGCCTGTATTGAGGAAGTAGCGGGCTTGGAGGTTTGTTGCCTGATGATGTTATAGAGCTCTTTGGGTCTATTTTTTGCGCTGTCCAGCGCGGAGCGGAAAAACGTGGATTTCTTGTTCTTGATGTGATTGTTGTACTTCCTACGAGCTGTTTTGATTTGTTCGCGGAGGGTGGTAGTAGGGTTATTCCTCCAGCTTCTTTCTTTGGCTCTTAGTTGTCTCCTTTCGGAGTTGATGTCAGTGTTGAACCATGACCTGGACGGAATGGCTCGGATTTTTTTTAGCTTTAGAGGAGCTAATTGGTGAAGCATAGCCACCAAATCTGAGTTGTAAAGCGAGGTGAGTTCGGTTGTGGAGAGGTGGTCATTGGCGTTGGGAAGGAGCGAGCTTATCCTTTCATCTAGGGCTACCATGGGAATCTGGGTGAGGTTTCTAGCCCATTTGGGGGGGTCTTGGACGGGTGGCTGGGAAAGCATTTTTTGGTTGATGTGAAATAAGATCATGTGATGGTCCGACCAGTCCACGGGGAGTATGTGGTCAATCGTAATTGCGTCTCGTTGAGCGATAATGGCATCCAAGGTTGCTCCTTTGTTGTGCGTTTCCTCTGAGCAGTGTTGGGCTAAGTTGTTGTCACAGAGAAGATTGGATAACGTTTGAATTAGCGGGTTGTTCGCTTCATTCCACCAAAGGTTTAGATCACCAAGAATTAGGTTGTTGGCATATACTTACCATTTCGCTGGAAAGGCTATGCGTGATAAATATATTGCATTGGTAAAGGATGCCTGGTGAAGGGAAGCGTGGTAAAGGCATTCATTGTAATGTCATACAACCCTATGAAACCTGTATAACAGCTTTAGCTGGTAGTACCCAAGGAGTGCAGAACTCATTCAGGAGGTAAAGTGTTTGCCTTCCTTGCTTGTTTTATGAAATGTCTTCAGGATTCCATTCACAATACAGCCGATCTCCTGCTAATTAGGAAACCAGAAAAACCCTATGAATTCTAAGTAAGTATGTCATTCTTCTCTCAGTGTTAGTAGACCTTAGGGTTTGTGGTGCCATAGAAGTGGCCAATGAGGAGTCGAGGTCATGCTGTACATTTGTGGCTCACCATTGTTTTCCACATGAAGAGCCTGCTTTACATTGTGGGAGGAGGAGGCACTTGACTCCTCATGGAAGCATCTGCTCCAGTCTCCTCTCTGCATGAGTTGGAGGCAAGGAGGATGCAGGAACATTTCCAGGGAGATGATAGCGTACATAGCTCATGGAGCCCCTGCCATGCTTAGACTAATGTGATACTTTAAGTGTGGTGAGTATGCCTGACATAAGTCCCATAGCTAACTGTGTCGTAAGACTCAAGCTGGCCTTGACTTATCCTGTTGGAGCAGAACGAATGGTGATTTGCATGTGGTTGGTTCCTGTCTGGACTGGCACCATGAGTAAGAAAAGAGGCCTAGGATGCAGCTGAGAGTAGTGCAAAGCACTGATATTACTACAGGCATTCCACCAATCATGTGTCTCTTTCAATGCTGTGACTTCCATGTTGGCCAGAGCGTGCAAAATGTATGTGGCTTGTGTGGGCCATTCCTCCTCTTTGCTAAAGGCAGTCTTCCTTCTCCCCACCCCAGTCCTGAGCTAGTCCCCTATGAGAGAGACAAGTCTGCTCATTAACCAAGGAGACATGGTAGTAGGCCTGGTGAATCCTGTGGTTGCCCAGTGACTTGGACTGGTGGGTTTCTTGCTCCACAGGAAGGGAAATCTTAGGGATTATGTATATGCTTAGGACCTTGAGAATCACTACTAACACCTTCCTACACTGCTCCTCAGTTTCACTAGCAGACCAGACATCAGCATGTTAAATCTACCACCACACTTGCGCCTGCCATTACCTCGCCACGCTCACTCAACCTGAGAAGGGATGGACATTGGGGACCCTCGAAGAGTGCAGGGGAGGCAGTGCATCTACCCAAGATAAATTATGGCCCTGAAAACTACCTGAAGGAAGAGGATAGCAACTTGGTATAAGATAAAGAGCTGTGAGAACCAGGAGCAATACAGAGAAAAATCATGTAATTCATATTCAATGAAGGCACAACATATTACTGATTTCATGCTAGTGGAAGTTAATCACAGTGCAAATGTGTGTACAATCTCACACACGCACACAAACACATATGCTCCCATATGCCACTTCTCATGCAAAGTGAAACAACAAGTTCATCACAACAAAAGGATGGGGAAATGACCCAAACAAGGACCTATTCTATTAGCGGTCTCCCTCTGAAGAGGGATGGACCAGTACCATGCCTTCATCCACCTGTGCTATGTGAGGGCGAGAGAGGACATGTCCACCTATCTCTCTAGTGCTCGGACACGTGGAACCCCAAGAGCACTCTCAAGTGAGACAGTGTGATGGACCTGGACTGCAGACACGTGTTGTGCATGGGCAGTATGTATGCATGTACTGGTGTTCAGGGCTTTAAGTGGGCCGGGTCTCACCGGTGCTGAGCACCGGCAGTTTTTTAAAGGGGGCCTCAAAACGGGTCTCTATTGGGCTCTGTTTTGTGCCCTGGCACTTTTTTTCTGGACTGTAGTGACATCAGACTGCTGTCACTGCAGTCCAGAAAAAAACGGACCGCCTGTGCCAGGGCACAAAACAGAGCCCGATGGAGACCCGTTTCGAGACAGCAGGCACATCCTGTGCGCTGCTCACACTGCTCACTTCTCACTAGTGGAGAAGTTACGGCATGACGTCATGCCAGGTGAGCGTTGTAGCGGAAGGGAAATCCTTTAAAGAGAGTCATTTTCTCTCTGGATTTCCCATCTCTTTTTGAAACTTGGAAGCAGCAACATTGTCGTGGTATCACCAGGGCTTAAGTGGAAGCGTTTTCAATATTATATACAAGCCATAGTTGCTGCTCATTTATCTTATGCAACTAACAACCATTGACAAAGCCAATAGTCCTGACTTCTCGTAGGTATGAAGTTACTTGTTCTATCATATATCGAGATGCAATGACAGAAACAGCAAAATACAATTCGGGCGGCACACTATGCTAAGCACAGATTTTTAGCTTACGTATTTTTAAGCCACGCCCTTAATTACATTGGCCGTGCCCCTTTGAGAGACCCCCCAGTTTTTTCATCCCACTTAAAGCCCTGCTGGTGTTTATATACCGTAAAGCTAACAACGGAGCTCCGCACACTACGCGTGGTGGTGGGAGATTTTACTTCATCATGCCAGCCCACTAGTGCAAAGCCACTTGGCTGAAACATGACCAATGTAACCTCGTATTCTAAGTGTGCCAGTCGGGCCTGGCTGCCTGGAGTCACACCTTGGGGCCAGGGTCGGATTGGTAATGCGGGCACTCGGGCAACGCCCGAGGGGCCGGTGTCCAGTTCCAGCTGTGGGCTGCTTTTTTGAGCAGTCTGGGGGGCCGATTTGGGCGGTTCTGCATTGTTCGGATACCGCCAGCGGGTGCCTGAGTGGCCATTCTGGGGGCAGATGGGTGTCCCTTACCTTCCTTTTATCAAGGGGCAGAGGTGTCACTCCCTTTCTCTCGCTGGGCCGGCCCATTAATGTATGCATATTGAGCGGGGGCAGGGGGCCTGAGCAGAAGTGGCCTCACTTGTTTTCAGGTGTTTCACCAGTGTAAACTAATCCGTGCATCCCCCCTCCCCCTTTTTTTTTTTTAAATAAAATTTCGCCGAAGCAGTATTTTGCGGAAAGACAATATGCAAATGTGGGCCACTTTTTTTTAGCGTGCCCGGGCCGATTTTTAATCCCAATCCAACCCTGCTTGGGGCGTCCTAGGACAGTCCGTGAACTGTCCTTGTATCATTCTGAGCTGACCTTGAGCCGTCCTTGGGCAGTCCGTGAACTGTCCTTGTATCATTCTTGAGCTGACCTTGAGCTGTCCTTGGGCAGTCCTTGTCTGCCCTCAAATTCTAAGCTTGAATGCAAACGTGTTTTTCTGTGCACAACTTTCACAACCTGAGGCAATTCCGTATAACACTTGGTTCCTTCTAAGTGTTAGAATTAACACATTACATAACATTCAGACCGCCTAAATCATGCACGACCTTTCACTCAGACATGGCCCGTGTAGCCTATTTGGTTGCAAAGAAAAAGACATTTTCTGATAAATAAAATAAAAGATGAATAGGATTTCTGGGACATGGACAGAGCTGTTCCCACAGCCGTGAGCTGTGAGCACAGCCACTGAGTCCCTGAACGCCTCCGTTTAGTAATTTGGTATATGCAAGTCACAAAGAAGGCAGGTGAGATTGCTTCGGTGGCACAGTGGGCAGGTACCTATCCTGCTATTAACGTCACTTCGGCTCACAGTCGGCACTTTCTGTCAGCTGCAGATTTCACCCAGGAGATTTCCACGCTGTGCACCATCTGTTTGTCAAGCGTGGGGGCGGGGCATCTGTCCTACCGAATACCGTAGTACACTTACTACCAGTGCACTACACTCGCACATAGATGTGATGCACCGAGTACTAACGCGTGGGAAGTCTTGGAGTCGCCTCATCGTACAGCATCCACGTATCGCCGAATCATGGGCGTGAGTCAATGCCCCCTGTGGTGTTTGTACGTCACGAGTGACCTAAAGTCAAGTATCCACCCCTATTAATTTTTGCACTGCCTGTTAACACAGAGTTTTGTGCACAGGATTGAGGGAAATACAACTGCATCGGTTAAATTTTCCAAACATGCATCCTAGCGAGATGGGAGAGGCAACAGATGAAAGCAAAGAAGAGAGATTAAACAGTATATTTGTTTCTAATGCAATTTAATATGGCTCTTTATCTGGCGTTTAAATATTTTGAATAAGAAAAGAAGTTACTACTATTTAATACTTATCAACCCAATAAACTGCTTCTATTGCATCAGTCTGGGGAATCACATCACATGCAGGGACTGCAAGAGCGAGGTACCCCCGGCAGTGCATGCGATGTTCCTGCAACCATACAGGCCAAGGAAATGCCAGGGTCCCCAAGAGTCCTGCACAGGGTCGGATTGGTAACGCGGGCAGCTGTGGGCTGCTTTTTTGAGCAGTCTGGGGGGCCGATTTGGGTGGTTTCTGCATTGTTCGGATTCCGCCAGCGGCCCAGTGGGTGCCTGAGTGGCCTTTCTGGAGCAGATGGGCGTCCATTACCTCCCTTTTATCAAAGGGTAGAGGTGTGTGTCACTCCCTTCCTCTCGCTGGGCCGGACAAATAATGTGTGCATACTGAGCGGGGGCAGGGGGCCTGAGCAGAAGTGGCCTCACTTGTTTTCAGGTGTTTCACCAGTGTAAACTAATCCGTGCATCCCCCCTCCCCCTTTTGTTTTTTTTAAATAAAATTTCGCCGAAGCAGTATTTTGCGGAAAGACAATATGCAAATGTGGGCCACTTTTTTTTTAGCGTGCCCGGGCCGATTTTTAATCCCAATCCAACCCTGCTTGGGGCGTCCTAGGACAGTCCGTGAACTGTCCTTGTATCATTCTTGAGCTGACCTTGAGCTGTCCTTGGGCAGTCCTTGTCTGCCCTCAAATTCTAAGCTTGAATGCAAACGTGTTTTTCTGTGCACAACTTTCACAACCTGAGGCAATTCCGTATAACACTTGGTTCCTTCTAAGTGTTAGAATTAACACATTACATAACATTCAGACCGCCTAAATCATGCACGACCTTTCACTCAGACATGGCCCGTGTAGCCTATTTGGTTGCAAAGAAAAAGACATTTTCTGATAAATAAAATAAAAGATTAATAGGATTTCTGGGACATGGACAGAGCTGTTCCCACAGCCGTGAGCTGTGAGCACAGCCACTGAGTCCCTGAACGCCTCCGTTTAGTAATTTGGTATATGCAAGTCACAAAGAAGGCAGGTGAGATTGCTTCGGTGGCACAGTGGGCAGGTACCTATCCTGCTATTAACGTCACTTCGGCTCACAGTCGGCACTTTCTGTCAGCTGCAGATTTCACCCAGGAGATTTCCACGCTGTGCACCATCTGTTTGTCAAGCGTGGGGGCGGGGCATCTGTCCTACCGAATACCGTAGTACACTTACTACCAGTGCACTACACTCGCACATAGATGTGATGCACCGAGTACTAACGCGTGGGAAGTCTTGGAGTCGCCTCATCGTACAGCATCCACGTATCGCCGAATCATGGGCGTGAGTCAATGCCCCCTGTGGTGTTTGTACGTCACGAGTGACCTAAAGTCAAGTATCCACCCCTATTAATTTTTGCACTGCCTGTTAACACAGAGTTTTGTGCACAGGATTGAGGGAAATACAACTGCATCGGTTAAATTTTCCAAACATGCATCCTAGCGAGATGGGAGAGGCAACAGATGAAAGCAAAGAAGAGAGATTAAACAGTATATTTGTTTCTAATGCAATTTAATATGGCTCTTTATCTGGCGTTTAAATATTTTGAATAAGAAAAGAAGTTACTACTATTTAATACTTATCAACCCAATAAACTGCTTCTATTGCATCAGTCTGGGGAATCACATCACATGCAGGGACTGCAAGAGCGAGGTACCCCCGGCAGTGCATGCGATGTTCCTGCAACCATACAGGCCAAGGAAATGCCAGGGTCCCCAAGAGTCCTGCACAGGGTCGGATTGGTAACGCGGGCAGCTGTGGGCTGCTTTTTTGAGCAGTCTGGGGGGCCGATTTGGGTGGTTTCTGCATTGTTCGGATACCACTAGCGGCCCAGTGGGTGCCTGAGTGGCCTTTCTGGAGGCAGATGGGCGTCCATTACCTCCCTTTTATCAAAGGGTAGAGGTGTGTGTCACTCCCTTTCTCTCCCTGGGCCGGCCAAATAATGTGTGCATACTGAGCGGGGGCAGGGGGCCTGAGCAGAAGTGGCCTCACTTGTTTTCAGGTGTGTTTCACCAGTGTAAACTAATCCGTGCATTTTTTTTAACCCCCTCCCCTTTTTTTTTAATAAAGTTTTGCCAAGAGGTTTTTTGCGAAAGGCAATATGCAAATGTGGGCCACTTTTTTTTTTAGCATGCCCGGGCCGATTTTTAATCTCAATCCAACCCTGGTCCTGCATTAAATGCACTGACATGTTAAGCAGTTCCAAGGGCAGTGAGTGCCACCTAGTGAGACCACTAAACATCACAACTCAACGAGATGCGTTCTGGGAAAGTGCCAGTGTAAATAAATAAGTGCCAGGGCTCTCGTCAGGATGCCACAGCAGCTACCACCACACATCACCCCTGCCATGCTGCCAATTATAGTAACAACACAACTACTAACCATCTCACTCCTATAAGTGTGACAATTTGGACTGTTTCAGGCCCCCAAAGCTATAAGAATGGCATGGGCCGCAGGTAATAGTCATTTTCAGTGTGGCAGACTGTCAGAAGTGCCGTGTTGACAACTAAGTGCCGGTGCAGAGCACCGGAAACCACTGGCTCAAATTAAGCACTGGAAAGTGCTTCACACTTTTAATAGCTCACAAGATGCACGATCGAACAACCCAACTAGCAACATTCTTAGCAGCACAGAAGTAAAGACTTGCCCTCTCCGGCAAATATTGCACACATTTCATGACACTCTGGGCTAAGCGAGATAAAATGACACCCAAAGCTGTAAAATATTTTGAGGCAGAATACTGTAAACTGCTGAGGCCTACCACATTTTCGGGCAATGACGCAACTGCGGCGACCGGCCTGCTGGAAGTTGATCAATACCGGGTCAGACTACTTGAACATGAATCAAAATTCACTTTTGCAACATTTTTGCTGATTGCAAAATAGATTAACGACCATACATTATCTTTCACCAAGGATAAGGTACATGCTTTGTACAACAATTACAGAAAACATTGAACATATGCTTTGCTTAATTCACATTTGCCTTTTGTGACACCTTTTTTAACAACAAAAAAGAAATACAATGTGAACTGTATAACGTAAAATTACTAAAGGTCTTGTTGGGGCATGTTCTGATGCGCACTCAGTCCGAAGGCCCAAGTCAGTGATTATCTAGAACCGAACGAGAACCTTTGAGCAGCATGTGCACGTGGCACAACTTGTTGCCATGACAGATGGAGGTGTTTTCTCTGAACGCTATATTCGTTTTCGAAGAGTTCAGGCTGTTAATTAAACGTCATGTAATGTATGGCACTGGCTTTCTTGACTCATAACTAGGACCACTATTAGATATGTTTTCTGCCCCTGGGCACCGCCACGAGGTTTGCAGGAAGGTTCAGAGACAGAATATAATGAACTCCTATTCCTATGTAACGCGTTGCTTGCCTGACAGATTTGTAAACATACTTCTGTGGATGCTCAGATGAAGTCCCACGCGTGATGTTTCGGTCCTTTCACCCATCCTCTGACACTCGTACGCTCGCTTCTACTTTTCTACAGAGAGGTTCTCCTGATCACAGAACATGGCTGCAGTTACATGACACCTCTTGAGAAACAGCTGATGTTTTACGTCATATAATGTAATAACTTAATGCTGGAAATGTAAATAGGCCTGTGAATGTTACTGTTAATACTGATGATTATTTGCACTTTTTTCTAATCAGGTTTTTATTATTCACATTTGTATTATATTGTATTGCCACTTATAGAGACCTCCAGAGGGCCTCCCGGTGCTGATAAATGATTTACCCCTGAAGAAGGGCTTGTAGTGTGAAATGCCTTGAGGACTGGAAGAAGTATACATTGAAAAGGAAATGTATGTGACATAATGTTTACAACACCTGAAAACATCTATGTATATAATGCATGATTGATCCTTTATGTTGTCGATAAATAAAAAGGGTCAATACATATTCAAGCAAATCATATTTGTGGAAAACTTCGATAACAATACTTGTGGTACCCTTTTGGGGCTCAGAACAACTCAGATGGCCACTCACATGGTCATATGATTGTCCTGACCAGAGGTAGGAGGCAGGAAGCACACAACACAATTTATCGTTTTTGAACAACTTCTCTGGAAACTCTGAAAACGAGATAAAAGAGGGTGTGTTATTTTAGGGAGGTTTTCTTCGCTCCTTTTTGAACCTCGATTCTTTTACCCCATCACTGGGGTAAAAGGCAGATGCTCCTGCTAGGTTTCGAACCAATGACTCTGTGGGGGGAATGTGGTCACACAGATGCATGGAGTGGATGCATTCGGCCACTGAGTCACCAGATCCGGACAAACTGCTGCCTTCATTAGCTTAGCTGACAAGCTCGCCTCTGAATTTGATGCATGAGGTAAGACACATTCAGTACAAGATCCCACTGAAACTTCAGTTGTGGAAAATCTCAGACCAGGGCCAACCAGAAAATGTTGTACTCACATGTTGTTCCTTTCTCAAACCGCCTGAGCAGGTGTCATTGTGCTTCAGTGGTCAAAAAACTCTCAAGTCCAAACTTCTCAACAAGTAGAACTATTTAAATTGCATGTGCTGACGGGCACTACCTATGTCTGGATACATATTCAGGAATACAATACACTAATTGGAGAACACTTCTAGCTCAAAACAGACTTCCCTTGTACAGAATACTTTTATTTAAAAAAAAAATGAGCTCCATGAGAATAGAGTTCAAACTGGTGTCAGATTCTCGTACTTAAGTGTTAGAAACACAATCAAATTGAAACAAAAAACCAAAACCTTCTTATGTTTGAACTACCAAAAATACTGGCCATCAATTCACTACATAGGTGCTGCCATGCATGTCTGCATATCCACCTTTGGGGCCACATTTATGATGGTTTCACGCAGCACAGCAAGCCACCTCTTGCGCTGCGAAGTGTGAGAGGGAAAGGGTGGGAATACACCATATCTAACATAATATGGCACATTCCTGTCCTTTCCTTGTGCTGGTGCCCTTTGGCTGCCTAGCGCCAACGCATGCACCGTTGTGCAAGCGTGCCTATGTTGTAGGCAGGATTGTTTTTGTGCAGGAAGGGGCACCTTCCTGCACAAAAATAGTCCTCGGAACATTTTCCTCTGTCTATGTGTGCTGCGGAATGCCAAGCCTTACACTCCCCTTTTATTACACATAAGTCACCCCTAAGATAGGCCCTAGGTAGCCCTACAGGCAGGTTATGTGTAACTAAAAGGTTTTTAGTTTTACATGTCCTGGTAGTGACAAACAGCTTAATTCATTTTTTACTACTATGAGGGCTATTCCTCTCATGAGCTAGAATTGGGAAATCCTTAAAACACTTTAAAGTTGTAATTCCTAATTACAAAGGAGTAACTACATCATGTTTCATATCTTTGGAATGGTAATGATAAATCCTCTTTACTGTAGAAGTTGAATTTGACATTACTGTTTTAGAAATGCCACTTTTAGAAAGTGAACATTTCTCTGCTCTTACTGCTCTGTTTGCTTTGCAGCCTGTCTCCAGTACACGTCTGGGGTGGGTGACAGCTACACTTTGTTCATTCGCACGCTCCTCGACCAAGGACACACCGCGGCTCTGATCCTACTCGACCTCTCTGCAGCATTCGACTCCGTCACCCACCTCACACTCACCGCCAGTCTCCATGATGCCGGAATACAGGGAACCGCCCTTGACTGGATCCGCTCCTTCCTCACCGGCAGAACCCAAAGAATCAGACTGCCTCCCTTCCTCTCCGAACCAACGGAAATCAACTGCATAGTGCCCCAAGGATTGTCGCTCAGCCCCACGCTCTTCAACATCTACATGGCCCCCCTCTCCGCCCTCGTCAGACAGCACGGACTCAGCATAGTATCCTACGCCGAAGACACCCAGCTCATCCTCTCCCTCACCTAGGACCCCATCACCACCAGGCTCAACTTCCAGGAAGGAATGTAGGACGTCGCATCCTGGATGAGCAGCAGCTGCCTGAAGCTAAACTCGGAGAAGACAGAGGTCCTCGTGCTCGGACCCTCTCTCTCTGCATGGGACAACACCTGGTGGCCCACCGCCCTTGGCAGCCCTCCCAGCCCCACGGACCACGCCCATAACCTCGGCATCGTACTCGAATCCTTCCTCTCCATGACCCGACAGGTCAACGCCGTCGCCTCCAGCTGCTTCAACACCTTCCGCATCCTCCGAAAGACCTTCAAATGGATCCCCCCCGAATCAAGGAAGACCATCACCCACGGACTCATAACCAGCAGACTAGACTACGGAAACGCCCTGTACGCCGGGATCAACAAGTCCCTGCTCCGCAAACTCCAGACCACACAGAACACCGCAGCCAGACTCGTCCTCGGCATCCCTCGACACAAGCACATCACCCAACACCTGCGGAACCTCCACTGGCTCCCCATAGAAAAGAGAATCACCTTCAAGATACTCACCCACGCCAAATGCCTTCACAACACCGGACCCAAATATCTCAACAAGAGAATCTCCTTCCACGCACAAAAACAAAACCTCTGATTCGCCAACCTCGCCCTCGCCGAAATCCCGCGGATCCGCAGACCCAGAACAGGGGGAAGAGCTTTCTCCTACATCGCGGCCATGACCTGGTACGAGCTCCCGATCGACATCAGACGCGCCCCCTCCCTGAACATCTTCAGGAAGACACTCTAGACCTGACTCTTCGACGAAACGGAGCTGCTTACCCCTTCCCCACCAGCGCCTTGAGACCCTCACGGGTGAGTAGTGCGCTTACAATTCCCCTAATTGATTGATTCATTCCCTCTAGACAGCCACAAATACAGGAAGGGTGGGTGTGACAGAGACCTCATCTGCATTCATCTACATTCTGATAGATCTTCAGTGGCAGGAAGAGGGAGGGGGTGCTGACACTTACATCTGAATAGGCAGTGTCCTGTTTACCACACAAAGGGCTGATTACCCCCCACAGATATCCATATCCTGCAGACAGGACTGCGATGAAAGGGGACCTGTGTACTTCAAGGGCTGCTTTAAAGTCACCTCCACTTCAAAGGCACAACTGGGTATAAGTACTGAGGCTCTGACCCTACCAAGACAGTACACTACTGGGCCTGTGAATCCCTCTGCCAGGTGCAAAGACTGCTGTGCTACAAGAATTGCCACTTTGCCTGACTGCTGCTCTGAAGTGTGAGAAGGTTGTTCTGACTATCTAATCTGCCCGGAGTTTTCGCTTTTTGATCACATGGTTTTTGACCTTTTTTTGACCTTTTACTGTGCGAAGGCAGCATGTGTTGGACTCCTGTCGTACGCAGCCCGGGAATTGTGCACAGGTAGCTTGGCGCAGAAGGGACACTGCAGGGTTGTGTATTGACCTGGGATAGGCCTTATAATGTTGCTGTACACAGATAGGGAAAGTCAGTGTGCTTTACTGTCTGGTCTGCAGTGTCCCTCAATTATACACTATGGAGAATACTGCCTTAGAGTGCAGCTCCACTTCCCCTTGGTCTAAAGACACCAGGGTCATTCCAATGTACTGTGTCACCTGTCTGAAAAGAAAATGCTGTAAAGTCCAAATTCATTACTGCACAGATTATGGGTCATCCAGGAATGTAATGTTTATCTGGCTCAGGCCTTTTGTCACCCTGCTGACTGGGTTAATTACTTTTCTCTCCAGCGGCAGGAACAAAGAACCATCAAAATTGATGCAAATGCTGCAAGGTGGGTGCTCGGTGGTGTGGGAGTGGCTTCCTACGTATAATAATAAAATAGCCACACTTTTCAACTAACCCCCAAGCACTCCTGTGTTTTTCCTCCAATTGGGTATTTATTCATCATGTGCAAACAAACAGACGTGTTTCGGCTACACGCCTTGATCACTTCATTGAAGTGGTTTATTTATTCCCCAAAGATAGAGATGTCTTTCCTGTGCGAATTGATTTCATGTGTGGTATACAATCCTTACATTCGAAATGTCAAGTTGCAGGTTAAGTCGAACAATGCAAAATTAACCCATAAGAAAGAAAACACTGCAACAGCATTAACACGCTAAGGAAAAGAAAATATTTAAAACAAGCAAACACTTGCAAACTCTTACAAACATGTAAAAACAAATAAGTTAAACTGTACTCAGAGTAAAATTGAAAACACAATATAGGTGGCAAGCTTCAGCAGCCAAATCAAGTAGGCTCTTGGGCCCAACTGTATTGGAGCTAATTCAGTGGTGTAATGAAATTGGAGAGAGTCCACCTGCAGACTACATGGAGGCCCTCCCCACCCCAATCCAGTCAGGCCCCTTCAAGCCAGGGGTTCGCTGCCCATGCACAGTTCTGGAGTGTGGGCCCTGAAGCTCGGGGGCCCTCCGCACTGTGGTAGCTACGGGGGCTAATGTTAGTGATTTACTTGCCGGTGGCTTGCGCAGAGCACTTATTTTATTACTATAGCCAATCTTTAGTAATGTTTTGAATGTACCAAGATGAGACTGAAATTGAAGACTGGTGATCACTTCTGTGGCACTGAATATTCATACAGGACCCCTTATAGATCTCAAAACTGATTTTCAGTTCTGAACGAGGACGGATCAGGACCCTGTCACTTTAACCCCTCATTGGAATTTTGTTAATGAAACTGGTGTATCTTTATAGCAAATATTTTCACACAATTTACTGGGGAATGATTAATTTCATAGCAACATGATTAAGTATTGCTATTGTTTGGATAGCTGACTCTTAAAAACTGTTTCCTCTTTTGTGCATTAGTTGTAACAATGTGTGAGAAGTTGGCCTGGTATGTGATGTACACTTATGTATATACAGACAATCCTTATGGTGATTTAGGAGGTCTTAGACAACCATAGAAAGCTCTTTAAGTGGTAGCTGTGGAGAACAGCCTTCAGGCTTAGTCAAGAAGAAGTGTAAAGCAGCTTGTTTTACCAGAACACAATCTTATATGCATAGATTAAGTGAAAAAGAACCTCACAAGGTATTTATAAAAATATGTATTTATTATATAATACACTCTAAGACGTTTAGATAGCTCCTTCCCGGAGATATGCACAATGCACACAATACTTTACAAAGAAATCAAGTAAATAGCACGAAATACACAGTGAACCCCGGGGGGGGGACCAAACCATATATAAAGAAAGTGGTATAAGAACCACGACTCGGGTCAAGACAAGGTCTTGAGGACGTAGAAGTGTCGGGCCCCCAAGGAACCACCTCAGGTGGTTCCCTGTCGGGCCCCCAAGGAACCCCATGGAGATCGTGTGCAGTGTGGGAACAAGGACACTTTCTCCGTACAAGTCAACGTGTAAGTCGCGGTTGGATTTTTAAAGATTAAGGACCCTTCCCAGTGGACCCTGAAGAAACCCCGTAGAAGACAGAAGGTTGGAGAGCCACCCCACCTGTGGATACCCTAGTACCCATGTTACCTACACCGGGGAAGCCGGGTGCATAGGTATGAAGTGGTGTCGGAAAGCGCCATCAAACTCAATGGAGGACTTCAGGACAGTGCTGCTGCTGAAGAAGGAGAAAGTGTCCGGTGGAATCCGTAGGTAGATTCTTGTTGAGAGGTACCTGCAAGCAGAGGGGACAGAGTCTATGTCACTCAGGAGTGACCAGGAGATATGGAAGACGAATGCCCACCAATGTCGGGAGTTCCAGGAGAGTTGATGAGGACCTTCACTCTGCAGCTGTGAGGACCAGGCGACGCTGAGGAAGACCAGTAGCTGTACACAAGCTGTCCCATGTCGTATGTCGAGTGTTGATGGGTCGGTGTCCAGCCGGAGCACCAACAAGCCTTGGCAAATGCAACCAATGCAGAAGTTGAAGAAAGTGCAGCGTCGGGACCAGCAAGGTCCAGGGGACTCACCATAAGCAGGGGAGTCAGAGAAGGCCCCAAGCAATCAGAAGATCCCAAAAGAAGTAAAGGTGACCCTCAAATGGACCCACAGGCCGGAGGCACCGGAGTCGCGAGAGAACCTCAAGCAGCTCACCAAAAGATGCAGGCCACGATGCAAACAATGCGGTGTGGCCAAAGATTCTAGTCACTGGCAATGCTCAAGGTTGGGACTACTTGGAGCCTGAAGATCTTCTTGGTAGAAAGCCAACAAGCCTTTGCAACTGCAAGTTGGTGCAGTGCACAGGGGTTCAGTTCCTGTGGCTCCCACAAGGGATACCAGCCTCAAACTTGGGGAGAGGGCAGGGCAGGCCTTGAGAGCTGCAGAAAACTACCACCTGTGTTGCAGAACCTTTCAGAGTCCGTAGGAGCTCAGGATCAGCAGACCGGTCAGCTTAGTTGCAGTGCCTGCAAATGCAGGGAAGTGACTCCTTCACTTCAAGGGAGGTTCCTTCAGGTGTCTTTGATGCCCACAGGTCTTGGAAGGTTACTGTATGGTGCACAGGCACAGACAATGCAGCAGACTGGAAGGGAGTCGCAGTCGAGTCCAAACGAAGTCCAGCGAAGTCCAGAGTGCCCAGGCGGTAGAAGAAGAAGTGGTGTCTAAATTTAATCTTGTCCCACGACGAATCTAGGGACCCACCCACAGGTAAGCCCTTAAGTACCCTTAGGAAAGGGTTGGTACGATTCAGGGGACACTCCCTGGGGAGGGTCTGGACAGGGAGGGGGTTACTCCCATGTCTTTTGTCCAGTTTCGCGCCAGAGTGCTGGTTTGAACTGGAATATGCATTGGGACACCAAATGTGCCCCTCATGCAGACTGAGTGGCGCTGGCAAGCGCACCCACCCTGCTCCAATACACTAAATCCTGTCGGGGAGGTGGTCACACCTCCCTGTGACAGGATGCCTATTGTTCTGCCTACCCCTGCTCAAGCTTGGCTCAGCAGCAGGAGGGCAGAATAGTGTCTCTGGTCGGCAGCAACCATTTTGTGCTGTCCGGGTCTGAAAGACTGGTACCGGGGACATGGAGAGCCTAGCCGAGGGCTCTGCCAGTGCTTGGAATCATACCCCCCGCACCGTTTATGGTGTGTGGATATGATTCCAACATGTTTGATACCAAACATGATAGGATTCGTTGCAGCCAGTTTCAAGATGGTCATCGCGTAACTACGCGGTGCCCCTCTATATAGTATATGGCTGCTTCACTTACATCCTGGGAGAATGGACTCTGTAGGCTGTAGGGGTGTCCTGCTCATTCAGGGGCACCCTTACACTTAGAACCAAGCACCCTGCCTTCAGGATGCAAAGGCCTACTGTAGGGGTGACTTATAGGTTTTACGTGCAAGGACCCTAGATATAGGAAACCTATACCTTTAGTAAGTGGTGCTAGCACCATCTTACACAGGCTGCAATGGCAGGCCTGTAGTTCCATTTTTAATGGTCTCCCATGGGTGGCATAATGCATACTTCAGCCCATGGGGGACCTCTGGGGTACCTATGCCCTGGGTGTACCTTAGTACCATATACTAGGGACTTATAAGGGTACCTCAGTATCCAATCTGGGATGTACCTAGGTACTGAACATAACAATTTAAGGGAGAAAGCAGAGAGACTGGAGTCCTAATTAGCAGGATCCCAGTCAGACTAGTCAAAAACTGCTTAGCACCAGGCAAACAATGGGGGTAACCATGCAGAAGGATCCTACCTTCCTACACAATGTATTAAAACATGAGTAGTGATAAATACAGGAAACTTTCCAATCACTTGTTTATCAGTGTGTACAATAGAACTCCTAAGTTATTAAATGCTAGACTTATAAGTATAAATATTGGTCAAATCCAAATATGATAACAAGCAAGTAAATGTTTGGTTGACATGAGAAAGCAGGCGTGATTCTGATAGTGCCTAAGGAAACACAGCATGCACCAAGTGTTTAAAATGACGACATTAATGTTCACTAGCTATAGCCTAGATATACTTTCTTTAATTAGTAGGATATATCCTACCTATTGATATTAAAGCTCACACCCTTCTCCCATCCACAGATCTGCCTACACCCCACACTTTGCCTTTTTGTATCTGAGCTAATACCTCCTCTAACATCTTGCTATAATGTCCTGGCTTTGTAGTTCATCCTGATAATGAAAATGTTTCAAACTACTACAGGCCTCTGTTCTGCCCCCTCTCTGTCTGTCCTCAACCTATTTCTCATGAAAATGACAATCATTTCCCTTCAGACCTACCAACCATGGCCTGTCTAAGCTCCACTCTTTCTCTCATCCTCATTGCTTGTCTTTATGAAAGTTCTCAATGTCACATACACAATTTCAAATGAAATGTTATTGTCGCTCACATGCCGCCTGTCCATCCGGTCCCCGGAAGCTGAATTCCACTCTTGTGCATTCAGTTGCCAGTGCCATAGTCGTTCAGTTCGGTCCCTCACCTGTCCAGCTTTCAAGTTACACCATCCTACAGGCACCATGTGAGAGACAATAACATTTGATTTGAAATTGTGTATGTGACATTGAGAACTTTCATAAAGACAAGCAATGATATGTGTACCATCGGGTTGCATGCCATCAAAGACATGCTGTCATGGCCGCCAAGGAGAGGGGTATTATGACCTCAATGAAGTTAGTCCTTCGTTGCTGCCCATGACTCTGTGCTCCTCCAATGGGATCGGGATAATGTACATTTAAATCTGTGTATTGCCAAACGCCAAGTCGATAGGCACTGAGGAAGGCTTGACGCCAAAATACATTTGCTGAATTAAATCATTTGAACGTGTACCGTGAGTGCTTCGTATCTTAGGGAATTTTAATATTTTAAACGTGACTTTGCCCACACGTTAGCGGTCTATAGCACCTGCTGCGAGTTTGGCAGCATTTGGGTGAAACCTGGAGCGAATATTAACTAATGCTCCTGAACCGCCTAGGATCAAACTGAGTTATCCTATCAGCCGCCGCTGCCAATTATGAATTGGGGACTAAGTAATCCATACTGAAGCCCGTAGGATGGTGTAACTTGAAATCTGGGCAGGCGAGGGACCGAAATGAACGACTATGGCACTGGGAACTGAATGCACAATAGTGGAATTCAGCTTTTGGGGACCGGATGGACAGGCGGTATCTGAGCGACAATAATATTTAATTTGAAATTGTGTATGTGACATTGAGAACTTTCATAAAGACAAGCAATGATATGTGTATCATCGGGTTGCAAGCCATCAAAGACATGCTGTCATGGCAGCCAAGGAGAGGGGTATTATGACCTCAATGAAGTTAGTCCTTCGTTGCGGCCCATGACTTTGTGCTCCTCCAATGGGATCGGGCTAATGTACATTTAAATCTGTGTATCGCCAAACGCCAAGTCGATGGGCACTGAGGAATGCTTGATGCTGAAATGCATTTGCTGAATTAAATCAATTGAACGTGTCCCGTGAGTGCTTCGCATCTTTGGGAGCTTTAATATATTAAACGTGACTTTGCCCACATGTTAGCGGTCTATAGCACCCGCCGTGAGTTCCGCAGCATTTGGGTGAAACCTGGAGCCAACATTAACTAATGCTGCCTGAACCGCCGAGGATCAAAGGGAGTTACGCTGCCAGCTATGAATTGGGGGTCTAAGTAATCCATACTGAAGCCTGTAGGATAGTGTAACTTGAAATCTGGGCAGGCGAGGTACCAAAATGAACGACTATGGCACTGGCAACTGAATGCACAAGAGTGGAATTCAGCTTTGGGGGACCGGATGGACAGGCGGCATGTGAGCGACAATAACATTTCATTTGAAATTGTGTATGTGACATTGAGAACTTTCATAAAGATAAGCAATGATATGTGTATCATCGGGTTGCAAGCCATCAAAGACATGATGTCATGGCCGCCAAGGAGAGGGGTATTATGACCGCAATGAAGTTAGTCCTTCGTTGCGGCCCATGGCTCTGTGATCCTCCAATGGGATCGGGGTAATGTACATTTAATTCTGTGTATCGCCAAACGCCAAGTCGATGGGCACTGAGGAATGCTTGATGCTGAAATGCATTTGCTGAATTAAGTCATTTGAACATGTCCCGTGAGTGCTTCGCATCTTTGGGAGCTTTAATATTTTAAATGTGACTTTGCCCACACGTTAGCGGTCTATAGAACCCGCCGGGAGTTCGGCAGCTTTTGGGTGAAACCTGGAGCGAACATTAACTAATGCTCCCTGAACTGCCGAGTATCAAAGGGAATTATCCTATCAGCCGCCGCTGCCAATTATGAATTGGGGGGTCTAAGTAATCCATACTGAAGCCTGTAGGATGGTGTAACTTGAAATCTGGGCAGGCGAGGGACCGAAATGAACGACTATGGCACTGGCAACTGAATGCACAAGAGTGAAATTCGGCTTTGGGGGACCAGATGGACAGGCGGCATGTGAGCGACAATAACATTTCATTTGAAATTGTGTATGTGACATTGAGAACTTGCATAAATACAAGCAATGATATGTGTACCATCGGGTTGCAAACAATCAAAGACATGCTGTCATGGCCGCCAAGCAGAGGGGTATTATGACCTCAATGAAGTTAGTCCTTCTTGCTGCCCATGACTCTGTGCTCCTCCAATGGGATCAGGGTAATGTACATTTAAATCTGTATATCGCCAAACTCCAAGTCGATAGGCACTGAGGAAGGCTTGACGCCTAAATGAATTTTCTGAATTAAATCATTTGAAGGTGTCCCGTGAGTGCTTCGCATCTTTGGGAGCTTTAATATATATATATGCATATATAAATATATCCTATATATAATTGGTCGCCAGTAGGTAGTTATAGTACCATGTTTCCATAGGAAAAGCATTTTTTGACATGGCTATAACTTTGGTGTCATTTGACTAATCTTCATGAAATTTTCTACAACAAGTGTCAAGGTAGGTTCTGTGTTTCTTGGAAAGTGTGGTGGTGATCTGTGCAGTGGGGACTGAGAAATTTGGGACCGAAATAAGGGTGCATTTGTAATGTTAATTCCTGTTGGAACCTTTAGCCACACCTACAGACTGAACCACTGAACGGACTTACACCAAATTTGGCAGTGAGGTAGCTGTTGGTTCAAGGAAGTGCCTTTTTGCTTATTTCGTGTATATCCATTCAGTAGTTGTTGAGAAATTTAAGTTGAAAATTATAGTGGTATCTCTGGTCACGAAGCCTTTGCGAAAAAAAAAGAGCTTGTGCAGGGAACTGCACCATTCTGATTGGCTGCGAACAGTGAAAGTAATGAAAAGAAGGCAGGATAGGAATACCCTGAACCTCAAGCCATGGTCTTGGGGTCCCCCTGGGGCACCGCCACAGCATGAAAGCATTTTTTAATAAAGAATAAAATTGCCGCAAAATTGCGTTATTCACAAATTCGCAGCAAATTTAAAAAAAGAAAAGCACGCTTGGGCTCGCGTGCTTGCTTTTAAACAACCTCCGGGTGGGCCAGGTCCCGGTGGCATATCATTAATATAGGCCGGGGCGCACGGGGCCCCCTCCGAGACCTATTCAAAGCCCCGAGACCGCCACCTCCCGTGGCAGTAACTTAATTATATGTGGGGGAGCGGCCCCGGAGACCGCCACCTCCCCGGCACACTGTTGTATACAAATGAGGGGGCTCTTGGCCCCCCCTGCTTCCCTGGAGACTACCACCTCCCCGGGGCACATAGACCAATTCATTTTTTTTAGAAACAATGCGGGGAAGCCCTGATGGCCTCTCCGCAGCCCCGGGGACCGCCACCTCCTCGGGGCACAAATACAATAATGAAGGGGGTCCGTTGCGGAACCCCATCCCTGGGGACCACCATCTCACCGGTGCTTACTAAACAAAGGATGGGGGCCATGCAGCCGCCCTGGTGGACCCCTACATGGCGTTAGGGACCGTCACCCCCAAGGTCCAGCTCCAGCAATGTCCTAGGGTGCCCATCCCTGGGACATTGAAGTTTGCTATGGCTTCCAAGCCATTGTAAACACTGTGCTTGCAGCAAGCAAGAGCAAAAATGATCTTGCTTTACTGAAAGCAGAGCATGTCTGTTTCCATGCCCACTGTGAAGCGAGTAGGGAAACAGACATTGCACTCGGATCCAGGGAGATGCATGTCAGCAGCTCCCTGGATCTCAAAGCCGTGCCGGCTTCTGCAGGAGGCAGGGAGCCAGCAGAGACTGCGGGGGCCTTTAGGCCCCCCGCGGTCCCCAGTGGGGGATGGAGTTGTAAAAGGCTGAAAAAGGCCCACAAGGGGGGCTGCTCGGCCCCCCTCCCTTTACAGAAAATATTGAGAAAAAAAAAGAAAAGGCCAGGCCCCGGGGGATTGGGTCCCCGGGGCCAAAAACAGCCTTAAGAAGAGCACTGCATGGCCCCCCTCCTTTTTATATAAAAAAATAATAAAACAAAAAGGGGCAGGCTCCGGAAGATGGGATCCCAGGGGCCGAAAATGGCGCGGGAGGCAGGCCGCGTGATACCCCTTGCGTTTTTTATTAAAAAATTAAAGACGGGTTAGGCCCCAAAGGATGGGGTTCCCAGAGCCCAAAATGGTCCAGGAAAGGCGGGCCACGCGGCTCCACCTTCCTACAAAATGAAAAAGAAAAAGAAAAAGCCAACAACTCACCGTAGGTCCCGCCCCCTTTCTCCACTACTCTGAAAACGCGTCACCTGGCACGCTCATTGTTGGGAGATAAAGTCCCCTTGGCTGCTGAGGGTCCTTAGGGGCCAACAAGACCTCCTGCTACCTCTAGTACGCCCCACACAGTGGGATTGCTGAGAAGTGGTCGGAGGCCACGTTCCCTTTCTCCACCACTCTACAAACAAGCCCCAGGACTAAAGTGGACTTCATCCCCGAAGTAGTAGTGCACCAGTCACTACGTTTGCAGAGTGGTGGAGAAAGGGGTCAGCTGTGTGGGACTTACTGGAGGTAACAGGAGGGCTAGTTGTACCTCAAGGACCCTCATGTCATGAGTGCTGTAATATGTGACGTCATCAGCAGTGCATTGCGGGTGTCAGAGTTATAGGTAGCACAGCTAGCTATAACTCCTGAATTTCTCTGGTTTCGCATCTAGTGACGCCAGCCTAACTATAACGTCCCTGTAACTTTTAGTTTTTTCAGTGAATATATATATTTTCGCTGATAAAAACATAACTTACAGATATGTTATAGTTAGGCTCAGATTTCACTAGTACAAAACCCCTGAAATTCAGCAGTTATAGTTACCTCAGCTAACTATAACTTACGTCCCTGCAATGCATTGCAATGCATTGCTTATGACCTCACATATTACATTGGGTGTTTGGAGGCCAACTAGCCCTCCTTTTACCTCCATTAAGACCCACACAGCTGCATGGTCAGTGACATCTCAAATGACATCACTGATGATATCATCCACAGAACCCCAAAACTTTCCATGCACAACTAGAATTACCGGCACACCTTCTTTTGGTAATTTTCGAGAAGATTAGTCAAAAACGGCGCCAAAGTTGTAGGCAAGTCAAAAAACGAAGTCAAAAAACGATTTTCCTTTGGAACTATGGTCCTAATTATAACTATCTACTGCGAACCGCCAATATGATATATATATATATATATATATATCAAAAGAATACCCTTGCAGGCATAGAGTGATGCATAAATTATGCAAAAAAGAAGAAGAGGACTCTAGGTAGTTCCCAAGTTTAGGTGGAAGGCAGCTTCTGTATAGAGCACCCTCAACACCAGCGACACTCAAATGTCTGCTTTTCTATCAAAGTTTTTAAGCATAGGATTAGCACAGTGCTATCCACGCTGAGATAGAAAGGGACAAAGTCTTTTGCCATTTCTACAGCAAAGTCTTTTAGCATAGGAATAGCACAGTGCTATCCATGCCGAGCTGTTAAATGACAAAAGCCATTTACCACTCCAGGCACAGTATTACAGCTTTGGACTGGCTTTGGACTGGCAAAATACCATCCAAGTCAACCTGAAATGAATAAAAGCAACCCCTGACACGTGTTTCGCTATCATTACAGTTCTTCAGAGAGGTTTAGCTTTGTCCAGACACAAGGGTTCAACAAAAACGTGGAACTGCTATGAGCACCTGTTTTGCATGCTTGTATGTGGGCTGGTGGGGGGAACAGGTGCTCTGCAGAGAACATGAGGATATTTGGGCCAAACACATCATAATGTGGATCAGATTTATAGACAATCTTTTTGTGGTGTATAAGGGGCCGGTTAACTAAGCAGAACAGTTTGTAAAAAGCTTACACCCGCAATGATTTGAATTTGTCATTTACATATGATATAAGTATATCTATGGTAACATTCCTTGACATTGAAGTTTTTTGTACACAATCGGACAATGGAAACAAGATTGCACAGGAAAGATACGGCAGGGAATACAACCCTTCATGTCTCTAGTTATCACCCTACCCACACAAAGTTAGGCATACCACATGGTGATAAGATACGTGCCATAAGAAATTGTAGTACAAGCTTTGATTTGCAAAAATGTCAGGATGAAATTGAGAGCAGGTTCAAGCAAAGAGAGTATAAAGCTGCAATAGTAAAGGTGGCACGCACAGTGGCCAATGGAAAGACCAGGAAAGAAATTCTCTTTTCTAAAGGGAATAAAAAGAAAAAGGAAGAAGTTGAAGCAGCAATCAGATTCATAACCCTCTATAACAGTAGTGAGAAAGAGCTAAGAGCTTTAATGAGGAATAACTGGCATGTAGTCACAACACACCCAGTAATAGGCAAGTATACTACATGAGGGCAATGACTAACAGTGATCACACCTATCCGGTGGCACAATGCCACTGTGAAATGTTTCACCAGAAAGACCCGAAACAAATCAAGTATTATGTCATTGATGCAGTGCCTTCTAGTGGACGGGGGGTGACCGTATCAGATTGCTCAGAGAAACGGAGAAGCAATATATCATAAAATTAGACTGTAAAATACCAAAGTGTTTAAATTAAGATGAAGAATTACATTCAAGTCTTTAGTAAATGTGAATAGATCAGGACCGATAGGATAGTAGATAAAACTAAAGAAAAAGTAAGTTTTATCGAGTCTGAGCCATACCAAAAATCTCCTTCTATTGTTGCTTTACAGTTAATCCGGAATATTACATGTGCAAGCGTGTGATAAGTGTGTATTTTATGATTTAATTTTGATTTAAATTTTCTTGTGTACCTTGTGTAACATTGGTAAAATTGGACAACATTTTCAGGATGATCAAACTACTGTAAATGAGTGGTACTGGGAATTGAGGCAAAGTGTGAAATTGAGGCCCATCTAACACATACATTTGGCATAGAACCATATCTAACTATAGTGATTATGAGGAAGTAGAAAGGTACAATTTACCACACGGTGTAATTATGTAAGCCTCCTTTCTTTTAATGGCAGGTTGGATACAGTGGCAAAAAGCACTTGCCCAGCAAATACAACAACAAAAAGAAAAAAAGAGTAGTGAGCGGTACAAAATAGTGGTATGGCACTTGCCAGTTAATAATGGGCCAAAATTGAAGAATATGTGAGGGAGTTGATAAATAATTTAATTTGTTATCATAAAATGTCATCATAAAATGTCAATTCACTAAAATATAAACAATACTGTGATCGCTTGTGCCGTAATGAGTAACATCAGTTGAGTGGCATTAAATGCAAAGCAACTTTGCCTACAGACAACATACAATGTGCTGAAATTCAAAAATTTAAAATTGTAAATGTCCACAGCAATGATGGTGATGAAATTGATATATTCCCTTGAATGAATTGAATTCAGTTAAAAAGTATTTTTATTGTTATGCACCGCAATGAATTTGTCCTACGCAAAGTCTTGTTTCACTATTCATGACCTGTGGAGCATAAAATTAACGACATGACGCATGCATGTCTTGTGATCAAGGCCGTTGTGCATATTTCAAAAATATCTATTGCCTCAGTAGCAATTTGCGGAAGAAAAATAGATTTAGGTTTGAAACCACTGTTGTGGTTCAAATCCAATCTGATATTATCAGATTGGATTTGAAAAAGGTGTGATCAAAGAATTGAAAACTATCTCTTTTAAATGTAAATACAGCAATAATAATTTGACGGTTGCACAACGGTTGGAAGTGCAATCTTTGAAGAATGATGCAAGCATTGTGATAAAAAAGTCAGATAAGGGCGGGAACATTGTTGTATTATCCAAAGAGATGTATCTGAATGAGGGTATGAATCAGGTTAATGATGCAGCAAGGTATGAAAAGAGTACGAGAACTAGGTACGATACCGCAAATAAGAGTTATCAAGAACAGCTAGGAGAATGGAGGGAGAAAGGTTTATTAGAACAAGAAGAATGTGAATATCTGAAATGCAAACATCCCAAATTACCAGCACTTTATCTGCTCCCTAAAGTGCATAAAGATAAATGTAATCCCCCGGGGAGACCAATTGTGTCGTCCCGCGGCATTTGTTTTGAAAATACCTCAAGGTACGTTGATTTGTACTTGCAATCATTGGTGCAAAACCTCCTGTCTTATATTAAAGATACAGGGGATTTTTTAAGATTGATGAAGGACATGGAATGGAATTCCAACTGCTTACTGATGTGTTTAGACCTAAATAGTCTTTATACCAGTATTCCTTACGAACAAGGTATCAAAGCTTGTAGACACTTTCTGAGAAATAGGTCATTATCCTTCCTTTTTCACACAGAAATGCTGATAGAGATGATGCATACATGCCTGACACAGAACTATTTTACGTTTGATGGCCAGATCTATAGGCAAATACTGGAACGGCGATGGGCACCTGCTGCGCCCCAGCTTTGCGTGTTTGTACCTGGGCTGGTGGGAGGAGCAGGTGGTCCACCATCTTGAACAATACAAAAACCATGTTCGAGTATGGGCTCGATATATTAACGATATATTCTGTGTTTGGGAAGGAAGTGAGGATGAAGCTAATGATTTTGTAAAAAACTTGAATGAAAACACTTTAAACCTAAGATTTACTAGTCAACTGAATAAAGAGATGATAGAATTCTTAGATGTGAAAATGCATGTCAACAACAATAAGCTTGATACATTCTTATTCAGAAAAGAGACAGCAGGGAACAGCCTGCTCCACGCCCACAGTGGTCATCCAGACAACCTCATTAGAAGTATTCCCCTGGGGGAGCTCTTAAGAGCTAAACGTAATTGTAGCACCATAGAAGGCTTTGAAATGGAGAAAAAGAATATGATCGAACGTTTCCGAGCACGAGGGTATAATAAAAAATGTATCATGAATGCATGCTCAGAGGTAAACAAAAGAGACAGAGATGAGCTGTTACAAGAATAAAACTCACGTGAGATGGCTACAAATGTGAGATTTATCATTACATATAACAAACAAGCTAGAGAGGTGAGAAGGTCACTAGGCAAATATTGGAATGTTTTAAAAACAGACAAAGATTTAGAAAAGTATTTGGAAGATTACCCCCAGATAACGCTTATAAAGGCCAAGTACTTGAAAGATACAATTTGCACAGCATTGATCTCGTCAGATAAAAAACATAGTACTGTACAAGAATTCTTTACATGTGGCAAGTGTAAGGCGTGCAAGTACAGTACCAATTGTAAGGAGGTCAAGCTGTCGACCGAGTGTAAGCCTTTCAAAATAATGACACTTTTCCTGCAATACGGAATTCGCAGTTTACGCTCTCAGATGCCCCTGTAATAAGTACTATGTAGGAAGTACGATCCATAAGGCCAAAAAACGTATTTTGGAGCATCTGAGAGCGATCAAGCACAATGATAAGCAGTACCCCATTGCTAGACATTTTGGGACTCACCACAATCAGAATAGTGCACTGCTGTCATTCTGTGTATTGGATAATGTACCAATAAGAGAAAGAGGTGGAGACCAAGTGCAAGAATTAAGATGCCTTGAATCTAGAATAATTATTAAGTACCACACAGTCTACCCAGGAGGACATAACCTTGATGAGGCGCTCTCTGTGCACTTAGGATATCTAGTGGTTCTGTATCCTGTTCCCGTTCTGTATTTATAGATGACATTGAATTGCTTAAGCCGTTACGAATTAATTGGTTTTAATTCATGTTTTTAGCATTCACATATTTTAATAGTAATTGTTAGTAAATGTAAACTGTTTTGATCACTGTATAATATTTTTCACCTTTATGTCATGTTTATTTTTTTGCAGATATCGGAAATTTGTAAACGGCAAGTGGAAGGCTAAAAGAGCCTGCGTCAGGTATAATGTATGCAGGGTGGGCGTTAACATGTAAAAAAGCCTTGTAGAAGTGGCACAGTGAAATCTACAAGATTTCACTGTACCACTTCTAGAACGCCACTGCGTCAAAACCTTACGCCTGCTTGGAGCAGGCGTAAAGAGTGACGCAGCACATTGAGGATAGGCATCCCCATGCAATGCTGGAGTTGTATCGTGCTTACGACATGACTCCAGCAATGCGTGACTTTTGCGCCAACAGATGCGTCAGAATTTCTGACGCATCTGTCAATCCTTGTGCCATGGTGCGCCATATTGTAAATACGGCGCATCCATGGTGGCGCAAGGGTTTCTCAGGGTGGCGCAGGGAAAGTGACGCATCTCTACAGATGCGTCACTTTCTTGTAAATCTACCCCTAGATTCCTATCCTTGGCTGCGACCCAACTCCAGATAATAGGGTCAAAAGGTGAAACTAGACTCCAGGAGAGTTGTGGAACTTTGCTAATCTACAAAAAGTGTGAAGTTTCCTTACTTCAGAGACATACTCTTTCTCTTCACTCACCCCTAGTCTAAACAAACCTGCCAGCGTTAATTATTCCTCCTTACTGGTGTTTTAGTAATGTAATTGTGTGAGATGATATTTGTTTTAATCATAAACTTGATAGTATTAAGTAGGATAAACGTTATCCCGAAGACAACAGAGAAGTAATGTGGTCTGCTTTTACCACGTTTTTAAATAATATTGTCTAATAAACTCTTAAATTTTGTTTCAAAATGTAGCTGTGTTTAAATCTCCTTAAGAGGTTTATATTTTTCTCTTTCAGTAGATTGGTATGGACATATCTATAAATGAATGTATTTTAAATATTCAACATTTTTATTACATGAGCCCCGCTCTTTTTAACGCATATGCATGTCCCTTAGTGGATATAATCTGCTCAGCTGGTTTTACCCAGATCATCGTATCCTTGGCACCCAACACCAGCCTCACCACCGCAAATCTGTCCACCTGCCAGGAGCAAGTGCACAGCTGGATGACCAACAGTTGCCTTAACTTAAATGGCAACCAGACCGAGGTTAGGGTGGTTGGGAACAACCCGTCCCTCTAGGGCGATCTCAGCTGGCCCACATGTCTGGGGCACCATCCTATCCCGAAACGGAAGTTAAGAGTTTAGGAGTTGTCTTGGATAAAGACCTAACCATGGCCTCCCAGGCCAAGAAAGTAGCAGGAACCTCCTTTGGCCATCTAAGAGCCATTAAGAAGACGATCAGATGGCTCCCTGCGGAAATCCAGAGAATAGCGATACAAGGTCTCATCTTATCACGGTTGGACTATGGCAACTCACATTACCATGGCAGCCCTGGTTATGTGACCAGGAGGCTGCAGATTATTCAGAATGCCGCAGCCAAAGTCCTGCTGCGCACTCCTAGATCATAATCTGTATGTGCGACCTTGGGCAGCCTCCAGTGGCTACCAGTAAAGACAAGGATAGATTTCAAAACATGCATTGCACACAAATGAAAACATGCTGAGACCACATATCATTAGTAACCTCATCAGCCCGCACAGTAATGCACGAGATCTAAGGTCGAACAATCTCTTTCTTCTGGTTATCCCCAAAATAAATAGGGCCAGAAGTGGTGGTCGAGCTTTTGCTGATCTAGTATCTAAGTTCTGGAATTCCCTCCCTATTCGACTCAGATCCAACAATGACCTGCTGAGTTTCAGAAGACAGTTAAAGACCCATCTATTCGTATAAGTTACATATTTCCTCTCATGACTCTTGTTAGCATTGGGAAGCCCGTTGTGGGTAGCCACACACTCTAGAAAAACCACCAACATAACATAACATAACATATTACATACAACATTGATTTTCTCGATTTATATTTTTATTATACTATCGACCAAATATGTATTTTTTGCGAAAATATGTTTCAGTTGTAGATCATATAATAGTATGCATTATTGATTGCATTTCTCTTATTAAATACAACTTATTAAACTGAACAATATTGAAATTATGCTGTGGCCAACATACTATAAGGGAGAGAAAAAGCAAACAAGGCAGAAGGAGAATCAAAGTATCGAAAAAACTGTTTTTACAAATAGTTATCAACACATTGTTTAGATACACGTTCAGTTACTACCTTCACACTCCCTTTCTGATAGGAAAGTATCCAATCATGAGCACAGGCATTTCACAAACATTACATTGAGCTCATTACCAGAATAGAAACATAAAGGCGTGCGACTGGGCTTTCAGGCAAATAACTCCTTGCTTCAAAAATGTTATATTTTTACTTCACTTGAGAGCAAGAAATGACACGCTGTGGGGGTCTAAATGCTGAAAGAACAGAAAATCGAGCACCCAACATGTCAGCTTTGTTTTAAATGCAATGCCTTAATCAGCCACAGACCTCACCATGACAACAAGATAAAATAGCATCAGAACTGGAACATTCTCTTGAAACCCATAAATCAATATCATATCCAAGCAGAGTTTCTTGCACAATGGAATAGCTATATAACCTGCCATTGTACACAACACAGCAATAATCGCACAAGTGAAATACACCCGATCTTTACATGTAAACAATACAAAAGATCCGACCTGATTCTTCTATTGTAGTGTATATAGATTACCTCTGTATAATTAATATTACATTGAAATCCACCATCTTTTTATTAAAATAATTCATATATACCATTTTACAACTTTTTCTCAATACTTTTTTAAGTATGCCCTGTCTCTTAAGTGCCTTCAAACAAGGGCATGAGATATAACATGCAGACAACAGTAGCACCAGAGGGGAGGCAGGGGGCTTCGGCGGAAAAACCTTAGTATTGCACATCTTGGAAGGATTGTGATGGAGAATATCGAAGACAAAATATTGATGGGGCACAATATTATGACCAGGAAATTGAGGGCCAAAATATCAGGAGAAGTAAGTGCACAGAGGGAGGTATGGATTTACTCTTCTTAACTCAACTTCTATGTACCTTGAAAACCACACACACACACGCATGCACGCACGTGCACACACACACTCTCTCTCTTTCTCTCTCGCTATATATATATGTCTTTCAACAGATTCGCCCAGATACGAGACCGCACTCCACTTCAGGTAGGTGCAACCTTTTATTGAAAAGCATTCGGCTTCCCATCCCGTTGTTGGCTCCCTTGACCGGACGCGTTTCGAAGCTTTTTTGCTTCTCTTCAGAGGCCCGTGTCGACAACCATTGCAACTATTGCTGCCACATCTTCCCCTGCATGCTTTTTCAAATTTATTGGCTTCCGGTGCGCCTCCATAGTAGGAATTTGTTGAACAATGCACGCTGGGACATGTAGTCATTATTGTCAATTTTTACCCTCCAGTGGGTTGGTTGTAGGCACGCATTTTGGGACATCTTTTACAGCCCTCCAGTGGGCTCCAGGACAGGATTCCGAATGCCTGAATAACTCGCCTGTTGGGACACAGAGATGAAATCTTTCACTCTTCCGGACCCTGGTTTGATTTTGGGCGGTATGTCGCCTCCACGGCCTGGAACCGCCGTGATTTATGTCTTTCAACAGATTCGCCCAGATACGAGACCGCACTCCACTTCAGGTAGGTGCAACCTTTTATTGAAAAGCATTCGGCTTCCCATCCCGTTGTTGGCTCCCTTGGCCTGACGCGTTTCGAAGCTTTATATATATATATATATAGCTAAACCTCTCTGAAGAGCTGTAACAACAGCAAAACACGTGTCACAGGTTGCTTTTATTCTTTCCAGGTTGGCTTGAATGATATTTTACCAATCCATAGCTGTAATACTGTGTCGGGAGTAGTGAAAGGCTTTCGTTATTTTACAGCTCGGCGTGGATGGCACAGTGCTAATCTTATGCTTAAAGACTTTGCTGTAGAATTGGCAAAAGACTTTGTCCCTTTCTACCTCGGCGTGGATGGCACTGTGCAAATCCTATGCTTAAAAACTTTGATACAAAAACAGACATTTGAGGTGAGCAGATTCGGAGTGTCGCTGGTGTTGAGGGTGCTCTATACAGGAGCGGCTCGCCACCTAACCTTGGGAACTATCCAGAGTCCTCGGCTTCTGTTTTGTATAATTTATGCAGCACTCCAAGTCTGAAAGGGAATTGTTTTGACTTATACTGGTTGCTCCCTGGTGGCTGGAAAAAACTAAACCTCTAAACCTTTCTGGAAAGCTGTAATGACAGAGAAACACGTGTCAGGGGTTGATTTTATTCATTCCAGGTTGGCTCAGATGGTGTTGCATCAATCCAAAGCGATAATACTGTGCCTGGAGTGGTAAAAGTCTTTTGGCATTTTAGAGCTCAGGATGGATGGCACGGTGCTAATTTTATGTTTACAGAATTTTCTGTAGAAATGGCAAAATACTTTGTCTCTTTCGAGCTCGGTGTGGATGGTATTGTGCTAATTATATGCTTAAAGACTTTGGTAGAAAAACAGACATTTGAGGTGAGCAGCTTTAGAGTGTCGCTGGTGTAGTAGGGTCGCCTATAAAGGGGCTACTCACCAACTAAACTTGGGAACTACCCAGAGTTCTCTGCTTCTTTTTGTGTGTGTATGTAAAATATATATATCACCTGTTGGCGATAACAAATAGGTAGTTTAAGCTAGGACCAACTTTTTCCATAGACAAAGTGTTTTTTTGTTTTACTAATAACTTAGGCGCAGTTCGACTAACCTTCTTGAAATTACAATATAAACCATCATCAGAGAAATTTAATGGAAGTCATTCATAGGGCTTCAACCTCAGAGGAGTAAAGGCTACAAGACACCCACAAATTGAGCTGCTAGATAGGAAGTATATACAATTATGTTCCTTAAAAAGAAACAACAAATGGAAGCTACATTTCTGCCTATATAGGATCATCCCACCTATATTCTTTGAAAGACTACAAGCTAAAAAGACAAAGTACACAAACATTCAAAACATATAAAAGTTTACCAACATGCTAGAAATGCAATGAAAAGAAGCAACGATTTAGGCTACGTTAGTGAGACAAAGCATAAACACTTTTTGGATTAATGTAATGAATAGGTCACCATCACTAGCAAAACAGAAGCCATTCACAGGACTTGGTGGTGAAAAGGCTGGTCAGTTAAGAATGAACAGGGTTAACAGATCCAAAGTATACAACAAGTTCATTTTCCTTTGAAAACAACAACAAATGGTCGAAAGGGCTAGCTTAGAAATGATCGATTTGAGCTAAACCTCACAAACAACCAGATAGCTTGAAAATTCTCGTGGCAAAACAAAGTTCAAACACCATTTGGTTTAATGCATTAAATTCACTTCTACCATTACTATTTATAAGAAGCAGTTCATAGACACAAAAAGAGAGGGGCTGCTGCTGGTGGACATTAATAATAATAATAATAACATTCATTATCATGTAACAGACTAGATTAATAAAAAGCTGAAGTGTACTGTGAGATTGGTTAATACCCCTGTAGAGTATGTCACACCATTTTACTGTTCTGTCTAATGCACACTTACAGGGCATCTTGCACTGATAGTGCTTGTAGAGGCAGAGCGGAACTCATTCACCTGACCATTTAGAGATGGAATAGCTATTGCTAAAAAAAATTCTGAAATTAAATAAAAATGTTTCAGCTCTGAGCAAAGCTGCAGGTGTCTTCATACCAAGGCAGCAACCACAGTGAACACAATTTGTGCAGTTTTTACTATTATCGTATGATGTCATCACCCATGGGGAAGTGCTTCGAAACAGGGTGGGAATCCATAAAATACCATACACACTAGAAGCAAGGCTTTCAAAAACCCATTTTCTTAACTAGTAGCTAATGTCAAGTACACAGCAAGTCTCAGTCATGGCCAGATTTCTTCTGACTCCCAATCAGCCGTTCAGCTGCATTCGAAAGCAAGTGTAGCTAAGGTAAGAATTTTGTTTCCCAGCCATTGCCAGGTACATTCTGTTCTTACAATCTAAACGGTGCTGCACAAGAACATTGGCCACTTATCCCTCCAGGTGAGGTTCTAAATAAGGCAAAATTATTATCAAACTTTTGAAGTAAAAAAAATCAGATGCCGCCAAAATTTGCTATTGTGAAATCCCGGGTTCGTTTTTCATGAAGAGTCAAGTCCAGGTCCCTAACTGCATAAGGAGCAAGCTGGTGCGCATCTCAATGATGGAGGTCTGGGGATAGTAGCCGGCAGTGAAGAAACAACATCAGTCAGAAGCTATATCTTATTAGCATTTGACTTTGGAAACTTCTCAGACATCCCCCAGCTGACTGTGGCAAGCCACGTGGTGAAGGGAGTAGCTCGAAGTTGTTGGTAAGAATGTGCGGTAGATTGATGTCTACACATTTGACACCTCTCCACTTAGTAAATCTTTATTTAAGTTGTGCCAGTCTTGCAAACTGCAAATCAGTTGATTAAAGAAACATGCAAATGCAAAAAACACCAGCTCTGACCCTTTTTGCAATGGGAACCTTGGTACATAATAATATGGAATGAGATGGAAATAACAGGGAAATTAATTGAATCTTGAGCGACACTTGTTCTCAAAGAATTCAAAATGAAAGGCATCTCTCTTGCCATCCAAGCCTGCCCAGATAAAAAACCCGACTTGGTCCAGCTTATAAAGAAGAAGGTCATGGTCGATGATACTGAAAGTGGCTGAAACATCAAACAGAAGTAACAGAAAAGTAACCGAGAGTCCCAGAGTAAATGCTTACCATAATATTGCCTCTCAAATCCCGCATAATGTTGAAGCTTTCAAAAATGTGTTTGTGTGAGGCATGCATATAGATGGTTTAGCAAATCAATGTAGACTAGTAATACGGCTCAAAATCTATATGATATAACAGCCATTTTACAAGGACTGTAAGTGTTGATCACCACACTGTTTGCAGGCAGTGAAACTGTCGTGAGAAATACACCATAGAGTATTAAAAAGTATCTACCAAGACCAGTGTACACTCTATGCAACACTTGTCAAAAAAGACACTAGTCGCTATAAATAACCAAGGTGCTAACGATCATACTACCTACAGCCTTCATACTGTGATGGCAACTTTACAGATAGCCCAGCTTCTGAAGCAAAACAAGCACTTGTATATAGGTTAGTACCTGGTGCACTCAGTCTTCTATGTTATGTAGAAATTGCCATGCTGAGATGATTCTGTCTAATAACTCAAGGCTGCTTACACAACTTAGTATGTAGTACTTAGAATCTTTGCCCTGCTGGGAACTTTTTCTGCAGAACCAAAAACTAGTGTGGAACCTACTGCACACAAGTCGTCAACTGTCACCTGCCCACAGAGTTACTCTTCAAAATGAAGAATTATAATGTTGTCAATGCCTTTACACACCTACGATGAGGGCCACTTGAATTATGTGATTGTGCGGCTTCTGGGATTTTCGTCTAATTATAGATTTGCCACATTGCCACATAATCCTTCATCTGGCGCAGAATCTGCTGTTTTAAAAAAAAAAAATGTTGTTTCTAGCTTAAACGGTTCAAAAGTTACTAAAAACGCAGTGACATGTCTTGCCACGCAGCGCAGCGGTAGCCCTTTGCAAAGGTTGACTGGTCTTTTGCTTATTGCTATATTTAGGTGTTATACTGGCATTGAGGTGCAACCAATGCCCAGACAGTGTTAGCTAGTTTGAAAATGACAAAATAATGCAGTAATACCATCACAAAATGTGGCACATTATGCCACATAATTTGTCTTTTCATGTCACATAATTTACTAAAACCAGCCATATAATTTAATTAGGTAGAGAAGTAATATGGTAGTTAGCTGCACTATGTAAATGATAAAACAAACGAACACACTCATTGGATGATGTCATCAATGATGTTAATTGAGATGTCATCAGTGATGTTATAAATGATGTCATAAAACATGTCATGAGTGATTTAATATGTGAGGTCATAAGTAGTGCATCAGTGCATGGCGGTATAAATGGTAAATTTCTGTGTGTTTCTTTAGTTTAAAGCGTTAATGTTGTCACTGACATATTGACCTAACTATAATGTACTTTATCCTTTGGCTTTTTCAGTGAATCTATCTATCTATCTATCTATCTATCTGTCTGTCTGTCTGTCTGTCTATTTAGCTATCTATCTATCTATCTGAATGCCCGGCCATCCCTTCCTCTCTCTCTCTCGCTCTATCATTACTTTGAATCTATCTATCTCTCTATCTACCTGTCTGTCTATATGTCTATCTATCTGAGTGTCCGCTCAACCTTCCCCCTCTCTCTTCACCTCATTCATCTCTTTGCTTCTATCTATCTATCTATCTATCTATCTATCTATCTGTCTATCTGTCTATCTGTCTATCTGTCTATCTGTCTGTCTATCTGTCTGTCTCTTTCTATTTATCTATCTATCTATCTGTCTGTCTATCTGTCTGTCTATCTATAAATATACGCATCCTCATAATTCTGTACACTCTCATTGTCCCTCACACACTCATTGCGCAGATGTACAATGCTTTTCTTTGGTTGCACACGGCCTGATTCGCAGAATTGGGCCGTTTGCGAATGGAAAAAGCTGTTCTATGTAGCAAACCCTATTTTGCAATTCAGTAACTCATTATCGATCACAAAATGGGTTAGCGATTTGGTATTTTGAAGAGGCATGTTAAGGGCCCCCTTTCCTAATTACGACTCGCAGTGGTATGTGTGAATGTTTTGTGACGGAAATGCAGTTGCAAATCATTCCCAGATATACTGACTACTTCAAGTAGGTGGTAACCCTCTCGCAAACAGGCAGGGGTCCCCGAGGGAACTCTTCCCCTTTGTTAATGGTTGTAGAAACGTTTTTTAAAAGCAGGACGTGGTCCCATGTTTAAAGATGCTTCAGAGTCGTGGTAAGGTTGAAACTACTTTATTCTTGAGCACCTTATAATACAGCTGGCAGGGTAGAAGGCTCACAACAACTGCCTCTCCCTGTTCAAAGGTAAGCATTCTCAACATGCAATACAGGAATGAAGAAACAGTCTACATTCCACTCATGAAAGAAACCAGATCCCAACACCATGGACCACTGCCTACTCATAAAAAATGAAAAGAAAATGTTTGATTTTTTTGTTTTTGTATCATATCCTGTTTTCCTTTAAGGAAAACTGGCTGCATTTAAAAAAGAAATATTGCTTTATTTAAAAGCAATCACAGACATAGTGGTCTGCTGACCCTAGCAGGCCACCATCCCTGTGATTTTAGCGATTCTCAATGAGTGGCAAATTGCTAACTGCCTCATGAATATTAATGAGGTAGGTCAATTTCGACCCACTGGAAATTGCAAACAATGTAAAAGGCACTGTAGTACATCACTGTTTGCGATTACCTAATAGCAAATTGCAAAACTTTGCTATTAGGTAACCGCAGACTCAAACCTATGTACATCTGGCCCATTGTTCTCAGCAGGGGGGGGCTCCTCTGTTATGGTGGAGGAGCGTGACCCCCCTCCCCTGCTGAAAGCCAGCAGAGGCAAAGGACAAAATAAAATGCTAATAAAACATTTTTATTATAATTTTATTTTTCGTCCTGCAGGCTGGAACTGTGAGCTGAGGGAGGGGCATGGCCACCTACATTGACGCTGCAGTTGCAGCACCAAGGATGAGGGGGGAGTGGTGGGCACTGCCAAGTGCTCATGACGGTTTGGCCGGCCCTTTGGGGCCGGCCATACCGTCATGCGCAATTGGCCTTTCTCCACCCTGCTGTGTTTACAGCTGGGTGGAGAAACCAACACAAGCTCCCAGTCTATGTCTGAGCACTTAACCGAGGGTCTCAAACCAATCCCAGCGCTGTTGACATGCCAGCATGTAAGCAGCGCTGGGATTGAGAGCTGGGAGCCTGCGCAGTGTGCAGCAATACCTGGACCTCTGGGCAGCGAGGATCGGGAGGAAAGCGGCGGCCGTCGGAGCAGGTAAGAGCAGTTTAAGTCTTTATTTATGATTTTTTTTTGTGTTTACCTCTTCCCCCCACCACTTTGCAATACGAGTGGCCGCTCCTGGTTCTCAGACACTTTCCACTGCTCTCTTTCTGCTCACAAACTAACACGCTCTGATTGTCAAAAAATGACTGATTCTCACACACTCCTGGCACACACACTTCTGGTTGGCCATACACATTCAATCACAGACAACCTCATACATACTCATCATCTGCCTCTTGCTCTCTTGGTCACTCTCTCTCTCTCTCTCTCACACACACATACACACACGCATACAACCCCTCCCCACTCATGAAATGAGACAAAAAAGACTTATTCACAAGGCGTGCTTGTCACCAAATGGGAAACTTTAATTTAGAGGCTGAATAGTGAATATGCTAATCTCAGAACTTTTCACATAGACATGTCTGATAGCAAATGATTTTTTGTTATCACCTAGTAAAAAATAACTCAGTACCATCTGCGCAATACTAGAGATTTATTCACCATGCTATATCAAGGACTCTTTCGCTACTTGATAGGTTTCTGTGAAATGATAAACTTTTGGATAAAGATTATTCAACCATAAAAATAGGGTTTCCAATTTATTGACAATCACACTTTGTGTGGAAGCCTTGAAAAAACTCATTTCCTCCAAGCGAAACATGTCGGCTATCCAAATAACTAAAGGAATACAGCAGTAAATCAAATCAAAGTAATCTTTATTCGGTTTCAAGTATTAAAACCATTAAAGCACATACTAAAATATAATAAAAAACAATGATCACAGGGGCACAAACAGTACTAGATAAAAAACGCTCGAAGTTAGTACAATAATCACAACTCTTAAAATGTATAATAATAAAGCAGTAGCAAAAATGCTCTGCTAACCTTTGCAAGAGTGCTTTAGACGTCACTTCATGGTTATTTGTACAAATGAGAAAATACTTCTCTCGCACTTGACCAGTTGCTCTGGTTACCGGTCCATTAGGTTTCCAGCACATTTACAACAAGGTCCTCCTCTTCACAGTTTTTTGTTCTCTTGCTCTAAACAAGGTCAACATCTAAGATCAACATTCAAGTTTGGAAAAAAAGCAGTAGGACAGAGATCCAACAGTGCTGGCCTGACAATGGGCTACTATACAGATGGCTGGATGGGGAATACATTGAGAGATGTTTGTCGTGGCTCCAGACTCTTGATCAGCAAAATTACAGCAAGTTAACTCCTTCTTGTACTATAGAAACAGCTGTAACATAAAATGCTGCAAATAACTTCTATAATCCATTGAAAAAAGTGTCTATAGTTTATGATTCTATTTCACATGGAAATGCAGATTTCTGGCCCCTATTCCAGGTATTTATTTCATTAGTTTCTTTGCTTGGAATATACTCAGTGGCGGCTCCTCCACAATGGTGGAGGAGCGTCACCCCACTGCCTGGCTCAGAGCCAGTAAATATAAATTTAAACTATGTTCTTGCATTGTTTTAATTTACATTTGCCGGCTTTTAGTCAGCGCTGTTGGGAGGGGCGGGCCGAGGTATGGGAGGGGGGAATAGGAGTGCTAGTGCTCTCCACTCCCTAAGTGCGCATATGTGTTTCGGCCGGCCATCTCAGGCCGGCAAAAACACACATGCACACTTAGGTTAACCCCACAGACTCCCTGGTCTAAGCAGGGCATCTTTTATGTCTGCTCAGACCAATCCCCGCGCTGCTCTGCAGCGCGGGGATTGGACAGGGAGTCTGTCCCAAGGGCTGCTTGAACCAGAAGGCAGGAAGAGGAGAGGCGGCGTGAGGAGACGGACGCTGTAGCGGCCGCAGCAAAAGGTAAATGTTATTATTTTTTTTATATTCAATGCCCCCGGCGCGACCCCACCCGCCTCACCACCTTTCGTTTTTATCGGCCGCCGCTGAACATACTCAGATGTTTTTTAACATTACATGAGAAAAACAATGTTAGCAATAAATAGAGACTCTGCCTGGGCACGAAGGGCTTTCGCTAAAAGTGCCTTGACTACTATCAGCCCTGTATGATGCATTTCTGATGTTGACTTTCCGACTAAGATTCGCATGGGCTTTCTCTGCTGTGAGTGGAGTTTATTTAAAGTAAGATGGAAAGCCATGAAGGGGATGGGTGTGTGATTGTACCACAAGGGACATGGATGAGAGACCTACTGCATGGATGAGAACCAATACATTTTTTGTTTACAAGAAGTGTTATGCTTCTCTTGTTGTTTATTTCACAATAATACCAATGAAATGACAACTGGTGACAGATATCCTTTAAAGGCAGTTAATATAAGCATAGATTGTAGGTGGCATCAAGCATCTAGTGCAAGCGTGTATGGTACTATATTGGGTCTAATGCATAGTTACATTTCTTAGGAATATAAGGAGCAATATTTAAATCTTTGTCTATTTCATAAAATGGGTAAACACATGTCACAAGACAACAGTCTCCTTCTGTGCCCTTGAAACATGATTCACAAGAAATGTATTTCAGCAATCAATATGTCTGGATAGAATATAAACAGGCAAGAATTTGAATTTTACACACCTTACAGTATATCACTATATGACAAAAATGTGAAAGCACAGAGTAGTTTGAGAATGCATTGTCTAGTAAGTCAGTGCATAAACGTTGCATACAAAATTCGAGAACACTTAACAAAATTATCTCTGTAATTGTGATGGCACAACCATTACAGATCATTCACTCAACAAATCCAATAACAAATTTTGAAGCAGTCACCAATAAATTGGTAAAATCCTTGCAGGATAATCTAAAACAACGAATGCCAAGATCAGAAAAAAACAAAAGACGGAACCTAGACATAAGTGCAATTGAATTAAATAAACTAATAAGGGCACAATTCCTTCAATTCTCTGAAATAAGATAATGCGAAATTAACAATTTAAAAAACCGCCACAGGAGGAAGAAGGAAACAAATCGTAAAAAAATACAGGATAAAAAATGGGTGGACATGCAGATAGCAGCAAAACAAAATAACAAACGTTCCTATTGTAATATAATTGCCAAAGAAACAGGCACAAAAAAATCACTACAAGCTATCCCAGTCCCCCCATCAGAATGGGAAATATACTTAACCAACTTATATAAATTAAATGAGAGGACAGAAAGTTCGACTCTAATGTCAAGCAAGCTAGGAGGAAAAACTTTAGATAACAGAGCTCCATCTCCTCCTCAAATTGAACACTATATAAAAAAGGCAAGAACGTCGGCAGCAATGGGACCGGACCAAATTCCAATTAAGGTCCTCCAAAGCAACCCCAAAGAATGGAGCAAGTTTTTAGCTCCCCTTTTTTTCCATAGCTTTGAAACTGGGGAAATTCCAAAATCTTGGGAGGGGAGCATTGTAATTCCAATCTATAAGAAGGGCTCCAGGCTGCTCCCCTGCAACTACCGGCAGATAGCTCTCCTGGATGCAACTGGGAAAATCTTTGCGGCAACTGTTTTAGAACATCTTAAAGAGTGGGCATTTTCAACAGGTTCTATTCCCTTTAATCAAGCCGGGTTTAGACCAAAACACTCTGTTACTGACAACATTGCAGCGCTGCAAACAATAATTGATAAATATGTCACCTTAAAGTCTCAGGTTATGTATGCAGTCTTCGTCGACTTTACGACTACATTTGACAGGGTGGACAGAGCAATGCTCTGGAGAAAACTTCGAAAAATGGGAATTCCGGATAACCTCCTTCATTTAATAACATCATTGTATTCAGGGACATGGTGTCAAGTTCAAATGAGGAGGGAGAAGGGTCTTACTAGCCCAATAGCTACACCTAATGGCCTTCGGCAAGGGTGCCTCCTAGCTCCCATACTGTTCTCTCTATATCTTAGTGACCTGCCGGAAAGTTTCAAACAGGTTAGCAATTGTCCACCTAAAATCGCATCTTATAAAATTCACACCATGATGTATGCAGACGATGTAGTCATCTTAGATCTAACTCCATTTGGTCTTCAAAGGAATTTGCAAGCACTTACTAAATACACTGAAGAAAATTATTTAATACCAAATATCACTAAAACAAAAATTGTTCCGTTTACAGGAAGGAAACGATATGTTAAATACAACTGGACTTTAGGGGGAAAACCGCTGGAAGTTGTAAAGGAATACACATACCTAGGGAGAATTTTTTCACAATCTTTTTAAAACTTGCCTCACCTGCAGAACTTGGGCCGTAAAGTTGACGTCCACGTGGGGGCACTCCTACGATTATACTCCTACACTGGACAAAGGCACTTTTCTTCTCTTCTTCAAGTATATAGTTCTAAGATCCCACCAGTACTATCATATGCACTCGAATACATTCCATTAAGCCAATGGAAACAACTAGATTAGAAAGAAGGGAAAGTCCTCCGGAAACTGACTAAGATGTCACAAGCCGTGCCGGTACAAGCTCTTCGTCTTGAACTTTCATTAGTCAGTTTTTACGCCAGAGGCATTACTAATATTTTAAGATGGGCATATAACCTTATCCATGCGGACCAAGGAACCCTACAATCCTTATTAAAAATAGAGACATTTGAACAAGGATCGCCGAATTATGTATTCTGTAGAAATGTATCTATCGCTTTTAAAATATCAAATGTTACTATTGACCTGTTGCAATCTTGGACTCCCGCTCACTTGAAGCTTTTTTTAAAACATCTAACACCAAGGTTAAGCTTCGATCTTGACATCCAACACTGCTCCAAATTGCCATTGTATAAACAATATACTGAAACTATTGTATATAAGAAAATGCAGCAGTATATTCGTTTTAATTTAAAGCATGGAGTCAGGCGAAGCATTATATTACTCCGTCTCGGGATACTTCCTCTAAAATCATTCACCTTTATGTGGTTCTCAAAGGAAAAAGCTAGTAGTTCCTGTGATCTGTGTAATGGCGGGGTACAAGACTTGGAACATGTGTTATTCGTTTGTCCAAATCTGACTGTTGTAGAAGCTAGAAAGAGGTTTATACAACCAATTCGAACAAAATGTAAAATTAACTCAGTTCAGAACCTGATTTCTCTTTGTAAGGCACCGCCTAATGAATTTGTGTGTTACAATATGTTTACTTTTTTAAAATCTTTTTTAACTTTGGACTAGAATTACATTTTACTATTTTAAGTGTAATTTTATTCTTTAAATATTTGTTGTTCTCAGTCGAGAACTAAATCAAATAGACTTAAAACTTACAGTATATCACTATATGACAAAAATGTGAAAGCACAGAGTAGTTTGAGAATGCATTGTCTAGTAAGTCAGTGCATAAACGTTGCATACAAAATTCTAGGATCCGAAGGAACATCTCAAGGGAGATCATTGAGAGTACTTATGTGCTTCAAATATTGGGGGATATTTTAAACAAACAGTAACTGTAATAATGAAGTGTTCATAATTCAGTCTGCTTTGACATGCATATCCGAAAACTGATTAACCACACTTCAACCATGGATGCACATGTCATTTAACATTCGCCTTGCAGACAGGTATGATCTGCCGTCGCCTGTATCTCTTCAGCTTAGAGCATTCTCTCTGTGTCCCTGCTCCTGTCCCACTCCTCAGTTTAGCACTTCACCTACTAGTATAAGGATTGATAAAGCCCAGTGCTTAATTTGTAAAAAACGTAAGTGCCAAGGCTCACGTCAGGAGGCCACTGCAGCTTGCACCTCACATTGCCCCTGCCATGCTGCCACTGATAGTCACACCCCAACTACTAACCATCACACTGCTACAAGTGTGACAACTCAGAGTATTCCAGTCCCTCAAAGCTATAAGAATGGCTTGGGTATCAGGTAAGTCATTTTTCATGTCTATTGAATTAATAATTGACTGTTGATGTGGTCACTCAATCAGCATTTGTAGAGTGCAGCACTGTCACCCATGGGGGTATCTGGGCTCTGGGGTGTGAGGTCTCCATCAAAAATCCAGACATTGAGAAAACGTCAGAAAGAGGAAAGAAACTAGCAGAAAAAGGACAAATAGAGGGCGGGAAAACAAGCGAGCAGAAAAGGCAAAACCGAACGCAGAAAAACGAGTTGAAAAGGCAAAACAGAGCAGAAGAGGACAAAACAGAGCGCAGAACATTGAGCAGCAAAGGCAAAATAGAGGGCAGAAAAATGAGCAGAAATAGTAGAGCAGAAGAGGTCAAAACAGAGGGCAGAAAAACGAGCAGGAAAGGCAAAACAGTGGGCAGAAAAACGAGCGAAAAAAGGCAAGACAAAGTGCAGAAAATCAGCTAGACAGCGCCACCTTGTGGTAGACTGTTACAAGCACCAGTGTTGACAATTAAGTGCCTGTGCCGAGCACCGGAAAACACTGGCTCAAATTAAGCACTGGTTTAACTGTATTCTCTTACCTGGTCTGCTTTCGTTTGGCTTCGGCTGAACTTCCTCCACACATTCTGCTGGAAACCATCCAATATGCCCACGAGCACTTCCTTCCCAAAATCCTCCCTCGCCAATACTCAAAACTTAAAAAAACAAAAAGCACATTTAATTAATTGACAACCTATATCAATTTTAGATGCCACACACAATTCTTTTAAGAAAACAAATTCATTCTTGGATGTTGTACCATAGTTGGAAATTATACAATTCAGAAAATCTGTTAAAGCAGACACTGTTTCAAATGTAATTAAAACATAGAAAATTACATTAATTTCCTTAAAACTGTAGAGTTTCTTCCTAGTGGAAACTACGACAATTGTTGGCAATTATAATTTAATTGTTTTTTAATGTAAGGTTACCCGTTCTGGAAATAAGCATATGTCAGGGACATAATTAATAAAACTAGTTATTGAGTAGTTAAAACTCAGATAGTGCACAGTTCATTTCCAATTCACAGGTTGAAAGAAGAGTTTGAAAAACTTACTGAGAACAGCATAATAGAGCAAATAGATAGCAAAATCCCAAATGTAAAGAATGTACAGCGCTTGCGTAATTAATGCCCAAAATAGACATACAGAGCTTGAGAAGAAGTGAGGCAGACACAGATTAATAGTGGGGGCAGGAGGAAGCAAACCACGAGAACCTGCACTAATCAGTCTCCCCTGCACCAATTTGGACTTGGAAAGCATAGGAGGCAACTGCCTGTCCCAGTCTAAAATAGGCAATGAGACAAAGTAGAGGAAGACAGAGAGGAAATGGAAAAGTGCAACGTGAGTCCCGGGCTCACTGTGCCACTGGAATCAAGCTATCCTGGCTGATGAGGGCTGAAAGCCCGAAACCGGTCCTAGTATGCTTGTTTCCGGTCCAGGGAGGACCTGGCTTGGCAGTTCGGGCTGGACTGTTCCCATGAGGCACAGGGCCAAGGCTGATTTGCATATGGCCAGGTCTAAACTGGGGTGGCATGGTGAGCAAAAGAATGATGGATTTAACCCAGATCTCTTGACTGGGGGTGAATGTTTTGATTTGTTCAGCATTCCGTCCATCAATTGTGTGTCTTTTGTATCACGGTCCAGGCATGGGATTTTTTTGCTAGGGCTGTTTTATCTAATGATAAAGAATACCGTTTTATGGCTTGATTGACCACAGATTTAAAGCCAGGATAGGTAGGAGCAGTAAACCAGGCCTCTTCTAGCTGCAGTGCCGAGAGCGAGGCCTTCAAAACTTTGAAAATAGAATTTTTGAGCCTGGCCTGGTTTTCAATTTCTACCCAACAATAATGGGCGAGTGTGTTAGCCTCTGCATCCCGCATCCTCCAATAGTACTTGACTAGTGCGCCTTGTCTATCGGGGATCTGGCTTCTTAGACCATATTCTAATCGGATTTGAGCTTGCGAAATATGGCGAGGGATTGCAAACAGTTTCTTGAATAGGATTGATTGTGCTAGGTTTAAACCTGTGGCTTCTCTGCCATTCAAGATTTCTGTACCATATGAGATGGAGGGCAGGAATTTTGCTGCTATAACCTTTAGTAAATGACCGGTGGAACAGCCTGCAAGCTTGTTTTTTAGAATTTTAAAGGCGAACTGCAGCTGTTTGGATTTCGTGCGACCTTGGTCCAGATGTGACTTGAAGTTAAGGTTTGCGGTCAATTTGAAAGCCTAGGTATTTATACGAATCCACATCGGTCAAAGGTTGCTTGTCCAAGGTCCAAGTAAATTTACGGTCGTCTTTATGGTGTTTGACAAAGCGCATCACCTTCGTTTTTTGGTGATTGATGGTTAGTTGGACCGAGGTGGTGTAAGCTCCAAGTTCGGTGATTAGTCGTTGCAAACCTACTGGCGTTTGCGCTAGTAGAACGATATCATCCGCATTTTGAAGGCTATGTGACGGTATTTTGCCAAGTTTAGGAGGATCGGATTGAATTGACCGAAGGTGCTCGTCCAGGTCAGCGATGTAAATGTTAAAAAGGCAGGGCGCCAGCACACACCCTTGTTTTAACCCATTGAGAGTATTGATCTTCTTAGTTACGCTGAGCCCATCTCCTTTCCTGATCTGGACCCACGTCTGAGAATACAAGTTGATTATAGCCTCCAGCAATTTGGCTGGAACCCCCCGGTTGTGCATTTTTGCCCATAGCTTGGCTCTTGAGACTTTGTCGAAGGCCTCTTAAGGTCGATTAAACATGCGTACAGTGGCATTGATTTTACGAGGGCTCGGTTGGCTAGGAAGGTTACAGCAGAAATGTTCGTGAGAGTGCCCATCCCAGCCCTAAATCCGGTTTGCGTATAGGGAATAAGGTTTATTCGAGCCGCCCAGTCCTCTAAGTCTGCCAGCAGGTTTGATGCGTATATGTTTGCCTCCACATCGATTAACGCGATCAATTTGTAGTTTGAGGGGTCAGAACGAGAGCCCGACTTATATATTGGGCTTAGAATACTTCCCCTCCAAGAGTCAGGGATCGTATTAGAGGCTAAGATATCCGAGAAAAGTGGAGTCAGTTGGTTCGCCCACAGTAGTGGATTGTGCCGAAACAAGGATTTTGGAAGGCCGTTGGGCCCTGGGGCACCCTCAGTTCTTAAGTTTTTTTATTATTTTTAAAACTTGCTCATTAAGGATCCGCGGAGGAAAATCTAGTGAGTCGGAGGAGGGGTCGTATTTTACTAGGTCTCTGGCAGCAGCTCCGTTCCTTGATTGGAAGCCACAGTCGGCAATACCTGGGGATGGAATTTCGTTGTATAGTAATTCAATGTGGGCACTCCATGTTTCCTCCATTATGTCCGAGTTGTGGTGTCGGTTCCTGCCGTTGGTTAACTGGTTAATGATTTCCCAGAAGAGCTTGGAGTCTGTTTGTTTACAGGAGTAGTGGAGTTTCGCCCAAAGGTGTTCATGGGAAGCTTTCTTGGCCGCCTTTATGTCTCTTTTAAGATCTTATCTGGCTTTAGAGATTAGAAGCAGGAGGTCTTGGGAGGAGGGTAAGCCCCGAGTTCTTAATTGTCGTAAATATTTATTCAATTGTTGTTTTTGAGTCCTGAGGCTTTTTGTAAACCATACTGCCCCTAAAGATTTTCCTGCTTTTCTGCCAGTTACTTGATTTGAGCATTTTTGATTTAGTTCTCTGATGAATGACTCCCAGGCCAGGATGCTAAATGGTTCTGTTTTGGATTTCTCCAAAATACTGATGCATGTACCCATGAAGTTGCGTATATTGTCCTTTTTCCATGTGAGGCGTTTGAGGTTATGGCAATGCACTTGTTGCGGCATTGCGTTAACAAGGGTTGGGTTTCTGATTTTTCTTAAGAGTGTGAAGGATTGCGATTGATGGTCGCTCTCTGCTCTATCCAAAATTTGAAAGTTCGTGATGTGGGGAGCAATGTCGTGATCCGTGAAAGTGTAGTCGATGGTAGAGGCTGACTTTTGAGTGACCCTTGTGTATGCTGCTGGGCTGTCTGTCGGGCTTTGACCATTGAGCATGCGCATTGAGAGGTTGTGCAGGTGAACTGCGCATCTCTTGCCAAGGGTGTCACGTCGAGTTGGGGCCTGAGTGTGTCCCCTGGTGCCTTTAGTTACTTGCAGTAAGGTCATATTGAAGTCCCCTGACAGAATGATGTTAGCGTCAGGGTAGGCAAGTTTTAGTGTGGCAAGTGAGGCTAGTAAATGATCAGTACTTGCCCGTTTTTGTTTGAGCGCAGGGTGAATATAAATGTTCATGATCAGCAGGCTGGTAAAAGGCGGGGTGTCAAGTTTTACACATTGCAACCAGGGGGAATCGAAGTCTATGGCAGAGGCGAGTCCGGAAATGTCAGTCGAAATAAAAGTGGAGAGACCCCCTTTTGCTCTCCCTTGATTGGACCCCTTTTTAGCTAGATTCACGAATTCCTTGTAGCCAACTAGGGGTGTAGAATTTGTTAGCCATGTTTCCTGGAAGAGGAGTATCTTGTACTGTGTGATAAACTCCATAAAGCAGGGATCTTCTAGTTTCGTGCTGAGGCCAAACACATTCCAGGAGCAGATTTTGTGGCCCTCGAGTGGATTAATGGCAGCATGTAGGTTTTTTCATACCCTGGCTTGGGATGTTCTGACCGTGTTTGAGTGCCGAGGTCCAGTTGACTGGCTGGCTTCAGGGTGAACAAAGGTGATTGTGATAGTCCTGGTCTTGGAAGCTATGCCTAATAAAGGGCTGCGGTTATCCGGGCCTTTGGCACCTTTTAACAAACCCGCTGAGTGTATAGGTGGGTGTAAGGGGCTGGGATAGCACGGAGGGTCAATCTTTTTTAGCTTGATGCCCCATTTTTCGAGAAGGCCCCTCTGCTGCCAGATTTGCTCGATAAAGAGGGAGTCTGTGAACGTGGCAGTAGTTGATTCTTGGAATTCCTTGGAATGCAGGTTCTGTTTGAACTCTATACTTTCAATGTCCCTAGTATTAATGTGGCTCAAGGGAAGGAGAGCTTTGAATAGTTTTAACAGAACGCTTCTATTGAGGATGTCGTGGTTGCCCCTTGAGACATAGTGGGGAATAAAGTCCAGTTTTTTATTGTTTAGAAAGATGTCATGCTGCAGCGCGTGATCAGCACCCTTTTCCATTGTATTAGCGGCCCCTTTGGACCCTGAGTGTGTCAAGGGCAGATGCGGAGAGACGTTTGTGTTATTTTGAGTGTGAATTTCGTTGACCCTTATGTTGGTGATGTCATTGCTTCCCGGGCTTGACTTGTCGGTTAACTCAAGGTTGCGGCAGTCTTTCCGGGCAGTGTCCTTTGTCGTATTGGCCTCTCTAGGGCACGTTATGCTTTTTTCTCTTATTTCAATCCTGGGTGGGGATACGGATTTTACTGTTTGTGTGACCGAGGTATTAAGATGTTGTTTCTCTTTCCTGGTTGGAGGTTTAAATAAACTGTATAGTTTATCTGACGACGGTTGTACCATTTTGGTATGGTTTGGACTACTAAGTGTAGTGGGAGAGTCGGATGGGGCGGTTGAAGGTTCCTTGTTTGTTATTGCTTCCCGAGCATTTGGGACCTCGTCTTTTTCGCTTTGTTTCCTTCCCTGATCAGGTTTGACGGAGGTTGCATTAATTGACTGTCTCGGTTGTTTACTTTTTCTCGCTTTTCTGATGCGTTTTTTCTCCCGCTTGGTTAATGGCTTGTTTTCTTTAGACAGTCTTCCCGGTGACTGATCGCAGTTGTCGAAATATTGGGGGGCCAAAATGTTGAAGTTATCATAGACGCTTGCGGCCGTGGGTTCAGATGTATTCGCTTGTGTGGTGTTGGTGAAGTGCCTGTGCTGCCAGTAATTTGTCCTTCAATGGGCCTGGAGCATGCCGTTTCCGTTTCCTGTGGGGCCTCATGAACTATCCCAACTTTGGGAGAGGTATTTGATAGTGCTTCCCTGGTGGTACCCAGGAGGTCTATCAATAATGTTGGAACAACAGCTAGTTTGTCAATGATTTGAGTACAGTGGCAATGGCACGATTGATATGTGGTGTCTCGGTCTCGCTGCACCTTCGTGATCATCTCATTGAAGCTGTGTAGTTTTTGTTCGACCCCCTGGACGTGAATTGCTAGAATGTTTAAAAGATCTACTTGTGTATCTAGATTGTCAGTGTGGAGGGTCATGGCTTTGCCGATTGTATCCAAGGTATTGAGCAGAAGTGGCCAGACAAAAGATGTTGGGGAACAACTGGATTCTCCGGAGGGAGCCTGAGCGTGGTGTTCCCTATTGCTTAGGAGGGCTGGAAGCGGATCGCTCTGACATCCAGGGGACATGCTGGATTTGTCCTTTTTGCTAGTGTCCTTGATTTGAGGGGATGGCATCGCAGGAATGGATCTATGTGTTTCAAACTGGAAGAACGGCTCCTCCAGTGATTCAGATTGGCTGAAGTACTGGCCTTTGTGTTGTGTAACTTCCAGCTGGTACAAAGATAGATCAAACTTGTCTCTGCTGTTTGTATTAGGGTTGGCGGACTTTTCCGCTTCGAGGTGTAGGCCTCCTGATAGCGTGATCAAATTGCCAAATGGACTCATGATGTTTGTAATCGGTTGGTGAGTAGGGGCGCCATCCTTAGATCTTTTAGGGTCGTAGGAGCCTAATAAAAGTGAAAATGAAAATGGTGACTGCGAGCAGGGGGGGGGGCTGAAAGAGACTGAAAGGGCTGGAAGTGATGATGAATTTGTGCCTCGATTACTACAGGCTTTGACCTTTGATGCCGATCCGGGAGATGGAGAGCTTTTGATGATAGAGTTTGGAAACTTGGGACTACGATGGTTGCTTTGGGCGTAGGTACCCAGCCGTTGGTCGGGGGACCGCTCCTGTCGGTCTCACTTCTTATGATGGTTCTGTCATGTGAGGAACTCGTGGGAGCCTCACTAACAGAGACTGTGGTGGGGTGAGTTGAAATATTTGCTTTTGGAGTCTTGGGGACATTAAGGAGTCGATTTTCCGAAGTAGTTTTAGTGGCATTTTTTAAAAAGTCAGTGATGAGGGCCCGTTTGCTGCTATTTCGACCTGAGTGGGGTCTGGTATGGGTCGTGAGTGAAGCTGTGGAACCGCTTTTCCACTTAGCATCCGGGGTCGATGCTGTAGGTTTTTTCGGGGTTACTGTTGGCTCAACACTTGCCTGGGGTTGGTTTGCGTCAACTGGGGCTGTTAGGAATATTGAAGCTGCTGACTCACACAGCAAGTCCAGATCTTCTCTGCTTGATGAACTGGGTCCTAACGGGTGCTTACTGGGGAGGGCTGTAGTAGGTGCCATAAGTTCCTCCTTAACCTTGTGCTTTTCTTTGGGTTGAGACGCTCCTCTGGTTTTTCCTGAACGCATCTCCGGCTTGCAGGCCTTGGTTGTAGTGTTCCGAAGGCAGGGGAAGCTGAGGGTGCTGGAGGTGTGGGAGCAGGGCTCACTGGGGGTGCCAAAAACCGCACCCAACCTAGTTGGGCCGCTTCTATAGGCACTCCCGGGCACAACACTCTGCGGCCGCCGCTAGCGGAGGCTGCGCTCTCACACTTACGCTCACACTTTACACTTCTTGAAAACCCTGCAATAGAACTAGTGCACGTGCCTGTTTGCCTGTTTGCCTGTGCTTTAATGCGCTTTAATGTGCTTTAATGTGCTTTAATGTCTGATGCTTAATGCTTAGTGCTTTGCTGTGCTCTGCCTCCGTGCCCGTTACCTGCCACTCATCTGGTCCTCCAGGCTGTGAAGTCAGGCAGTGGGGACAGTACAGATGCCCTTCGGTCAGGCATGTCAGGCTCGCCAGAGATGTGCCAGCTGTATCGCCGGCTCTGCATGCTCAGTTTGGCTCACCCGGCTCTACTCGGCGCTCAGTGCAGGAAGCAAGGGGGCGAGCGAGAGAGCCATCGGAGCGGCGGAGCCGGAGCCGCAGGAGCTGTGGGAGCGGGGGGGCGGGAGATTGAACGGCCGCCTCTCCAACCCGCTCGAGTGAGGAAGTCTAAAACTTAGCTACTAAAAAATGCGCTACCCACCTAGTTGCTTATTCGTAGTCCGGGAAGCTGCACACTAGTCTATCCTCCCAGGGTGACCATCCTACAGAGTGTTATTCTAAAACATGGCCCCTTGCGCAGTGAGCAAGCCGGACGCCAGGCTTGAACGACTAGGTCGAAATAGCTGTACTATTAACTATCCACCCAACCTATCTAAAAACACGGCTAAATCCCTCAAACATAGATTGCTTAAATCTAATCCAGAAACCCTTATATCTGATCCTTATTTTTGCCCAAAAAAAGGAGCCATTACCAGCGATCTGATCTTTTATACCAAAAGAAGAGCCCAGTGGAGGTAGGCGTTCTACTCTCTTCTTAAGATCGCAGCTACTAAGAAATTCCCTCATGGCCTAAGACTCTCAGCAGCCCCGTCTCCCACTTTCAAAGCTTCTGTTACCATATCCATCTACAATAATGGGACTATCCTCATTCAAACCTCTGATCGTAATCTAGAATTATTCGATGAGAGCTTCTCCCTCTTTAAAAATTCCCTGACTCACAGCGATCCTCCCAGATCCCTTAGGGAATCTAACCCCTCACCCATTCCTCACATCGATCCTCCCAGATCTCCTAAGGAATCTACTCCCTCACCCATTCCTCAGGTCCCACAAGCTGTCTCCCTACCTAGCCACAATCTCCTGCAGCCTTCCTCGGCTTCCTTGGACATAACTATGCCGCTGACAGCTCAATCTAGACTCTCTCCCCTTCACTCTTTGAACCATACCCCCCTGACGCCCGAGTTCCACCCCCATTCGAATACACCCTCCCACCCTTGGCGCCCATTGGGACATCACCGTGTGAACGCCTCTGCCAGGGATGGTCCCTCCCAACTCGCCCCCCAATTGTGTACCATGCCTTCCCCCACCCTTGTGAACGACTCTTCACCTTCCTTCCCCAAGTCCCATGGCCCTCAACCCTGTCATGCCTCTAGACTTAAGGAAATCAATTGGGAGTTGCAGAAACTTAAATCTGACATACAAAAGCTCATAAACACCACCTCTGAGCTGGCCCTTGAACTAGCGTCCGACAATGTGTCGCAAATGATCCTGCCTGTGACCACCCAATCCCCTACAATCCCAACTCGGCCCTTTGAGCGGAAGAATGGATATAGGCTGCCTTCATCGGGACAGTATTGGAACACCACTCCCTCCCCTAACGACCCCTCCAGACCCATTAGATGCAAGAAACTCCTGTCTGACCAGGACATTCGCTCCCTCCTTAACGGACAACTCAAACGTACATGAACCCGTGCTACCGACGACACTAAAGCCTACTAGAGCGGCTGGACTCATTCAAGCCCCCCCGGGCTCCAAATGATCCATAGATCTCCTAGACATAACTCTAATGTCCTTAACACTGATAACCTTAGGCAAATTCACATTACCCATCCTTGTCAAACTGACTCCAAATCACATCTAAAATGCATACTACTCAACTGTAGGTCTGCGGTGAAACATGCTACCGACAACGCTGACCTCATCCTAAATAGGGAACTAGACCTCCTAATCCTCACTGAAACCTGGCTAAATGACTCATCTAGTCCTGTCCTTGACATCCTAGTACCCCCGAGCCACAACATAATCAGACTTGATAGAACTAAGAGAACGGGTGGAGGCATTGCTTGTATATTCCATAACAGTCTCTCAGCTAAGCAATCTCCCGCTGCAGCTCTCTCTTCATGTGAATATATCTCTCTATAGACATTAGAAGCAAACACACAACCTTATGCAACCTTCACATCTTTTACCATCCCCCGGGAGACAACCTCCCTTTAGTCGAACAAATTATGGAAACCATCTCATCCAACGTGGGGCGACATTGTCCCCAGATATTCCTGGGAGACTTCAATCTTTATTGGAATGACCCGAATGATCAGGGGGCAAACAGTCTTAAAACCTTCCTGATGGACCTCAATTTGACTCAATTCTGTGACAGCCCAACGCACAACCTAAGCGCTACCCTAGACCTAATCATTTCGAACCCCAACTCCATTCAGCTGGAATCAATTACCCCCTGTGACTGGTCGGACCACTTCTATATCACCTTCAGCATTTTAGAACGTTGGAACATTAAGAAAGGCCAACCCAAAAAACAGACACTGGAAAAGAACGTTGCAAAACACAAAAGTGAACGAGCTCATCTCTCGATGTAATCTGGCCCTGCCTCCTCCTACATCTATGTCAGACGTTCATGAACTCACTGAACACTACAACAACTCTATACTGAAAGTCCTCGATGTAATTGCTCCCCTAAAACTGAAAAGAAAGTCCAACAAAGATTCCAATCCATGGTACAATGACAGTTTAAACTCGGACAGATGCAACCTGAGATCTGCAGAATGCACATGGAGATCCTCTCCATCACTGGAACTCCTTAAGCTCCTGAGGCTGAAAAGGAGTATGTACAGCAAACACATCAGAACGGCGAAAGCGTCCTTCTTCAGATGCCAACTGGACAGTGCCAAAAACCGCTCCAAAATGCTGTTTGATCTGATTAAACGTCAATTCAACAACTCTACCACCCAGTCTACACTCAGCTCCAGTATACAACCACATTGCGAGGACTTTGCTGCCTTCTTCCTCGAAAAAGCTAACAAGATCGATTTGGAGCTAAGCTCGGCCCTGGTTGACCTATCACGCGTACCAAACCACCCCCTCCCCTCGCAGCCCCAGATGGCTGCAAGTCACTCCCCTAAAAACAATGCCTGTTGGAGTCAATTCGCCCCCCTCAACGACACATCCATTTACAACATTCTCTCTACCCTTAAACCCTGTAATCACTTCAATGATCCCCTCCCCTCTTCTCTCTTCAGAGATCTGATAAGGTCACCAATCCCTCTCTGGTCCAAGATTATTAATGCTTCCCTTCTTCAAGGTGAAATCCCGGACTGCTTAAAGTTCGGTCTGGTGCTCCCTATTCTTAAAAAACCATCGGCTGACCCGGAGGATCTGAACAACTTCCGACCTATCACTAACATCCCCACTCTGGCAAATCTCCTTGAGAAATACGTTCAGGTACAACTATATAACCACATTGAAGAATTCCAACTATTGGATCAATTCCAATCTGGCTTCCGTCAGGGTCCCAGCACCGAAACGGCCATCACACACATAGTTGTAGAGACGCTCTTGCTATGCTTGACCGGAACGAATCCTGCCTTTTAATATTACTTGACCTCTCATCAGCTTTTGACACCGTCAAACATGATAACCTCCTGAACCTTTTGGAACATAGGATGGGGTTCTCTGGCACAGTTCTAAAATGGTTTGCCTCGTTTCTCCATAACAGGTCTCAAAGAGTCAAAACCAATCAGACCCTCTCCAATCCCAGTCCTTGCACTCTGAGGTATTCCAAGGGTCATCTCTCTCCCCCACCCTGTTCAACCTTTTCATTGAACCTCTTACTGAAATCCTCAAAGCATCTAACATACATTACCACATGTATGCCGATGATATGCAGTTATACCTGAAAATCTCTTCACCGAACGATATCACGACTCTCAACGGAACCCTGCACAAAACCCAAAACTGGTTAACCCTCAACCATCTCAAACTGAACGCCCTCAAAACGGAATTCCTCCTTATCTCCCCGCCCAAGCAAGACCTCATTGTGAAGAAATGTATATATAATCTCTCCGCTCTCAACTGCACACCACATATCATAGACTCTACGAGATCCCTGGGAATAGTGCTGGATAAAAACTTGAACATGCAAGCGCACATCAGCGCTGCTACCAAAGGAGCGAACTTTCATCTGAGCATTCTTAGGAAACTCAAACCCTTCCTTCCACCCCCCCCGAGGACTCCAAATCTGCTGGGCAAGCACTAGTGCTCTCCCGACTCGATCATGGCAGTGCAACCCTTTGTGGTCTACCAAGATACAGGCTGGCCCCCCCTCAGGGCCTCACTGAACGCTGCAGGAAGGATCATCACAGGCTCCAAGAAATCCAACCACATTTCCCCGATTTTGAAAGCTCTAAATTGGCTACCATTCGAGGCAAGGATACAACTAAAACTGGCATGCATGACCCACAAAGCACATCATTTCAACACTCCTCTATACCTTGCAAATAAGCTAGTCCTTTCCGGAGGTACCCGCTCCTCTAGGAGCTCCAGCACCTTGCTGTTGAAACCTAACAAATATAAAAAAACAAAAACCTACAATTGTGCCTTTTCTGGTGTCGCCCCGAGAATCTGGAACTCCCTACCTACGGAAATTAGACTGATTCCATCAACAGAGTCCTTCAAAAGGGAAGTGAAAACTCTACTTATGACTTCCTCTCTGGGATAAAGTGCTGATATTCTGGAATGGCATGGCTCCAACATCCTTCTCTACATTCCTGTTATTACTGTTGTACATTACTGTTATTGTATTTTATTCTTGCTTTGCCCCTATTGTCGCCCCGTTTTTTCTGTCAACCTGCCTATGTAAAGTGCTTTGATACCCGAATGGGTCTTGTTCGCGTTATACAAAACTTTTTTAAATAAAAAAAATATATATATATGTACTGGGTGATGACATGAGGTAGTTGATCATTTCTTTTAAGCTCGCTTGTACAATACAAGGTGGGCCATATTTTTGGAGAGGTCTGCACAGGGAACTGAGACACAACACAAGCAGTGTTATTACACAAATGCACCATGGTGAGGAGGCGTAGGGTGACACATGTTGAGTGCCACAGGAAGTTCAGAGACACCACCAAAGAGCCTCAGCAAATGTGGGATGAGACTGTGAATTACTAATTGAGTCCAGTGGAGGTCAGGGTGAAGGGCAGTGTAGGAAATTGGGTTACTGGTTGAGGGAGTGAAACCCTACTCAAGCAGCAGCCACAACTCTTGTCAGGGTAAAACACAAGCCAGCCCCAAATCAACCTGTGCTTCACCCTCATGAAGCTTGGCGCAAAAGCCACCAGGCTTAACTTAGAGACAATATGTAAAGTATTTATGCTGCTCTTCAAACAGTAATAAAATGAAAGCACAACACAAGAATAATCCCAAACCAATTAAGATATATAAAGTAAATTTTAATCAATGAAATGACAGAAAAATTACAAAAGTCGAAAAAGTAAAACTGGAGGTATGAATTTTTAAAGTTTTAACTAAAACTAGCACCCAAAAGCACAATCAAAGTTATCTGGTTGTGCTGGATCGGGTCAAAGTCAAACGTTGAGGTCGACCTAGATGGAGTGTGGGTTGGATATAGGGACCAGGTTCATTCGGTGGAGAGTTTACCTTAATCCAATTTTCAGGTGAGAAGCACCCGTCGACGAGGTAGTCGGTGGTCAGGCTCTAGGCTGGATCAGGAGAGGGGCTCGTCGATGACGGGTAGCTGATATCTCACACTCTGATCAGGAACTTTGCACTGGCAGTGTGGTCATCATCGGAGCAAACAGCTGATCGAGGAGCAAACAGCTGATTGGAACTTCGCATTAGTAGGAAACATGAACTGTTGTTGTCGACTCCAAGAGCTTCAGGCAGTGAAGTCTGGGGAATGTATCCAGGAAGGTAGTGTCAGCTGTTGGATTCAGGTCCCGCCTCAGCCTCTGCAAAGTCCTCTCGTGGTTACGAGGAGATCTAGGACAGTTCTTTTCAATGTTAAGAGCCCAGAACCTCTAAGCTTTCTCCTGAGGTCCACTTCTCAACATGAAGAGCGCAGAACCTCTAATCTTTCACCTCAAGTCCAGTTCTTCGTGTTTTAGGGTTCAGGGAGTACACTCTAACTCCAGTCAAGAGCCTAGGATCTGGAGGGCCTCCTCTTGAGGGTTTGGACTCACTGCAGCAGAAGCCAGCAGCAGGGTTTAAGCAGGTCGAGTTTGACTGGTCAGCTGGAAGGTTGCAGGTGATGCCCTTTTGAAGCTTGATGTGTCCCTGTAGCTCAAACAGGAGGTCAGCTAACTGAACCTTGGAGTCACTACTGGGGTGCTGGGTTCAAGGAAAGCAGGCCCAGTCTTCCTTTAGATTTCAGACAGCAAGGCAGTCCTCCTTCTGAGCCTCCAGAGGTCGAGATGTGTTCTGATGAGAGGTTCGGAGGGTGCCACTTTATACCCAGTTCGAGTTTATGTGTAGGGGACCTCCCTTTTGACTTCCCTTAAACTTGTTCTGGCCAGTTCTCCCCCTTTCCCTGGGATTAGCTCCAACCTGGCTAGGGAAGCAAAAGGCAGGCAGACCCAAGTGTGGGCTGCATTAGACAGTGACAGGGTAGGCACCATCAGAAGTCAGGAAAGGGATAGGTACAGCCCCCAGGCTACTTTTTGTAATAAACTGGTACATGTATTTAAATTATATTGCCGGAAATTAGAGGAGATAACCAACACCCATGCCACCATTTTAGCCTCTCACCAATCATCCTCATCTAGTTCTCCCTCCTTCCGCTCCCATGCCTACATCACTTTCACCTACTGCCAATTGATGATCAACAAATAGAAATAAATCCACCCATGGTGCTGTGATGCCAGAGACGGAGCCCCTATGTTTAATGTAAGAACTCTAAAGATGGTAGAAAAGGAAAAGCCATCTATAGTATTCTTGCTATTGCCCTGCCAGTATGCCAATATCTCCAAAGTAATGGCAGCTTCCATCGAGAGAGTATAGTTCCTAAGAGCTGAACAGACATCGGCCGGCCCAGCAAATTCTTAAGATTGTCACTAGTCGACCCACAGGGCAGCTAGGAGCAAACCCAAAGGTAACAGGATGAAGTTAAAATTTCCTGAGGCTTGCCCTGTCTCCAATGATGAGACAGACCTACCAATGGAAGGCTAAATGTCTGTCTGCGTGGACGAAGACGCCTCACGGAGAGACTATTGGTGTCCAGGACTATGTAGCTTAGGTGACAGGAGAGTCCAATGAAGCTTATACCAATCTCCCAGACCTACCACATTCCCTCATTATGATGGACCAACTTTATATCTCCACCTGGGGAAGTGCCCTCGCTAGTTGCTGGTGAGTGGACCCAACCTCCCTTACCGGCGACGGCCCTAACCCTTAACACTATCTTTAAGGCTTACCTAGCCTCCTTCTAGATGTGAATGCAAAATGTATGCCCCTCTGCCCTCCTCCTATTTTTTATTCTTGCATGTTTTTTCTTCTCGTACCTTCTTGATGATTTAATTTTTGTCACTACACATGCACTTGCATACATTTTATTTTGTACTTTATTCTTTATTAATACACCTGAAAGCCAAGTGACTTGTTGCACATAAAAACCTGAACTTAACTGCAAGGTTGCTATTCCTAAAAGAGGTTTCTAAAGCAAATTTGTGATTTTCATCAAACATATTTAAACTGTTTTACTTATTGTCAAAACTTTCAATTGCACAAACAAATTCCACAATTGCTATCTGGAAGAAAACAATGTTAGTGTATGCCGCTCGAACTATTGCAATCTTTTTAGGACATGAATAGTAACAAATCCAACTTAGCATCCCTCTGTAGCAAACCGCTGACAACTAACTGCAGCAGCAGAAAGGAATGCAATATCTTTTGACTCAGAAAACATTGGCGCCCACCGCTTACATAGAATCATTGCTAGATGGCATTATTTTCACTCCCTCCCTCTCCACTCCAGAGTGCAATACTGTGTCGAGTGGTGCTGGAAATGGTGATGGTTGTGAAAAAGCCTCTATTAATTTATCATAAGTGAAGTTCCTCTCAAGGAAAAACATGTTATTTCACCTAATGGAGACCTCCAGAGACTTGAATCTGGGTCAAGTGATGTGCATTGCATTGTCTGAGCTCACACTGAACGCTGGCGGATCCCACAGCCAGCAGAGTGGAGCGTGTGAGCCTGTGAGAGAATGTCTCACTGCAGAAAAAGGGACGCAGCAGATTTAAAAAATGATTTCAAGGCATTTTGATGCAGCCACGGCAGTCAACGCTTCGTATGCATGCTTTATTATAAGTTTCTTAGTAACGAAAACATCTTACATCAACATTAGCACGCCCTAACTCTCAAACAAAGTAACTCGTAGTCCATGGTATACAGATATGACATGTTTCAAAATATCTCAAAATTGACGTATCATACCCCGAACTTCGGCCTCAATATAATTTCTTTAGACGTTCAATACTATTTTGTATAATGTCATTATTAAATAAGGGCCTAACTTATAAAACCAAAGCATTGCTTAAAGCAACAATAAAATCTATATTGTACTGTTTCGGTTTCTGCCGGTGTAAAATGGAATGTGCAAATATATTTGTCCCGGTCCACGTGCGCGCCTGATTTAGATTTTGGTGGAGAGGGTACTCCGTCGCTATGGCAACAGAGTGCCATCTCCACCACATCAAAGTTCCGCCGGCCTCATTTAGAGTTGGGCAGGACTTCAGTATGTAGACGGCGCAGACAACCCTGTCTTCGCTGCCTACATACACCTCCGAAAGCCACTGGCGTAACGAAACTTGAGGGGGCCTCCCTGCAAGGTAAGTGGAGGGGCCCCCTCTGGACTAAATCAGGGGCTCTCCGGCCAGACTACTGTGCTGAGGGGGCCCCCACGCACCGCGGGGGCTGCGGGGGCCTGTGTTACGCCACTGCCGACAGCCCAAATAAGTAAGGGCCGTCGGACGTTTGGCCATGTGTTCGCCGGCCCTTTTTAGAGTGAGTAAAAACATGGCCAGTTTTCACTGTCCATCACCGCTAGGTAAAAACCTGGCAATAACAGGCAGTGAAAACTGCAAAATGCCCCCTAGGCAATGGGAGAAATACTTTATAGTGAGGGGATCATTGTTTTTTTTTTTATTTTCAAGAAGAAAATCCCACTTTGGAATTTCAGTTTGAAAATAAAAAAAGATGTCAAGTTTGACGATTGGCTCCGCCCGTCATACTTTCATTGCGTTTACAGAAACCGCCTTGACGGCAGTTCCTGTAAATGCATGAGATGTCCGCTGGGCCGGCAAACATCTCAAAATTTGGCGGGTGGGTGCTCCCTTAAGGTATTGGAGTACTGATGAGGCAAATTCCCATCTCGCAAGGACTAAATCAGGCCTTCATTATGTAATGTAAACACAGATTTGTATAGAGTTACGTTACACACTATAGCAAAAGGGAAAAAATGGATTACAGGACTATTGCTCAAAATTATAATACACTTTTTGCTTCTTGATATTTTTATTTGTGTGATAAAGATTTTAAGTAGGTGCATGAAAACTTAGAAATAAAGCACACTGATTTTTTACTGTTTTCTCTCCATGAGGAAAGAGGATATCTACTTGAGGGCTGATCCGTAGATACCGAAGTGTTGAAGCTTTCTGATGAGTGACTTGTGGGAGAGCGTATTTAAGGCTGCGGCGTGGTCGAGGAGGATGAGTGCTGCTATTTCTCATCAGTCGAGGATGCTTCTGATGTCATCGGTGGCTGCATTGACGGCTGTCTCTGTGCTGTGGTTGGTCTAGGAGCTGTTGGAGTTCTAGGTGGTTTGCAAGTTGGGTATTGATGGATTTCTCAATGACTTTAGCTAGAAAAGGCAGGAGCGAGATGTGTCTATAGCTGCTGAGGGTGTTGAGGCCCAATGTTGGTTTCTTCTATAGGGTGTTGACTTCTGCATTTTTTCCGCAAGAAATGAATGAAATGAAATGAAAATAGGTATTTATAAAGCGCACAGCTACTCCACGGAGTGTCCCGGCGCTAAGGACTACCAGATAACAGGCAACCAAAACCCAGAGGTCATCGTGCCCATGGAGGACTATTGCTGAAACAGCCAGGTTTTTAGCTGTCTCCTGAAGGAGAGCAGGTCCTGGGCCTGCCTAAGAAGAAGAGGCAGATGGTTCCATGCGCGGGCAGCCTGTACTTGAAAGGAGCGACCGCCAGTCCGGGAACGGGCAAATTTTGGAATAAGTATTGAGGCCTGTCCCGAGGACAGGCCCTAATGTACCTAATACATTTGGTACATTTAATTTACTTATAAGTTCCTAGTATATGGTACTATACATACACAGGGCCTGTAAATGAAACGCAACTAGTCGGCTGCAGCACTCATTGTGCAACTACTAAAGTAGTACTTAAAACATGTCTCAGGTTTGCCATGGCAGCCTGTAGTGCAGTTTTAAACTGCCATTCTGCTCTGACAAAATAAACCTTTTACCAGGCCTAAACTTTCCTTTGTACTATCTATATGTCACCCTAAGGTAGGCCCTAACCACTCTTAGAGTTATCACACAAGGGGGTAAACCCAGACAAATCACTAGGACCTGGGTAAAATGCGGTACAAAGAACAAATGGCCCTAGTGGACACAATGTTTAAAAATACTATAACATCACCCGTAGAAATGATTTAAAAAAATTAACAATGAATGCAGTGCATTTATTCAATAGGAACACAGATTTTCATGTTCTGTGGTAATGCGACAAAAGTGCATGTTCGACAGGTTCAAAAAAACCAATTCAATTAAAAAAGGTGCCCCAATGGGAAAGGAAAGCCAAGTGCTGCGTAGTGCAAAAGTGAGGGTAAGTGGGAAAGGGAGAGCAGTGAGCAATATATACATCTGAATCATATGAAATGCCAATCCAGCCTATAATGCATGGCCAATCTGTTCACAACACCATAGTATATGGACACATAGAAGACTTAACACTGTTGTCCACAAAGGTAGATGCAATGTATAGCTGTCGACGTTTCGACCCTGGGCGATTAATGTAGATAGCTTGAATTCTTACAATAGGGTCTTCATCAGGACCAACTATGGGACACCTAGGAATATTAAAGGGCCTTCATTAGGTACAGGTGATGACACATTGAATGAATTTTAATCATTGTTAGTGGAATGGGCAAGGAAAAAACTTTTACCCTAGAACCACCAGGAGCATATGGTGGTGAGTGGAAAGTAGGTGGGCCCTCAGGCTCCAAAGTCAGGAAAGGACGTGGAGTATTTGTCTGGAAAAACATATAAGTAAAATTCAACATACATGAAAGTTCGGGGCTTTATAATGGTCAAAGCGACTGAACTACAGTGGTCCCCAGACATAGTGATAAATCACTTACTTGTTGGCAAAGGATAAGTACTTAGGCTTGAATGAATCTAAGTCCCAATGGTCTAAAAAAGAATAAGAATAAGAGACAAGTGTGTTAGTCTCCACCACCTAAAAATGAAATGTATGGGTTTTGAAATACAAAAAATCGTCCCTTTGCACTGGCGCGCCACGACTGAGGGCCCACCTACTTTCCACTCACCACCATATGCTCCTGGTGGTTCTAGGGTAAACGTTTTTTCCTTGCCCATTCCACTAACAATGATTAAAATTCATTCAATGTGTCATCACCTGTACCTAATGAAGGCCCTTTAATTATTCCTAGGTGTCCCATAGTTGGTCCTGATGAAGACCCTATTGTAAGAATTCGAGCTATCTACATTCATCCCCCAGGGTCGAAACATCGACAGCTATACATTGCATCTACCTTTGTGGACAACAGTGTTAGGTCTTCTATGTGTCCATATACTATGGTGTTGTGAACAGATTGGCCATGCATTATAGGCTGGATTGGCATTTCATATGATTCAGATATATATATTGCTCACTGCCCTCCCTTTCCCACTTACCCTCACTTTTGCACTACGCTGCACTTACCTTTCCTTTCCCATTGGGGCACCTTTTTTAATTGAATTTTTTTTTTAACCTGTCGAACATGTACTTTTGTCGTATTACCAGAGAACATGAAAATCTGTGTTCCTATTGCATAAATGCACTGCATTCATTGTTAAATTGTTTTGAATCATTTCTACAGGTGATGTTATAGTATTTTTAAACGTCCTAACCACTCTTAGGGCAGGGTGCATAGCATTAAAAAAGTAGGGCATTTGGGTTTAAGTTTTACAGGTCCAAACAATGAAAATCTCTTAAATGAACTCTTCACTGTTGAAAGGCTATCTCTCTCATAGACCAACTCTGGCTTACCCAATTACACTTAATAAGTGATAACTTCTGCTTGGGACCAGAGAGAGAAATACTCTTTACAATCAAATGAATTGTAAAGGGGACAAAAGGGGTGTGGGCCCAGGTGTTGATCCAATGTGCAGGATGTCCTGGGGGGTTGTACTCAACCCTTTCTGAGCTTCAAATGGTAGTCCCAGGGCTTGCCCACCCCTTTCTTGATTTCTAAGGGCATATTTGCCCCGACTCTGCCAAATGCAGGTCACACCTAGGCCATCCTGCCTATGTTACCATCAACAGTTTGGAGCTAAGCCTGGTAAAGACAAAAGGCTAGACAAAGGGGGGTCATCCCCTACCCACAGGCTGGAACTGGGGATAAAAGTGGCATTTTCAGAACCTCTCATAGGAACACTCCTGGATCTGTGGAAGAATCAGAAGAAGGATTGCCCTGCTGTCTGAAGAAGGAAGTCTGGACCTACTTGCCTTGACCCCAGGCTCCCTAGAAGTGCCCCAAAAGTCAGTTTGCTGACCTCCTGTTTGAGCTACAGGGACACAACAAGCTTCCAGGGACCTCCCTGCAACTGCCCAGCTGACCAGCACCGGCTGGACCTGCCTGATCCCTCTTCTGGCCTCTGCTGAAGTGAGTCCTGATCCCCAAGAGGTGCTCCCTCATGCCCTGCATTTTTTGCTGGCATCAGAGTGTACTCCTGCCGAACTCCAGGTAAACAATACAGGAGTATGGACTCCTCGCGAACGCAACAAGGACGCTTTATGCTGAACAAAAACTGTCAGTGACAACCACCAACGTGAAGCTCCAGCAAGGCCTGTACTTCGGCCCACAGCATATGCCCGTGACGACCACCAATGAGGGATTCCAGCGTGACCTGCCCTTTGGCCTGACACCGACAGCCCACGAAGAACCCAATGTGAAGCTCCTGTGATGACTGGCTCTTTGTGCCAAAACAGTGACTGCTTGTGATGCCCGCCCTGTCCCTCGCCATTGACAAAAACCTCTTTGGGGCCTCCACTAACATGAATGGCAGCTCCTCAAGTGGATTTGTGAAGGTAGCTCTACAGTGGGACAAACTTGGTCCCTGTATCTGACCTACACACCATTGCGGTTGTCCTGAACTTGTGGCATTCCCCCACCCCAGTGCAACCAGATAAATGCGAGTGGCACAGTGTGCTTTTGGCTCTATTTCGACATAAAACTTTATAAACTCATATTTCTGGTTCTATGGCTTTTTGGTGTTATTTATTTTTTATTTTACTCTATTTTCCTAAATTGGTTGGACATTTTTATTGAGTTGTGTTTTCACTTTATTTTTATTGTTTAAGTGCGCCATAAATACTTTACACATTGCCTCTAAGTTAAGTATGACTGCTTTTTTGACAAGCCACCAAAGAGTTAAGCATAGGGTTATTTTGTGTTTCAGCCGCACAGGTGTTTTATTTATTATTTCAGTGGGGCTTCCACCCCTATCAACTAATAACACAAGTTCTTACATTCACTGATTGCAACTAACGTCATCAATGGCACACCAGATGCAATGCATGGCTAACTGATGCTAGAGAGGCCCACTACATGTAGCAAAACATGTCATATGCAAGGGTTGCTCTCCATATTTCAGGAATGCCTACCAATTTCCATGGAAGCACATCACATACACTAAATTATCCTAGGCAGGGGATGGGCAGAAAGGGGTGTTTCATGTCAAAGATGACCACGAGATGGCAGGAAGGTATGCCATACTCTAGAGATGGAACTGCACAAAAGGGCTGACCACTAAATGCTATAGTTGATAGTACATGCTGAAGTTGACAATTGTATTCAAAATAGGGCTACCATATGCCAGAGATGTCCGACATTTTTAAGAATTGTCAATATAGTTGTAGAGGATGCATCATTCTCAGAGTTCCTCATTCATTTCATCCCTACTCAGTTCATGCTTTGCTTCATTAGCTACTTTGCACTTCTCTCCCCTTCTTATGATCTCCTCCTCTACCCTCTTGAGTAGATTAATTGTGCTAGGTTAGGGATGGTGGGGCACCTATGTTTTTGGCATCAGTTGGTCTTATATCCTCAAGTCTACAATTCTGTGGAAAAATACAAGATCCAAGTTTCAGTGACTGAAGAAAACATGCTATTTCTCTCCATGTCTAGAAGCATTGACAAGCCACTCACTGACCACTCAACATTGAATTCTAGGGTTCAAAGTATTTTCCAAGTTCTTTTCCCGAGTTGCCCATCCAATCTAGGCGCTTTGTTTGCATTTTGATACTTGTAGTCCTGCATGTCAATTTATACATTCAGGGCAACAAATACCACAATGCAAAGAAAAACCTTGGACTGTGCAAATTCCGCCACGGTGCGGGAGTTCTATTGAGTGGGCAGGGCCGCGTCGGCCAACGGACGTGCGCAGCACTAGCAAGGTAGTGCTCACGACGGCCGTTGGCCGACGCGCGCACGGAAGGGGTTAAGCTACTCGCACATGGAATTAGAAAACCTGAGTGCTCTTGTACTTCACAACAAGGTCTATATTGAGTCTCTACACTATGGGCCCCCAAACTGGAACACTAAATTTTGATGTGCCGAAAAGCGACATATTGAGGAAGTGTGCTCCTGGACTGGCCGGGAATTAATTCCATTCATGTTCAGTAGGGAGGTGTATATTGTCCAAAACTCCAATCACATTTTTAGTTTACAGACTCCACAAAAGAAAAATATATCCATTTCGAGTAATAATCTACAAGAACAATCATATATGTCATATCACTGGAAAGTACATAAAGTGGACCTGAAAATCTAAAGCTAATTTCTCCCATGGACCATCAGATAGTGGTACAGGAAATAATGGTTTCTCATGAGTTCTCCAGTGTTTGTCCGACCTTAAACACTAGGTACATGATCTGACCATACTGTTCACTAGAACATCTATAGATGGCCACAAATAAAACAGACAAAGTTTCCTACAAGTCGCTGTGATACTCAAATGACTTTCATGTGCAAATTTTTATCAAACCAGCACTCAATCCTACCAGTGGTATGAGCAATCTATGTTTAAGACAAACACCATTCTCACAAGTAAGTACTGAGGAAATGTGTGCTAAAGCTTTAATAATTAAATAATTAGTGCAACAAAGTTGCTCACATCACAAGTCAGCCCTTTACAAGACATCTAAATCTTTAAACAATTAGGTAACCAGATCAACCTTCTATGTTTTCAAATTCTATCAATGACTCCACCAAAGGCATCCTAGACACTATGGTCCTCAATACAATGTCGGGCAGACCGCCAATGTCAGGCAGTCGGTGGCTGTCCACCTGACATCTAGGGCAGCGGGCCGACTGCCGGATTACAATTCCGGTGGTTGGAGTGCAGAGGGCAGGGGGAAAGACCACCGCCTCCGATAGGCTCGAGGAGCCCATCTGGGTGTTGGTCAGATATAATCCCTACAATAAAGGCAGTGCCTGCGCAGGCACCGCCGTAGGGAATACGATGTCCATATCCCACAGCCTTTTTCATGGCGGTCCCACTGCCATGGAAAGACTGTAGATAAGGGACTTTGGGGGTCCATAGCAGGGCCCCTGTCCCCTGTGGGCCCCCGCATGTGGCCAGGGGGGCACATGTGGGACCCCCAAACATCCATGCACCGGGTACCAGGCACAACACGGTGCATGGATGTTTCAAAACATCCCTTTTTCTACTGTGACTTGTGCTGCAGCCCTTTTCTGAGCCGCAGCACAAGCTGCAATTGAAAAAGGCATGTTTCCAACCGCCTACACGGCGGTCATATCATATTATGGCGGGTGGGACCGCCGACTACTTGTCGGGCAGTCCCAAACCCCCTGCCATTGTAATAAGGCCCAATGTGCCCAAAATGTTTTCCACACAGTCCTATCATACTCGAGTACTTTAAAACGGATTCAATTCTCCCACTAGGTGAGCCAATGCGTTACCCAAATCATGACCACTAGCTAGATAAAATAAAGATTTGTGGTCAGTGTATACTACAACAATTGACCGCCACCAAATGTATGTATTTTTAAAGGGCACACACACAAGCTAAGGCCTCTCTTTCAATAGTGCTATAACTGGTCTCTGGATCTGTCATAGTTCTAAATGCAAATGCAACTGTGTGTTCTCTCCCATTGATTCATTGTCCTAGGACCGCACCTAAACCCTGTAATCTGGTAGCTATACCTTCTGAAAAGAAAGGACTTAAAAAAGGAGCTTCTACCACTAGTTTCTTAACTTTTTCAAAGGCTTCATTAATTTGAGATGATCAAAAGTTATTTCTTTCTTGAGTAACATACTCAACTGTTAAACTACAAACACATACAGAGGGACAACACAAGCATACTATTCACGTAAATCAAGAAAGGATCAAAAGGTATCTTCATCTAGGGGTAGAGCAGATTCTGAATGGTGCCAAGATTGCAAAATTGAGAAATTAATACCTTCTGATGAAATGGTATGACCCAAATAATCTACTTCCTGGACAAATAGTTTAAATTTTTCTCATCTGGCTGTCATACCTTTGTCCTAGGTCCTAGAGTATGTACAACACCTGCTCAAGCATCAGCAAATGCTCATCAGGAGTTTCAGTGAATAATAATATGTTGTCTTGAATTGCTTGCACATTTTCTACATTATGAAATAAATGGTCCATCATCTCTTGAAACACACAGTACATCACATCCTTTCACAGCTACAGACCAAATGGCAATCACAGATACTTGTGAGCTTCAAATAGAGTTACAAAAGTAGTTTCTGGGAATTGCCAGTCAATGAGATCTGATGGAAGACTCAATGCAGGTCTGTGATGGAAAAATACTTGCTTCACCCAGATTTGCAAGCATTTTTTGGACTTAGGGAAACGGATGGCAGTCAACCAATATATTTTTATTCAATGTGCATAAATCAATGCACAAATGCAACTTCACAGACTGTTTTCTCATCAGGACTGCAGGAGAAACACACTGTGTTAGTGGGCTCAAAGATACCCTCCAAGTATAGATTACTTAGTAGGGCTTTTAGATCCTTGCCTATACTCAGCAGTACTGGTCTAACTTTGTGTACAATTGGTATTCCATTTGCCTTTAATTTTAGACTATATTCAAATCCCTCAACAGTACCAATACTATTCTTCAATACTGATGGGAATGTGGACATTACTTGCTTGCATAAATCATCTTTAGCGGCCACTGACAATAGGGGTATTTCTCCTAATACTATAAGATTATCAAAACCCAGTTTTAGGAGCAGTCCTAGTCTTGCCAAATCTTTCCATCCCAGTAAATCACATCCTTTCACCACTACAGACATCTTAGTTTGAATCTGTCTTTGTAAATTTTAAAAAGGACTTTTGAAATAGTCTAACATTTCTATATCATGATCATCAAAAGCGTTGGACCTTAGTTTGAATCTTTCTTCCTAAACATTACAATGGACTATTGAAATATTCTAACATTTCTGTATCGTGATCATCAAATGCATTGGGGTTAATATCCATATTTTACAACTATTTATTTTTGGCAATATTTATAGAAAGTGTTATCACAAAGGATAGTAATTGATGCTCCAGAGTTCGCTATGATGGTCACCATTTTTTGCTTTACAAAGGTCCTTTTATCTTTTTATCACTGAGTTCAAACACTCCTGAATTAACAGACAGAACCATATAATTAAATCTTCATATTCTTGAATATGCAGACTATTAATTTTTAATCTTCCACTTTCAGCATTACACACTGAGTGCAAGAGTTTAATTTTTCTGCAAATGTTTCAATGCTTTCCAATAGCTGGGCATGTAGGATTATTACCAATGTAACTTTTTTGACCCACATGTATAGCAATTCAATAATAGTTTTCTATTATTACTTCTATAGTTCTAGCATTCTCATTTCAAACAGAGGTGTCGTTCATAATATTAACTCAAAAAGAATCATCATGACCAGCTATTGTTTTGGACAAAATATTTAACTTTTCAATAATCTTAGCAATGTCAATTACTTCATTTAGACTTGCATTTCAACATTTCAAAGGTATCTCCTTTGTTTTCTTTGATAAACAGGTGGAAAGCAACTGGTCTCTAATATGTACATTTCAACACAGTTCTAAAGCTGCCAAAATATGCAAGACTGCTATATATTCTTCTATGTTGTCCTCACTCTTCTGTTTGCATTTAAACAAATTATGCCTTTGGATCACCGGAATACCACCTTACTCTTCTTTCCTTTGCTTCACTGTATTCGTCCAGATGGCAAACTGTCCCTGAAGAGCTTCCATTTACTATGGATTGTTAAAGACTCTTTGACCAGCATGACCCGAATGGTTGAAAAGTAAAGCTGTCTTTCTTTGCCAGTCAATCTTAATGGCATCTGTAGCTACTAAATTTCCTTCAAAAATCTGAAACCAAAATAATAATTTAATAGGGGGTTTTCCAGGTCAAAGCAAGAATGAAGGAGGCTGCATTATGTGCTGTGCTGACACTATGGAACGAGTTGCCAAATAAAGTATTTACAAGCCAACTAGTAAATCCAATAAAGTTTAATAAACAAAGAAACAAAAGAGCCCACAAGATTTGCGAGATCAGGAGCAACACGGCAATTGCTTAACACTGAATGCCTTGAGTGCTCCAGAACACACATTCACATTCCAAGGTGGTGTTATTACAGAAAGTTAAGAACAATTAGACTTTTGACCTTTTTACATAAACAGTACATTCTACACAGATTCTCTGAAAAGTTTTACCCTGCTTTACAGACCAGGAGGTTTGACTTTAGAGCTGTAGAGCATCAATGTGGGTTCTTGGTGCTAAAGTCTGGATCTCAATGTGCATAGCCTTAAAAAATATCACTAACTTGGCAATGTTCAAGAAATAATATTTTTTTTTTTGTGTGTAGCATTCCCCTTTATGTTAGATGTTCTCCCAGGATTAGCCTCATCTTGAAAGGAAAGTGCCCCTGAGGAGGGCAACACGAACTATTGTTGAAGTTTGTGTTAGACTTGGCATCCTTGGCGAGATTTCCCCTGACTTTTTGCCTCTACCTTCAGTATTTTTGACTGTGGGCTGGATTTCGTTTTTGCTGGTTTTGGTACTCCGGGCACTTTGCCACTGCTGGTCAGTGCCAAAGTGCAAGTGCTCCCTATGTAAATTGTAATTCTAATTGGATATCCATGATTTGCATGTTTGATTTAGTGGTACGTCCATAGTAAAGTGCACTGAGTGTGCCCAGGGCCTGTAAATCAAATGCTACTAGTGGGCCTGATTGTGTCACCCACACCAGTAGCCTTTCAAATGTGTCTCAGACCTGCCACTGCAGTGTCTGAGCGAGCAATTTTTAACTGCCATGTCGGCCTGGCAAGTGCACCCACTTACCAGGCCCTAACCTTCCCTTATCTTAAATGTAAGTCACCCCTCAGGTAGGCCCAAGGTGCCCCGATGGGCAGGGTGCGGTGTATGTTAGAGGTAGGACATGGTGTGTTTACATGTCCTGATAGTGAAATACTGGGTATTTCGTTTTTCACTATTGCAAGGACTAGCAACTTTCAATTGCGAACAGCTAGAGATTTGGAGTTTAGACTCTCTGAACTCAGAATTTACTAACACACCTTTTAGTTAAGGTGGTTTTTAAATTGTGAGTTTGAAAATACCACTTTTAGAAAGTGGCCATTCTCTTGTTTAACCACCCTGCGTGCCTCTGCCTGCTTGTGGATTCACATTCTGGTTTTGGATTGACAGGGGCTGTTTGTGCATTCACTCCAGACACTCACACAAAGGGAGCGGAGGTGTGCCCTGCATATGCTGATGGGCCATCCTGGGCTAGAGTGGTGGGAGGAGTTGTCACTGACACCTTAATAGCCTGTGGCTGCTCTGCACAATGCTGTCTCTACCTCCTATAGTGAAATAGGACCAGGGAGGATACAACTGGTTTTGCTGAGTAAGAGAGACTTTCTGAACACTTTAAAGGGAAAAAGGGGTATTAAAAGTATTAGACCTAAAACCCCAGAACTTTAGATTACTTCTGGAATCAAGAGGAACCTGTGCGAAGGGGAAGAAATGAAGAGCTGTGAGTAGGAGACTGCCCCTTTGCTGTGTGTTGCTTTGCTGGGTTGGCCTGCAGTTGCTGCTTCTGCCAAGGAGAGGACAAAGACTGGACTTTGCTGTGAAACCTGCTTCAGAAGAATCTCCAAGGGCTTGTGTGTGCTTGCCTACTGTTCTGAAGTCTCAGGGACATAAAGACTACACCTACAGCCTTCTTGAACTCCACTGCTGGGAGTTCTGACCTACCTGGGGGTACCTATTCCAGTTCTGGGCCTCTGGAGGTTGATCCTGCTACAGAAAGCTGTGAAGAACTGACAAAATCTACAACATTGATGTTTTGCTATTCTTGCAGCTAAATTTTCTGATGCAGCACCACTGTGTGGGAGAAATTCCCGATGCACAGCCCCGTGCAGGTGAAGAAATCAACGTATCGCCTGCCCGCGGCCCGAGAAATTGCCGCACACAACTCCAACACAGGCCCTGCTGTGCGGCTAAAAGAATCAATGCATCACCGGTCAGCGGCTATGGAAATCCACGGAGCGCCCGTAGCACCTGAATTTGTCTCACGCAACGCACCTGTGCAGCAAGTTTTTCTGACGCAACACCCGCATACCAGAATCGCCTGGGAAATGGACGCATCAGTTGCCCCTACAGTTCGGGTTCAACATATCACTTCTCCTGCGTGCAGCAGAGCTGTCGCATCGCCTCCCCAAGGACTCAGGAAGTGAAGCATCGCTGTTTGTTTCAATGCTTCCCTTCTCTGAAGCTGTTTTGCTTTGTTGAATTTGACACATTTGAGGTACTTTGCGTAAAAATCACACATCCATCAGAATTGCTTGAAACCTTTTAAAAGTCATATTTTTAGTTGGGTATGTTGGATCTTTTGTCGCTTTGATCTGTTTGGTTTAGCTAAAGATATTTGATTTTTCTAAACTGGTGTGATGTCCATTTGTAGTGTTTTCATTGCGTTTTGTGAAAATACTTTACACATTGCCTCTGAGATAAGCCTGTCTGCTCGTGTCAAGCTACCAAGGGGTGAGCAGGGGTTATCTAAGTGTGTAATCCCCTTATCCTGACTAGAAGGAAGGTTCCCTACTTGGACAGTAGGTTGCATACCACTGCCAACTAGAGACCACCATTTCTAACAGCTAGCAACTGAGTAACCTTTTGATGACATCTTATCAGCCAGCAATCGCCTTGATTGGGGAGCAGCATATAAGAAAGATCTACATCACTGGAATATTAGTGCTATGAAGTTGTAACATTGCAAGTTAGCACTTTACAAGACATCTAAATAATTAAATAATTCAGAAGCATACATCACGCTTCAATGTTCTCTATGTATATTGTTATTATTATTTTAATATGCCAATTGGGATATCATATATGAAACCAAAATTGTATCAATGTGAGCTGGCATCTCACCTGGAATAGAAACCTAACTAAACGAGCCATCCTCTCTCATTCACTCTTCCCCTGTTCCTCCGTTGCTCTCCGTTCCCAGCATTTTGAGATAGCCCCAAGCCTACATTAAACCCTTCGCAGGCGATTGACACACAAAACGTAAAATATATTACAATTTCACATGGAAAGTGACTGAATGAATGAATGAGAGACATAATAGAGTGCAGCAGTGACCTCAACAAGGTATCCTAGTGTTAAAGATCATGGAAGACCAGGACCAAACATCATCAATAGGCTTAAGACAAAAGCCACGTTTTCAGGGTTTTCCTAAAAGCAAAAATTATGGGAGATCTGATTGTTGTCAGCAACCTGTTCCAAGCTTTGCTGACAGGAAGGGGAAATATCTAAAACGTCTGATTCTGGGTGAGGTGCCATTTTATGAAGCATCTTAGGTTTTTCAACATGCAGTTGGCATTTCAACATGTAGTTGGGCAAGCCAAAATAGATCAGAGCTCCAAAATCCTAGATAAACAGAAAGAGCAACTGAATAGTTTTGTGACAAAGTTTTGGAAAAAGTGGTAACATTTTGCACACACCATAATGCAGAAATGTTAGGGATGTGGGAGAAGAGGATAAATTATTGTCAAATATTACACAAACAATGTTAGACCTTTTCACTGAGGAGGAGTTACTACAGAGAGTGGCTACCAGGAGTCTGACTCAATGTAAATAGACTACGAGCCACCTAAAAGCTGAATCGGTCTTCTCAGAATTCAGATTTAACTGATTGTACTATGTTCAAGAAGCAACATTATGTATGCAGTGTTTGAAAGCTTTTGGAATAGAACTAATATCTGATCTCAAACGTAGTTTATTTTCAATTGAATATCATCTGAATAAGTAAAAAAGCTGAACCATTTATTTATTTAGTTGAGCAAGAGAGAGCAGGTAAAGACTGAATAGTGTGGGTCTGAGAGATGAGCCTTGCAGATATTCTCTGGTTAGAGGATGAAAAACTGAATGGAAAAGTTACACATGAACTGCTTACTCTCTGTGTACCAAGAACGAAGACAGTCATGCGTGCACACAGTCTTTCACTCCCATCTCCCATCATAGCTGTAGAATTTGAAGCAATCTTCTTGATATATTCTGTAGATATGACTCACTGGATATATCTTTTCACTACAATACTCTCTACATCTAAATTCCTTGACAGATCCCAGGCCTTAGGTCCTACTGAAGTCTAATGATAAGAAGCTATTTTATTTCATGATTTCTAAAATTTCCAACTGACTTTCATTGAACACATTTTTTGCCTATTAGTTCTTAATGGACCAGCTAAACATTCGGAATATTTTAGATCCTTTATCTTCTTCTCTCTATTTGTGTGCTCTTTCATTACATTATATTCTATTAATACAACATGGTTTGTATCCTTTTATGTTTCATAAACCATGTTGCTGCTGGAAGTGTTAATACACCACGCCCTCTTGCCTTTTCTGAAGTGTAGGCTTGTTTCCCTGGCCAGGCTGCCAAAACGGAGTCAATGGGTATCCGTTCGACCCTTGAACCCCCTTGATTTTCCGATTTGCAGTATAAGCAAGTGCCGATATGGGTAAGAGGAAAGCGGGAGGAGGTTTAAACAGTGCTCAATCACCTACACCCAGCTCTCCGGTCCCTACAATCCGCGACAAGATGCTGCAACATGCTGACAGTGATCATCACAGAAATTATCCAGACAGAAAGAAGATAAGCTCTTACTGCAGCAGGGGGCCTAAGCAGAAAAATAAATACTCCTGCTTCTGCTAATGACCTGACCCCTTCATGCTGTGTAAGCCCAATGCCGCTACCTCAAAACCCAGTTTCGGAGGTCGTCGAGGTCTCTGAGGTTGCTACACTGTCATCAAACCCCACCTCGTTGGTGAGTCATAAAATTGGATTATTGGTTTTAGGTGGTGCCTATTATTCCCTACTTACATAGCGGACACTTATAAGGAGGTTTTTGTGTGTTAGGTTTTATTAGGATAAGCCTTGGCGCCCTTTTATACAGTATTTTTTAACATGTTTTTTCCTGTTATAGGTATTTTTAGCAATGCATATTTATCTTTTCAAAGGTTGCACTTTAAAAATTTGCTGTATTTTAATTTTGATATGTCTGCGAGTGAAATTAAGATAAGAGATGATTTGTGGATGTTTCATTTTTTCATGTGCTTTTATGGCCAATTTAGGCCGAATAAAGAATTTATTGATTGATTGAGTCAATGGGTATTCTTAAAGAAAAACCAGGTCCCCCCTGTGGTTCCCTGAGACCAGGATTTGCCAGGGCTCAGTCCCAGAACACACCGAGACCACAGCCTCTCTCCCTGCGGCCTCTCGCCTTGTAAGCCTGCCATTTGCATTCTCCGTATAGACGTTGTTCAGAATCTATACACTCATTCACAAATGTATTCATTGTAACATTAAACTTGAACTCACACAAAAGTTTAATAGTCAATTTTCCTGACTGCTGTAATGTACACTCAGTTAAGGGCCTGGTTTGATGCTGAGGGGTAATGGGAAATTCGCTTATTTCTGGATAAAGTACCAACTCAAAAGGAGAGTGTTGTAATGTACTAATTACCCAATGCACTCTCCCTACAGAGGTTCTCTGCCTTGCTGCTCAGCCTATGATGAGGTCATATAGAATGTTCAGTGTGTTTGTGTTGAAGGGAGAATCAGTTGGTGTGGAAGGGCTGAGCAGCGAGGAGGCTGCTCCTGGTGGGGCACTTTATAGGATCTGCCTAACATCTTGTAACCTGTAACCAAGAAGTGATCTTATGAATAAATCTACTATCCTGTTCCTACATCACCTGGCCTACGTACTTTTCTTCGTTTTAACACTGGCGACGATTTTAAAGAACCTGCGTGCTACTTCAATGGAAAATGGACTTTTAAAACTGAAGAAACTAAAGGAACTTCAAGTAAATGTAATTACAGCCCGTGGATTTGAAGGAACCTGGCACCCTTGCACCCCTAATGCCCCACCAGTGACCCTGTCATCGGTCGCCCACTACTCAAGTGTGCCAGTTTCTGTTTGCCTGCCTGCTGTCTTGGAAGGGTGATTACCAGCTTCTGCTGCGTTGTCCCTGCATTGGCTCTGAGTGTTTTGGTCTGCCTTAAACTGTAAGTAACTCTAAAGCTTACAATATAAACAAAAGAAGAGACCCTGGAAGTCTTTGTTTGAACTCTACATGTGCAGTGAATCAGCAGCTTGTGTTGTGCACCCGGCCATGCATGAATATTGTGAACCTTGACTGCAGTGTTGCTTAACAGCGTCTGGACTTATCTCGGGGACATTCAGTAATCGGGGGCATATGTCGAGACCCGGTGTTAACGGTTCGTCTTTGGTTAAACTATCCCAGTGTGTGGTAACCGGACTGTCAGATTCAGTGATAGAGGCAAACCTCGGGCCCCGGAGTAATTGTGTCACAGAAACTGGCATCTTTCATGGGAATGTAGACTTTATTAATCACCAGCATCTCATACGATAGCAGCACCTGCCGAGTCACTTAGAGACTCCTAGTGAGTACAAAGTAAGCCGCATCACAATAACCGGCACTTTGTCTTCGCTTTCGACGTCAGAGGCAGTTTGGATGATGTTTTGGTGTCTCAAACAGAGCTTTCACCGTTGTGAATTGGTGAGTCTGTAACTTTTATTTGATGAGGGTCCGTTACCCTACGCGGCGTTTGAATGGGCGCCACGAGCCGCGACATTTGAGTGAGCGCCTCGAGCCCAGAACAAACACCAGTGCGTACACAGCTTACCTGAGCTTCCAGTGTCCTGTGTCGCGTGAAGTTCTTGTGCTAGTGTTCCCTCTGTTCGCAAGCTGCCTCACGGTGTTGGCCTGCCCAGCGTAATTGAGGAGCACGTAATTGCTGTGAGCCACCCGACGCTGCTTACTTGGGCGTGCCGCCATCTTGAGTGGCATTCCCGATATTTCTTTTCTTACGAACCGAAGTTGGGGACTGACAAGTCTTGAATACGTCATTGGATTGCTCTTCTTATTTTTCGTTGTTTTTCAAGAGAGACATTCCTATCAACACGACAGCTGAGTTACCCCCTCAAGGTTTTTGTCCCTTCCCGGTTTATGGCACCGTGTGAACTTTGAGTTTCCGCGTCAACGCTGCCTGCATCTGTAGAGCCTGGTCATGACTTATCCATTATTTGCAGACAGTGTGGAAAAAGAAAATTCAGATAATTATGCGCGCAGCTAAGTTTTCTATATTTCTGCGCGTTGTCTCCATACTTGGTGGTCTGTAGATTGATTTTCGGGTGAGAAATCGCTCATCAGGGCTGCTTCAGTAATTATACTTGACTATTTTCTGGAGCTGTTCTATGGATTAATATCGTGATTTATTATGGTATACTGTATGTGTATAAGTATTTGTAAGTTACAGTACCAAACTGCTTCTGGTTATTTTGCAGACATACCTTTTATTTTGGGATGCTACCTGTCATGCAAACTTAGTATGTGCTGCCATGTTGTGATATGCCTGGCCAGTTTTTATTTGTTACGTTATTACTTGTCATTCATATTGTTTTGCCTCTTGTGAGGTGCTTGGACTGTGCGTTGTGGGTGCGCACGTGAGAATACTACTATTTGTGTAGCTTCTCTGACTTATTGGTTTTTGTGATATCCTCTGAATGGTTGTTGTCTCTTGAGTATGTGCTTGGACTGTGCGTTGTGGGTGCGCACGTGAGAAGACTCCTTCTTATGAAGCTTCTCTGACTTATGGGTTTTTGTGGTACCCTCTGAATGGTTGTTGCCTCGTGTGAGGTGCTTGGACTGTGCGTTGTGGGTGCGCACGTGAGAAAACTACTTCTTGTGTAGCTGCTCTGACTTATTGGTTTTGGTGATACCCTGTTAAACCCACGTTGGGTTTAAAGATACCCATATTAAGTTTCTAGAGTCTTTCAAGAGTGTTTTGAGTATAATTACCCTGTGTTTTGGTATGGGTAGAGTCTTATTCCTCTTCTTTGAGGTAGACCTGTCTTGTCATTAGTATGTGCAGTTGAGGGTTGTAGATCCCTGTTCTGCCGCAGTCTTGTGCCTTAGTTTGTGGCGCAATGGGTACTCTGTGTGGTGTGGTGATATTGTACCCGCAGTTTGTGGTGTGAGTTATGGTGGATAGCATCCACTGTTTTTAAGTTTTGAGAATGTGTTTCTTTACCTTGCATTCTTTGTTATTTATGATCATTATAAGGGGGGAGATGTGTATAATGATTTTGTTGTTTTATGCATCCTCCTTTTCTGTCATGTGTATGTTTTACAATCTCCATGCATTTGATTGTTTATGGTCATTATATGAGGGGGGTGATGTATAATTATTTTGTAGTTAATGCATCCTCCTTTCCTGACATGTGTGTTTTAGCATCTACATACATTTTGATTGTTTTCGATCATTATAAGGGGGGAGATGTGTTGTAATGTATTAATTACCCAATGCACTCTCCCTACAGAGGTTCTCTGCCTTGCTGCTCAGCCTATGATGAGGTCATATAGAATGTTCAGTGTGTTTGTGTTGAAGGGAGAATCAGTTGGTGTGGAAGGGCTGAGCAGCGAGGAGGCTGCTCCTGGTGGGGCACTTTATAGGATCTGCCTAACATCTTGTAACCTGTAACCAAGAAGTGATCTTATGAATAAATCTACTATCCTGTTCTACATCACCTGGCCTACGTACTTTTCTTCGTTTTAACACAGAGTCCACTAGTGGGAAAAAGGATGGTGGTGGAATTTCTATTTTTGTGTTCTTCCACATACCTCTTGCAGAAATTGAAGCAGGGACCCCATAATTTAAATCAGACCAATAATGCCCCACTCTCTTTCCCCTCTTCAAGAATGATTATTTCCTAGGGTTTGTCGAAACCTTGTTTTAAATTATGTTTGCTGGCCAATGGTTGCTCCGCTTTTTCTGTAGAAGGAGAGGTGGTAGGTTAGTGTAAGTTCTTATTGACGACTTTGCCGAGGATGTTTGATGGTGACTCTCTCTATGTATTTAAATTTCGGATCTGCTTGTGCAGCTTTGTAGGCAAGGACTGAATATGTGTGTCACTCCCTGAGGGAATGCCTGGGTTGTGCATGCCCGTAACAGCAGCTGCAAGGGAGAGGAGTGTCTGCCAAGGTGGAATAGACACATTTGCCAGTGTGGGCGTCCTTGTGTGCGGAGATGAAAGTCAGAAAGCAATATGCCAGCAGTAATGTAGGCATGAACTTTATAGTTTGACATTTAAAGATGCAGAGCATATTGGCGAATATTGCATTTTCTAATTCCTGCAGGAGAGCAGGCTCCGTCTAGATGGGTATAATCCACTAAAATGAAATATTTTCATATGTTCAAATCTGGCAGTATGCTCGCTTTATTTAATATCTCACAAAAGACACTCATTAATTATTACAATATTTAAAATTTCTTCCATTTTATTGCAGCGGCTTTCTGTTTACCTTACCACCCCACCACTTTATTTTCTAAACCAAAGCACTTCTCAACAGACCAGAGGCAGAGATACTGGAATGTCCCAAAAGGAGCTGCCACTCTCTCAAAGGAGACCAGGCTCCCGACCAAGTGGTAAGTACTGCAGTAATTTAGGAAGCGCCCTGAATATTTATCCATCACTGTTAAATCTGAACACATATTTCACAGGCTGTATGAAAAAATTATGATAAAGACATTATCAAGCTCTTTATTCCACATATGATGGATGTCCTGGGACTTGTAGGTTTATTTTTCCCTGGTATAGGTTTATAATTTCTAGTATGAAAGGATCATGGTGCAGGCATATGGTAGAGACAGAAGGGTGATCAAAATAAGTACAAGCGGCTAATCTGGAAATTATGTTATGTTATGTTCAGCCACGGCTCGTGCAGGTAAGAGCGGTGGGGAGGGATTTCGACAGATGACCACCAGGGAAAATTAAATAAACAATTACATTTTCCCTCGTGGTCGTCTGTCGAAATCTCCAACCCCCTGCTCAACTGGCCCCACCGCTCTTACCTGTACAGGCCGCAACTGGTTATGTTGTATTTATATAGCGCTCAACATATATGCCTGTTGGCGCTGTAGGACTAAAGCAAACTAGTGTCAACACGTGGAGTTACAGAAGTCCATTGATTAAAAAGCCAGGTTTCCAAGTGTTTTCTGAAACTTAGAAGATGGGATTCAGATAACAGTGACAGAGGTGCTGTCTTCCAGATTTTCAGAGCAGGTATGCAGAATGCTTTGTCTCCATAGGAGGCTAATTTTTTTGTCTCAAAAACGTGGATGCAAGAAACATAGGACAACTTTTTTAAATGGCCTTGTACAAAACTGTCATGGATCAGAAAGTAATTCTGTGATGTACAGGTTGCCAGAGAAGCGATCTTAAGATGAGTGTAATAGGCTCCCGTCTGGTTTCAACTGGCCTGGGGGTGAGCTGCTGCATTTTGCTCAAGTGGAAGACATTGAACCAGACATTCCTGGCTGGATCACTGTACTAACAATTGGTACAAGGAGATTAGCTTCTAGGAAAGTGAGATTTTTCGTAAGAACTTTGGGAATTAAAGAAGCAGCTATTTGTTACTTTGGTGGCCTAAAATTCCAATGACAGCAAATAGTCAGGATGGATCCCTAAACGTCCTATGCATTAACGAGGTCTAAGAGATCTTGTTCCATTGATCAGTACTGTGGGGGGTAAGTGGGTTCTCTCTCCGTTAAGGTGGCAACTTACAAAAATTGGAGGACATCCACCAATGCATGTCTTTCAGTCAATTGTTGAGGTTGTCATGGTTAGAGTATGATGTATTTGTATTCTGACTGCATGGGATAGTGAAAATAAATTACGAGTCCACCTGTATCGTGAGTGTCGCGGTGCCTCGTATTAATGTAGAATGTATTAACCTAGAAAGGGGGCACATGTACAGATTGAGTAGCAGTGGGTAGAGTCTAGAATGCAGGGGAACACCACAGTTTACCAACCTGGGATTAGACCTAAATTGAGGAAGTGAGGTAGCCTGAACACTGTTGGTGAAAAATGATGGACTCAGTTTTAAAAGTTGCCCCTAGATGCCTGTCTAATAAGGTTTTAATGAGCATTGCATGATCAATAGTGTTGAAGGCTGCAGAGAGGTCAAAATGTTTAAGGGAGCCAAAACTGCCATCATCCACCAATCTTTAATGGTCATCGATAACCGAGACATCAACTACCTCGGTACTATGACTGGGTCTAAATCCTGCCAGGAAGATGCCTTGTGACATATTTTCTTTGACAAATCTCTGAGGTTTCTTGAATACAAGCTTTTCCAATATTTTACCTAGATAGGGTAATAACGAAACTTTGCAAAAGAAAACTGTTAAAGAGTCTCAGTAGATGCACCTTCAAAACAGGATATAGAAGTTTCAAGTGATTATCAGGGAATAGATCATTAGGAGACCCAGAATGGTGACATGCAGGATGATATCAGTTAACTATCATTCAATAATAGGTTTAAAGACTGAGTTCAGTTTGTATTCTGTAGAAAAGGGTGTTAACTAACTGTTCTGAGATTGAGACATGAACGCCACCATTATTTCACCTCTAATGATCATATCTTAAAAAAAGGTTGGTGCCTGATTCACAAATGTGGTGTACACTTTTAGGTACGTTTACACTTTGTTGTAAGATTACTTATTTCGGTTATAACAAGCTCTGAGTGTAAACTTAGTACAAAAATGTAAGTTACATGACTCCACCTACAGAGTAATGCAAGCTGCTTACTCCTGTGTGGAATGGTGATGTCTCTCCCTAAACCCCTTCCTAGACCGCCCTAAACCCCTCGTACCCCTCCCTAATCCCATCCCCTTCAGTAGTAAATCACCCTTTTCCCACCTATTCCCCTGTGTCCTTCCCAGATTTACTCTAAAATCTAGTGTTGGGATTAGCTTGGAATGTGTGGGTGGGAGCTCGTGTGGGCTCGTGGTGGTTCTGTCCTGGAATGTAGTGTGCAGTGGTAGCATCAGTTGCTGCCGGGAGCTGGAGGATGCCAGACCAGATAAAGTGGATCTCAACTTACCTGGTTGTGTCTTCTCTTCAGTGGCAACGAGTTGGTCTGGTGCCTTCAGTTTCCCCTCCTGTGGTGTGCTTGGAAGCTGTGCCACGTTGTTTCCCGTTTCGCTTCGATTTCTCCAGTCGTACAGCACGGATATTCCCTGCCTGCTTCACGCCATCTGGAAGCCCTCTTCTGCCTGCCCTCTTCTGTTGGTGCACTGAGCGTCGTATCCTGTGAACCCCATGTGTTGTTTTGGGGCATGAAGCGATCCCGCAGATAGTCTCCGCGCGCTAGTTGTTTCTTTGATGGTTGATTGCCCTCGCGGAGTTGTCCGTGCAAGCTGTCACTGTTGCTTGGATACCCTTCTTTACTTCCGTCACTAGCCGTGTGACGTTGTTCCTGCATTGCGCAGCTGCGTGTAGAACAACTTCAACGTCAGACGCTTATAAATACGTCTGACGCTTCGTCGGCCATTTTGAATTGGGCCACGTCGTAGTCTTTGAACGCTGCACATCCGGTAATGCGCACACCGTTTTCTTCCTTCTAAGTGCTCTATCTGTGTGTTTTCGGTGACACGCACAACCGCTGTACGCTGTGCACCTTGAGCATTCGGTGATGCGCACACCCTTGGACTACATTCTTCACTACATTCTTCACCAATACTTTGTTTGCGCACTCGGTTCTGCGCACACCATTTGGTAATATTTGGTTCGTTTTGTCATTTAGTCACAAATTGTATTGTAGCATTGTCAGTTTATTTTGTGTGTTGTTTTAACAAAATTTGTGCCTTAAGGACTCATTAGGTGCAGTAGGTGTTGGGCAGCAACTCACCCACGCTTGGCCATGGATCGCATTTCGGCACCTCCACCCTTCTTGCAGTCTGCTGGTACTCCACCTCTACAATGGCAGCAGTGGAAAGATACATTTGATGCTTATTTGGAGGCCATTGATGGAGATACTTTTACTTCTAAAAAGAAGAAAGCTTTATTAATTTATAACTTAAGTTCTGAGGGCAGGAATATTTTAAAACATTACCTTTGGAGTTAGTAAGCACTCATGTAAGTTGTGGTGATGATGGCGATTCACTCATTGTTGATGACTACGCTTCTATTGTCAAAACTTTAGACAAAAGATTTAATCCCAAAAGAAATGTTGTTCTTGAGTGTCACAAGTTTTTACAACGCGCTCAGATTCCTGGTGAGTCCATTGAGGACTTTGTAGCTGCTCTTAGAACTCTAGCGGTTACCTGCAACTACAGGGAGTTCAGAGACGAAATCATTCGTGATCAGTTAATTGAAAGGACGTGTAACAAAAAAATTCAAGAGAAGTTATTGTCCTCTGATGATCCTGATTTAGAAACTGCCCTTTCTTTGGCTAGGAGTATTGAACACTCTCAATTTTGTGTAAAGGAAATGAGTAGTACTGTTTCACCTGGTGAAGTCAAATTGTTGAATGTTAAACCCAACTCCAAACCGTTGAAGGGGTACAACACTAATACTGTGCGTCCCACCACACATTACTCCAAACCCAAAATTGAGCAAGGGGAAGCCATATGCTTCCGTTGTGGGAGCAAATCACACTTAGGGAATGCCAAGTTTTGTTTTGCCTTAAACCAAACTTGTTTCAAATGTGTAAAAAAGGTCATTATTCTCGAATGTGTAAAGCTGTTATGATTAAGAAAAGTACTACACAGATGGTGAAGACCATTGCAGAAGACTTAATTGATTCTGATGAGGAGAATTATGAATTGTTGATGTTGTCTCCTTCATTGTCTCATGCTGAAGGTGTTGTTGAAATATCATCCTTGGGAGGGTCTCACAAAAGGAAATCTCCTGCATGCAAGATTAGTGTCAATGGGAAATGCATTGGTTTTCTAGCTGATTCTGGTTCTCCTTTTACTCTCATGAATGCGAAGGATTTTGAAGGGTTGGATAGCGTTCAATTGCAACAATCCAATATCAAAATATTCGCTTATGGGGGTAAAAGAGTTGAAGTTCTAGGAAAGTTTCTAGCGAATCTTGCCTTTGGTATGGATCTGGCTACGGGGACTGTGTACGTGGTAAAGGATGGAGCAAATTTGTTGGGGTGGGATGAGCAGGGTGCCCTTAACATCATACTAGATCCCAATCATTCTGACATGGTAGTGTCCCGCAGTGCAATCAATCAATTTTACAATCTGCTTTCACTAGATTCAACCAGTGTGCGCACGGTTGCTCATGTATCAAGTGATAAGTGGGTACACAATTATCCTGAAGTGCTTAATGGTGATCTTGGAAAGCTAAAGGGATTTCAGCATCGCATTGTGCTCAAGGAGGGTGCTAAGGCCGTGGCTCATAAAGTGCACAAAGTACCTTTGAGTCTCCGCAAGGAACTTAAGTGTGAGTTGGAACGACTGTGCACAATGGGGGTAATTGAACCCATTCAAGGTTCTGAATGGTTGGCCCCCATTGTTTTAGCGTGCAAATCCGATAAATCCCTGAGGATGTGTGTTGATTTGAGAGACCTTAACGCTAACATCTGGGTTGATTGCCAACCTCTACCAAACATCAATGAGATGTTGGCTACTTTGGAAGGTGCCAAGTTTTTTACTTCCCTGGACATTTCCTCAGCTTACCACCAAATTGAACTGTGTAAAGAATCAAGGCACCTTACATCTTTTGTTACACCTGAGGGGGCTTATCGTTACATATGTATGCCTTTTGGCCTTGCTTCGGCTTCTGCAGTGTTCCAGCAATTGATGAACAATTTGTTCAAGGACATTGCAGGAGTCGTGTTTTTTCAAGATGATATTCTTATTCAGCCCTATTGGCAGTAGTGGAGGAATCGCGGAAAATCCTCGACCAGGGAGGCACAGTGGCAATCATCTTGCTCGACCTGAGCTCCGCATTCGATACAGTCAATTATAACATCTTTTTTGACAGACTCGGAAGGGTGGGAATCTCAGGCAAAGCCCTCACTTGGATCAAATCTTTTCTAAAGGATAGATCCTATCAGGTCTTTGAGGGCAACTACACCTCAAGAAGGGTGCCTCTCACATGTGGAGTCCCACAGGGCTCCTCTTTGAGCCCTACCCTATTCAATGTTTACCTAAGACCTCTTGCGTGAGCTAGTCCTGCCATATGGGATCCATATTGTAACATATGCAGATGACACACAGCTAGTGGTGGCATTAAGCCACCCACAGAAGGCACCAGCTAACCTAGAATCCTGCATGGGAACGGTGGCCACTTGGATGGACCAGTCGTGTCTCAAGCTTAACGGAGATAAAACGGAGCTAATGATTCTGGGCAACTACTCCATTACTACATCTGGATTGAGTTGGCCCAATTGCCTTGGCCCGTCGCCAAACCCCAAAGAAAAGATTAAAAGCCTGGGAGTATGTCTGGATAGGTCACTTAAATTTGTCCACCAAGCAGTACAACTTGCTGGCTCCTGTCACGGTATCATCAGACAGATGCGAAAAATTCTCCCTCTTCTTCCTGCAACTGCACGAAGAATCATGGTCCAGGCACTGGTGTTGTCCCGACTGGATTATGAAAAATCCCTCTATTTGGGCGCTCCAAAGGCCACCACAAGGAAACTACAGGTTGTGCAGAATTGTGCAGCTAGATTGCTGCATAACTCTCCCAAATCACACTCTGCCAAGCCTGCACTGAAATCATTGCATTGGCTACCAATACAGGAACGTATAATCTTTAAATCATTATGCATAGCACACAAAACTCTGTGGGGGACTGGCCCTAAAATCAATCTTTCCCTAATGGCCTTTCATCACCCAGCAAGATGCCTGCGCTCAGCCAACTTGTTCCTGGCAACAGTTCCTAAAATAAAAAGGGCACGATCCGGAGGCCGCATGTTCTCGTACAATGCGGCAAGACTATGGAATACTCTCCCCATATATCTCCGTGCAACGACTCACCACCTCTCGTTCCGGTAACAATTGAAAACATGGCTATTTCAGAACCTTCCTTAAAGATCCTCATCTGTCTGCTTGCTGTTGTTAGCGCTGGGATGCCTAAGGGTAGCCATGCGCTCTAACAAATGCTAATTAATAATAATAATTTATGGTAAGACTGAGTCAGAACATGATGAGAGGGTTAAGCACGTCTGAAGCATAATTAGGTCTAGTGGTTTGATGTTAAGAATTTATAAATGTAAATTTCTTCAAGAGGGAGTTGACTACCTTGGTCATCACATTTCTCACAGGGGTGTAGAACCAAAATTAAAGATTATTGAAGCTATCCAGAATGCACCTACACCTGTGAACAAGGACCAGTAACGCTCTTATTTGGGGTTGGTGGAATACTACGCCAAATTTGTTAGCAACTTTTCCAGCAAAACAGCATCTATGCGGAATTTATTGAAGAAAAATGTAAAATATGTGTGGGATGACAATTGCAATAACAATTTTGAATCGATTAAGCAAGAAATTGTACATTCTCGTCCCCTTAAACTATTCAATATTAATGATCTGTTCATCATATCCACTGATGCAAGTAATGTGGATTTGGGGGCGGTTCTTATGCAAAAGAGAGGAGATGGTTGTGAAGAAACTATTGCTTTTGCTTCAAGAACATTAAAGAGTGCTGAAAGCACTTACTCCACCATTGAAAAGGAAGCTTTGGCCTTGTGGTGGGGCATCCAACACTTCAAGAATTTTTTGTGGGATAAAGAATTTATTTTGAGGACTGATCATAAACCCTTGATTGATCTTTTCACCACCGAAGGTGGTGGGAGGGCTACGCCACAGATTGCAAAGTGGCAGTATAGACTGAAAGAGTTCCGTTACCGTCTTGAATACGTGGCTGGTGCTAAGAACCATGTAGCCAATTGTTTGTCTAGGTTACCACTCTCGTGTGGTGAAGGTTAGTTGGCATCTGATGATTTAGAAATGGTTTGTGCGGTGTGCTCTTTGGAGAGCACTGTAGGTGGCGCTCTCTCTGAACAAGAATGGCTAGACGCCACATCTAGTGATGCGGAGGTTAAAATGCTTATTGGCTTTTTAGCTGGTGTGTGGCCCAACAACAAAGATTATCCCTCTGAGTCGATTCCTTATAAAAGGATTAGTGAGGAGTTATCTGTGGTTGATGGAGTATTAAGGAGAGGGGGATTGTTGATGGTTCCTGTATCCTTGCGCAAGAGGATTTTGGATTTGGCTCATGAAGGTCATCCGGGAATTCGTGCCATGAAATGCAGAGTCAGGGAGGATTTTTGGTGGCCTGGCTTAGAAAGAGATGTTGAACATTATGTTCGTGACTGCTGTATCTGTGTTGTAAGTGAGAAGTCTCAGGTGACCCATCCTTCTCCAGTTAATCCTGTGGCGGTGAAAAACTCACCATGGTGCAAATTGGCTTTTGATATTGCCGGTCCTTTTGGGCTCATTGGGAGTTCTCCCAAGTATGCTTTGGTTCTTATTGACAACATGTCAAAATGGCCTGAGGTCAGATTCGTGGATAATGTGAACTCTTTGTCTGTCATTAATTTTTTTAAAGATGGATTTCTCAGGGAGAGTTTTCCAGAAGAATTGGTATTGGACAATGGAACTCAGCTTGTTTCCAAGGAGATGCAAGACTTTTTCAAGGACATTGGTGTAAAACATATTCTTACTTCCCTTTATCATCCCCGCAGCAATGGTTTAGATGAGCGCTTCAACTGTGTCATCAAGGAACACTTACAGCTGGCCTTGGTCAATGGTTTGCATTGGCGGGAAGCTATTACCGACATGTTGTGGGCTGTGAGGACTACGCCTCATGTTAGCACCGGCATGGCTCCTTTTACCTTACTTGGAGGTAGAGTTGCTGGTTCCAAGTTGAACAAGGAATGGATGTCCAGGAGAGAGGTTGACAAAAAGAAGTTGTTGGATGTGGTGGATGTCAGAGCTGCCGTTCAGGCTAAGTATGATACTAAGTCTGGAATTCATGGTGCTTTCTCTGTTAAGGTAGGTGATTGGGTCAGAGTCAAGAAGCCCGGTCTTATTCGCAAAGGGGAGCCTCGCTTTTCGGTACCCAAAAGAGTGTCTGCGGTGAGGGATCATGTGGTGGTGCTAGAGAATGGGAAAGTATGGAATAAGAGTGCTGTTTCCGTGGTACCTAAATCCAAGGTTGGTTTTGTCAACAAGAGATTCAGTGTTTATTCCTCCCCTATGGTTGTGCCTGCTAGTGTTTATGGGAGGGAGAATGTTCATTCTGGCTGTGTTCCTGCGAGGGGTGCCTCTACCAGATTGAGATCTCTTCCTTCCAAATTTCAAGATTACAAAATGTTGTATGGTTTTTTGTCTTACATGATGTGATGTGCCTTGTTTTATTCTTGTGCACTTTTTATTATGTTAGTCTGTACATTATGCATTCTTCATACATTGTTAATTACGGTTACATTTTGTTCTCATTTTTTTTTCTTTTGTTGTTGTGAAGGAAGGGGGGGGGGAGTGTTGGGATTAGCTTGGAATGTGTGGGTGGGAGCTCGTGTGGGCTCGTGGTGGTTCTGTCCTGGAACGTAGTGTTCTGTGGTAGGGTCAGTTCCTGCTGGGAGCTGGAGGATGCCAGACCGAATAAAGTGGATCTCAACTTACCTGGTTGTGTCTACTCTTCATCTAGACTTACATGTGCAGAGTTGGGACGAGGAACTCTGCACTTATGAGTATAGGCAAAATGTACACTTTGTTGTATGTTTGATAGTACATTACCCTGAGCATCTATCACAAAGTTCCTTATAGGAGGGAACGGTGAACTTTGAAGATCTAGGGGCTGAAGTTCAGCGATGAGGTAAAAAGTTCTTCGGACAAATCTGAGGCAGAGGCAATTCACTGAGAAAGACTTTCTTTGCCACCTGTATTTTATATTTATAAGTAGCAAGCTGTTTTTCATACTCTCCATACTAACTACATTTATCTTATCTCCTTCAAAAAAATGAAAAAAAGACACACAAGGAGTTTCTGCAAATGAAATCCAAGAAGAGTAAACAGAAAGCAGTTAGAAACAGCAAGTGCTTCCTTTTAAAATGTACATGCCCCTTTACATCTTATACCCATTCACAAATCCATGAATTACCAGGGCATTACAACTATAATCAAACATGCACATTCGGAACACCATGATTACAGCCATCTTTTAAAGCAAATGATAGGTTGTCAGCTTTCCCCTGTCCTTAAATTGTGGGCTCCTTTGCCAAGAAGGTTATAGCGCTATCTTCCTAATTTTTTAACAAATTTAAGCAGCCACTCACCACTTTCAAATCCTCATTTTCTCATGCTGACTTTAAAGGCAACAATTTTAACAAACATCCATCTACATTAAATGCAACAAAAACAATCTTGTTTTCCGTTTCACAGTCGGGATGCAACATGTGCAGTTAAATGGAGCCAAATTGTTGAAAGGGAATATGAACCATACTCGGCATAGTGCTAATAAAATTTAACTGCTTCTGTTCAGAATCACATTGTCTAATTAGGCCACTATAATGAGCTGACAGCATCTGATTCACAACACAAAGCTCCCTCGGTTGTTGATTTTCACTTAGCAGAATTCATACAAGACTGCTGTAATTTGCAGCCAAGGCTGTGTACTGTATGTCAATGGGTTGCCGCAGAAGAGCACAGGCTTCCCACCACCCTGGTGACAGCAGGGAGAGCCTTTGGCTGATGTAATGGTAGCATCTGGCAGGCAGAAGGGTAGAATATATATATATATACATACATGTATATATTACCTAGTGGCGGTTGCCACTAGGTAGTTATAGTTAGGTCTGTTTTTCACAGACAGAGCTTTGTTTTGGTTTGCTAATATAGACTTTGGCCCAGTTTGAAGGATCTTCATAAAACTATCCCACAACAAAGTTCATTCACCTCGGATCATTCCAAGAAAAAAGGGGGGGTCACAAAAAGTAAAATCTCCATGCATTTTCCAAAGACTTATTTAGGACAGGTTTTTAGCAAAAACTGATGAACGGAAGTACACCAAATTCGTCAGGAAGCTAGATCTTGGTCCACAGATTGTGTTTTTTGTGATTTGGTGTAAATCTAATCAGTAACTTTTGAGATATTAAGGGTGAAAAATAATTGTACATTTTGGCAGTTTAGCTCGCGAGAGGCACTGTGAGCCTCCCCCGAGAGCTCAAAATCAAAAATGGAGCCCTGTGATTGGTAGACAGGCCTGTTTTTCCCATGGGCCTTCACGCTCTCGCGGGAGCTAGAGGCTCCTGCGAGTCTCGCGAGCTCTCTGATTGGCTGGCTGTTGGAATGTTATAAATGAAATGGCTGTTTACTGTAAAAAATTGGAGGTGTTGTGGAAATTTTTTTTTATTTTATTTCTTTATTGAGTTTTATATAGCTCAAATTTGATCCGAGGGCATCATAGTGCTCCACATAGTTTGCATAATAATAATTATGTGGGTTACATTTAGAGTAGGTATAAATCCATAATGAAATAAAATGAAATAAAAAAGCTATATAACGGAGCAGCAGAAAGGCATGCTGTCCCCCTAGATTTAGAGAGGACGTGTCTAAGGGATAACTACTTTGGGGGATATAAATGCATATTGGTTTTAACTAATTTTGACGATCTTGCAGGACTCTTGCAGGATCGTTAACAGTAAAAAGGAGTAGATGAGCTCTCAATACACTGCATTAGAAGGAATGCATATTGTGGGTATTGTTTTTGAGAGGAAGCGTGTAAGAGATAAGTACTGTGTTGCTAAGAAGGTTAAAACTTTTTTTTTTTTTAAGTGTTACGATCTCGCGAGACTCTTGTTGGATCGTGAAAAGTAGGAAGGAGTAGGTGATGTTTGAATACACTCTGCTATGCACACTTGTTACTGTACGAAGTAATTTTACTGGAGATGGTGTTTATCAGACATTACTATTTATGCTCATTGGTTTGATAAGAGTTGTGAGTAGAGTTAAGGCTCATCCAAACACCCTCCTATGCACACCCATCATTGAGAGAGAAGTCTGAAAGGAAAGGCCAGTCCCTCTCCGCACCCTACTATGCACACCCATCATTACAGAGAGAGGTCTCACCAGAGAGGGCAGTCCATCCATACACCCTACGACGAACACCTGTCATCTAAGAGAGTTCTGAAAGGAGAGCCCAGTCCATCCCCACACCCTACTATGTCCACTTATCAATATAGAGAGAGGTCTCAGTAGAGAGGCCAGTCCCTCCACATACCCTACTAGACACACCCGTCATTTGACAGAAAGGTCTAAAAAGAGGGGGAAGGCCCTCCCCACCCCCTACTGTGCACACCCGTCATCTGAGATAGAGGTCTGACAGAAAAGTCCAATTCCTCCCCACACCTTACTACGCACCCCCATGATTACAGAGAGAGGTCTCAGCAGAGAGGCCAGTCCCTCTACACATCCTACTACGGACACCCGTCATTGCGAGAGTAATGACACCTCAAGAAAAGATTGCTGCATGTCTTCATATCAGAGTTACAATAACTAAGCAAACATATTCTATTGAATATTTATCTGTTTAATACTCACACACATTTTACAAAGACTTTGCAAACTGTGAACCATATCCTGTTTTGCTACAATAACAAAAAACATTCTTTTACGAAAAAAATTTGAACACAACATATACTATAGAGTAATTCTACCATACATACACTCCCAAAAATAATGAATTTACAAAAAAAAAACTAGAAATTCAGTGGAAAACCCAGAGGTTAAAGTAATGTTATAGTTAGATGTAATAAAAATGAAGTCATCAGTGATCTCATAGATGATGTCATAGAACATGTCATAAGTGATGTCATCTATGTGGTCATACAAACACACACATCAGTGTACTATTGAACTATAACTGGTACATTTTTGTATTTCATTTGATTTTTAAATGTTAGTTTTATCTTATTTCAACATCTAGCTAAAACGTTAGTTTAACCTTTATTTATTTTCAGTGAATTAGCCAAAGTCCATGGTGTGCATGGGGCAACCCTCAGCTGCACATGGCCTTCGGTCAGGATGTGGCCTGCGAAGGTCATATTTAGGGGAGGATTAGCCGAAGGGCCTGGCCTGTGGCCAGGTTCTATGCCCAAACCCCTGTGAGCGACCAACCTCTACTGTGTGCAGTGGGGGGTTGTCTGCAGGACCTATGCCCAACCCAGATTTGGCGGGACCAACAGCTTGTATGTATGTATGTATGTGTGTGTATATATATTCACTGAAAAAACCATAGGTTTCAGGGACAATATAGTTAGAAATTAGCATTTAAAAAACCTTAGAAATTCACTGAAAAAACCACAGGTTTCAGGGACGTTATAGTTAGTTGGACATTTCACTCATACAAAATCATAGAAATTCCCCCGTTATAGTTAGTTCAGCTAACTATAACTCGCGCCCCCTCAATGCACTGCTGATGACATCACTGATGACATCTCAAATGACATCACTGATGACATCACTGATGACATCATCCAGTGACTGTGTGTTTCTGTAAAGTTTAAATATGTTTTATATATATGCCAAGGTGTATTGAAGAATGAGTGGGTGGGTTGGTGAGTAGCTACATGAGTGTCTATATCGGTTATTGATTGGTTGCTTGAGAATTTGTATGGGAGACTAAGTGTGTGTGTGGGTAGGTGGGAGGTGTGTGACTGTGCATAGATGTGTGAGTGGTTGATTCATTGGGTGTATGGGTTCAAGAGTGCATGTGGAAACAGCTGTATGGGTGGGTGAGTGTGTGTATGGGTGTGTTGGTGAGTGAATGGATGTCTCAGTGGTACATGTCCAAGTAACTACATAGGGAAAAGGCAGTGTATGTGAGAGTTGGAGTATAAATGACTATACGTGAGAGTCAGTGATTGTGAGAGTGGCTGTATGGATGAGTGTGTACTTGTATCAGTGATTATATAAGAGAGTAAGTATGCGTTACTATCTGTATAGGTGAGTAAATGGGAGTGTGATTAATTATTTGCATGACTGACTAGGTGTGTGAGTAACTCCATGGATGAGTGGCGGTGTGTGAGTGTCTATGTAGGTGTATGAGTGCATATGATAGTGTTGTATTGATGAGTGACTGCATGTATGAGTGATTGTATGGGTGAATGAGTGGATGTGTGTGTAGACCTAGGAATCAGTGAGTGCGCATGTAGTAACTGGTATTGGTGTGTCGATGGTTTCGAAAATGGTAGTCTGTATTTTACAGTGGGTGTATCAAAGGTTATATTAGAGTGTGAGGAGGTGTATCAGATTTTCATGTGGCTGATGTCATCAGTGCTGTCTTCAGTGATGTCATTTGAGATGTCATCAGTGATGTCATCAGTGATGTCACTGACCAGGTCATGAATGATGTAATATGTGACGTCATCAGCAGTGCATTGCGGGGGCGCGAGTTATAGTTAGCTGAACTAACTATAACGGGGAATTTCTCTGGTTTTGTACGAGTGAAATGTCCAACTAACTATAACGTCCCTGAAACCTGTGGTTTTTTCAGTGAATTTCTAAGGTTTTTTAAATGCTAATTTCTAACTACAACGTCCCTGAAACCTATGGTTTTTTCAGTGAATTTCAAAGGTTTTTAAATGCTAATTTCTAACTATAACATCCCTGAAACCTATGGTTTTTTCAGTGAATTTCAAAGGTTTTTTAAATGCTAATTTCTAACTATGCCTACAAAGGTAGGACATGTGAAGAAAGAGGAAGAAAAGTGCACAAAGAAGCAAGACAAATGCAGAAAGAGGCAACAGAAGTCCAGAAAGACGAAGAAAAGTGCAAGAAGAAGCAAGAGATGTGCAGAAAGAACCAACAGAGAAGCAGAAAGTCCTCCTGTGCCCCCATCTTTTTGCTGACGGGTACTGGTGGTAACTGACTCTGACTAACCGGCCCTAGAGCCAGTGCTATGCTAAAAGACACTTAGAATACAGTGAAAACACCTACATACACTAGGGAACACTATGCGTTGGGGTACCCCTGTGATTAGCATGACCTCCTCTGTATTTGCCATGAGTTAGTGCCTGGGTCATTGGATGAGTACATGGGTACTGACTGGATGATTAGAGTACTGAAAGGAGAGTGGATGGTGAATTTATAAACGCTTGTGTTTTGGCGGAATGATTGGATAAGGACATGGAACTGGTTGGGTGATTGGAGGAGTGCATGGGTAGTGACAAGGAGATGGCTGGACTGCATCAGTAGTCCTCAGGGGATTGTAGCAGTGCATGTGTTAGTGCCTGCGTCATTGCATAAGTACATGGGTAGTGACTGGATGATTAGAGTAATGCAAGGAGAGTGCATGGTGAATTTATAAGTGCTTGGGTTTTGGCGGAGTGATTGGATAAGTACACGGTGCTCGCTGGATGATAGGAGGAGTGCATGGGTAGTGACAGGGCGATGGCTGGACTGCATCAGTAGTGCTCAGAGTATTGTAGCAGTGCATGAGTTAGTGCATGGGTCATTGCATGAGTGCATGGGTACTAACTGGATGATTAGAATACTGCAAGGAGAGTGTATGGTAAATTTATAAGTGCTTGGGTTTTGGCGGAGTGATTGGATAAGTACACACGTCACATCAGGCCTGCCCCCTCCCTTCACCACTGTGCAAACGCGCCCCCTGGCAGGTTTTAAGTTGGGGGATTAATTCCCCTTGAATCCTGAGGGTCCCTGGGGGCCAACTAGCCCACCAGGTACCTCCAGTAAGCGCCACAGAGCTGCGTTGCAGAGAGGTGGTCCAAGGCCACTCCCCTTTTACACCTCTCTGCAACGCAGCTCTGTGGCGCTTACTGGAGGTACCTGAGTGGGCTAGTTGGACCCAAGGGACCCTCAGGATTCAAGGGACTTAATCCCCAACTTACAATGCACCAGAGGGCCTGTTTGCACAGTGGTGAAGGGAGCGGGTGGGGCCTGATGTGACAAGTGTGCAAACGCGCCCGTGGCGGGTTTTAAGTTGGGAGATTAAGTCCCCTTGAATCCTGAGGGTCCCTAAGGCCCAACTAGCCCACCAGGTACCTCCAGTAAGCACCACAGAGCTGCGTTGCAGAGAGGTGGTCCGAGACCACGCCCCTTTTTACACCTCTCTGCAACGCAACTCTGTTGCACTTACTGAAGGTACCTGGTGGGCTAGTTGGACCCCAGGGACCCTCAGGATTCAAGGGGACTTAATCCCCCAACTTAAAACACGCCACAGGGCGTGTTTAAACACATTTCACCTCAGGCCCCGTTCCCTCCCTTCACCACTGTGCAAACGCGCCCCGTGGCGCGTTTTAAGTTGGGAAATTAAGTCCCCTTGAATCCTGAGGGTCTCTGGGGTCCAACTAGCCCACCAGGTACCTCCAGTAAGCGCCACAGAGCTGCGTTGCAGAGAGGTGTAAAAAGGGGCGTGGCCTGGACCACCTCTCTGCAACGCTGGCCTGTGGCGCTTACTGGAGGTACCTGGAGGGCTAGTTGGCTCCCAGGGGCCCTCAGGATTGAAGGGGAATTAATTCCCCAACTTAAAACGCGCCACAGGGCGTGTTTGCACACATGTCACCTCAGGCCCCGCCCCCTCCCTTCACCACTGTGCAAACGCGCCCCGTGGCATGTTTTAAGTTGGGGGATAAAGTCCCCTTGAATCCTGAGGGTCGCTGGGGTCCAACTAGCCCACCAGGTACCTCCAGTAAGCGCCACAGAGCTGCGTTGCAAAGAGGTGTAAAAAGGGGCGTGGCTTGGACCACCTCTCTGCAACGCAGTCCGGTGGCGCTTACTGGAGGTACCTGGTGGGCTAGTTGGCCTCCGGGGACCCCCAGTATTGAAGGGGAATTAATTCCCCAATTTAAAACGCGCCACAGGGCGCGTTTGCAGAGTGTTGCTGGGAGGGGGTGTGGCATCCGGCACGATCGCGGTCTTTTTTTTTTTTTTTTGGAAGGGGGGCTGTGTGGCCACCCTTATTTTCCCTTTTTTTGGGCCCTGGGGACCCCATCCCCCAGGGCCTGACCCCTTTTTAAAAAACAAAAAACAAAATGTGAATCCGCGTGGGCCCCCCTCCTGTGGCCAATTCCGGCCCCGGGGACCCCATCCCCCGGGGCATGGCCACATATTTTTATCTTTTTGAAGGAGGGGGGCTGCGTGGCCCCCCTTTTGAGGCCTCTATTGGCCCCAGGGACCCCATCCCCCGGGGCCGGCCTTTTTTTAAATTTTTTTTTTTGGGGAGGGGGGCTGCGTGGCCCCCCTCCCGGGCCACTTCTAGCCCCGGGGACCCCATCCCCCGGGGCATGCCCTATCCATTGGGGACCGTGGGGGGAGCCCCAATGCCCCCACGGTACCGCATGCTCCCCGCCTCCTACGGGAGCCGGCATTGCTTTTCCACATGCGGAGCTGCTGACATGCAAGCCCCTCTTCAAATGCTAATTTCTCTAAAATGGCTGAATGGTCTTACATCAAATAACAAAAAGAAAGCTTTCGGAGTTAAGTTCTAACTTTCTGCCAAAGTTGGTGTAATTCCATTCAGCTGTTTTTTTTTGGGTATCAGAGAGCAACGTTTGGTATGAGAATTAACATGGGAAATCAACATTTTGGGATGCCCAATTTGTCCAGGTCCCTCTTAAACGATTGGTGCAAATATTTCCATAAAGGATTCAAGATGGATGAACTTCTTTTGGAAAGTTACATGAAGACTGTTCAAATGACGCCAGTAATTAGCGAAAGATATACCTATGTATAACTCCACTATAACCTTTGACTTTTTTAGTAAATAAAAAACACCAAAAAAAACAAATATATATATATATATATATATATATATATATATATATATATATATATATATATATATATATATATATATATATAATTTGCCAGTTCCCCTGTATTATTAATTCGGAAGAATTACCTGCAGTGGATTGCGTCTTCGTGCACAGGACACTGTTTGGAACATGTAAGTAACATCACAGCACTCCGGCCGTGGAAGACTGCACCATCCTTTCAAGCAAAACATCGGGTCGCAAGGTCAGAGACTTTTCTCTAACTCAAGATGCGAGACTGCAGTGTGCTTTAAACTAAATTGTGCAAGTTCTGTCCTGAGGCCCACTGGAGGGCTGGAAAAATGTTTATAAATTACTGTAACTTCGCAATTATCCACCGAAGAATTTGACTGTTTCAAAGCAACACTACGGATACCAGAATCCTTTTGAATTAATTAAAATGCATTTGCTTAACCCACCAGAGGGCGTAAATTGCAAATAAAAGTGTGCTTTGAAAGTGAATTTCGTTTGTTATCAGCTGCCTATGATTAAGGGGCCAGGGGGCTCCGAAACGCGTAAGGCCAAAGCAATTCAAGATGAAATTTGCCAGTTCCCCAGAACACCTCAGAATTTTGCCCCTTAATGAATTTGCGCCTGTTTGACGAATATCAACAAAACTTTTCAGACCTATTCTTCCTTCTGCATTGGCAGATGATGCAAAGTTTTGTGGTGAAGGGTGGGGGGTGCGGCAAAGGAAAAATGGGGGAGCCAAACCAGGATTTGCCCCTGTGCATTTTACATAAAACCTTTTGTATTAGACATAGTTCCAAAATGGCTGAACGGATTTACATGAAATTTGGCAGGATTACACATTATGGTGCACAGAGGATCATTTTTCAGTACTACAGGTAAATAGACTAAGTATTTTTTAAGTTCTAAGGCATTTTAACTAAGTGATATCTGCTGTTGCAGTACTTTGCGGTATTTCAAGGAAGTACCATGGTACATTGTGATCACAAGTCACAAGTTGATTTGGCTAATGATTGCCTTTAAAAATGTTAAAGGCTGCCATTTTTTAGGTACTGTTTGGCTGTGTTTTGCTTTACTCCTCGATCTAGTTAACTGGTATGTTTGGTATTTTTCCCTTACATATTACCACTTAAGTAAAGTGGTAACAGGTAAGGAAAAATATTTATAACTTTCTATAGATTTAAAAAATAGATGTTTGGAATACTGCAATACTGCCTCGAGATGTACCGCAGTGGCATATAACAAAATATATGTAAAATAATAAATATGTTAAAAAATTAAATATACACTGCAATACACTATAATTTACAAATATAGTGTACTTAAGTGTATTTTCTATTTTTAACATATTTATATATGCACAGAAAAGTCTACAGAGTAGCGCAGTAATACCTAAAAATTACTACGCTACTTAGAAAAATGTGCAGTTCTCCTTAGACTGTTATAAAAATATATAGAAAATTAAAAATAAAATTCTCTACTTATTAATTTTTAAATAAAGTGGTAATAGGTTGTGAACAGCTATAAAATCTAATACTTACCTCTATCTAAGACCCTAATTCAGAACATAGCTAAACACAAAACGCAGGAAAACTGTGATAAAAACAACATGGCTGGATTTTACCTTTGGAAAACATAGCCATTTGCCAATCACATACTGACTTGTCATCCGCATGTACTGCAGTATCCTGCAAACGTACTGCGGTATAATGCAGCACAATATATAAAAACGTTTTCTAAAACATAACTTTAACACTACTTACATTATTTACACATACTACCAAAAACTACCATTTACACCTCATAATGTATATTCCTGCCACATTACATCTACATCCATTCACACACTTTGACGCTGCGTCCATTTCAATTAACACACTCCACTCTACGTCACTCCACTCTACACTATTACACTCTACACCACTCCTCTGTACGGCACTCCACTCTACATCACTCCACTATTCACCACTACAATCTGCGCTAATCCACTGTATACAACTCCACTCTACTCCACTCTATATGATTGTACTCTATGCTATTATACTGTATACCACTCCATTCTATGATACTCCAGTCTACGCCATGCCACTGAACGCGCCTCCACTGTACACTATTCTACTGTACGCTATTACACTGTATGCAACTCCACTCTACGACACTACACTCTCTGCTATTCTATGCCACTATACTGTGCGCCACTTCAGTGTACACCACTGCACTCTACGCATTTCTACTGTATGTCACTCCACTCTATGCCATTACACTGTACTCCACTGGCCCTCTCCCCTTAAATATTATACCTTGCCCTGGGGAATGGGGTCCCCGGGGGCCCAAAATGGGCTTGGGGAGGGGTGCCCTACTCACACACCTATCCCATATATTTAATAAAGAAAATGGTGTCAGTCCCACATGATTGCGACAAAAAACGCTGATTGTTTTTATTTTGACCCCGGGGAGGTTCTCTGGGTCACCCCCACAGGTCCTAGGGGGGAGGGTATCCCTAACCTGCCCCCTTATATATTTTTTTTTATTTCAGGATAAGGGGACTAAGCCCCAGAGTACTGTAATGGCTGCCAGAAAAAGTTTTCGCATGTTACTGGCAGCTAATCAGAGCCTTGTTCCTGCGGGAGTCTGACTCCCATGGGAGCAAATAGGCCCGAGGGAAAAAAGCTCCCTGTATCAATCAGAAAGTTCTATTATTTCAAACTGGATTTAATGGCCTCTCACGCAAGTCCTTCAAATCCAACAGTCCAGATGTACAAATATTTTTTTACCTTAATTTCTCAGAAACTACTGAATGGATTTACACAAAGTCACAAAAGCCCAATCTGCGTATGAAGATCTAGGTTTCTGCCAAATTATGTGTAATTCTATTCAGCAGGTCTTGTGGTAGCACTGCTTAAATAAGTCTATGGAAAATGCATGGGGAAATTCGCTTTTGGAACTTTTTCTCAGCCCCCGCTTCACGGATTTCGGCGAGACATTCCAGGTAGGAGTTGTAGTGAATTTGCTTTTATGTTTAGAAAGTTTCATGAAGATTTGTCAAACGGTGCCAACGTAATTAGCATAATAAAAAACGTCTTCTCTATGGGAAGGCATTCCTAACTATAACTACGGTGTGGCTACCATCACTGGGTAATATAAATATAACTCTAACTACACAGTGATGAGTGCTACTGTGTGTGTGTGTGTGTTTATGCTAATAACTTGGACACTGTTTGACAAATCGTCATAAATCATTACAAAAAAAAGTTAATCCATTTCACCTTCTTCCTGGAAAGTTTCAGTGTGATCAGCCATGTGAGAGCCCAGAAAAAGGGGGCTCTGAAAACAATGATTTTCAATGTTAATTCACATAGGGCCTTTTGGTAAGTGATATAGAAAAAATGCCTGACGCCATTAAATTACATTTCGCAAAACGTTAGAACTTTCCTCAGAAAGTGTGCTTTTTCTCATTTGGTACAAATCCGTTCAGTTGTTTTGAGAAATTTACATTTAAAGAGGGGCTCAGGGTGGTCATGAAAGGGTTAAAACAATAGGTATATCTGCTTTGATTGGCCACTTCAAAGGGGACTAGTCGCTCCTGATTTACTGGCCACAAGCTGAACAATATATTGTCGTAGCCATTACAGGACTCATTGACATCGTCCCTGCATCCTTAAAATGAATTAAAAAAATAGAACACCTTGACCTCAAAGGGCAAGAGGTGGGAGGTTGGTACCAAAGGGACCCCCCGCTCCTTGATTAGCTCGCTAAAAAAATACAACGTTTTGTGGCAGCCAATACAGGACATAGGGTCATGGATCTCATTGTAATGCATTGTGGTGAATACCAGGTTTTGTGTTATGATTCCATCCTTCCGTCTTTGGCGCTGCTGTACATGGACCACCTCCAGCCTGGAAATCAACACTAAAACTAATACAAAGTCTTTGTATGACTTCTGCCTGCTACCCATTTCAGTCTTATATGCATTGAAAAACCTACAATTGCTTCCATGGACTTCAGGTACCATAATGCACAGCCAAATATTCAATAAGACCTGGCATATACTGTGCATTGCTTTCAATGGGAGTAGTCCTACTGTTCCTTAGTACTGGATTCTCTTCTCCAGTGCTTGAGAGAGATGGGAACTGTGCACATCTGTGACCAGTCATGTGCAGTCCAGTCATGTGACTCCGCTCTGGGCTTGCTGCTGCTTATAAGCTGCCATTTGCTGAAGCTCCTTGTTTGTGCACTGAAGTTTAATCCTATGTTAATCTGCCTCTTGATGCCTGTTTTTCTGTCCAGTTCCTACCTTGCCAGTGCCTGTGTCCTGTTCCCAGCAGCATGCTACATACTTTTCCCAGCCCTGAACTTCTTTTGCATTCCTCCCTTGTCTGCCTTTTTCTACAGACTGGTGCAGCTCTTCTAATTGTTCCTAGTTTGCTCCTGCTAATATTTCTTTTTGTCTGTGCCATAGCTCTTGTATTTTCTCCCCAAACTCCTAGATTCTGCCCCTTGTTTATGTTCCTTTTCACAATGTTTTACTTGCAGTCTCTAGTTCTCTTGAAGTTCCAGTCTCTTGCTTGTTTTTGGAATCTTTGTCCTTGTATGCCCTGTTCCTGACTATTTGTTTCAGCTCTTAAGTTGCTTTCTAGTGCTTGCTCTGTATTCTACTCTTGGGCTGTTGTGTCTGGTAGATGTGCTATTTTTTCCTCACCTGTGTATCAGTGTATTCCTTTTTGCAGGATTCGACTTCTGGTTTCCAGGAAGCAATTTGTGCCCCATCCTTTGTCTTGTGTTATATGTTGTCTTAAGTGCCTTAACTGTGACAGAGTGGCATCTCTATTATCTTAAAAAAAGGCCACTGTGTCTCCTTTTGGACCCATAAGGCTTTATTTTGTGTATGTAAGTCGCCACGCTACCATGCACTGTGTTCTCACAAATGATGTGATTTGCGATATAATAAGTGTTGTTGTAAAAGCTATTATTTTAGATGGTGTAAGTGATTGTTAGAAATGGAGGTCTCTAGTTGGCAGAGGTAGGCACCTTTGTCCAAATAGGAACCCTTGCTTCTATTCAGGGTAAGGGGGATTCACACTCTAGATAACCCCTGCTCTCCCCCTTGGTAGCTTGGCACGAGCAGACAGGCTTATCCCAAAGGCAATGTGTAAAGTATTTGTACCAACACTCACAGTAACACAGTGAAAACACCACAAATGAACACCAAACCAGTTTAGAAAAATAAAATATCTTTATCTAAACTTAACAAGACCAAAACGACAAAAATCCAACATACAAGTATTAAGAAAAAATGACTTCCAAAAGGTTTTAGCAACTGAGCCCATAGAAAACTATGGATGTGTGATTTCTTGCAAAGTATCTGTCGTTGCAACAAAATTCACCAAGCCAAACAGCCGCGCCGATGGGAAGCGTCAGAAAACAAAGAGTTGCGTCGATCCCTGAGACCTTCGTGGATGCGATGCGACAGTTACACTGGACACAGGGGAGCGGTGCGTCGGATCCGGTCTGTAGGTGGAAGCAATGTGTCGATTCTGAGATGACTCCTGTCTGCGGGTGATGCGTCGGGGAAAACTTGCCTCTCAGGGACGATGCATGGAAATCTGGGATGCATCGGCGAACGATGCGGCGGCGTTGAGTGGCGCTGCATCGGTTTCTTCAGCCGTGATCCCTCGATGCGTCGATTCTTGCAGCGGCGACAGGCGGGCAGATTCTTCTCGCACCACGGCGTTGCATTGGAAAAATTGTTGCAAGAAGAGCGATGCGTCGATTTTCTTGTTGTTGCGTTGCTTTCCAGCTCCCAGCAGCAGAAACAACCTCCAGAGGTCCCACACAGTGACATGCACTCCTGGCAGGTCAGTACTCCCAGCAAGGAAGTTCATGGGAGCTGGGGGTGAAGTCTTTGTGTTCCTGAGCCTACAAAACAGGAGGCAAGCTCTACTGAAGCCCTTGGAGACTTTCCTCAAGCACGGGACACAGCACACAGCAAAGTCCTTCTCCTTTCCTTGGCAGAAACAGCAACTGCAGGCCAACCTCAGACACACAGCAAGGGCAGTACTTCTCCTCAGTTTCTCCAGCTCCTCTCCTTGGCATAGGTTCCTCTTGATTCCAGAAATAGTCTAAAGTTCAGGGGTTTTAGGTCTAATACTTATACCCCAAAATGTTTTTATTCTCTTTGTGCAAGGGTCTCTGAGCCCAGTCCAAACCAATTCTGTCCTCTCGTGTGCAGTTGCCCGGCAGGAGGTGGAGACAGCATTGTGTAAGGCAGACAGGCCCTATTCAGGGGCAAGGGAAATCTCCTCCCACCACTCTAAATGCAGACCGGGCCTATTCAGGTGCTAGTGAGAACTCCTCCCCCTACTCTGAATGCTGCCCAGGTCTATTCAGCACAGCCCTGACTCATTCAGGAAAGGCAGGACACAAATCAACCCCCCCCGGTGGCTGTCTGAGAGAATGCTCCTCCCCAGCCCCTGTCACTCCAAAATCAGACAGTCAATACACAAACAGGCAGAGGCACAAAGAATGGTTAAACAAAAAAATACCTACTTTCTAAAAGTGGTATTTTCAAACACAGAATGTAAAAATCACCCTCACTAAAAGATACATTTTAACATTCTGAGTCCAGGCATACTAAACTTTATTTTCCTACCTTGTTCCCAGGGGCAGTTATGTTTATAATATGTTATAAACAAACTCCCCATTCTGTCCAATGGGAACAGGTAGCCTTGCAATAGTGAAAAACGAAATTGGCAGTAATTCACTATCAGGACATGCCACACACATCAGGGCATGTCCTACCTTTCACATACACTGCACCCTGCCCACAGAGGTACCTTGGGCCTACCTTAGGGGTTCTAACATGTAAGAAAAGGGAAGGTTACGGCCTGGCAAGTGGGTGCACTTACCTTTTCAGAGCTACTTATGTGGGTGGCACAATCAGTGCTGCAGGCCCACTAGTAGCATTTGATTTACCAGTCCTTGCACACTTAGTGCACTTTACTAGGGACTGACCAGTAAGTCAAATATGACAATCATGGATAACTAATCATGTTCACAATTTACACAGAGAGCATAGGCACTTTAGCACTGATTAGCAGTGGTAAAGTGCCCAGAGTCCTAAAACCAACAACAAAAGGTCAGGAAAAAATAGGAGGAAGAAGCAAAAAGTTGGGGATAACCCTGCAAAAATGGCCAAGTCCAACAGTGATATAATATAAAAGGGTATGAGCAGTACACAGGGAGAAGGCGCAAGTTGTAATTAATGTAGTGTAGCTACTGAGGTCAATATACATTAAAGGTGTAAGTAAACTTTTGAATTTCTAATTTTGTGTTGTTTAAGTTTGATTTGTATATAAAGAAAAATAAGTTATATTAATGTAAAGGTGGTGTGTAAATTATAAATTTAAGGTAGAACTATAACTTTTTAATTTGTAATGTTTGTGTAGTTTAAGTTTGGATTGTATAGAAAGATAAAATAAAGATTACCTAGCCATAACAAGGTTAATCTTTGTTTTTTTCATTGTGCATATATATATATACACACACACACACACACACACACACATGTATTACCTACTGGTGGTCGTCATGAGCTAGTTATAGTTAGGACCTAGTTTCCATAGGAAGAACATTTTTTGTTTTGTCAATAACTTTGGAGCCGTTTAATGAATCCTCGTGAAATTTTCAAAAAGTTTCATGGCGATCCGCAAATTGGGAGCAGAGGAAAAAGGGGGGTCCCAAAACTTGTTTTCCCCATGCATTTTCCTATAGGGACTTTAGACACAGATACAGTCCAAACCGCTGAACAGAATTGCACCAAATTTGGCAGAAAGGTAGATATTGGCCTTTTTCTGATTTGGTGTAAACCCATTCAGTAGTTTTACAGCTATTAGCCAAAATCCAAATTTGTAAATATAGGGAAGTGGATCCTCCAATGATCTGACAGTCCCCATGTTCAAATCTGATTGGCTGCCAACACTTCAACCAGGAAGTGTCAGCAGCCATCGTGGGACTCGGCTTCAGCCCTCTCCCTAGGGACCACCACCTCCCCGGGGCAAAGTTGTACAATGGAGGGGCCCGTGTGACCCCCGAAGTGGGGCCATTTATGGCCTTGGGGACCGCAACCCCTCAGAGCCGGCTCCTGCTACCTCACAAGGTGCAATTGCTTGGCAGCAGCTGACAGCTCCCACTGAGCACTGCTCCAGCAAGCAGGGAGCTGCTATTTCAAGCACTCGCTGCTTGCAGAAGCAATGCAGAAGCAATGCCGGCTCCCACAGGAGTCGGGAGCTGACTGGGACCGTGGAGGCCTTGAGGCTACGCCCCGGGGAAAGAGGAGAAAGAGGGAAAATAAAGGTCAGAAACAATCAGGAAGAGGCAGAATAAAGGTCAGCAACAAGCAGAAAGATGCAAAATAAAGGTCAGCAATGAGAAGAAAGAGGCAAAATAAAGGTGAGAACGAGCCAAAAGAGGAAGAATAAAGGTTAGAAACTAGCAAAAAAGGGTAGAATAGCGGTCAGAAATGAGCAGCAAGAGGCAGAATGAAGTTCAGAAATGAGCAGTAAGAAGCAGAATGCGGGTCAGCAACGAGCAGACAGACAAACTAGAGGTTAGAAACGAGCAGGACGAGGCAGAATAAAGGTCAGCAACGAGCAGAAACAGGCAAGATAAAGGTCAGAAACTAGCAGAAAGGGGCAGAATAAAGGTCAGAAACAAACAGAAAGAGGAAAAAAGAGGCATATTAATAGTCAGAAACAAGCAGCAAGAGGCAGATTAAAGGTCAGCAATAAGCAGAAAGAGGTAGAATAAAGGCCGCCAATGTGCAGACAGAGGCAAAATAGAGATTAGCAGCAAGCAGAAAGAGGCAAAATAGAGGTCAGAAAAGAGCAGAAAGAAGAGAAATAGAGATCAGCAACAAGTAGAAAGAGGCAAAATAAAGGTCAGAAATTAGCAGAGGGAGGCAAAATAAAGGCCGGCTATGTGCAGATAGAGGTAAAATAAAGATCAGAAATGAGCAGAAAGAGGCAAAATAGAGATCAGAAAAGACAGAAAGAAGTAAAATAAAGGTCAGAAACAAGGAGAAAGAGACAAAATAAAGGTCAGAAAGGAGCATAACAGGCACAATAAAGGCCACCAATGAGCAGAAAGAGGCAAAATAAAAGTCAGAAACAAGCAGAAAGAGGCAAAATAGTGGTCAGCAAAGACAGGAAGAGGCAAAATAAAGGCCTGCAACAAGCAGAAAGAGGCAAAATGGAGATCAGAAACTAGCAGAATGAGGCAAAATAGAGTTCAGAAATGAGCAGAAAGAGTCAAATTAGAGGTCAGAAACAAGCAGAAAGAGGCAAAATAAAGGTCAGAAACAAGGAGAAAGAGACAAAATTAAGGTCAGAAATGAGCATAACAGGCAAAATAAAGGCCACCAATGAGCAGAAAGATGCTAAATAAAAGTCAGAAACAAGCTGAAAGAGGCAAAATAAAGGTCAGAAATGAGCAGAACCCACTCATGCACACATGCACAGAACAACTCAGAACAACTCAGACACAGACCCAGTCAGACACCCATGCACCCACTTACAGAATTACTCATACTCTCTCTCACCCACTCACAGATCTACTCAGAGACTCATGCCCGGCTCACAGACCCAATCAGAGACTCACACTCACACACCCACACACAAACCCACTCAGAGACTAATGCACCTACTCACAGACTCACTCAAACACTCATGCAGTCACTCACAGGCTGACTGACACAAACATGAAGGCACTCACAAACCCACTCAGACACTCTCACACCCACTTACAGACCCACTCAGAGACTCACTCAGACACTCATGCACCCACTAAGACACTCATGCACCCACTCACACACCCAGTGAGACACTCATGCACTCTAATGCACACTCACTCTAAAAGGTAAGAGGTTACAGTTAGGAAACAAAATTTAAAATCTTAGAAAATCACTTTAACAAACCAAAGGTTACAGGGACATTATAGATAGGAAATAGAATTTAAAAAAACCTTAGAAATTCAATGAAAAAAACCCCAAAGGTTACAGGGACGTTATAGTTAGGCTCAGATTTCACACGTACAAAACCATAGAAATTCAGCAGTTATAGTTACCTGAGCTAACAATAACTTTTGCCCACGCAATGCACTGCTAGTAACCACACGTTACATCACTCATTATATAATCAGTGACATCACTGATGACATCTCCAATGACATCACTGATGACATCACTAATGATATAATCCACATAACCACTCACACCCCCATAGAACCTCTCCATACAGCCACTCCTACTGCAACAGAACCCTTCACATACCCAATTACAGACCTATACCAGTACTCACACCACCAATCACTCATCCATAGAGACACTCCCACACCCACTCACTCATACAGCCACTCACACACCTACTTACTGACCCATAAAGGTACTCATGCACCCACTTACTCACCAATACAGCCACTCACACATCCAGTCATGCAGGCATACAGAGACTTACACACTCACTCATACACCCTTACAGCCACACACACACACTCAATCACCCATACAGAAACTCACACAGCCACTCATCCATACAGACACTGACACAGCCATTCACTCACCTATACAACCACTCACACACCCACTCAGACAATCACAGAACCACTTATATACTAATTCACACATCCATAGGAAACATGCCGACATATAAGGCCACATGATCAAAGACCTGCAAAGATTTGCATCAACACTCTGTAGTTTATTCCATAGAACCAGCTATAATCTCAGGGATGCTGTACCCTGTGTGGCCAACAGAGCAGCTTCCTAAAGGTGGTAAATATTGAATTTACATCAGCATTATATAAGAGCAAAAAGGTGTTGTAAGGTAGGAACAGATTAAAAGAGGCACATGAATCGTGCAGGCACCAGCTGATCCGAGTGTCAAGGGAGTGCAATGACAGATATGATATGGTAAGACATGAGTGTGAAGTCAAGCAGATGCAGAAGTAACAGAGAAAGGCATCGCAAGTCTATAATTATACACCAGTGTGTCATATTCAAATAGGAAGATGCCTCCTACATGTTCTCAAACTCATCCTACCAGAGAGCTGTTCGTAGCAAGTCTGTTTGCATATTGACAAGCCCATCCTGGTCCAAGAGAACAGGCAGAGGTGTTTTCACTTCACATGCGGAAATGAAGTCCTGCTCGCTACAGTGGGGATGGTGGCACTCAGTGGCGTAACAATATGTGACAAGCAAACTGATCATTCAGAATGCTCAGTTTAGCACTCGCTAGACCTAGTTTACTCTCCACTTGATTTCCTTCTAGACAGTTGGTTTTGGCGGTAATACTGCAGACCGTCTCATCTCCTGGGTCTGCTGATCTGACCTGTCCCTACTGCTGCCATTGCTTAACAGGTGTATTCTCTTTACAGTTCCAGAAGTCCCTGAAAAATATGCATTGGTTACTTTTTTCCATAAAGTACTTCTAATCTTTCAATGGCATCAGAATTCATCTTAAATCAGCAAACAATGGTACTTTAAAATAGCAATCTACCCTCAGCAAAACCCCAAGTTGGTTTCCTCCATGTATCGCCATTTTGTTCTTAGATGAGATTTGGTCTAATGAACAGCTTCCTGCTATGCGCCAATAGACTTAATGCGACTGGCACACTGTCTTTCAGGCCACCTTTAGTCTGAGAGAATATTTCCAAAGAACCTTCACAAAACATCTTGAATCCTTCGTGGGCCAAGTTAGGATTCAGGAGGTAAGTCATACAGCTGTACAATAACATAACTTTTCAAAACTGAGGTGCAATGGGGGGTGGTGGAGATAAAATGTGTGTGTGGGGGGGGGAAGATGCTAGAGCGGATGAGACTGGAGAATGAGTTGTGCAAAATTTCAACTGATATACAAATATATATATATATATGCTAGCACATCACAAAAGATTTGCGGCATGAGACAGCTTTATGGTAAATACTTCTTATGAAGGAAGCTATTTGTGAACTGCAGGTAAAGTTCGAATGCCTGGTAGATGGCTTAGAAAGTGAAGGCACCATCCTAACATGAGCTCTCAAAATGTCTCACAGCAAGCGCAGTAGCCCATCCAGGTCTGTCCTTTCCATTGCGCTAGTTACAGTTTTGTTTTACCATGTGAAAATGCAGGACTGCACTTGCCAATACAAAGTCAATAGGTTTGTCTTTCACTGATGAGATTTGCTTTGCCATTGCTCCTTTCATTTTCTATACTTTAATATTACTCTAGATTTCCAAGAAACCAATATATTTCGTAGCTTGAATCAGTCAAGTAAAGCTAAAGTATAATAAAAAGCAATGTAATGTAGACCCACCTGCATGTGCACATAAGTGGCCGGCCATCTTACAATGATTTTTGTTATACTTTGTGAAAATCCATTCCAAGATGGGAGTCCATGCGCCTGTATCTGCGCATTGCACAGCCGGCCATCTTGGAATACTTTTTGCCGTACTATGTTATTTATTGTTTACCCATTGCAAGATTGTTGAGTGCCATTTGGAACAAAGTTATGCCAAAGTATGCCCTGTTTCCGCTCACCTTAAGACTACTGAGCAGAACAGAGGCAGTTGTGTTAGAGCTCCTACCCCTTCACAAGAAAAGGTTAAAAACACATTAACAAACAACAACTTTTTCTCATAAGCCCTTGCTTTGAAATTCACTACTTGATGCGTGAATGGCCACATTGTGCAAAAGCAAGATGCTACCCTCCCAGGGAAGATAGCCAATGGTTGAAGTGAATGGGTCCATTGCCCTATACTGTATATTGCGTTGGCGGAAACAAAATGTGAATGTCAAACCAATGGATTAAAAAGTCTCCTGTGTTTGTATGTATGCATGTATGTACGTATAAATATGTTATTTGTATGTATTCTTATGCAATTTTTAACCAATACTGTATTTGTTGTACAAAGCTGTGATGGGGCACTTTGAGAACTCTTCTGTAATCTTCTGGTCATCTATTCCAGTTCCACTAAGATGACTAGCGGGTTAAGGTACACGCTGCAGAGACGATATGTAATTTGTAGGTCACAGGTTCTCTTTAAATCCCATAAGGATGCCTCATAGGGGTGCACAGCGGATACTAAGGGGCGTGGAACCAGCCGGGCTACCAGATACCTAGCAGGCTAATAGCTACAATTATTCCAGGCTCAGGAAGAGATGTTCATCTTTCAGCTTGTGACCTCTACATTGGCCTGTAAGTCTCTCGGTTTTTCTCAGATACTACTTCACTAAAGGTACTGGATAACACCAGCCTTGAAGTCAGGCGCGCCCACACAGGTGCGCATTGAAACCCTGAGAATGAACGCTCAGAAAGAATGATTCCACCTAAAGCACTTGATGGAAATGTCTCCACTGAGCACAGAGCTGGCTTTAGTGCTGGTGGCGCCCAGTGCGACAATCTTTTTTGTTGCCCCCCTCCCCCATGACCTCCTCCTCAGATTCCCTCCCTACCACCCATGCAAAAATGCCCCTCATCTCTCCAAAGTCCATGTCCCACATACATTTCATTTGTTTTAAAGAGCTGGTAAATACTGGCTTTACTAATCCAGGCAGCTATCCACATAAAATACAGATCTGTTCTTTGCAGCAGGCATATTAACCCTCTGTGCTATTTTATGGCGAGTCAAAACTGCCACTAGACAAAACTCGGATCTCCCTCTCTAGCATGAACATCAAGCACAAGAGATATCTTGACATTTTTACTGCTGCCTGAAAGCTGGATGTACAAAGAACTCTGCAACAGGTGCTTTTAAATCCTAAGTTATTGCTAAACACAGCGCCCACCTCCAGGTCAGCGCCTAGTGCGGCCGCACTGGTCACAACCCCCTAAAGCCAGCCCAGACTGAGCACGTCACCTACCTTCCCTTTCCACTGGTGACAGACTACTGCCCATTAGTGTAACATGAACCTTAGACATTTTAAATGTCATTTTAATGTGTCTTCCTTCTTCAATTTAAACAGCTACGGGATTTTCTTCCTAAACACATCAATTTTGATGGCTCTATTTTTTTAAATAATTTTTTGAGTGAAGATATATTTTCATTTTTATCCAGATTGCTTCTATTTTTTAACCTCTTCCTATAGGTGTTATTTTCGGACCTTATATTCTTTATCTTTACATTATATTACATTGTGCTGTTGATTCATGGAACCCCAGAAGCGGACGGGAACAAAAGTCACCGAAAGGAGTAGCAAAGGACACACTCAGCGATTATTTTGCAAAAGTTAAATCTGAGTTTTTCAAGTTCTCAGCAAGATCACACTTACCCTGACTTCTCATCCACTCTAAATCGGCCAGAGACATCAGTCTTGTGGCATTGTCGAATAAGGAAGGCTCCTATTCCTTGTCTCTAAGATCTACCGACTGAATTGCTGCAGCATTACTGACCGGGGAGCCAGTCAAAAACACTAGTTATTGGCCCTCCCTTTTTATAGCCGCGAGATCTGCAGATGATTGTGTGTATTGATAATTAGGGACAGAAGCTAGAGAGATTGACGTCTTCAGGGTCAGTAATGTTATTAGCACATGGATGCACCCTCCCTTCCAACACTCGCCTTCTCCTGTCCATCGAAATAATCTGTTATTTGTTGTGTGAGCTGCAACTGAGGGCCTCTAACAGCAGTTAAGGACTGCGTCCCAAGGTATCTGATTGGCAGCTGAGTGCTTGAAGCTGTAATTAAGGACTACATTCCCAGATATCATAGTCACATCTAAGGGCCTGTAACATTTGTTAAGGACTGCTTTCCAATGTATCTGATTGGCAACTGATAGCTTGTAGCAGTAGCTAAGGACTGCATTCCAAGGTATCCTATTCGCACCTGAGGGCCTGTAACATTAGTTAAGGACTGGATTCCAAGGTATCTGATAAGCTGTTCTGCTCTTAACGTTCCAGTATTGTCCTAAAACGTCTTCAGTTTCTGACATTCTTCTATAAAAAGCTAAACTGCAGCTGATTAAACCTGCCTACTAATAACAGCTGAGCTGATATGGCTCTTTGGAATTGTTAAATATAGTGTCCCAGGGCACTCTTCAGTGCTCTCATCAGGAGCATGGACAGCTCTATAAAACACTGTGTGTAAATGACTGGAGGCACTATCTGCTGTGAAGCAGGTAAGTGCACTTCCTCGAATTCGCTGTTCTCATTGTGTGACATTAACACTCACATGGACCTGTCCGATAATAAAGAAATTAGCAATCGAGTGTCACATAAAACTGCAGAGAAAAGAAGTCACATGCTTTGGTGTCAACTGGTGCCTCTTCCAATCAGGCAAACTCGTAACAGTGAGTGTGGTGGAAAGTCAATGTAACAGCACACTGCAGACCTGCCAAAGTCATGAGCCTCTCCACACAAAAATACCTCTCTATCTTTTCTCTGCCTCCCTGCTCCAAATAAATTCAGTTCTACTTAATTTGCATACACTATAGCTTACAAGTGCTGTTACACACATAACTTGTGTAGTATAGTTTTACATACAAGTCATTAGGTCTCTGATGCTCTCCCAAGCTGCCATTTCTTCTTCTGCTCTGAGTTGGAGCGTCTATTTGTTAGACCTGTTAACCTCAGCCTAAGTTTGCCTTCCTCCTTCATTTTTTTGCTGATGATGTTATTGGCTATAGGATTCTGTGCACGTTACCACTGCTAACCAGTGCTAAAGTTCTCTCCTTTAAATATGGTCAAATTGGCGTATATCCACTTGGCACATTTAATGTACTTATAGGACCCTAGGAAATTGGTACTATCTGTAGCCAGGGCCTGTAATTTAGATGCTACCAGTTGCCCTGAAGCACTGATTGTGTCACCTACTTTAGTAGCCTCTTAAACATGTCTCAGGTCTGCCATTGCAGCCTGTGTGTGCAGTTTTAAACTGCCATTTCGACCTCACAAAATACACCTTTTGTCAGGCCTAAACCTTCCTTGTTAATACATATATGTTACTCCGAGGGTAAGTTCTAAGCAGCCATAGGGCAGGGTGCAGTTTACTTAAAGAGTTGGACATTTACTTTAAATTTTTATATGTCCGGGTAGTGAAAAACCCCTAAATTCTTTTTTCAGTACTGCAAGGCCTGCCTCTCCCATTGGATAACATTGGCTTAACTTATTACCTGCAATAAGTGATAACTTTCAATTGGGAGCAGGTGGGAATGTTGAGTTTGGTGTCTAAAGAATTGCAATTTAAAACCCTCTTTAATGGTAAACTCAGATTTTAAGACACAATTTTGAAAATGCCATTTTCAGAAAGTTAGCATTTAGTTGCCCTAATTATTTGGTGCCTGCAGTCTTTATCTTGGATCACATGACTAGGAGTAGCTGACAGTTGGTCTTTGTGTATTGCTCATAACCACAAATGAGCCCCACGATGCGTGGAGAAGGGAACAAGAGGCGCGGGGTTCTAGGAGCTAGCAGCCTCCAACAATAAATGTTAACCACAACAAGAGCTGCTCCTAGTGTAGTGACCACTGTGAAATTATGGTTGACTTGTGAGTATAGGCATCTCACAAAATGTGGCGGACTGGTCTCACACACCTCCTGGTGTCATGCTTCATCATTGACCAGTCCTCGCCCTCTAAAACCTCAGTTTGATAGGGGGCGGGCATACACCTGACGACAGGGATGCACTTCTAAACTAAGTGGGGGCCCGTGAGAAAGTGAGTGAGAGTAAAAATCATTATAGTTATCAAATTGTGTTTTTAATGTGACTGGTAACTATATGATATTAAAATCAATGGACGGTGTATGGGGAAATAATTGTCCCCTAACCGTGGTTTAAGCGGTCAACATGTTTCTGCCAAAATGGCCCAAGTGGGTCCAGGGCATTCATCAGGACCTAAGTACAAAAAAGGGGGGGGGCTCCGTTCTTACCAACTGGTGGTAGGAAGATACCACTGTGCGGGTGTGACCTGTGTCACTCTCCACTTTAGCAATGGCTTCTAAGTTCAAGCCCTAATTAACAAAACTACTCGCCCCATGGGAGGAGGGGAGAGGAAAACCCCTGTTGTCAAACCTGCCTCAAGGGAAGTTCTCCACGATGCTCCTAGGTAACTGCTCCCGGTCCTCCCCGATGTTCATCGTTAGGCTGCATGCAGCGTACATAGAGAAATAGTAGAGTGCGCATGACTGCTTTGGTCGGCCCCAAGGCCGACCAAGCAGTCAGGGCACTCAGAGTGGTGCAAGCCACTCCTCCCCGCCCCGCCCACCCGCCCGCCCCCAATCAGGCATAGGCTCCCGTCCCCAACCAGGCATACCACTGCTGTCTGCTTTCTCGCAGCGCGAGAAGCAGAAAATAAAATGGTATTTAAAATACCATTTTATTTTCTGCTTCTCGCACTGCAAGAAAGCAGTGGGGCGGCGCTCCAACGCCCTAATGAGGCTGCCGCCATTGCCCCACTCCTGGGCCCTTGGAAGTGGGCCCGAAAGTGCTCCGCCAGCCCATCTGTGATCCTGTGGGCATAACCGATGCAGTGTAATGCATCTCCTTGTAGCTGTGATTTGGGACCACTGCAGCAGGACGCATCTCTGAAACCAGCCCTCGCATCGCAACCTGCAGTCTCCTAACACTTCCACTGTACGACGCATCCTTGACGCAGGCCTTCACATCACAAGCCCCTTGTCGACGGCATCCTCGACGATGATGCTGAACTCTGCACCCTAGCTTCTTAGCTCCTAGGAAAAGCTACTGTGCGATGCATCCTCGACGTGGGTTCTCGCATCGCTCTGCAACCTGTATTTAAGGTACTCGTTTCAGTGGGCCTAACTTGGTTCCTGTATCCGGCACATGCTCCATTGCGGTCGGCCTAAATTTGTGACTTTATCCTGGTCTGGCATGACCAGGATAAAGTGATAGTTGGCGCTGTGTGCTTCTAGGCACTATTTTTACTTAAAACGTTGAAATTGCATATCTCCGGTTCTACTGACTGGATTCTTGTTGTTTTGGTCTCAAATACTTTAATATGACTATTTTTAGGTCTCGCCTATGCAGCGCGCATGCGCTACTTAGGAGGAGACCTCTTAGAATCGATTTGCTTTTTAGGCCAAAAACGTGGACGCATTGCATTGCTTTCAATTGCAACGCGTGCACGTTTGGCGATTCCCTTGCGGGAGCGAGCTTTGGCGACATCTGTTTGTAATTAACTTCAAACAGATGGTTCCCCCTGCTCGCTCCCGCAAGGGAAATGCTTTCACTTTTGCCGCCACTTGTTTTATTAGCTTTCACTTTCGTAAAAGTTTGCAGCCTTGTTTTTTATTCAAGCACCATCTTGCGCGCTGGGGCTTGCGTTTCATATTAAATCTTGATAGTATAGGCTCAGAAATCCCAGCATGCAAAGTAATGCAGGTGGAAAAGCCAGGACAGGTTGGAGGTGCCACGCTAAACATCTGGCCAGTGGGCAGCAAGGTTGGGCAGGCAAGCACGAGGCTCACGGTACTTTTCACTTGCAGACCAGGGAATAATAAAGTAAAAATCTTAAACATGTTCCAGCTCGATCTGTGGAGTCAGAACAACCAGAACAAAGCAAACCATTTCATTCAGTAATGACAAAGGTTATGCGGGTGCATGATTTGGTTCCCCCTAACCATGCTGTTTTTTGTCGCCACTTCTTGCCTAAGGCCGGCATGAGCATGAGGAAGCAATGCGGGAGTCAGTGGTCAGCGGGGCAAGGCGACCTGGAGCAGTCCATCTCAGATCCAGAGCGGTGCATGGGGTGGGGGCACTGGGGGAAGAGCAACGGCTGCAAAGTTCCTAGGGCAGCGGTACAGGACTGATGGCACCTAGCCCAGCACTTGGTGGTGGGGGCAATTAGTGGGCCACGGTGTAGAGTGGCTCACTAGGGTATTGGGCGTGGCACTGCATTAGAGGTCGCTGTCGAGGGTCGAGCCCAGATTAGGTGCAGAAGAGACCGGGGGGGCGGCCAGGTGCAGCTTCCAACTTTCTGAGATGTTCCCCTGCCCCCCCCCCCCCAGTTGCCATTGCGGCCTGTCCAGCATCGCCATTAGCCCCCTCACCAGCTCTTTCCACACCGTCAGCATCGCTAGCACCCATAGACACATCGTTTTCATATGCGCCAGCGGCTGCCGCACCAGCAACATCTAACATCCAACTTTTGGCTCCTACCTGGCTACACAGCGTTGCTACCTGGCCCCCATCTAGCAGGAGACATTGGCCGGTCAGCTGTGATAACTCTCAAAGTAGACTCGCTCCTACGTTTGATCACACCCGAGACCTACAACCCTCGTTTTTTTTTGTCTCCATTTTCTAACTTTGATATTCACATTCATACCATCACTATGAGATCAGCGAAAACCAGTGGGGCAACGAAGCCAGCATAAAACAAGCATTGGCATAGCCAATAGGTCTCGCCTTTGGGATATTATAAGTGTTTAGCCATGCAACACTTGATGTTGTTTACCAAGGATATTGTGCTGCATAATTAAATACTTATAAGGTCCCAAAGGCGAGACCTATTGGCTATGCCAATGCTTGTTCTAAATTGGTGTGGGATTTTTCTTGGGTCATATTTTCACTTTATTACTATTTGAAGTGCTGCATAAATACTTTACACATTAAGTTAAGCCTGACTGCTTTGTGCCAAGCTACAGAGGGTTGAGCCCAGGTTAATTTTGGGTTTGCTGGTGTCCTACCCTGACAGAGATTGTAGTTGCTGCTTGAGTAGAGTGTCACCCTCCTCAATCAGTAACACAATTTCCAACACTGGTGCTCAGCAGTGAGATTTGGACTTGTGTTTGTGTAATGCCATACAGTGATTTTGTGTTACACTAAAAATGGCAGATAAATTATTTGATTCTTGTTGGAATAGGCCCTTTCCGCAGGGTCATCCCTAGCCTTTTTGCCTCCTATTTTTCTGACCCTGTTTTTGTTGGCTATAGGATTCTGGGCACTTTACCACTGCTGATCAGTGCTAGAGTGCATATGCTCTCTGTAAAGATTGTGACAATGATTAGTTACCCATGACCGGCATATTTGATTTACTGGTAAGGCCCTAGTAAAGTGCTTGGTGAGTGCCAGTGCCTGTAAATCAAATGCTACTGGGCCTGCAGCACTGGTTGTGCCACCCACGAGTAGCCCTGTAAAAGTATTTAGCGGAGTATCTCCCCCCTCTATTAGTTTGATCCTTAAGCTGGCTGTTGTCAGAGTGTTCTGTATTAATCACATCCTGCTCAGAGCTTGGGGTAAACTCACAGCTTTGCACATACCCCCTATTAGCCCCCAACACTTATCTGACTATGTTGTTTTTTTCCTCTCACTGGCAAAAACAAAGAAGGTATATTGCGCTTACCGCAGTCCTCAATGCTTTGTTCACGTTTTTTCCCCCCCATATCGTCAATATTATCCGCCGTGCCATTTTTTCCGCTCCGCTGCTGCCCAGTTTTCCCCGTACCTGCCTGGTCCATTGGAGTGCTTGTCCTCCCACGCAATGCTTTCGGAGGCATTGAAACGAAGAGCCCAAATCGGATGGCTCCGCCCCCAACACTGAAGCTGCTCCACGTTGTGGACGGAAGACGGGTGAGCCGCCAACCAAAGCCAAGAAATCGCTGCGCTGCTCCTCGGACGATCGCCGTTAAGAACAGCATGCCTTCCAGGACATCAGGTAGGTCCTCACTTTTCCTATGCGTCACGGGCAGCGAGGGGGGTACATAACATTCAATTCACCCGCGAGGTGGGGAGAAATCCGGGAGAGCTAGTCGCGCGTCCGACTAGCGGCCGCCATCTTGCCCCTTACACAGTGCTACTGAACACAGAATTTATTAACGCACCGTTTGGGAAGGGGGGGGTTTTAAATTCTGTGTTTGAAAATGCCACTTTTAGAAAGTGGACATTTTCTTACTTTACCATTCTGTGCACCTCTAGCTGTTTGTGTATTCAGCGTCTGGTGTTTCAGTGACAGGAGCTGGGATGTGACTTCACTCTAGACAGTCACTGGGGGGGTTGACGTGTGCCCTGCCTTGCCTGGGTGATTCATCGCTGGGCTGAATAGACCTTGTCTGCATTTAGAGTGGTGGGAGGAGTTTCACTTGTACCTGAATAGGCGGTGTCTCCTTTTTCACAATGCTGTCTCCACCCCCTGTTGTCATGCTGCACCAGGGAGGACAGGACTGGTTTGGACAGGGTTAAGAGACCCTTACAGCAAAGAGAACAATGATAATTTGGGGTATTGGACCTATAATCCCCAGGACTTTAGATTACTTCAAGGAACAAGAGGAGACTGCCAAGAAGAAGAGCGGAAGAACTGTGTGAGGAGCACTGCCTTTTCTGTGCGAGGGGTGGGTTGGCCTGCATTTGCTGCTTCTGTCTGTGGTGGAGTAAAAGGACTGAATCTTTTTGCCCTGCTGTAGTATCCTGCTTGGGGAGAATCTCCAAGGACTTGTGTGTGCTGGCCTCCTGTTTTTGGAAGACTCAGGGACATCAAACTCTTCCTTCTGCGCACTTTCCCTTTGCTTTGGGAAAATTCTGGTGGTGCCCTCAATTTTGCAAGAGACCTGGTGCTTTTATTTTATTGGAAATTCCCTAGTGCTTTGATCATGGGAAATTTCCTGGTTCCGTAGTATTTTAAATTCAATGGTGCTGTTCCGGGGGAGATCGCTTGTGTCCAATTCCCCCCTCCCACCTCGACGTGCACACTACCAAGGCACCTCCGGCCATGCCGTGCTGTGGGGAGGTGGAGTGAGGAAGAGACCGCAGAGAATGGAGTGGGGCGCGGCCACTCACCAGCTGAGCGAGCAGCACCAAGCATCGCCTAGCAACCAGAACCGTAGTGAGGCCTCCGGGAGTGCACAATGCCACCCACAGACACCTGTAAATCTCCCGCGGCAACAGGAAAGGGGAAGCCTCGCCGACTGTGGCAACGTCCAGCACGGGATATGGCAGTTCCGAGCAGAGGCCAGTGCAGGCAGAGCAGGGTCGCTCTCCACATTCCGGAGCCTCGCCTTGGCTCGCACCGCCGCACCAGGCCTTACACCCGAGGAGGAGGGGGCCGCGTGAATCTGTCCGCCCCTCCCCCTTTGAGGAATTCCATTGGGGGCATTTTTAAGTTTCTCATAGCGGTACGTGAGGCCCTGGAGGGGTCTGGACATACTACAACCTGGCTGCAAGGCCACCTTGCTCCACGAGTTCGCATATTGATACGTGGCATACGCGGGAGACTCAGTGAGGTCTGCCCACAGATGCCTGCCATGTGTAGCCCCCCGTGTTGGTGCATACCTTGGGGGGGTGCCTGATTGCCGGAGAGGTAGCAGGATGGAGTAGATCCACGACGAGGGTCTGACCCTGTGGAGGCTACCGAAATACCGATATAAGGAGCCCAGGGGCTCCTGTACCATACATGGAATCCGTACTGCATAGCATTTAATAGAAGCGCAGATGCGCTGTCTCTATGGGTTCCCTGCAGTTGTAGGAGATTTACCCTATGCGTTTAGGGTGGTCTTGATATGGTGATTTTTATGTTTTGGATGCATTATAAAAATTGCTTCATATTTGTGTCCTGCATGGTTAGACCAGTACTAGTCTGCATATTATACCCAATGATGGTATTTTGCGTGATGTTATGACCTGTGCCATGTATGAGTATTTACTTCCTTGCTCTGTGGTGTTATGTGTTTTCACAAGTTTTTTGGACATGTTCAACTTATAGTTATTTACTTTAGTGCACTACATGGGATGTCATGATAATTGTTTTATGGCAAAGTGATTTATAACTTGTGCAACTTACAAGTATTTACTTAGTTGCATTACCTGTACTGCTATGACCATTGCCTAGTGCACAGTGATTTATGTGTTTTATATGCATTCTTATGACAAGTGCCTAGTGGCACAGTGATTTATGTGATTGTGGTCTAATATGTTTTTATGCATAATACAAAGAATATTTTTATATAACCTTGTGTGGAGTCTCATTTTGTGGTGTGCCTAGTGTGTCACTGGTGTATCACTGGTGTGTGTGTGTGTGTGTTGCACAAACGCTTTACACATTGCCTCTGGGATAAGACTGACTGCTCCGCCAAGCTACCAAGGGGTTGAACAGGGGTTATCTTGGGTGTGTAACTCCCTTACCTTGACTAGAGTGGTGGGTTCTGCCTGGCATAGGTGCAGACCCTAGCCAACCAGAAACCCCATTTCTAACAATTCCAATTTGAGTTTTTAAATTCTACTTGATTGACCCTTTTTCTTTTTTCAAATTCACCCTCATTCTACCTGACATGTTTTGATTGCTGTCTGATTTGTCGTTTCGACGTGGGGAAGTCCATCAAAACATGCAGCGCCAAAACACGAACGAAGTTAAAAAAATCTCTGGAAATACTCACAAAAACACTCAAGCTTGCATCTAATTTTCCTCTAAGTGCCGAACTCACACAGAAATTTGGACTATTCACTTCCATATCTAGCATCGCCAGTTTTTCCTTCTGCTTTTTATTGTTTTTATTCTTAGGAAACCAATTTCCAAGTAATGCTTCCATTCCTACACCCGCGTGGGGTTTTTTCGAACACATTCCCACACTTTGTCAGCACTTTCTCGTAGTTCGTTCAGGTGTCATTTTAAATGAGGTCAAAGAGTCGGTGCTCGTTAGAGGCTCTGCACTATGAATTGCAACACAAGCACTTATACATCTATTTTTAATCACAGGGAAAAAGTAATATTAATTTCTCTTAGACCATTGGTTAATTAAACCGCAACTTACAGTAAACACAACTATTCCCAGTTTTCACCGTACAACGAGATAAATACGACTATTTCTACTCATGGGGCCAGATGTACGACCCGTTTTTGCATGCACAAACAGGTTTGCGACCCGTTTACGCATGCAAAAACCTACAGGGCCATGTACAAACCCTATTTAGCAAGTCGCAATTTATTTGCGACTTGCTAAATAGGATTTGCGACTCGCTATTAGAAAGGAGCGTTCCCTTCCTAATAGCGACCCCAAATGCCATGTATGACTGTTTTGCGAACGCAATTGCGGTTGCAAAACAGTCGCAGTTTACCACCCTTCGCAGAAGGGTGGTAAACCACTCGCAAATGGGAAGGGGTCCCCAGAGGGCCCCTTCCCCTTTGTGACTAGCTCTAAAAATATTTTTTAAGAGCAGCAATGGTCCCAGGGACCACTACATGCCCTTAAAAACTGAAATGAAAACGTTTCCTTTTTCTTTTTTTAAATGCATCTCGTTTTCCTTTAAGGAAAAGGGGCTGCATTAAAAAAAAAAAACTGCTTTATTTAAAAGCAGTCCCAGACATGGAGGTCTGCTGACCCCAGCAGGCCACCATACCTGGGAGGGCCAGCCATTCCCAATGGGGTCGCAAATTGCAGTGCCTCATGAATATGCATGAGGCATGCAAGTTGCGACCCCATTGGAAATCTGCAATCAGTGTCGCAGACACTGTTGTACATACAATTGGCTCACTGTTATTTGGGGAGGGCCAGAAGGGGAACAAAATCACCCCTCTCAGACAGTTTCATGCCAGACCTACATTGCAGCAGTGAGTGAGAATGACAAGTAAACCTGACTTTCTATAGGGAGAGGTTAGAGATGCTGTAGCCACAAACCTTTCTTGAGGAAAGTAATGTTCAATGCGCATTTTAAGTAAATTTGCTAAAAGACACCGTTTCTGTGCAGCTGCTAAATGTTCTGTATGCATATTTGTAATATTTCTATATTTTTATTCTGGAAGACATCTTTAGACTTATTTTAGTCTTTGAGTTATTGTACATGAAATTTTGTGATAAAACTGAGAATACTAAAAACTAAAAGTGCCATAATACATCGTAAAAAACAGGACTGGATTTACTTACCCCTAAGGGTCTCCTCAGGTCTCTGATGCCCTGTGTTGGGTCGCAGGCTACAGTTTGTGGCTGACGACAGCCACAGGCACCAATGGGCAGCCATCGTCCCACAAGGGGAGTATTGGGCATCTATGTCTCCCGACAGCAGCCTGGGCAATACTGTGCGTCACTCGTCACAGGCCACAGGCAGCAACAAGCAATAGTGACCCAGGCTCTTCAACACATGAAATGAAGAATTCGTATAGCGCAACATGTACCCGAAGGTGTCTAGGCGCTTAAATGGGCATGTAAGCAGAGGTAGTGCTGAAAAGGTGCGCTAGTAGAGCCAGGTTTTGAAGCGCTTCCTGAATTTGAACAGATTGGATTCTTTTTTTAGAGAAGTAGGCAGGGAGTTCCAGAGTTTTGCCGTGGTGTAAGCAAAGCTTTCACCTCCCCATTTTACTTTGTGTACCTTGGGGAGGATCAAATTGCCGCTGTCTGATGATCTGAGCGATCTAGCTTGGATGTAGGGTTTGAAAAATTGCGACAGTTGCCAAGGACCGAGGCCATGTCTGGCCTTGAACGCAATACTTAATGCTTTGAAATGAATACGCTTGCTGATGGGCAACCAGTGTAGCTCTGTGAGAGCCTTAGAACATTAACGATTCAAGCAGCAAATACAACATATGTTTAGCTGTGACTAAAGAGTTTAGACCATGATCATTGGGAGACCACACTGTCTGTTGAGTCAGACCGAAAGCACCACCTCCTCACGTTTCCATCACTCTGCCAACTGACGCGCATCGAGAGCTTAGCTTTTTCTTAAAGCACCAGTGCTTAATTTGTAAAAAAAAAAAAAGTTACGTGCCAGGGCTCTCGTCAGGAGGCCACCGCCGCTTGCACCACACATTGCTTCTGCCATACTGCCAAAAATAGTAACAACACAAATACCAATTATCACACTCCTACAAGTGTGAAAATTCGGACTATTGCAGGCCCCAAAGCGATAAGAATGGCTTGGGTGACAGGTAATAGTCATTTTTATTAATTTATATTATATAGCAAGTTGTATTAAAATAACGTATTAACATATTGAATTAATATTTAACTGTTGTTGTGGTCATCTCTAAATTAGCCCGACAGTGCCACCTTGTGGCAGACTGTCACAAGCGCCGATGTTGACAATTAAGTGCCGGTACTGAGCAGTGGAGACCATCTGCTCAAATTAAGTGCTGACAAGCACTACCTGAAGTGAGTTTCTCACAGCATTGTAACTCTGCAGCCACCGAGGTAGGTCAATGGCCACACTGCAGACGACTGGACCTCAGAGACTCGTAGCACTACACCTCTGTAGCCATGGAGTAAAGTCGTGGCTCATGTTTCTGATCTGTGAGCCTACAAGTGCTCCAGTGAGCAAGTACTGCAGTAGATGGACCATGCTGCGGGGCTCAGTCACTCCCAATAGCACTTAGCAACCCAGACCTCAAGATGTGTATGTGGTATGAGCCTCTAGAGGATCCACACCAGGCTTCAGAGCTACACTCCTCATTCTGGATTCACACCAGCAGCTCCCATTCTGGGCTGGTGGTGGTGGTGGGTGAGACGTGCAGCCTGTGCAGTGCCAAGCATGTGGAGTGAGTGGCAAGCCCAGGCATCAAAGACCATCCAATAATTTGCTGCAAGAGTCATCTGTCGCTTGCAGTGCTAGTTCAGCCGAGGGAAATGAGCCATCTGAACACAGGCATGGGGAGCTCAGTTCCATTTGCTCAGCTGTGATTGCTTGACCATCACAGTTATTTGCGGTGACACTGGTGAATTGTTAAAGTGCGTGACTCTATCGCGAAATGTGTGACACTTACGGCAGATTTTACAGACCGGTATAAAGGGGAACAAGTGAAATATCCAAACGTTTTACTGTCTGTCCCAGTAAACAAAAGCCAATTTTCTCCAAATAAATGCTATTTATATGCTTATGAGAATATTGTGTATCTGATTAAAAAGATATGGAAGCATTGCAAACAACTAGTATTACTAGTTCATCTGATTCAATGTGACACAACATAAAAAATTCAAATTGAAAGGGATGTTAGAAAAAATAACAGTTATTTGAAAAGATGTTCCAACACATAAGACCCATCACTAGTCCCATGGCCATTAATAGTCCATCAAAATCTCTAAGCGACTAAATGTAATGCACCATATTCCCAAATGTAGGGAATGCTTGGATATTTCAAGATGTGGACATTTTTTAAGGGCGCTGCTCAAGCCATGGTGGTACTAAAACATGATGCTCATGATGCCAACCTACCTACTGTGCTGCTCAGATGTGTATGCTCTCGAGAAGTGTTTACTGATGCTCATCCAGGGGCCTAGCAGGTGCAGTGGCACAGGGGGCTAGACCCTGAGCGGCCCAATGAACCCTGATAACTGCTGTATTTTACTACCCCAACAGCAGTAGAGGGGGGCATTGCCCTTGCTTGCACCATGGCACATGGCATCTTTGCTAAGCTACTGTGCTTATCTCCCTGGAGGTCTGGACGTTTCCAAGGGGCTGCCAATGGAAGCAGACTCTGGCTTCAAGTGAGTGCCAACTGAAGGGTATTAATTACCCTCAGAATACCGAGTTTACTGGCCCAGGCCTCAGAGAATTCAGACATCTCTTTAGGTTCAGATAATGCCATGATGCCAGTGTGTGCATTGCTGCAGCGTGAAAGCACACATTGCATGGCCGTTTACACATTGTATGTGAGGGACACAGAGTGAAACAAATTTCTCACAGTAAGTAAAACATCATATTTCCCAAAAATATAAATTGCCTTGTCAGTTTTTAAACTTGCCCAAAATGCAAAGCACGCCATTACTAAGTTTATTTTCACCTTTAGCAAAGTACGTAAAAAACATTTCCATGCTGATTTCCAAACCTCATCACGGTTTGTGTAGCGACATTCAATACCAATTCCTGCTTTACTGCAACGACATCATTGTCATGCACGTTCCTACACCTTTAATTACATGAAGCAAGAATAGTGTCTAGATTCCTCAGTATGCAAACCTGTCACAGTATGTACAGCGCTTCTGTCATGCCAGCTCCTACCCTGCCCAGTTTAAACATCGCCATCACTGTTTTCTTTTCTAAACCTATTCCTTACATTTAAAGCACCATTTGTGTCCACATTCCTCACTATATATCATTGGCATATCAGTTTTCACTCTGCCTTTGTCATGCAAGTTCATGCACTCCCTAAAATGCATGCTTGCTGTTGCAACACAGGTTTGCAGAAAAAAAGACAATGTATGCGATGCAAAAGACATTTACACCCACACAGCAAAAAAACCCACATGAAACGTTTGTTGATTCACAGATAAGGAACACATTATTTGTATGTGTTTACTACCATCGTCGTAATTTGCCAGATTTGCAATCTTGCACATGCCAGGTATTGAATAATGGTAAAGAAGGAACAAAGACGTTTTGCCATTTTTAATGTGCATTGTATTTCTACAAAGAAACACTTGTATAGTCACTATACACTGCTGAATGTGCATGGACATATGTGAATTTTATCATTTGGATTGGACCAAATTGAGTTTCTTGGGCATTGAGTACACCCATAATGCTTAATTTGAGCCAGTGGTTTACGGTGCTCAGCAGCAGTTACGGGCACACTTATTTACGGGGAGATTAAGGGATTTGCCCAGAATCATAGGATGTTGAGGCGACGCCAAGATATGAACCAAGTTCCCCAGCTCCGAAGTCAACAGCTCTGGCCATTACGCCGCACCCTCTCCCCACCTTCATGATTAGTAGTTGGTTCTGTTTTAGGCGGCACTAAATGGGCTGGTGCAAGCTGCCTCCTGACGAGAGCCTCGGCACTTATTTTTTTACAAATTAACCATTGACACCCCAAAACATGGCAGAGGAGGGTAGGACAGAATACTGCCTTGCACAGATTGGAATCATGCCTCATCATACATATTAACATAGTGACACCATTCGGGATGACCGCAATGAGATGTCGGTGCACCTTTAAGAACATTAGGTAACTTCGACCCGAAGTGCTCGATATCCCAGGATTACTCTTTTGTTTTTAATATATGTAATTTACATTACTAAACTACAGAGATTCTATCAGTTCCTTCAGATTTGGATGAGTTTAGTTCCAACCTATTAATATATCTTTTGTAGAAATTGGTTATAACAATCGTTTTTGCCTACTTGGGCTTGAGTGCTTTTCTGAGAAAAGTAATTCGGCTTTTGCCGGGATGCATTCAGGGCCGGACTGGGAAACGAAACCAGCCCTGGCAAACAGCTCGGCCGGCCCCCCTGGGGGTGAGAAGGGGGGTGCGGTCGAGCTGTTTGATACGGCCGATTTCTGCTGTTTTTAGGTCTTGCCTGGCGTTAGCAGCGCGCAGCGCTGCTCTCGCCATGCGAGGGCTTTTTGTAATCGATTCAGATTCCAAAGCTAGACGTGCACGCGTACGGAGGGACAAAAAAATGCACGCGCACGGACAGACACATGTGCACACGCGCTCGCCTGGACAGCCCGACGCCATCTTGGTTTACTTTAAATGGACTTGCGCGCTCTTGTCCACTTTTCCGACGGCCCATGTGGACAGCCCTTGGAACAGCCACTGCTGCTGCTGCTGCTCTTCTTCATGGCAGGCTTGAAGCTGTTACTCCCGCCGGCACTGCACAGCTTCTCCCCCGGCTTCGCAGCCGTGTTGGCTGCCTTGACCTTCTTACGGGGACAATACTTGTTTTTTTTAACTTTGAAACTGAGTGCGGCGCCGCTTCACGGACATTGCGCTCAGTGTTAAAGTTAAGAAAAATATCAATAAACAGAGCGCGGTGTTCGTGAAGCGGCGCCGCGCTCAGTTTTCAACTTAAGCATTTGCAATGCAATCGGACCTATTCCATTGCAAATGCTTGTTTTCTGAATTGTCTTCTGTGAACGATGTGTACGGTTGCTGTTCCTTTAAGGGAAGCTTCTCTGGGAGGCTTTGAAAGGGAAACTAAAAATCAGCCCAGTCGCTAGCGGCTCGCAGTGCGTGAAGCAACAAGAAACAGTGAGTCGGCGTTGCTACCCCTCAAGTCCATCTTTTCGGAATGTACTGGAACTGATGCCTGAATGCAGTCTGCGAAATGGACACAGCGTTTAAAGTGTGCACGCGCCCTTTCAAGGTAAGTGCTTCCAGTGACGTGCAGTCAATCAGATGGCTAATGTTAGTAGCCTCCCGCTGAGTGTTTAGGAAAGGATTACAACTAACAAGATCAGACTATGCATGTTAACATTACTGCTGCTTTAACCTAAGCGTGGTTTATGGGACGGGAGCAGAAATAAATATATCTTCAAGTACTGGCCTGAGTGTGCGTGAACATTTCGCTGTTACTTCAGTACGGATGCACTGTAGGAATGTGCGCGGCGCTGCTCAATTCAGAACCTCAGTGATTGTCCTCGTGAGCAGCCTGCAAGGTGGCTTTTAATTACATGTCTAGGGCAGCAGGGAGTGCACCGCGAGTGTGCCCGTCTCCTGTGTGCACCCGATGCCAGCCTGGCAAACAATCAATGCAGAGATGCAGCGCAGACAAAGGCGGCTGAGCTGTGTTATCCTCGCTCCTTCCTCAACCTGGGCACGTAAATTACACAAGTACAATTCGGCTCCCACACCCCTTCTCGAAGTAGTTCTGTCAAAGCTGGTGTAATTGGACAGTGAATTCTTAATAGCTCTGTGAGAGTGGAGGTATGCCAACTGAAGGACACGCGTGAGAAACGTAACAAGAAAACACGGTTTAAGGAAATAGAGGATTTTGCTTCGCACTGGTATTATGCGCATATTGCCTTGGTGCATCGTTTTTGTGGCCTGTTAACGGCTCTGGCTGTGCTCCCCGCAGTGCAGTATGTTTTGACTTTGTGTCTGTTTTTCCGTAAATGGTTGGACCCCCTTCATGTTTTTGCTGAACGGATTTGTGAATTACACCGTGCTGAAGATGCTGCTAACAGGATATCGTGGCTCGTATATAGATGTAAAGCCAAGCGAGCTATATATAATTCGAAATGTCCCCAGTACTCATTGCCTGTGATGTGGCTTAAAAACAGGTATGCTAAAATTCTGTGTTTACAATAGTATGCCGACCGACTTGTATTTTGCTGCTTTTCTCATTACACCCAAGCATTTGCAATACAATAGGTCTCGCCTTTCATTGAGTTAAAGCCATTTGCTTTGCTATACAATACCATTAGCAAAGAAAATGGCTTTAACTTAATCAAAGGCGAGACCTATTGCATTTTCAATGCTTGTTGTTACAGGGGGCCGATATTGCCGGCCGCCAGTAACAAAAACGGCCCCCAGGGCCTAAAAATGGCCCCCTCCCTGGCGGCCTACCGGGGAAACGCCCATTGCCCGCAACGGCCAGTCCGGCCCTGGATGCATTACTTAGATTGGACTTTGATCAAATTTTTTAAAAAGCATGACATCTTTTATTTTTATTGGAAACCGAATGATCCAATTGAATGTTTTTGTGCCTAGGACTAACGTTTAAGTATCATGATTTGTGGTCTGAAATACTTTGTGGCAAACAATGTTTGTATAGAACAGCATTAATTGTGTGGCCAATGATCTAGATTGTTCAGCACATTTGGGTGCTTTTCAGGAACCAAGATGTGTGTTTTGTCTGTCACAATTTTACAAATATGTTCACTGGTTGTTGGGATGTCATGGGGTCAAGAACTTGGTTAGGTGGAAATGTGTCAGTTTCTCTTCATTGTCGCAGTAGAATAAATTGTTTTACAACAATATAAATATAGTATATTACTCAGTGGTGGTCACCACTGGGCAGATATAGCTAGGATAGTATTTCCATAGAAAATACATTTTTTGTATTTCTAATAACTTTGGCCCCGTTCGACAAAACTTTCCAAAAAAGTGCTACTTTTGACGTGACCTGTCTGCGCATGGAAGGTTTCATGGTGATCTGTTAAGCGGGGGCTGAGAAAAAGGGGGATCTCAAAATGCAATTTCCCCCTTCATTGTTCCATTGGAACTTTAGATGCAGATATAGCCAACACCGCAGAATAGATTTACACCAAATTTGGCAGAAAGCTAGATCGTGATCAAGAAAGAGAGCATGTTGTAATTTGGTGTAAATTCGTTCAGTAGTTTTTGAGCAATTAATACTCAAAAAACTTTGTATCCGACAGATCTCATGCTGAGATCTGTTTGGCTGCCACCACAACAAGGAAGTGGTAGCAGTAATTTTAGGATTTGGGACTCAGTCTAGAGTACTAATAAAATGCAACAAAAAAAGGGGCAGGGTAGAGATGCCCTAACTCCGTAAGCCTAGTGGTAAGACCTGGGGCCCAAAACTTTTCTTTAATTTTAATTTTACCACAAATTTTCTCCACCACTTCTTTTTTAAAGCCGCCCAGGTTGGGCCAGGCCCCGGAGAGATGACGCAATGATTGTTTATAATGGGGAGGATGGAGTGTATGCCCACCCTCCCCAGGCCATTTTCGACCCCGAGGGTTGCATCCCCCATGGCCCCCAGTGTTTTTAAGGGGAGGGAGCGAGTGGACTCCCTCCCCAGGCAACTTTCAGCCCTGGGGACCCCATCCCTTGGGGTCTGCAGTATTTTTAAGGGCAGGAGGTCCGTGAGGCCTGCCTCCCCGAGCCTCTAAAGACCTTAAGACTCCATCCCACCAGGCTGCTGATCTTCTAAAAAGATAGGAGGCCCATGCACCTCCCCTCCCTGAACTATTAATGGCCCTGGGGACCCAATCTCCTGGAGCCGATTCCCATGCCATGTCCTAGGGAGCCCACCCTGGGACACAGCAGTTTCCCTGGCTGCACCAGCACAGGCAGGGAAACTTGTTTTTGCTCCCGACTGGCTTTAAAAATGCAGAGGCCAGTTGGGGGCAGGCTTTTGAACTGTTTCCCAGCCCACACTGATGCGGGCAGGGAAACAGATCAACAGATTGCTCCCGCTCAGAGAGAGCAGAAGAAGTAGCTGCAGGTGGGAGCAATGCCAGCTCCTGCAGAATGCGGGAGCTGGCTGGTGCCACAAGGGCCCTGGGGCTCCCTCCGCAGGTCCAAATGTGTGTTCCGTGGTTGTCCTGGGTGAGTATCAGGGCACGCACCATAAAATAATGAGGGCCGGGGGGGGGAGGCCCTCCCCCTTCTAATACATATATTTAAGGCCCTGGGAATTGGTTCCCCACTGCGTTATAAGCTCGGGGAGGGGGTCATGTGGCCACATCCCCTTTAAAATAAGAAAAACAGCCCTGGGGGGGTTGAGGTCCCTAGGGACTAAAAAGGCTCAGGTAGGGGGGACCACGCTTTTATATCCCCAGGACAGGAAGTTGCCTCATGGGGCCGCCATCTGGGATTGCAAAAGAACCAAGGATCACAAGGGAAATGGCCACCATCTTAGTTTGGCTACATAAAACTCCCAAGAATCCTCTCAAGGGATTCTGGGAAAGGGAAAGAACTATGATGGCTTCCAGCGTGGCCTCCAGTGAGAGGATTGCCAGATACAACACCAGCGGGCCAACCACCGTGAGGAACTGCCCACAGGCATGCATAGCGGCCCATCGGCTTCATCGCACTGCAGGTAAATCAAACGCACTTCCCGCTGTAAAGCGCGGGATGCGAGAGAGGCTGTTGGGAGGGGCAGGGGCTGCAATGTGGCCCGCGGTCTAACAAATGTATTTTGTGATCAACATATCCCCCTTCTCCAGGTTTCTCTTATCACTACAATATAAAAATGCAAATCTACTCCGGTCCTCTTTAAGTTTGTGAAGTTCCTGGATATTTCTAAACTGCCCTGCTTACGTCAAGCCCAGTCACATTTATCCCCAGTGTCATCTTGCCAGGCCCAAGTGATTGTCACTGCTCGGAGAGTAGTATTTCACACCTCATCAAATCAGCACTGACAGACCAGGTTAATGCTAATTAGCCGCAGAGGCTTTTGGCAAGAAAAGTATACGTTTTTACTTTTCCTGTATATTTATCAAAAATCCAACTACATCACTGAACTGGATTTGAATTTTTTTTTTTTAAACTGGTACCCTCTATTGTGGACCAAAAGACCTACTTAAAAGTGACTTAATTAAAATGTAAAAATAATGATCATCTGTCTGCCATCCCTGGTGGATGACCCTCCCAACATTATCCGACCTGGCCCAGCCGGGAAAGCTCTACCTGCCCATCTTTCCTCAACCCGCCCTAGATGGTGTCCCCTCGCTACTTAGAGGGTGAGACCAGCCCACCTTCAATAATCACTTCTGTCACTGCTGCCTGGTGAGTGGCCGGCACATGCCTGCAGCTCCCACGTTGAGGACTGCTGCCTTTCTCCTGAGCTGACCTGCCATGAGGTGCTGGCTCGTACCGGAGCTGTCTCTGTCGAGGGCCGCTACACCCCTCCGGAGCCGACTTTGAAGATTCCTGCTGCTTTGCGCTCACAGTTGGCCTTGTGGGGCTGCGGCTTTTACGAGGAGGTTGCGTAGTTTGGAGCTCACACAATTGCTCCATTCAGTTTTTAGAACCACCCACTTCATATTTCCTTTTAATCACACCAGACTTGACCAGACCATTATTGGCATATGACCTGGAAGCTCCCCTCTCTCTGCTCATCGAGCACTCCCGACCCAAGGACGCCTGATTCAAGTAAGCTCATGTTGTACAGAGCTTTCTATGTTTACAGTAGGTAGCGCTTGACTTGACTAGCACTTTATTTTGGGCATACCTTTTCTCCACTTCCACATACTAATCCCCCATCCTAAAATGACAGCCCTAGCACCAAGAGCAACCAATAAGGTACTTACATTGCAACTAATCATGGAAAGGAAAGAAGGACTTTGTTGCACACCTACAGGAAATTAACTCTAATAGGGCGGCCATCTTACAATGGTATTGGGCTCACCCCCAATCAATAGTGAAGGGACCTGCTAGGCCTAATAGGCAGCCTTCTTCTCTCGGCCACTTAATTCCTTCCTTATTTCAAGAGTTTTTAAGGGCTAAACCTCATTTTGATTTGAACGTTTTTTCCTAATAGATGAGCTTTTAAGGATCTGAGCTACTTTTACTTCCCCTACAACATTCCTCACCTCCTATGACAGCAACAAAGACATTTGCAGTGGTTGTTCGCTGACAGCCTATGACAACACTCTTGCACTTATCTCATCTTCCAGTGCATTAATCATCTATTTGCAGCTAAGTTTACATACAGGTGCTCAATTTTTAAATGATTAGGTCATCTGACACATCTGACACAACCATAACCACCTTGAGCTAAATAACTTAAATACTAGCAATAGTTTGCTGTCACAGGTGGGCCGCAATATGTTGAAGATCAAATACCCCCCTTACTTATCTAAATACATCACCAAGAACTACAAATTAGTCAGCTACACTCGGAATCGCTCATATCTGATGCCTACTTCTGTGGAGTCTTGGTTGATGATTTAATTTTCTTCACCAGCAGAAGAGCCCAATGAAGGAGAGCTATAGCATCTATGTTCCGAATTAACACATCTAAGAAAACACCACATGGATTACGTGTCACTATAACATCCTCACCGGCCGTCAATGATGAAGCAACCATCTCCATTTACAACAATAGGAACATTCCCATGCAATCATCCGACCGGAACCTCAAGAGGTGTGATGAAATCTTCATGAAGATTAAAAATACAGTCTCAAACACTGCCTCCATTGATTCTACTAGTCTGCGTCTCTCCTCCCACTCCAAGACTGAAACACAGGCATCAGGCAGTCCCACCCGTTTGGCGTCTCCTATGCCTCCTTGCAATCTTTCTCTCTACTCTAACACTGGAACCATCCTGTTGGCACCACATCCGCTATTCCTAGTGAGGTTTCTTGCCCTTCCCCCACAATCCACTTATTTGACTGTCCGTTCCTTTAGACCACAGTAGGGTGGGAACTAATGCCCACTGTACAAAAACTATCTCCAGCCCTAACCCAGAGATTTTCAGGGATACTCTTCATCCTCCATCAATCAAGGGCTCTTCCTCGCCTACTCCATCCGTTACCCAATTGACGACCCATTAGACTACTTTGACACCCTAGCTGCTCGCACTGACCTCCAGTCAATGCATGAGGCATGTTTCTGGCACACCTATGAGCCTACCTCCTATCCCTTTTCCAGTTATCGCCTCTAGTATAACTTCCACTAGCCCTCATCCTCCAACCACTACACCTATGACACCTCTCAACTCTTACGACCCTTCCGGTATAGTGAATACTCCACCCTCCCCGGAGAGAACACACTTGCCTCCCTTCCCTATGCCGCACCATATTACCCTCAATATAATTGACCATCCTTCAATTGAGGACAAGCTAGCTGATCTCAATCAAGACCTTAAGTTAGTTCATACTGCTTTTCCAGAACCTTTGACACATCACTTCGACGCTAAAGAAGGTTTCAGAATCTCAACCTGACCACTGGGATTAAACGAACACCACACTACAAACTATATATTTCACCCACGAGAAGGCCTAAAAACATCTGGTAGGGGATATCGATTATCGAGAACTTACTGATCTTGCATTGGAGGTCTAGACCTCACCTCAGTCCCTCCTCTGGACCCCAGAGGGTTACAGACCATTTATCGGAGGCTAAATCATATACCAGTACAGTTAAGGACCCTGTCACTCTCGCCACACACTATCTAAACCATTCCTTCCAACATGCTCAGAGAATCTACCTTCAAACACAGAATCTTGAACTAGCAAAATCTATTACATGTCCCTATAACACATCAAGAGACACTAGTAATCAAATCTCATATCAAGTCCTTGCTTCTTAACTGCAGGTCTGCAGTAAGACACACGGTTGACAACGCTGATCTCATCCTCGCTTATGACCTCGACCTCCTAATCTTAACGGAAACATGGCTCAACGAATCCTCCTCACCCATTTTAGACATTCTTGTTCCACCCAACTATGACATCATCAGATTGGATAGATCTGAAAGAGTTGGTTACAGCATTGCATGCATCTACCGCTCAATGCTCACCTTGAAACCTGTGCAAACTGCTACATTGTCCTCGTGTAAATGCCTAGGTAATGAAATATGAAAAAAAGACAAGTCCATATGCAAACTGCACATAATCTACCACCCCCGGGTAACAACGTATCTTTCATTGAACTAGTAATGGAGACCATCTCCACCAACACAGACCAACACAGCAACCAGACCTTACTTGGGGGTTTCAGTATACATTGGAATGACTCAAATAACCCCATATTGAACACTTTCAAGGCCTTCCTCTCAGATCTCAACCTTACCCAGTCATACAATGGCCCAACACACAATAGAGGCTCTACCCTCAAACTAATCATTGCCAAGGATAACATTACACAACTGGATGCCATATCCCCCTGTGATTGGTCCGATCACTACCTAATCGCCTGCCTTATTTTGGAAAAGGTGGTGGTTAAACTGGGCCAACCTCTTAAGCACAGACAATGGTCCAGGGACTTGATAAGCATTAACCTAACCAATCTAACTTCTATTAGCAACAACCCCCTACCTCCTCCCACTAACATGATGAAGGTGAATGATCTTACTGAAGATTACATACAATCCATGTCAGACATTCTTGATACCATTGCCTCTATACAACTAAAAAGAATACCCAGTAGACACTCCAAACCCTGGTTAAACAGCAACCTTAACGGGGAAAGGTGCAACTTAAGGCTTGCTTAGAGAACATGGAGAATCTTGCCCTCCTCAGCTCACCTCAAACACCTAAGGTCGACAAGAAGCTCCTATAACAAACTCATCCGTAGGTATAAAGCAGATTGTTTTAGGGCACAACTTGACAACGCTAAAAACCGACCCAAAAAAACTATATGAAATTGTCAAACAACAAACTATTTGCAAATTTAACCACCATTCGGTAGTCAATGGGTCACTGCCCAGCGGAGCTGAATTCTCTGCCGATTTCATTGAAAAAACTATGAAGTTTGAGTCAGAACTGCAACTTGCCTCACAGGGCCAACTAAGCCAGGTCCAGCCCAGTCTCCTCCCAATGCAGCCCCTGGTGAAATCCCATTATTGGCAATACTACATAAAACAATGCTACTAGGAATGACTTCAAAGTTCCGGGTGAATATGAGATACTTCAAACACTATTATCAATAAAACCTTCCACCCACTTCATTGAGCCTCTGCCTGCCAAGCTCATCAAAGAGTGTAGATCTTCCATATTCCCACTTTAACTAAGATGGTAAATGCATCTCTCTGAGGGTATGATTTCTGACTGCTTAAAAATAGGTCAGGTCACCCCTATCCCAAAAAAAACTAATGCAGACCTCAACAATTTACGTCCAATCACCAACATCCTCAACTCTAGCAAAATTATTTGAGAAATGTGCACACCTGCAACTCTGCAAGCACCCTGAGTAATTTCAGCTCCTGGAACATTGCCAATCTGGCATTAGAAAGGGCATAGCACTGATTCAAGCCATATCACACATTGTAGATGATGCCCTAAGACTGCTCGATCAGAATGATCTATTGCAAAGAGGCTTGTCACTCAGAGCACAGGCAACACAACCTCTCCCCCAGCGCTCCACCTCCCTATCCAAACCTGGCCACTAAAATGTCTCTCTTACTCTCCTTTTCATAGCTCTCATTCCCATATGCCCCTCATGGGCCAACCGTAATACCTTCTCTCTCATACCTTGAGGTACCACTAACAAATTGGCCCGCCTCAGAAGACCATCAGCCACACTCAATTCCTCAAACACCTCCTTGTACACTTTCAGAGTATCATCAACCTTCTCCTTAGGCCATTTCTTGCGCAACCAAGAAATCAACTCTTGAATCACCTTATCATGCCCCATTGCATCAGTCCATTCATCCTCCTTTACACACTCATTCTCATCAGACATGGTGCAAGCTACCATGCTAAAGTCATCCTACTTATACTCTTCTTCTCCAGATGTCTTGGGTAAATGGGATAAACAATCAGCAAAAACATTACACCCCAAGAATATACTTCAATTTAAACTGAAATTCCTGCAGCCGGTAATGCCACTTCGCAATTCTTGGGGTCGCCTTGCAAGCCCCCTGAGTCGAAAACTGATTTAATAGGGGTTTATGATCCATGCGTAACGTGAACTCCACTCCCCATAAGTACTTCCTAAAATAATTCACTACCCACCAACACGCCAGAGCTTCACGTTCAATGACCGAACATGTTGCTTCAGCACAACTCAGAGCACGAGATGCAAATGCCACCAATTCATCCTTGACATTTCTTGCTTGCATCAATACAGCACCCAAACCATACTGACTTGCGTCTGTCACCACAATACTGGAATCATGTGTGTCAAATGACTATAAAGGAATAGCCTCTGCAACTTCATTCTTCATCACGCCAAATTCCTTCTCCACTTTATCCGTCCATTCAAACCTAACATTTTTCTCTTAGTAATGCCCCCATATTCCTCGTTCTTTTAGCACACTCTGGTATGAACCGTGCATAATATTCCATCATCCCAAAAAATGAACGCAGTTGATCCTTGTTCTGAGGCGCTGAGAATTCACTTATGGCCCTCACCAGACTCCTTTTAAGTTCTACACCATTTGCTGACAGGTTGTGCCCAAGAGACTCCACACTCGACAACCCAAACTGACATTTGCTAGCACTTAAAGTAACTCCCTTGTCTCTTAATACGGCTAATACTACCGCAAGGATTTTATTATGCTCCTTTTGATCTACACCATAAATTAAAATACCATCCTGGAAACACTTTACTTTGTCTATACCCTTGAACATGGCCTCCACAACACGTTGGAACACAGATGATGCTGACGCCAAGCCAAAAAGCATACGTTTGAATTTAAATGCGCCCATAGGTGTCACAAAAGATGTTTAATGGCGTGAGTCTTTGTGTAACATAGTTGGATGATATGCAGATGACATATCCAGAGTTGAAAAAAGTACTGGCCCCCTTGAACATGGTCGACCCCAATCCTTTCGTTTAAATCTCTCAAGTCAATACACATCCCCAACCTGCCATTAGGTTTCCTTGCTAAAACCACTGGAGAAAGCCATTCGGAGCTCTCAATGGGCTCAATTATGTTTTGCTTGCACAATTTCTCCAGCTCCATGGCTATGGGAACATGTCTGGGTTTGTGCACCACATGTTTCACATCTGATTTTAATTGAATTTGATGGGAGAAACCCTTAATTTTGCCCAATTTCTCGGTGAAGACCTCAGGGAAAGCCTCTTTCGAAGCTCATTTAGAGTCGGACACCACACCCACTACATCCTTGCGTAGTACCACTTGCACTAGGATCTAACATAATCCCTAGATTCCTTTGGTCCAACCATCCCAATAAATTTGAACCTTCCGCTGCTACATATACAGTGCCATCTGCTATATTCCATTTAAAACGCAATCCAACATCAAACTCCCCTAAAACATCAATGTGCTTACCACCATATGTCACCGGGCGCACTTTTGATTTCCGTAAAGTGACATTGTGAATTCTTTTCCATTCATCCACTCCTATTAATGTCAATAATGACCCCGAATCTGCCATCACGTTAATGTCAATACCATTGACTGAAACCACACAGTGCGGTTTCTTAATGGCACTACCCGACATTAATGCAACTTCACAACCTTCAACACTTTGCTCATCCACCACAAACACTACACTTTTGCCCTTCCTGGTATCACTGTTCCATTTGGCTCTACATACCGTCATGAAATGTCACCCTTTTTTTTACAGTTGCCTCAAACTTTGTCATTGGCTGTGCATTTAGGAAAGTTTCCCAAATGATTTCTACTTTCATAGCGAAAACATTCCCGTGGTCTTTCACTCCTCATATGAAGATGCTTTCTTCCTTTCCTGTTCCTTTGCCTTGTTTTGTGACTGCACCACATGTATCTGTGAACTCACAGTCATCTGTTCCATAAATTTAACAGTTGCTTCAATACTACTTGCAATTTCCGCCGCCATGTCTAAAGTGAGATTTTCCACTGTTAATAGTTTTGCCTGTACTTTCTTACTGCTAGATTTGTCCACAACTTGGTCACGAATCCTCTCCTCTTCAAATTCTGTAAAATCACAAGTGGACGCTAACATTCTAAGATCACGTACAAAATTCTCCACCGACTCCCCAGGTAATTGCTGCCTCCTGTAAAACTTATGACGTTCCATTATGACATTCTTCTATTTCTTGAAGCGCAAGTCTAATGCTTTCATGGCTGAGGCATATACATCCACATCAACCTCCTTACCCAGAACCGGAGATGGAGGTAAATGTTTTAACACCTTTCTACCCTCTGTACCTAAGGAGTGGCAAAATAACGCAAACTTCTTTCTCTGGGTGAATACTTCACCTTCTATAGCTTCAATGTATGCTTCAAACCCTTCTCTTCATTGTTCCTATTCCACTGGAGGTAAACCTGGTGAAGCCAAGAATGGTAGCGGTAGCATGACTGACTGCTGCATGTTAGCCCTAATACTTCTGCAATTATTTGAAGAAAGAACAGTATCAAAAACTTCAATTTCACTCTACGCTACTAAATGCAATTAAGGTGTGTGCATCACCGATGGAAACAAATCAGATGAGAGTGTGGAGATCACAGATGCACAGGAGACACTACACACTGATTGCGTCAATTATTGTAACAAGAGGTGTGTGCATCAGCAGTAAGTAGCACGGTTCAAATGCCAGGAGTACTCCACACATGGAAATTAAGGAGTGTGCATCTCCAGTGAAGAAGATACACGTGCAGAATGTGCAACTCGGATGCACTGGAGAAGACTACAACCAGATTGCGTCAATGATTGTATTGAAAGGTGTGCGCATCTCCGGTGAGTGGCACAATTCATGTAAAGCGTTTAAACATATAAAGTAGTACCTTACAAGAAACAGACGTATAATCCAACGCTGGGCACAGAATACAGCTGCTCCGCATACTCCTCTTCTTTCCGTAGGAGCAGTACTTCTCACTTGGAGCTGGTTGCTAGGGAACGCTGTCTGCACTTCACTGACATTTTACGCGCAGCCTGCACGTTCTGGGAGCTGACGTGCACAACGTGGGGATGACGTCGCTCGTTGAAAATGTGGTTAAACAACGATACCACAAAATCCTAGACGATGGGACGCAAACAGCTCTCCCGACTGCCCGACTCAACTGGTTATCATCGCTGCTGCCAAGCACGCAAGAATGGCCTCAAACGAAGGACTCTGCCGAAACATCCGCTGGCCCGCTGGTCCGCCCCACGCGAGGGCACACCAGTCGTCGCCACTGCAAAGAGGCACCACTCCAAGGATGACAGGAGCCGAGATGCGGTAGGAGGTTTATTCAGATATTCAGTAACATCCTTTCGACCAGCAGGGCAGCCAGCAACTGACCCAACCGCCTTATCAAAAACATTCCACCCCCACATTCCAGATCATCCCACACAGTTCCACCCACGCAATTGTCCCCATGAGCCCAGGAAAGACCCAACATCTATACCTGCTTATACTTCTTGATCTCTCCTCTCCCATTGACAGTCAAACACGACAGTATAGTGGACCTGCTGGAGCGAAGGATGGGGATGTCTGGCCCCATGTTAAATTGGTTTGCCTCATTCCTACATAACAGAGCTCATAGAATCAAAGTCAACCAAACCCTTTCTGACATTACTCTGGTCTCAACTGAGTGCCCCAATGATCCATGCTCTCACAACATTATTCAACCTGTTTATGGAAATTCTTACCGAAATTCTGACGCAATCTAACATTCATTTCCACATGCACATTAATGACACACAGTTGTACCTGAAAATCTCCTCACCTGAAGATATCAAAACACTCATGTGCATCCGACTGAAAACCCAACAATGGTTAACCCGCATTCACCTTTTTCTCAACACATTCAAAACGGAATTCCTCTTGGTTGTCCGTCACGCTCACTGCCCCCATAGAAGTATGGCTCCAACAACTTACAGCTCTCAAATGTGAGCCCCACGTTATTGACTTCACTAGATCACTAGGTGTAACTTTGGCCAAACACTGAATATTCAAGCTTATATCATTGCAACCACTAAGGGAACCAATTTCTAACTGAAAACACAAAGGAAACACAAACAATTTTTGCCCCCGGATGATTTTCAATTAGCAGTCCAATCCCTAGTCATCTCACGACTAAATTATAAAAGTGCGACTCTTGCAGGCCTACCCAAAGTTAGTCTGCCACCGCTAAGGGATACACTGAACGGAGCTGCTAGGCTCATCACTCGATCCAGAAGATTCTACCACAACACACCAGACCTAACACCATTTGAAGCAAGGACCCACCTGAAGATAGCCTGCATGACAGACAAGTCGTGCTATGAGAAGCGACAACTCCCTACTGTTTAAAGCACAGTAGTTCACCAAAAAGAAAACATACAACCGCTCCTACTCTGGTCTAGCCCCCAGAAAGTGGAACGCACTGCCTCCGGAAATCAGGTCAAACCACTCGCTTATGCTGAAAAGATTGCTCTCTGGAAGCCCCTCAGCTTGACTATTTGTCCTGTGAGCATCCCCGGAACCTGAATCTGCAGGCTGTCTGGTATAATATAACTGTATTGCTGCTTGCTTATTCCTTTTTGCATCTCGACCTGCATCTACAACTTGTCTGCTATCTGTACCGCGCTCTGATACCCTGACGGGTCGTGTTCGCGCTATATAATACTCCACAAATAAAATGCAAATAAATTAAATAAGTACTGTCCTTGCCCTTTAGGACCTCACTCACAACCACTCTGCCCCTCCTCTCTCATGTTATTTCACACATTACACCTGGTTACTCTTACCATTTGGCTTCTCAATGCACAGAATCTCACCCATCTTCCCAGATGGTTGACAACCTGGACACACAAGTACCTTGCTAGTCATAGACGCACCGTTAACACTTTCATAACAGCTCTTGACACTGAAAAACTATCTTACTGCCAGCACCTTATCACCTACTTTCAACCCCACTCCAACGGCTATCCCACAAAACAGTGAGCTCTATCGCCCACACACAGACACACATTACAATAACTGAGTAATGCCTTTCCACTAGTGTTTTTTTCTTTCTAATTTTCCTACATTGAGAACACTCTTAATGCTCTCACTGCCACACCCAACACACTTCAACACAAACTCGGTTCATCTGTGTAGGAGAGTAGGATCTGCTTCACATGGGTACCCCCACTTTTTGCTGATGCTTCACTGTTTTTCGACATTAGTCTGGCTGGGGCCCTGCTAATCAGAACCCCAGCCTAGCTGCTTCCTCTCTAAAATGGTTTCCATGTGCCTTAGGCACATCTCTGATTGGGATCTGGAGTGCCCTTATAAGTCCCTAGTATATGGTATACTATGTACCAAGGGCATAGGTACCTCAGAGGCCTGCCAGGGGCTGCAGCATGTATTATGCCACCCCTGGAAGGCCATCCAAACTGACACCACAGGTCTGCTACTGCAGCCTGGGTAAGGTGGTGCATGCACCCCTTACTGTGATATAGGTTACCTATATCACGAAATACATACACACATATAAACCTATAAGTCACTCCTAAGGCAGGACTTATCAATCCTAAAGGCAGAGTGCATGGTTCCTATGTGAGAGGGTGCCCCTGCATGAGCAGGGCCCCTCTGCAGCATTCGGAGACCCTCTCTGATGCTGTTTGTAGTGCAGCCTGACCATATACTCTTAAGCGCATTATATCCTCGTGGTAAAATGCTAACTTTGGAATGGCTGCACCTAAACATGTCGTGTTTGGTGTCAAACATCTTGGAATACTACCCCCCGCCAATCCTGGCGGCGGGGGTAGCATTCCACCCCTCTAGAGGGAAAGACATGTTAACTCTGACTAGTCCGGTAACTTCTTTCCAGAGCCCTGGCATCACAAAATGGATGCTGCTGCCACAGACACGAGTCTGGCCTCCTGCTGCTGGACGAAACTCCGGCAGGGAGGCCTGGACAATAGGTTTCCTGTCCCAGGGAGGTGTGACCACCTCCCCAGACAGGATAATGTGTATTGGGGCTGGGCGGGAGCACTTTCGGGTGCTTTGAAGTCCTGCACTGGGGGCACATTTGGTGTCCCTGTGCATACCCCAGTTCAAACCGGATCAGGGGCTTGCAGCCCCTGCTTTGGCGCGAACTGGACAAAGGGAAAGGGGTGTAGCCACCCCTCTGCCCTGACCCACCCAAAGGTGGGGCCACAGAGTAGTCCAACCCCTATTTTTAGAATAAAGGTAGGAACCCAGTCCTTAGGACTTTAGATTATACCTGGACGAAACTCTGAAACTGAATCCTGGACCTTACGACACTCTACGACAAGATTAGAGGACTGAAGAATCTCCCTTGGGGTCAAGGAGTGACTCCCCTGCTTGGCAGGCACCAAAGAAGCATCTGTCCGGTTCGCATTTCTGAAGCTCCCGTCGGACGCCGAAGTCATCGCATCACCAGAGGTGGATTCTCAGACTTCTCCGAGGCTACCCTGAGTCCCCAGCAAAGCTGAGGCCCGTGGCTATCGTGGGTGACTTGAGACCGTGACCCCTGGACACCGAGCACATTTGCAAGTGCATCCTCTTCTGGGTCTCCCAAGAAGTCGTGCTTTGGGCTCCGAGTAGCCCTAGCCTCCAGCACCACCTGCACCGAAGATCACTGGCCCCCACTCCACGAGTGTCCTGTAAGCCAGCTCCACGTGCGGCGTCACGAGGCTCCTTTGCGGTCGCTAGCCCGTTGGCTAGTAGCCCTTAACGAAGGCCAATCCTTTTCTTACTTGGCATCCTGGTTGCTCCAGGCCTGCCCTCACTTACCCTCGCTGGGTAAGTTCCACAGACCTTGCTGGTCTGCACCATCGACGATCTACATCTTAATCAAGACTTGCCGTTGCCAAGGCTTGTTGGGTCCAATCCGGTCGCCGACACGTCAGCACTCGACAGACATCGTGTACCAGCCCGAATCCTGCTCCTGGTCGCCGACAACGCCTCCCGGACCTCGTGGCTGAAGAGTCAAGACGACCGTCAACGCACCTGAAGCACTCAACATCGGTGGGCATCTGTCCATCGCCTTCCTGGTCACTGGCTAGTGACCCAGACTCTGTCCCCTCTGCTTTCAGGTTCAACAGAACTCCGATCCACTCTTGGATCCACCCGGACACTTTTCTCTTGGCCGCCAGCAGCACTTTGCAGCAGATCGCCATTCGAATCGACGACGAAACCCGACCCCGAAAGGCACTTATGCACCCGGCTTCCCTGGGTGAGGTAACACGAGTACTCCGGTGCTCCCGTGGGTAGAGACTCTTCAAAGTCCTAGATCTCAAAGGGTTTTTGTCCTAGTCCTCTTTTAAGTGTCCCTTTCCTCTATTTTCCCGATCCCGACTTTCTCCATAGAAGGTAACGGCGTATCGCGGTTGTGTATTTACACTGCACGCGTCTCCCGTGGGTCCTCTGTATCACTATCTTGGGTGGTTCCTTGTGGTCCAAGCACTTCTAGAGGCTCTAGGCCTAGTGTCTAGTTCAGTCGTGGTTCGCATACCACTTTATTGGTATATGGTTTGGTACGCCCCTAGGGCCCAAACGTGTATTTGTGCTATTACTGTGATTTAATAACTTATAACTTATGTACTTCGAACTCTAGCCTCATAAAGAGACTAGAGGGGTGTGTTTAGCAATAAATACATATATTTTGAATATATACCTGGTGTGGTGCTCTTTCATTTGGTCACTCAAGAGATTATAGACTGGTAAAACAAGCTGCTTTACATTCCTTCAAGACTTAGCCTGAAGGCTGCTCTCCATAGCTACCACTAGGATAGCTTTCAATAAGGTTGTCTTTAACCTATCTCCAATAAGGGGTTGTTTGGACTGGTGCAAGGTGCCCACTATAATTAGTGGACAGCATATACCAGGCCAACTTCTCACATTGGTGTGCAGCGTGTGGGATTCCAGCTTGCTATTGTTTTACCAGATAATCTCAATTGAATTGATCAACTGAAAACCACTAAAGGTACCTAAGGTACATATAATTTAAGCTTAGAATAACAGTAAGTTCTACTGAACTTAGAGTTGTGTGTTAAGGGATAGCACAACCCTTTCTACAACTCAAGAGAGTTTAGTAGGCCACACTAGAGTAGGTAGTGCATACACCACACCACACTAGTAATGTCTTTAAGGGCAGGATCCAAAGAATCCTTGCAGGAAGCCATTGAGCTTCCACCCTCCAAGTATGATACACTCCCATTCTTGGAATTGAGAGCTTTATGTAACTTGAGAAAAATAAGGACAGGCCAAAGCCCCACCACCCAACACCTCAAGGAGTTGTTGGTGGCTTATGACCTTAGTAAGCCTGTAGGGACTGAAGGGGTAGGAGCTGAGGGTGGGGCAGACGAAGAGGACGAGGCTAGGGGTACCAATACCCCCAGCCCCCCATCTGAAACTGGCCAGGAGGGTGACAATGACCCTGACCTGGAAAACCCAATCCCTCCTGTGGATGATGATGAGGATTTTCAAGATGATGCCCTCTTTGTCCCCCCAGGAAGGATTAAGAGTGTGCCCAGGAAGTCTAGATCTCCTTCTCAGGAGTCTAACCACTCTGGCACCTCTATAGGGAGCTCTGTCTCATCTCACAGGAGGGAATCCTCTCATGAGAGGAGAACCAGACTGGTACAGTATGAGGAAACTCAGCTGGAGATCAGAAAAAAGCAATTGGCTTTAGATAGGGAATCCCTAGATCTCCTTAGAGAGAGAAGAAAGTTGGGACTAGAGTCCCATGGTGGCAGCCATGTCCCTAGAGACAGGGAAAGGTCCTATGACCATAGGAACCTGAGCAAGATTGTCCCTCCCTACCAGAGTGGGGATGATATCCACAAATGGATAACTGCTTTAGAGAGGGCCTGTAAAGTACAGAAGGTCCCTCAGGAGCAGTGGGCAGCAATCTTGTGGCTCTCCTTTGCTGACAAAGGTAGAGATAAGCTCCTCACTGTTAGAGAGGAGGATGCTGATAATTACAAGGTCTTGAAGAGTGCTCTTATTGATGGGTTTGGCCTAACCACTGAACAGTACAGGTTGAAGTTCAGAGACACCCAAAAAGCACAGACTCAAGACTGGGTAGACTATGTGGATTGTTCTGCCAAGGCTCTGGAAGGCTGGTTGATGGGCAGTAAGGTGTGTGACTTCTCAGGATTGTATAATCTGATAATGAGGGAGCAGATTCTTAATAACTGTCAAAATCAGCTGTTGCATCAATACCTGGTAGACTCTGATCTGACCTCTCCCCAAGAATTGGGAAAGAAGGCAGACAAATGGGTCAGAACCAGGGTGAAGCAGAAGGTACAGAACCAAGGTGGGGAAACCAAGAAGCAAGATGCTAAGAACTCTGACAAGGGTGGGGAGAAGGGTAAAGATCAAAAGTCTTCATCAGGCCCCCAAAAATCTTCTTCTGGTGGGGATTCCCAGTCTACCAAAGGTAAAGGCCAAAGAAAACCATGGTGCAAGGTCTGTAAGCAAAAGACCCACTGGACCAGTGATTGCACCAAGTCCAAAGACTCCAGTCCAGCACCCACCAATGCCCCTAAGGCACCTGTTCCCCCTAGTACAGTTGGTGGAAGTGCTCCAGCAAAGGGTTTAGTAGGGTTCACCCTGGGAACTGAGTTGGGCTCTGACTTAGTCAGGGAACTGACTCAGGCTGTGTTAGTCTGTGATGGAGGTGTAGGAGAGTAGGATCTGCTTCACATGGGTACCCCCACTTTTTGCTGATGCTTCACTGGTTTTCGACATTAGTCTGGCTGGGGCCCTGCTATTCAGAACCCCAGCCTAGCTGTTTCCTCTTTAAAAGGGTCTCCATGTGCCTTAGGCACATCACTGATTGGGATCTGGAGTGCCCTTATAAGTCCCTAGTATATGGTATACTATGTACCAAGGGCATGGGTACCTCAGAGGCCTGCCAGGGGCTGCAGCATATATTATGCCACGCCTGGGAGGCCATCCAAACTGACACCACAGGTCTGCTACTGCAGCTTGGGTAAGGTGGTGCATGCACCCCTTACTGTGGTATAGGTTACCTATATCACTAAAAGCCTACACACATATAAACCTATAAGTCACTCCTAAGGCAGGCCTTATCAATCCTAAAGGCAGAGTGCATGGTTCCTATGTGAGAGGGTGCCCCTGCATGAGCAGGGCCCCTCTACAGCGTTCGGAGACCATCTATGATGCTGTTTGTAGTGCAGCCTGACCATATACTCTTGAGCGCATTATATCCTCGCGGTAAAATGCTAACTTTGGAATGGCTGCACCTAAACATGTCGTGTTTGGTGTCAAACATCTTGGAATACTACCCCCCGCCAATCCTGGCGGCGGGGTAGCATTCCACCCTTCTAGAGGGAAAGGCATGTTAACTCTGACAAGTCCGGTAACTTCTTTCCAGAGCCCTGGCATCACAAAATGGATGCTGCTGCCACAGACACGAGTCTGGCCTCCTGCTGCTGGACGAAACTCCGGCAGGGGAGGCCTGGACAATAGGTTTCATGTCCCAGGGAGGTGTGACCACCTCCCCAGACAGGACAATGTGTATTGGGGCTGGGCGGGAGCACTTTCGGGTGCTTTGAAGTCCTGCACTGGGGGCACATTTGGTGTCCTCTGTGCATATGCCAGTTCAAACCGGATCAGGGGCTTGCAGCCCCTGCTTTGGCGCGAACTGGACAAAGGGGAAGGGGTGCAGCCACCCCTCTGCCCTGACCCACCCATAGGTGGGGCCACAGAGTAGTCCATCCCCTATTTTTAGAATAAAGGTAGGAACCCAGTCCTTAGGACTTTAGATTATACCTGGACGAAACTCTGAAACTGAATCCTGGACCTTCGACGCTCTACGACAAGATTAGAGGACTGAAGAATCTCCCTTGGGGTCAAGGAGTGACTCCCCTGCTTGGCAGGCACCAAAGAAGCATCTGTCCGGTTCGCATCACTGAAGCTCCCGTCGGACGCCGAAGTCATCGCATCACCAGAGGTGGATTCTCAGACTTCCCGAGGCTACCCTGAGTCCCCAGCAAAGCTGAGGCCCGTGGCTATCGTGGGTGACTTGAGACCGTGACCCCTGGACACCGAGCACACTTGCAAGTGCACCATCTTCTGGGTCTCCCAAGAAGTCGTGCTTTGGGCTCCGAGTAGCCCTAGCCTCCAGCACCACCTGCACCGAAGATCACTGGCCCCCACTCCACGAGTGTCCTGTAAGCCAGCTCCACGTGCGGCGTCACGAGGCTCCTTCGCGGTCGCTAGCCCGTTGGCTAGTAGCCCTTGACGAAGGCCAATCTTTTCTTTACTTGGCATCCTGGTTGCTCCAGGCCTGCCCTCACTTACCCTCGCTGGGTGAGTTCCCCAGACCTTGCTGGTCTGCATCATCGACGATCTTCATCTTACTCGAGACTTGCCGTTGCCAAGGCTTGTTGGGTCCAATCCGGTCGCCGACACCTCAGCACTCGACAGACATCGAGCCACAGCTCGAATCCTGCTCCTGGTCGCCGACATCGCCTCCCGGACCTCGTGGCTGAAGAGTCAAGACGACCGTCACCGCACCTGAAGCACTCGACATCGGTGGGCATCTGTCAATCGCCTTCCTAGTCACTGGCTAGTGACCCAGACTCTGTCCCCTCTGCTTTCAGGTTCTTCAGAACTCCGATCCACTCTTGGATCCACCCGGACACTTTTCTCCTGGTCGCCAGCAGCACTTTGCAGCAGATCGCCATACGAAACGACGACGAAACCCGATCCCGAAAGGCACCTATGCACCCGGCTTCCCTGGGTGAGGTAACACGAGTACTCCGGTGCTCCCGTGGGTAGAGACTCTTCAAAGTCCTAGATCTCAAAGGGTTTTGTCCTAGTCCTATTTTAAGTGTCCCTTTCCTCTATTTTTCCGATCCCGACTTTCTCCATAGAAGTTAACGGCGTATCGCGGTTGTGTATTTACACTGCACGCGTCTCCCGTGGGTCCCCTGTGTCACTACCTTGGGTGGTTCCTTGTGGTCCAAGCACTTCTAGAGGCTCTAGGCCTAGTGTCTAGTTCAGTCGTGGTTCGCATACCACTTTATTGGTATATGGTTTGGTACGCCCCTAGGGCCCAAACGTGTATTTGTGCTATTACTGTGACTTAAGATCTTATAACCTATGTACTTCGAACTCTAGCCTCATAAAGAGACTAGAGGGGTGTGTTTAGTAATAAATACATATATTTTGAATATATACCTGGTGTGGTGCTCTTTCATTTGGTCACTCAAGAGATTATAGACTGGTAAAACAAGCTGCTTTACATTCCTTCAAGACTTAGCCTGAAGGCTGCTCTCCATAGCTACCACTAGGATAGCTTTCAATAAGGTTGTCTTTAACCTACCTACCATAAGAGTCGATTTGGACTGGTGCAAGGTGCCCACTATAATTAGTGGACAGCATATGCCAGGCCAACTTCTCACAGGAGGCATGGATGTGACCTCCACTGTGAGTCCCAGTAATCTGGGCAAGTACAGACAACAGCCTTTAATCAATGGACGTGAGGCTTTGGCATTTAGGGACACAGGGGCAAGTGTCACAATGGTGACACAAGACCTTGTGCTTCCTGGGCAAGTTATGCTTGGTGAGATGTACCAAGTGACCAATGCTAGCAATGTCAGAACAGACCATACTCTGGCAGTTGTTAACTTCTCCTGGGGAGGGTAACTGGCCTTAAGAAGGTTGTGGTAAGTGCAAACCTACCAGTCGAATGCTTGCTTGGCAATGACTTAGAGACTTCTGCTTGGGCAGAAGTGGAGCTCAGGACCCATGCAGAAATGCTGGGGATCCCTGCAGATGTGTTTGCTGTGACCAGGTCACAAGCCAAAATGTCTAGCACTGAACAGGCCTTGGATTCTGGAAGAATGGACCAAGTGCCTTCCAAGAGGAGGAGTAGTAGGGTTAAGGCAGTGCCTTCCCCCTTGGCTCAGGAGGAAGATCAGTCCCTTGAGGGGATGATCTCAGCCCTGAAGAAGGAACTGTCCCAGAGGAACTTGAACCTGACCAGGTTGAGTTCTTGGGGACAGGGGGACCTTCTAGGGCAGATCTGAGCTAGGAGCAGCAGAGCTGCCCCTCCCTTGAACCCCTCAGACAGCAAGCTGCTGCTGAGGCTGCTGGGAAAGCTAGTGGTCCCCATACAGTGTATTGGGATGATGGACTCCTGTACTCAGAGAGTAGAGACCCCAAGCCTGGTGCTACCAGGAGGTTGGTAATACCTTTGAAGTTCAGGGGCTTCCTATTGACCCTAGCCCATGATATTCCCTTAGCAGGTCACCTGGGCCAGAACAAGACTTGGGACAGAATTGTCCCTCACTTTCACTGGCCCCACATGTCTGAAGACAGTAAGGAGTTTTGTCGCTCCTGTGTAACCTGCCAAGCCAGTGGCAAAGCAGGTGGCACTACAAAGGCCCCCTGATACCACTACCTGTGGTGGGGGTGCCCTTTGAAAGGGTAGGGATTGACATTGTTGGTCCCATGGATCCCCAAACAGCCTCTGGGCACAGGTTTATCCTGGTGGTAGTGGATCATGCCACCAGGTACCCAGAAGCTATTCCCCTCAGGACCACTACAGCACCTGTGGTGGCAAGGGCCCTCCTGGGAATCTTCTCAAGAGTGGGCTTTCCTAAGGAGGTAGTATCAGACAGGGGTGCTAACTTCATGTCTGGGTACTTGAAAGCAATGTGGAAGGAGTGTGGAGTGACTTATAAGTTCACCACACCCTATCACCCACAATGCAATGGTTTAGTTGAGAGATTCAACAAAACCTTGAAGGGCATGATTAAAGGGCTCCCAGAAAAGCTTAGGCGTAGATGGGACATACTCTTGCCCTGCCTTTTATTCGCATATAGGGAGGTGCCTCAGAAGGGGTTGGTTACAGCCCTTTTGAACTTCTGTTTGGCCACCCTGTGAGGGGTCCACTGTGCTTGGTGAAGGAAGGATGGGAGTTACCTCTCAAGCCCCCAAAGCAAGATATAGTGGACTATGTACTTGGTCTCCGCTCCAGGATGGCTGAGTACATGAAAAAGGCAACCAAAAACCTTGAGGCTAGCCAGGAACTTCAGAAGGCCTGGCATGACCAAAGGCTGTTCTGACTGTTTACCAGCCAGGACAGAAGGTGTGGGTGTTGGAGCCAGTGGCCCCAGCAGCTCTCCAAGATAAATGGAGTGGACCCCACACTATTGTTGAGCAGAAGGGTGAGGTCACTTATTTAGTGGACCTAGGAACACCCAGGAGTCCCCACAGGGTTCTCCATGTCAACAGGTTAAAACCATATGTGGACAGGGCAGACATGGGCTTGCTCATGGCTACTGATGAAGGGCAGGAGGAAGAGAGTGACCCACTCCCTGACCTGCTCTCACAGAACCCTGACGATGGGTCAGTTGATGGTGTAGCCTTGGCAGGCAGCCTCACTACCCAGCAACAAACTGATTGCAGGCAAGTCCTCAATCAGTTTCGACATATGTTTTCACTGACACCCAGTCAGACCACCTGGTGCACTCATGAAGTGGACACTGGGGACAGTCTGCCTATTAAAAACAAGATTTATAGGCAACCTGACCATGTCAGGGACTGTATCAGGACTGAAGTCCAGAAAATGTTGGAATTGGGAGTAATTGAACCCTCAGATAGCCCTTGGGCTAGTCCAGTAGTCCTTGTACCGAAACCTCACACCAGTGGTGGAAAAAGAGAGATGAGGTTTTGTGTAGACTACAGGGGTCTCAATGCAGTCACTAGGACTGATGCCCATCCAATACCCAGGGCAGATGAGCTCATAGATACTTTGGCCTCTGCCAAATATCTCAGCACATTTGACCTAACAGCTGGCTACTGGCAGATCAGACTAGCTGATACTGCAAAGCCCAAAACAGCATTCTCAACCCCTAGTGGGCATTATCAATTTGTGGTAATGCCCTTTGGTCTGAAGAATGCACCTGCCACTTTCCAGAGGTTGGTGAATACAGTTCTCACAGGACTGGAAGCCTATAGTGCAGCTTATCTAGATGATATTGCTGTCTTTAGCTCCACCTGGGAGGATCACCTGGTCCACCTCAGGAATGTTTTACAGGCCCTGCAAAAGGCAGGCCTGACTATCAAGGCCACTAAGTGCCAGATAGGGCAGAGTCAGGTTGTGTACCTGGGCCACCTTGTGGGTGGAGGCCAGGTTCAACCTTTGCAGAGCAAGATCCAGACCATCATGGACTGGACTGCTCCCACTACCCAGACTCAGGTGAGAGCCTTCTTAGGCCTGACTGGGTACTATAGGAGATTTGTCAAGGGGTATGGATCAATAGTGACACCCTTGAATGACTTAACTTCTAAGAAAATGCCCAAAAAGGTTCAGTGGACAGTTAGCTGTCAAAAGGCATTTGATGACCTCAAGCAGGCCATGCATGTGCACTGCTCCAATTCTGCAGAGTCCTGATTACTCCAAGAAGTTCATTGTTCAAACAGATGCATCTGAATTGGGGGTAGGGGCTGTACTGTCACAATTGAATGAAGAAGGTCAGGATCAGCCAGTAGCTTTTATTAGCAGAAGGCTGACCCCTAGAGAGAAACGTTGGTCAGCCATAGAGAGGGAGGCCTTTGCTGTGGTCTGGGCTCTGAAGAAGTTGAGGCCATACTTGTTTGGTACACACTTCCTGGTTCAGACAGACCATAAGCCCCTCTTATGGCTAAAACAAATGAAGGGTGAAAACCCCAAACTGCTTAGGTGGTCCATTTCCCTACAGGGGATGGACTTTACAGTGGAACATAGGCCTGGGAGTAACCATGCGAATGCAGATGGACTCTCTAGGTATTTCCACTTAGAACATGAAGACTTAACTGGGCAAGGTTAGTTTAATGTCCCTACGTTTGGGGGGGTTGTGTAGGAGAGTAGGATCTGCTTCACATGGGTACCCCCACTTTTTGCTGATGCTTCACTGTTTTTCGACATTAGTCTGGCTGGGGCCCTGCTAATCAGAACCCCAGCCTAGCTGCTTCCTCTCTAAAATGGTTTCCATGTGCCTTAGGCACATCACTGATTGGGATCTGGAGTGCCCTTATAAGTCCCTAGTATATGGTATACTATGTACCAAGGGCATAGGTACCTCAGAGGCCTGCCAGGGGCTGCAGCATGTATTATGCCACCCCTGGAAGGCCATCCAAACTGACACCACAGGTCTGCTACTGCAGCCTGGGTAAGGTGGTGCATGCACCCCTTACTGTGATATAGGTTACCTATATCACGAAATACATACACACATATAAACCTATAAGTCACTCCTAAGGCAGGCCTTATCAATCCTAAAGGCAGAGTGCATGGTTCCTATGTGAGAGGGTGCCCCTGCATGAGCAGGGCCCCTCTGCAGCGTTCGGAGACCATCTCTGATGCTGTTTGTAGTGCAGCCTGACCATATACTCTTAAGCGCATTATATCCTCGCGGTAAAATGCTAACTTTGGAATGGCTGCACCTAAACATGTCGTGTTTGGTGTCAAACATCTTGGAATACTACCCCCCGCCAATCCTGGTGGCGGGGGTAGCATTCCACCCTTCTAGAGGGAAAGACATGTTAACTCTGACTAGTCCGGTAACTTCTTTCCAGAGCCCTGGCATCACAAAATGGATGCTGCTGCCACAGACACGAGTCTGGCCTCCTGCTGCTGGACGAAACTCCGGCAGGGGAGGCCTGGACAATAGGTTTCCTGTCCCAGGGAGGTGTGACCACCTCCCCAGACAGGATAATGTGTATTGGGGCTGGGCGGGAGCACTTTCGGGTGCTTTGAAGTCCTGCACTGGGGGCACATTTGGTGTCCCTGTGCATACCCCAGTTCAAACCGGATCAGGGGCTTGCAGCCCCTGCTTTGGCGTGAACTGGACAAAGGGAAAGGGGTGTAGCCACCCCTCTGCCCTGACCCACCCATAGGTGGGGCCACAGAGTAGTCCAACCCCTATTTTTAGAATAAAGGTAGGAACCCAGTCCTTAGGACTTTAGATTATACCTGGATGAAACTCTGAAACTGAATCCTGGACCTTCGACGCTCTACGACAAGATTAGAGGACTGAAGAATCTCCCTTGGGGTCAAGGAGTGACTCCCCTGCTTGGCAGGCACCAAAGAAGCATCTGTCCGGTTCGCATTTCTGAAGCTCCCGTCGGACGCCGAAGTCATCGCATCACCAGAGGTAGATTTTCAGACTTCCCCGAGGCTACCCTGAGTCCCCAGCAAAGCTGAGGCCCGTGGCTATCGTGGGTGACTTGAGACCGTGACCCCTGGACACCGAGCACATTTGCAAGTGCATCCTCTTCTGGGTCTCCCAAGAAGTCGTGCTTTGGGCTCCGAGTAGCCCTAGCCTCCAGCACCACCTGCACCGAAGATCACTGGCCCCCACTCCACGAGTGTCCTGTAAGCCAGCTCCACGTGCGGTGTCACGAGGCTCCTTCGCGGTCGCTAGCCCGTTGGCTAGTAGCCCTTAACGAAGGCCAATCCTTTTCTTACTTGGCATCCTGGTTGCTCCAGGCCTGCCCTCACTTACCCTTGCTGGGTGAGTTCCACAGACCTTGCTGGTCTGCACCATCGACGATCTACATCTTACACCGAGACTTGCCGTTGCCAAGGCTTGTTGGGTCCAATCCGGTCGCCGACACCTCAGCACTCGACAGACATCGTGTACCAGCCCGAATCCTGCTCCTGGTTGCCGACAACGCCTCCCGGACCTCGTGGCTGAAGAGTCAAGACGACCGTCAATGCACCTGAAGCACTCGACATCGGTGGGCATCTGTCCATCGCCTTCCTGGTCACTGGCTAGTGACCCAGACTCTGTCCCCTCTGCTTTCAGGTTCACCAGAACTCCGATCCACTCTTGGATCCACCCGGACACTTTTCTCTTGGCCGCCAGCAGCACTTTGCAGCAGATCGCCATTCGAATCGACGACGAAACCCGACCCCGAAAGGCACCTATGCACCCGGCTTCCCTGGGTGAGGTAACACGAGTACTCCGGTGCTCCCGTGGGTAGAGACTCTTCAAAGTCCTAGATCTCAAAGGGTTTTTGTCCTAGTCCTCTTTTAAGTGTCCCTTTCCTCTATTTTCCCGATCCCGACTTTCTCCATAGAAGTTAACGGCGTATCGCGGTTGTGTATTTACACTGCACGCGTCTCCCGTGGGTCCCCTGTGTCACTACCTTGGGTGGTTCCTTGTGGTCCAAGCACTTCTAGAGGCTCTAGGCCTAGTGTCTAGTTCAGTCGTGGTTCGCATACCACTTTATTGGTATATGGTTTGGTACGCCCCTAGGGCCCAAACGTGTATTTGTGCTATTACTGTGATTTAATAACTTATAACTTATGTACTTCGAACTCTAGCCTCATAAAGAGACTAGAGGGGTGTGTTTAGCAATAAATACATATATTTTGAATATATACCTGGTGTGGTGCTCTTTCATTTGGTCACTCAAGAGATTATAGACTGGTAAAACAAGCTGCTTTACATTCCTCCAAGACTTAGCCTGAAGGCTGCTCTCCATAGCTACCACTAGGATAGCTTTCAATAAGGTTGTCTTTAACCTATCTCCAATAAGGGGTTGTTTGGACTGGTGCAAGGTGCCCACTATAATTAGTGGACAGCATATACCAGGCCAACTTCTCACAATCTCCATTCTGGTCAACGTGCTTACATTTCCCACAAAGCTCCATAGACACATACATAGATCTGAACACTGCTTCTGCTATCTCGCTGATCTATTCCGCTCCCACCCTATCACGTGAATGATCCTTTCAATTGAAAGAAATGTCTGCCTCGCAACATGATTCAATCACTCTCTCTTCTCTCATAGCTATCACCTGCCTTGGCTAGGTGTCTACATGCTGCTGCAATAAGTCGGCCTTATAAATTCGTCTACTTACATTTTAGTTGGCAAGTCTAATGTTTGAAGGTTTCCAGACAGTGCTATCAGTTTATCTGACATGAAGTCCAAACCCTCATGCACTTGTTTAGGGAGGATGCTACAACTCTTGAAAATTTAAAGAACTCCTCTTTGTTCAGAGTTGCATAATTGTGTATTTTTCAAAAAATGTTTAAGCACTGTTAGTTTTAATGGTATTTTTAGTGTTGGCATCTGCTGAGTTGGCAGGCACCAGGATATCAACAACATATCAGAAAGAAGGCTCTACTATTTCATTTGTTCACAATTGTAGCATCAACTAGGCATCACAAGCTGTGCACACTCACCCTTCACTCGATCTCCCTTGTGCAGTGGAATCTCCCCTTCTCCTTGTGGTTGGTAGGGCTTCACAACGATAAAATGACGCCCAGGGACAGCACTGTAAAGTTTCCGTTTAGGACCCTGATAATCCAAGGCGGAGATCGGCTCCCTGTTGGCACTTGGGCTGTAAATTAAAAAAACACCTATTTACCATTCAAAAAGAAAAGTTCAGACTCATTGAAAGTCAAGCAATATTCTGGGAAAATATTATTTTACAAAATGGTCACTTCAGTAAAAAACTGTACATTTTGGCTAAAAAAACATTCACTGCTCTATAGAAAAAAATAGAGACTTTGACCATAAATCACTCTCTTTAGTTATAATTAAAATAATGTAAAATGCAAAGCACGTCATTACTAAGTTTGTTTTCACCTTTAGCCAAGAATGCAGAAAAACATTTCAATGTTTGTTTCCTAAAACTAATTGGTTTCGAAAACAAGATATATCACATAAATTTCCAGTTTGGTGGAGGAATCTTTAGATACAATGATGCACAATTTTATAATTCACTTCCTCACACCTTGAGGCTGACTTTCAAATTCAAGATTTTGAGGAGAAGTCAAGAACCATACAGTTCAGGAAATATTCTGAATGTGGAAAATGTAAAGTCCTAGCATGTCATCAGCTCAGATTGCATAACTATTGTTGGACTTGTATCTTATTTCCTCTTGAGCCGCACCGTTTCTTCCCTCTGTCTACACCAAGTATTTTGTTACACACTTAAATTCAATATGCCATCTGCTTTAATGCTCTATTGACGTTGAGTGTCGTCGGCGTAGGAGATGATGCTGATGTTGTGAGATCTGACGATGTCTGTGAGAGGAGCCATGTAGACGTTGTAGAGGGTGGGGCTGAGGAATGTTCCCTGGGGTACTTTGCAGTTAGTAGGTTTGAGGTGCGAGGCGAAGGGGTGGAGGCGGACATTCTGTGTGTGTCCTGTGAGGAAGGAAGCTATCCGAGTGCGTTGCCTGTGATTCCGATCTGGCGAAGTCGTTGGATGCGTGTGTGGTGTGACACTGTGTCAAAGGCAGCGGAGAGGTCGAGGAGGATGAGGGCGGTGGTTTCACCTCTGTCTAATAGTTTAAACATACTTGAAGATTTGATGGAGCCGGCAACATTTACAAGGTGCCACTTGCTGTTGTAATCGTTATTCTACCACATTTTGTGTTAATTTCATATTCTTCATATCAACGGACGTCAATGCAAGTTTCATAGCAGCCAAGAGACCCCCTATTGTCTGTGACACCTTCAACCAGAACCTTCTTTCTAGCCAATGGTGCTTGCATGCTGGCCCATATGAAGCTACATGTCCCAAAATGCAAAGTACTATTGGTTAAATGATTCACACATGACATATCATCCCTTTGCACCTTTGTTGTTTTATTTACTCTGTATATGATTGAGCGCCAGAACATTGAAAGTTTGAGCGCACTAGCAATTGAGAGCCACTGTTTGTACACAGATTTCTTAGCCCACCAGAACATATTGCCACAGTTTCAACATTTAGAGGTTAAAAATAAAATAAAGCAATAGAAAAATTGTAAATTTTGTGCAAGTAAGTACTGAGAAGTGACCATGGGCAACATAATCATCCAGTTGGCTGGGATTCTTTAGCTCATACTTACTACGGTAAAAGCAAATCTATACTTCTGGGAAGTCAGAGTGGTGCTGGCTACAAAACAAGGCGTGGCTCAAAGAGTAACACATGACTAGATGCTGCTGAGCAGCTACATACACAGATACACATAGATGCATAGGATTTTAGAGTTGCTGCTGTTTTGTGTATTATTAACAATGTGCAAAACAAAAACTTACTCTCGAATTTACATGTATATACTGACATGGCACTATTGCATTTGAAACTAATTAGCTATGACTTGCACGGTGCCCCCTCCTAAGGCTAAATAGGCCTTTGGGGACCCCAACCTCCGGGCCGTATTCTTTTTTTTTAGAGTGGGAGGTGTGGCACCCTTACCCGAGCCTGTGCAGGCCCTGGGCACTCCATCGCCCAGGTCAGTATTTCTTTTTTATGGAGAGAAGAATGGATTACCACCCTCTTCATAGCCAACACTGGCCCCGGAACCCCATTACCAGGGCCTTAGGTGGGTGCTACGTTGACCACCCGGGGCACCCACAACACAACATAGGAGGCTGAAGGCGAACTCCAGAGCCCCGCAGCCCACCTGGCTTTCCTGCTTGCACCCATCCTTGGTGCAGCAAGAACCGACTTTGCTCCCGCCCCGGTGGGCGGGAGCAAAGTCAAGTAACTATAACTTGTGCCTTAAGGTAACTACAACTCACGCCATCGCCATGCACTGCTAATTACCCCACATTTAACATCACTCATGACATGTTCTATGACATCATTAATAACACCACTGCAATATTTGCAAATACATCATTGATGGTAAGACTGTGCATGGTGGGGCGTGAGTTATATTTACCTTAGGGCACGAGTTATAGGTATTTGAGATACCTATTACTGGTGAATTTCAGTGGTTTTTAGAGTTTTAAATGTTACGTTGTCATTCAAACATTTACCTAACTATAACATCAAATTAACCTTTGTTTTTTACAGTATATATCTTGTACTTTAGAGGAACAAAAAGGACAATTTCTACGTAAGGAAGTAATTGCAATGCGGTCTCTTTTTCTGCCTGCCTGGCATAAAATGGAGGCATGATGCTTGAGGAAAGGTAATATCTTTATATATATTTACGGTAGGGTTATAGGGATATGATGGCAACCTCATGTCATCTCATATTGGGTGTTCTCTGGAACTTTAATCTATAAGTCACTGCTATCAGGTGTGTTAATATAATTAGTATAAAGGAACAAGCTAAGACTAGGGGAATTTGGTAGTCAAACGAAAGCCCAGGACTAGAAATAACCTATCTAACTACTTGGAGTTCTGCGGTCATCCAAAATGGGGTCAAGTGGAAGAGATTTGGTACTTGGCAAATCTGTATCAAGATGTCATTCAGGATTCCTAGGGCACAGCAGATGAAGTCTTGTTTAGCATCCTGTATGTCTGAGCTGGTGTCTGGAATGCTCAGAGTGGAATTCTGAGAGAGAACGATGTAACAGAATGTTGGTGTGAGGTCTCCAGTGGAAGCTAGGAGATAGGGACAGTTGGAGGAGGATAAAGCCCTGACAGCACCCACCTGCTGTTGCTGTAACCCAAGGGCCTAACATGGAATAAAGAACTTGCATCGTACACGAGTGGCTCCAGACTTTTGTATGCAGATCCTGCCCTCCATCTACAACAGCTTGCTGACTGGTATTCTCTTTCTTGACATACCTTGGTCACAACTGTTGCAACCGGAGTTTGCTAGTTCAACCAAAGACCTTGATGGTAGTTGCCTAGTATGTCATAGTCTTACTGTGAACTGCTTTGTGGGCTTCTAGTTTCACTATTAATATTGAATTGAATTTTACATTTCTAGAGCGCGCGAATGCCCTTGGGCGTCTTGGCGCTAGCAATCCCTAAGACAAACCAGGCCGTAATGAAAGGAGTTATAGTGGGATAGAAAACAACCAGGATTTTAGCTGTTTGTGGAAACTATGTAGATTGGACTGACTCTTAAGGTGTAGGGGCAGTCTGTTCCAGAGTTTGCAGGTAGAATGCACAAAGCTACGACCACCCCAAGGAGCTTTCTTAATTCTTGGAACAGAAACTGAATGTAGTGCAGTGGGTCTCAACAGTCTTTTTGGTCGGTAACAAACGTATTTCCTTGTAAGGTATTCTGGTCCTACTCCATAGAGAGATTTGTGTTGCCTTGAATGCAACTCTTTTCTTTACTCACCAGTACATATTGTAAGTATGGGTTCAAAAGTCCTAGTGTGCTGTTTGCTCAAAAATCTAGGACGCATCACTGTGATGACGGTGACCACGTGCATCCAAATGCTGAATTTTTGACTGTTTGCTCCTACTGATGTGGCCCAACCGCCCTTAGATGTGTACTAGCATGTCCTGATTCACTTTAACAGAAGTGAATGGACCTATGCCTCCAATCGATCGTTGGTTCTATCCCTGCCTGTGACTCTACATAGTGGTCTGCAGCCTATCGGCTAGGTGCACACTATACAAGCACTGCAGGCATAGATACTAAACAGCAGCAGTCAAAAGGTGCAGATCTCTCAAGCATCTCAGGTCCATGTGTGAGCATTTAGCTCACTACAGCATTTTTCTATGCATGTGGGATTTGAATTTCTGATTCATTAAAGGGATACACAGACGTGCACGCCTAAACATTGCAAAGAAAAAAGCCTGGACTGAATGAGCTACTCATGCATGGGCCTGGGAAAACCGAGCATTAAAGGTACAAATTAACTCCTCTAAAGATTTGCCAAACCCCCACGCAATGCAGACTCTTTGCTTAAGGAGGATACCGTAATGGCTGGACTCCATTGAAATGGAAACATTAAGCAATGTAATTTCTCTTCAATGAACAATTCTGAGTAAAATGCCTTCCTCTGTTTCCCTGTGCCATAAACAGGAGACTTGTGCTCCACGCAACAGCTGATCACAATCTGTTCTCCCAGCTGCAGCTGCACAAGCTCAGTTCAAACACTCCCACCTCTGCCAAGTGCTGGGAGCAGACAATATTAACAAGCATTGGCTTTGCCAATAGGTCTAACTTACACAAGAGCTATTGGCGTTGCCAATGTGTTCTAGTCATGTTGTACACCAGCGTGGCTGCTGTTCAGCATGGCTAAAAGTTTGTGGCATAGAGGAGAGTGGTGTGGAGTGTCGTAGAGTGGAATGGCAGTGAGTAGAGTGTTGTAGAATGTAGTGGCATAGAGTGCTGTGTAATGGAGTGGCATAAAATTAAGGGGCGGATTTTGGAGAGTGTATTTGCAAAGAGTGTTGCAGAGAATAGTGGCGTACAGTGCAGTGGCATAGAATTCAGTGGCGTAAAATGCAGCATCATAGAATGTGGTGGCATAGATTACAGTGTTGCATAGTAGAGAGCAGTGATGTAGAATGCAGCAGCGTGGAGTGGTGCAGAGGGGAGTGGTGCAGAGTGGAGTCATGTAGAGTGCAGTGATGTAGAGTACAGTGACGTAGAGTGCAATGATGCCGAGTAGAGTGCTGAACAGTGCAGTGGCATATAGTGCAGTGGGGTAGAGTGGTGGGCTGCAGAGTGCAGTGACGAAGAGTGGTGTGACGTAGAGTGGAGTGATGCAGTGGCGTAGAGTGCATTGGCATAGAATGCAGTAGTGCAGAGTAGAGTAGGGTAGAGCTCAGGAACGTAGAGTGCAGTGTTGTGGAGTAGAGTGTTGTATAGTAAAGTGGCACAGAGTGCAGGGCATTGAGTACAGTGGTGCAGAGTAGAGTGCAATGGCGCGGAGTACAGTGGTGTAGAGTGTAGTGGTGCAGAGTAGAGTGCAGTGCCTTACATTGGAGTGGAGTGCTGTAGAGTGGACTGGTGTAGAATGCATTGGCGTATAATATTGCAGAGTATGGTGGCGTAAAGTGCAGTGGCATAGAATTCAGCGGCATACAATGTAGCGTCGCAGAATGCAGTTGCGTATATTACAGTGGTGAATAGTAGAGTTCAGTGGTGAAGAGTGCAGTGGTACAGAGTGGAGTGGGACAGAGTAGAGTAGCATAGAGTGCAGTGGCTTAGAATACAGTGTCGTAGAGTGCAGTGGTGTAGAGTAGAGTGGCATAAAGTGTAGTTGTGTAGAGTGGTGCATAGTATAGTGGTGTAGAGTTGAGTGGCATATAAAGCAGTTCGAATAGAGTGCAGTGGCATAGAGTGCAGTAGTGCAGAGTAGAGTGGTGTAGAATCCAGTGTTGCAGAGTAGAGCAACGTAGAGTGCAATGGTGTAGAGTGGCATAGAATGCAGTGGCGTAGAGTGGTGTTGAGAGCAGTAAGAGAGCAGTGGTGCAGAATAGAGTGTAGTGGCATAGAGCACAATGGAATAGAGTGTAGTGGTGTAGACAGCAGTGGAGTAGCATAGATTGTTTCACATTAAAGTGAAGTGGTGTAGATTGGAGGGGTGCAGGGTAGAGTGAAATGGCATAGAGTGAAATGGCGTAGAGTGCAGTGGCGTAGCGTGGAGTGGCATAAAGTGCAGTGGCGTAGAGTGCAGTGGCATAGCTTAGATTGTTTCAGAGTATAGTGAAGTGGCGTAGAGTGGAGTGATGCAGGGTAGAGTGAAGTGGCGTGGAGTGGTGCAGGATAGATTATAGTGGTACAGAGTAATGTTGTAAAGTGTGTAGAGTGCTGTGGCATAGAGTGCAGTGGTGCAGAGTGGAGTGGTAAAGGGTAGAGTGCAGTGGTGTAGAGTGTAGTAGCATAGAGTTCAGTGGTGTAGAATGCAGTACTGCAGAGTGGCATAGAGTGGAGCTCTGCAGAGTAGCGTTGAGTGGAGTGGCCTAGACTGGAGTAGTGTAGAGAAGAGTGGCGTAGAGTGCACTGGCATAGTGTAGAGTGGTGCAAAGTGAAGTTGAATAGAGTGAAGTGGCGTAGAGCGCAGTGGCGTACATTGGAGTGGTGCAGAATGGAGTAGAGTGCAGTGGCACAGAGTGCAGTGGTGTGGTATAAAGTGGAATGGTGCAGGGTAGCATGCAGTGGCGTGGTGCAGAGTAGAGAAAAGTGGCATAGAGTTGAGTATGCATGGGGTGGTAGCACACTGCCATTACAATTGCAATTGAAATCGTAATTACATTTACACATACATACAGTTTTACTAATAAAACTATACAGTGCACATACGGTAATGTGACGAAATGGCATTACCTAGTGTATTGATTTGTTTTGATCATATTAAAGTATTTGTTTCCAGCACACTACTGAATTACCCCAAAAAATGTGCTTCATTTGTGCTTTGGTATTTCTGATTTATTCTGAAATACTTTCACAGTTCATTTAAATGTTGTTGTGTGCTTGAAAAAAATGGTTCCTCTACCCTTAGTGTTCAGCAAGATTGTCACATAAATCCTCTCACTTTGAAGCCAGAGAAAGAAAAGTAATCACCAAGCTCCCTTGGAATACAGAGCCTGACATTGAACCTTGGTCTTTGAATGCACAGCAAGTATGACAAGATAAGAACAAGATTTACAGGCCTATTTACCGAAAGGAGCACTCCTGGAAGAATACGAGAGGCAGTGTGAAAAGGATTTGCTCGTTGGGAGGGTCGAACTGAAGCTGGATGGTATAAACAAATAAAAAAACTAAACAGACCGCCAGAAAATGTGAGTTACAAACCACAAAGCCAATGGTAAGCAGCGGGCAGAAAGTATTCCCAGGGAAACTTTCTGACTGTCACCAATATGTCTTTAGCAAACCAGACAGCTGCGCTGTCTGGTAGCCTTCAATCTAAAAAGGCTTCTGTTGTAATCTATTACTTGATTAGTGCATCCTCCCTATTGATGTCCTCTGCCTTGCTGCTCAGTCATCGGTGATGTCATCGGAATGTTTGGAGTGTTTGAGTTGGAGAGCGAGTCAGTTGGAATGGATGGGCTGAGCAGCAAGGAGGCTGCTCCTGGTGGGGCCTAATATGTATCTAACTTGTTTCCTGTAACCAACCAACAAGGAAGTAACCTGATGAATAAATCTACTATCCTGTTCTACATCACTTGGCCTACGTACCTTTCTTCCTTGCAACACTGGCGACGATCTGGAAGAACCTTACGCGTGGAGTAAGCAAAACCAAAGGAACTAAAGACTTTAAGGACTCTAAGATAAAAGAATTTCTTTTATGAGTGAAACCAACGTTTCTCAGCAAACTAGCATCCCCACCCAAGCCCCACCAGTGACCCTGTCATCGGTCGCCCACAATTCAAAGTGCCAGTTCCTACTGCATTGTCCCTGTATTGGCCTGCTGTAACTTGCTGTAACCTGCATTGGGAGAGCATCTGTGACCTGGATATCAATTTCCTGCTACCTGCCTGTTGTCCTACTGCTGGACTTTCTACCTCCTGTGACCCAACCTTAATGTACCAGCTCTCCCTGCTACATTCAGAGAGTTTCTCCTGTTACTGGTCTCTTCAAGAGGAGCGAGCGCTTATGTTCCCTAGTGCTTAAGTGGAACATCAAGTGAGGGGCCCGCAGTGCGGGTCATGGAGTAATGTTTGGCCTCAACTGTTTCCTATGTTTGAGTTGTTTGGGACAACGTTTGGCGGAGGTCTTGGGAAGTGCCGCAGAGACGAGTTGTTAATTGGACGGTGTCAATTGCATGTTTGGATTTACTTTTGGAGGAGCATGTACCAGGGGAGTGCTGGGATCCAGTCATTTAGGTGAGATTACTGTTCTTATCGTGGCATTGCGATATTTTATAGGATGCGCACGAGAAGACTATGGCCGTTGCGGTGCGCACTATCTGTAAGGTTGTGACATTCTGCTGGTGAACACGCGCACACCTTACCTGAGCTCTGGTATCGCATGGAGTTGCTCTGAAGGGTTTGTGACGGTTGCGGTGTTCGTGAGGTTGCTGGACGTTTTACCTCACCTACGTGCTTGGAGCCTCCCGGCACTTTTCACGTGTGCGTGCCGCCATCTTGTGGTTGGCGGCCGCTATTTCCTTTCCCCTTTTGCTGGTGCGGTTGTACGCTGCCGATGTGCCATCCAAGTTTTTCGATCATTTCAGTGTTCCAGCAGTCTTCCGGTTTACATTTGGAGGAGGACAAAATGTGAGGCGTTTTCTGATGTCTGGTGACCGCCTCCTAACCTTGTGAACCAGTTGGATAAAGGAGGAAATCGTGGATGTTTTGCAACCACGATGTTTGTTTTAAAAACTGATGACGATTTCTGCTGGTCATTCCTGTCGAATAAACATGGAAATTAGTGGAGCGCAGGCAAGTCAGACTTTTCTAACTTTAAATACCCTTCTATTTTTGAGTCTTTCGGGGGAAGCCGACTCTTTGTGGGATTCTTTCCTTGCCAGCATACTTTTCTTTCAATCCTTGGTCTTTACAGCAATTTAGCAAGTTAAAAAAAAAAGAGGAAATCTTCTATGATGGATTGTTTTTTTTTTTCCCAGCTGTTTCCAGACCACGGAGACTACTTCATTTATTTTAGCTTATTGTTTTCTTGGGACAGTGCATCTTTCATAATGTTGTTTGTACATGTTCTTATGGTTGTATCACACGTTTTCTCCATTGCTCTATATACCTTATCCTGTATTTGTATGTAATTGAGGGTGAGGGGGGGTGAGAGAGTGCAGTGTCTTTGTCTTGCATCTGTATGAATAGAGGGAGAGAGACTGTAGTGTCCCTGGTCATGTTAGTGTATGCCTTTGAGTAAGTTTTGCCTCGCGTGAGGTGTTTAGTCTGTGCGCTTTGTGAGAGTGTGTCACTCTCATTGTCTGGGGTGCGCACATGAGAAGACTTCTTCTTTTGAAGCTTCTCTCACTTACCACTATTCCGTGGTTATGAGTGTGTATTACCCTGTGTTTTGGGGTAGTGTAGTCCCCACTAGTGTTGTTTGTTTTTAGCCCTTAGTTTATCACTAGCTTATGGTTGTTGGGTTGACTTATGTTGTCACTTGTGGGCTACGTGTTGGGTTGACCCCTTGTCGTTGTGAGTACGTGAATCTCACTGTTTTGGGGTGCTTGTATGAGAAGACCCCTTCTTACGAAGCTTCTCTAGTTTACCACTGTTTTGTGGAATGACATAAGTTGTCACTTTGTTGGCTGTTGTTTGAGTGACCCCTCATTGTGTTGTGAGAGTATGTGAATCACTCATTGTTGGGGTGTGTGTGTGAGTAGACTCCTTCTTACAAAGCTTCTCTGGTGTACCTGTTTTGGTGATACTCTCAGAATGGTTGTTGCCTCGTGTGAGGTGCTTGGACTATCTGTTGTGGGTCCGTATGTGAGAAGACTCCTTTTTGCTAAGCTTCTCCGGTTTACCACTATTTTGTGGTTGTGGTTGTCTATTACCCTATAGTGAGTTAACGTGGGTGTGTACTCACTGATTTATAAAATGGAATGCTTTTCCTGTCTTTTCTCCATCTTTTCTAGGTGGGGTTTGGGCATGTGATTTTTAAGAATTTGTGGGACATGTGTAGTGTGTGTGTTTCATCTTGCATGCAATCAACATCTGTTACATGTCGTAAGTGTGTGCTATGAAGTTGCATACCTTAATGTTATTTTAATTATTATAGAGGGGGGGATGTGTTGTAATCTTTTACTTGATTAGTGCATCCTCCCTATTGATGTCCTCTGCCTTGCTGCTCAGTCATCGGTGATGTCATCGGAATGTTTGGAGTGTTTGAGTTGGAGAGAGAGTCAGTTGGAATGGATTGGCTGAGCAGCAAGGAGGCTGCTCCTGGTGGGGCCTAATCTGTATCTAACTTGTTTCCTGTAACCAACCAACAAGGAAGTAACCTGATGAATAAATCAACTATCCTGTTCTACATAACTCGGCCTACGTATCATTCTTCCTTGCAACAGCTTCCTCTATGAGGAACCTACTGGAGAAACAGGGGTCTTAGTGGGCGATCCAAGAGGGAAAAAGTTCCATTGCTTAAGGAAAAATGAACAAAAGCTGCGGGTTATATGTCAGGATATCATATTTTAGGGGGCGTGGCTTCAACACTGATACAAGATGGCGGCTTTCCCATAAGCTCCGACGCGGAGCATTTTGCAATATTGTAGCCTCTTCTTACCGCTCCTGCTCCATAGGGATGCGGTCTGCAGCCTCTCAACGCCGGCGGTAAGCCTGCATGCTGTTTTGCACCATGAAGGTGCGTTTTGAAACCTGTGTGCTGCGATGGTGATTTTCTCCTCATAGACGCGAGCAGCCGCCATTTTAGACTGCGTCGCTCGCGTCACAGCTTTTTTTTTCTTTCTCTTTGGTAGTATTCAGCGCTCCTTCTTTATGAGTGCTCTCTAATTCAACTGGGACCTTTCTATTTACTACAAATCTCTGACCTAGTTACTTCAAGCAGTGATTTTGTTCCTTTTGACTGCTGATGCTTCCCCTGTGAAGGTATGTCTCTCAGACATTCAATGACTTTCTCTATTCATAACCTGGGTCTGCCTCTCTGACAGTTTTATTGTTGGATAACTACTGTAGGCCTTCTCCAGGATACCCTAATTTTTTTTATTACATACATCATTTGGGAGACCAGGTTTTTTGGCCCCCTTTTCCTGAATACTACTACTGGGTCTACTATTCCTTCACTGGTGTATGGGCTGGATACGTTCCTTTCACATCTTTACGCGACGTTCAACTCATTATAGCAAGATGGCCAGTGATTTACATGTGTCTTCCAAACCATCCTCTTCAGGCACTAAATCAAAAAGAGCGAAAAATGACCCTCCTTCTCCTATTTTAACATCCCAGAATCCTGTATTGGACTCTATCCTGGATGAGGTACGTGGTCATGCAACCTTTTATGGTTACCGCTAACGAAAAACTGCAACAAATTGAAGATCGGTGGATTGTTTTTTTTTTTTAATTTCTTTATTGTTATTTCAAAAATATAGTCAGTGTTCACATACAAACATATATCCCACAGGTGGCATTAAATATTTAACGTTTCGATACAAAAATAGGGATATTTTCGTTATAGGTTCTCCCTCCGGAGATTCATTTCACATCTTAAGTCTATTGACCAATAACTTGTTAACCCTTTAAACTCCCCCCCCTACCGGGTCTTGCCAGATCGATATCCAAAATGCCTCTAAGTTAGCCCTTGGGTGTCCCCATGTCCTATATCCTAACTGTGGGTAGTAGTTCTAGTGTGATGTTCCTCGTCTCGTGATGCACGCGGGGAATGCGGGGCATGCTCCTCTATCTCTTGTATCATCACCCCCCATGCCATCAACTCCTCCGGGAGCTTATCATCCTTTCTAGTATTTTGCATATGCGCCTCCTCGGCCAGTGCCCATTCCTTTAAATCTGTTTTCCATTTGTCCAGCTGCGGCCCCTGTTGGGCCAACCAATGGATCGCTATGCGTCTCTTACCTATTGTAAGCCCCAGAATCAGGAATCGCCTGCTCGTCTTGCGTTTAGGGTTCCTGGGGATCGGACCGAGGAGACAAGTGCTTATCTCCAGGGCTATTTTCCAACCCGTTACTCTACTCAATTGCTCCAGGACGGCCGTCCAATAAGTTTGTATTATTTGACAAGTCTACACCATATGTACGAAATCTGCCTGTATATATTGACATCGGGGGCACTTCAGATCTCTAGATCCATTAATGGCATGTAGCTGCCTGGGTGAAAGATAGGTCATGTGTACTATATTATATTGTATTTGTTTTTATCTATTACATACCGACACCTTACGGACGCCTTCGTGAATTCTTTCCCAGTCTCTTGTCGTTATCTCATGTGGACTAACCACTTGCCATTTCTCCTCTACTTTCAGGGGCCTAATCTTTTTATCATCTCTTAATGCCCTGTTCAGGTGAGTGACAAGTTTCCACCCGCCCGTCATGGCTATCATAGTGACCAATGTATGAGTGTGCCCCGGGGCTTCTGGAAATGTCAGCCATAGTTGCCGAGCCATAGCTGCTATCTTGGCGTATTGCAGAAATTGCCCCGTCCCCAATTCAAACGTATCCACCGCCTCCTGGTAGGTAATAAACCTATTCTCAGGGTATTGGTCTGACAACATCAGGCAGCCCCCCTCCTTCCATTTTTCAGTCGACATTGTTCGCTCTATTTGAGCGAATTGTGGCATGATCCAGATATCTGCCTCTGGCGCGTATGGTCTTTCTTTAAAAAGTCTCTTAATCACTCTATCCCATATTTCAGCCATTAGACCTATCAGTGGGGAGTACCTTTCCCGTTGCGTCCCACCTATCCAGAGGAGTGCTCCCAGATGCTGTCCTCCATATGTGTCTGCAAGTAATGACCGCTCCCAGGAGGAGTCCGTGTCCAACCAGGCTATAGCATGTTGTAATTGTGATGCTAAATAATATAGCTCTAAGTCTGGGATTTCCAAACCTCCCTTGTCCCATTTTCGTTTCATGACCTCCAGGCTAACCCTACAACGTTTTCCATTCCATAATAGTTGCGTAAGAAGTACGTCTAACTCTTTAAATACACTATGTGGAATTTCGAAGAAGGAACTCTGCATGGTAAAGAGACATCTGGGTAGCACCACCATTTTTATTAAGGCGATTTTCCCCATCAATGACAATTTTAGTGTATTCCAAAAGTTTATGCTCCCCCGAAGGCCCTTAAGTATCCTCCCCATATTATGTTCGTAAAAAATGTCTTTCTTCCTAGCTATCCATATCCCTAGCACCGCACCGTTTCCGGTTCCCATGGGAGCCCCAGCTCGGAGAGCTGGGATTCTTCCCTCCCCTCCTCCGACCCAATCGCATATAATTGTGATTTTAGTTTGTTAATACGTAGGCCGTAGGCCCTGGTGAACTTTTCTAAGGCACTAAACAGTATTGGGATTGATTGGGTCGGCTGGCGCAAATACACCAACATGTCATCTGCATACAATGACACAGTATGTTCTGTATGTCCCACCAAAATGCCCTGCCCCTGTAGCACCGCCCGAAGGTGACACGCTAATGGCTCCATTGCCAGGGCAAATACAAGGGGGAACGCGGACACCCCTGCCGCGTTCCCCTCCGTATGGTCATAGCATCTGAGACGTATCGACCCGTGCGGACCCTCGCCATGGGCTTAGCATAAAGCAGTTTCACCCAGTTTACGAACCCTTCTCCCAAACCTATTTTTTCAGAAGCACCTGCCACAAGTATTCCCATCGGACCGAATCGAACACTTGTTCGATATCTAAAAATGTTAATGTACTCTACTGTGCATTTCCCCCAAGCGTTTGCATTATATGTGCGAGACGGCGGATATTTCTTAACGTATTCCTACCAGGTATAAATCCTGACTGGTCCTCATGCACCAGCTGTGAGAGACATGGGAGTAGTCTACTTGACAACACTTGGCTGATTTTAAGATCTACGTTCAACATAGAGATGAGTCTATATGAATTGGGGATCAGGGGGTCTTTCCCTGGTTTGGGAATCATCACTATCAGTGCTTCGCGCATTGAACCCGGCAATATGCCACTCTCGCCGGCTTCTGTAATAATTTCCAAAATCCTAGGAATCAAAACCCCTGTGTATTCTTTATAGAATTCCGCAGCAAGGCCATCCATACCGGGGGATTTAGCAGTTTTCAATTGAGTTATTGCCGCTTTTATTTCGTCTCCCCCGAAAGGGGCCCCCAGGGATTCTTGAGTCTCTGAGTCGAGGCAGGGCAATTCTACAGCAGCAAGGTAAGCTTCTATAGTTTGGGTGTGTGTAGGGTCTTGGGGTTCTGAATATATCCTATTCAGGTGAGTTGCAAATGCCACATTGATCTCGTGCTGCGTATAGACCATTTGCCCTTGATCGTCTTTGATTGCCAGAATCGGTTGAGGCTGTGTCTCCATATGAATCAGTCGTGCCAGTAGGCGTCCAGCCTTGTCGCCTTCCATATACCATCAACTTCTACTTTTATTTCTATTATATTTGCCTAAAGTATCCCAAATCTCCCCTACCTTTTGTCGTAGTGCCGTCCATGTAGCCGGACCCTACGTATCAGTGAGAAGTGCTTTTTCTAAGACTGCCAAATGCTGCTCTTGGCGTTTCAAATCTTGTTCCAGCACTATCCTGACCCCCACCTCAGTGGACATACACCCCCCCCCCACATCACTACTTTCATTGCATCCCATTCTAGCGCTTTAGTGCTGGTGGTATTCCAGCTCGTGTCAAAATATTCAAAGAGTTCTTTTTCTAGTATGGCCTTGTATACTGGATCAGTTAGTGCCTCCGTGTTTATTCTCCAGAGCGGTACCTTAGATCTCGGCCGGCCCAGTGTGTATACTATAAGCAAGGGGGAGTGGTCCGATAAGTATCGAACCAGGTATTGTGCCTCTTCTATTCGGTTAGCTGCCCCGTTCTGTATGACGAAATAGTCCAATATGCTATTTGTATAAGTCGCAGGTGTGTGACAAGTATACACTCTTTGATAGGGGTTACGATGACACCAGATATCCACGAGGTTGTAGTTTAGCAGCATCTGGCGCATAGCTTCTCTTGTTTTAGGTTTGGCCTCTAATCTGGTGGGGTGTCTATCAATGCACCGTCTAGAGCGCAATTATGGTCCCCTGCAACAATCAGTTCTACTTCTGGTGCCAGATCCAACTGCCCAAGGACCGTCCCCAGAAACTCGCCATCATCACTGTTTGGGGAATATATATTTATCAAGCACACGTTTCGTCCGTCAAGTGTCCCTTCCACCACCACATATCTCCCTGAAGGATCTAAGCTAGATTTTACTGCCTTAAAGGGGACTCCTGGTGCCACCCAAATCAGCGCACCTCTGGCATATCCCGAATAAGATGTCGCGAAAACTGTCCCCTCCACCTACGTTGGACATATTTAGGACAATCGCCCCATAGATGCGTTTCTTGAAGAAAGGCTATATTCACTCCATATCTCTTGAGATACATCGCCACCCGGATCCTTTTGTTAAGCCCCCTAACATTAAGCCCCCTAACATTCCATGTAATGAACTTATAGTTCTGTCTATCGCCTGGCATGAGTTCGATCTGCTATGGTGCGGTTCCTCTCATACTTTTTTGAGGAAAACCCATAGGTGTCATGCAGGGTAAACCCCCTTCCTAATCTTCCAGATTGTCTGATAAATCGCCTCTGTGCGTCCCCGGTATTGAACTTGTTAACATAACTGTGTGAACTCCAGAATTCGCCTATCCCCTCCCCCAGGCAGTAGTACCTCATTCTCATAACACAACCCTGGTCCGAGGACTCGGAACTACGCCCCACAACCACCACCCACCCCCTCCCTAGATCCCTTCCCACAACTTGATAACGAACAAATGTAGTCAATTAGTCTCAAAAACCAATCTCTGATATACGGCCAAACTGTCTGGCACTGAGCCACCAAGCCTGACTGGCGGTCTAGCAAGGCCGCTTCGGTGCACTACAGTTGGAGTGTCTGAACTTTAAATTGGCGGAACAGTGTCTCAACACATCGGTGACAGTCTTTGTCTCCCAGTTTTGTAGGGGGGAGCTCCCTCCCAATTATCCTGTACCACGTTCATCCCTCCTTATTTTCGAGTTCTGTACTTACAGTTTCAGTGCCCACAACTTCCAACAGTTCAGTCCCCATTCTTGTTGTAAAATACCTTAGGAGTCTGCATCGGTTTGGCTGGGGTTGCCCTCTGGTTCTGATAGAGTTTCTTGGACTAAACATAGTGGGGAAAACTGGTTCTGCGTTGGAATCCCCTCCACCTCGGTCCATAGGGTACCATCCGGACCCACCAGGATACGTCCCATCTCCAATGAGTCCCGCGGCCTGGATCTTTGTTCTCCGGTGTTGCGACGCTGACTCCGTTGTCTGCCACTCCTTTTCCTCTGTTCTCATCAGCCTTGGTTATGGTCCTGTCCAGCCAGGCCCATCGAGTCCATCCAGTCCATAGCCTCCTGCGGAGTATTATAAAAATGAACTCTGTCCTCATGTTGTATGTGGAGCCGAGCCGGAAACGTTAAACTGTACTTGATATTGAAGTTTCTCAATCTTCTCTTGACTCTTAGAAAGTCATTACGTAAATCTTGCACTTTCTTGGTGTAGTCAGGGTAAATATGAATGTCCCGATCTTCAAACCTAGGTGGACCATTTGTGCGAACATATTGCAAGATTATATCCCTGTCTCTAAAGTTGAATAAACGGGCAATCAGAGCTCTGGGCAGTGACCCTGGCTCGGCGGGGGCCGAGGGAACGATGGGCCCTTTCTACGGCAAACATTTTGGAGAGTCTGATATCCGGAAAAGCCGACCCCATCCAGTTTTCCAGGAAAAGGTCTGACACCGGACCCTCTGCCTTCTCCGGAAATCCCAAAAATCGTAGATTGTTTCTCCTCGACCTCCCTTCCGCGTCGTCTGCTCTATCTTCGAGACGGGTGGATTGCTCTTGAAGTGAGGTTACTGTCGCACGGAGTCGCTGGACTTCCTCCCGTAGCGTGCCTAGTTCTCCTTCTGTAGTTGTAACTCGGTTCACCACTTTTCTTAGATCGATGCGCAGGTGGTTGATATCCATGGCCATACTGTCCATTTTTTACTCTAGCGCCACTCGGGAATCTCTTATGGCCTCCAAAATATCTGTTTTATCTCGCGCCACAGATCCCTGATGCAATGTCTGTTCAGGATCCGGTCTGTTGTCTTCGGAGGAAGTCGGGCCTGGCACGGTATACTGCATGATCTTGTTGGCTTGTGCTCCTCTTGTCGGCTTATCTTTGCCCAATATTTTAAACTAGTTGTGGTAGCTCAATGCACGTCTATTTCTTTTGCCTGAATCGCAAGGTCCAGCAGGGGCTCAGGTAAGGACTCGAGAAGGGTAATCACCAGCTTTCTTTTATGTACCTAATAGTACTCTTATTGGCACTCTTGGTGTTAATCTTAAAGGGATCCCCAAGCAAGCCGGTATCCCTGGAATCAGTCCGTCCCACCTCCTCCAAACTTCTCTCACCGATCTGAGAGATCCACACGCTGTTGAGCGTCCTCTGAGTATTCGCTTTTCCACAATGTGCTATCGCAGGTCGGGGCCACTGATCATCACTACCCCAGTGTCTATGTCTGAGCCGGGCTGTCCCCACACGCCCCACTGGGGATGCACGTTCTTTTATCCCAGCCGTCTTCTGCTAACCGGGGTCGGTAATATATCGCCGCCTAGGCTGCCATGTTCTCGGAACGCCCCGGGAGGAGTGCAGGTGTCCGCCCCCAGCAGGAGCCTCGCGGCCTCTCCATCTAGGTGCTGCCCCACCGATGGTATGGGCCCCCGCCTAATCACCGCAGGCAGCATCGTTTGCTTCCTAGTCAGGATAACCGGAGGGGCTGGATGCGACTCACTCCCAACCTTTCCGGGCCTCTAGTATGGTGTACGTCCGGGCCGCAGGTCTCCACTTATTAAGTTACGGTCTAGACTGCCGCGTTCTCAGAGTGCTTTAGGAGGCGCCAAGTCTATCGCCAAACCGGAGCCTCCCGGTCCCGCGATCCAGTTCTTGCCTCACCGTCGATGCGGACACCCTCACCATGCCACCACAAGCTGTGACTCTTGACTCGTCGTCAGGATGACCAGTGGGGTTGGATGTGCCGCACCCCCATCATCTCCGGGCCTTACGTATAATGCGTGTCCGGGTTTCAGGCCTCGTCACGAACGGGTGGTTTCCGGCAGCCCCTTGTCTCCAGCCCTTTGTCCTCAAGGCCCCCAATCTAAGCAGCGAGGATGACAGCGGCGGCCGGGTCTCCGACGAGGGTCGGCCTATTCAAAGACTTTCGATTTCCCGGCAAGGGCAGGTGCCGCCATCTTCCAGTCAGGCAGGCCGCCGCGACTCAGGATTCCCTGGAGATGTTTTCCCCGGTTCTGGACACTTACGGCTCTCGTTTTCGGAGTCCCTCAGGTCAGGGGAGGTTCCGATGTCACTACAGTCTAGGATAATTAAAGTTCCGCCAGAATTCCTGCAGAATTTTACCATACGGGGCAGGAGCTTCGCAGAAGTGCGACTAGCCGGCCATGATGTCAGGCCACGCCCCCAGATCGGTGGATTGTTATAGAGGGGAAGATGACGGAGTTGGAACAACGTATGGGAGACCTTCAAGATATAACTACCAAGATACCTATGTTGGAACAAGAAATTCAGAAATTTAAGCTCCACACCGAAGACCTTGAAAATCAAACAGATGGAATAATCTTCGCCTTTATGGTCTTCCGGAGAACATTGAGGGCCCTGATCTTTTGGTCTTCCTGACAAACTTTCTTTCAGACCTCCTGGATCTTCCTCCTACACCACCTCTTAACAATCAGCGTGCACATCGTTTGGGACGTCATCAACCTCATTCAGCCAAGCCACATGGCATTAAAAGGCTCTTTTTGGAATTTACTGATCTGATGGTGTCTTGAAGGCTGCTAAAGTAAAACGCTGTCTTATTTGGTCTGGCCATAACCTGTTTTTCTCACAAGATGTCTCCAATACAACCAATGCCCGTAATAAAGAATTCTTAGCTCTTCGTCCCCAGATGAGACATTTGAACATTCAATATGGCATTCTACATCCTTGCCTCTTTAAGATCACCTATGAAGGCACCTCAGGTCCTTTTGATGACCCGGTTAAACTGAAAACTTTTCTGCAAAGTATAACAAACCACAATATTGAGACTAATGCTTGATATTTTCAAATATGCTCAATTTTCTTCCACTGAATTTTTCCTCTTTCTCTTTTTTGATTTTTGCTTCAAATAAACACTTCTCTATGTCTTTTGTTTTGTTTTCTTGTATCTTATTATGAATATTACTAATACTTTTAATTTTCTTGCATGGTTATGTCTCATTTGACCCCTTTGTCTCCATATTTTCCTTTAATCATTGGCTACTTGTTATATAACTTTTATAGTCTTTTTCTCTGTTGCCATACCTGTTTCTTGGCGTAAGAATGCCCTCAGCTTACCCTTCAACCTTTTCAATTCAGATCTGGATTTTTATCCTTGATCTGTCTTTCTTTTCTCATTTTCTTATTTCCTTCTCCTCAGTTCTCCTTCCCCCTTATTTGACATTTTTTTCCTTGTCTTCCCCTATTACTATTCTTGTCTCTACACAAGTGTTTTCCCTTTTCTTGTTTTTCTTCCTATCATAACTACCTTTTTATATTATGTTATGGTCAATAAATGGTGTCTCTTTGTCTCTTTTATTGATCTTGCAGCCCGTTAGTACCTGTTCTCGTATATTTTCCCTCACCCCACAACATGTTTAATGATGTCTAGTGGAATGTCCGTGGTCTGGGTCATCCCGTCAAATGTCAAAAGGTACTTTCTCATTTATCTAAGCTTAACACACATGTCGCCTCTTTATAGGAAATGCATTGTAATGATGTTGAATCACTTAAGCTTAAACCTCAATGGATTAACCAGGTTATTTTCTCTCCTGCTGTTAGTCGACATGGAGGTGTTGCCATTTTATTCCACACATCCTTGAATGTGCAAATTTTATCAACTGAATGTGATTCAAATGGGCGATGAGTGTTGGTTGATGCTATTATATTTCAAAAGCAAGTCACTCTCTTCAGTATTTATGGTCCTGTTAAATCTGACCCTGAATTTTGGCAAAATGTTAAATTGAAACTTTCTTCGATCTCTAATCCCAATATCATTGTTGGTGGTGATTTTAATGATTGGTTAGACCCATTTACTGCAGGAAAATCTGAGTGTAAGTTTAACCGGTTAACTGCTTAGAACGTTCCGTGCCAGTGCGGAACGTTCTATTAAGCGGGCGGGGCCGCGTCGGCCAACGGACGTGCGCAGCACTACCGAGGTAGTGCTCGCGACGGCCGTTGGCCGACAGAATCACTTAACGGGTTAAACCTGATAAGTCGCACCAAGCCTTTCAATCCGCCATCTCCTCCCGTTCATTCTTTGATGTATGGAAAACATGTATTCTGATATATATGAATTCACATTTTTTTCTAATATACATCATACTATGTCTCGTATTGATTATATTATGGTTTCTAAATCATTATTCCCCTCTATTCAATCGTCAGAAATTGGTTCTATTTTTATTTCTGATCATGCTCCTGTGTTATCTTCTTTTGATATGTCTCTTAACACCAGTAAACAAGGCCGCTGGCGTTTTAATAATTCTTTACTATCTGACCAAACTTTTATTTTGGAAGCAACCTCTTTTATTATTGATTTTTTTTCAGTTCAATCACTCTATAGATACCTCTGTTCATAATAATTGGGATGCTTTTAAGGCTTCCTTCAGGGCCTTCACTATTGCCTACTCTGCCAAAAAGAAAAAGGTAATGAATGCTGAGTACCACTTAGCTCTCCAAAAGAGAAAAGTTCTGGAACATACTTACTTCACCTCTAAATCCTCCTCAAACCTAGAGGAACTGGTTAAAGCCAAGTCTGCCCTGAATAAAATTGCTACAGTCGACGTTTGTAATGTCCTTCTTAAAATTTAGTCCAAATACCATGGAGGCCAAAATAAAGCTGGTAAAATGTTGGCTAATTATTTAAAAATCAAATCAGAACGGAAAACTATTGGTCCTATTCGCTCTGAACAGAATAACAAGATGGTGTCCTCCGACTCTGAAATTGTAAACACCTTCCAATCCTATTATGAACTACTGTATACAGAAGATATAACTCCCTCTGAAGGTGATATTAAAACTTTTTTTTCAGGGACTCCCTAAACCTCCTTCTATACCTGATATTCTCTTACCCCTAGAAAAAGATATTTCTCTTCAAGAAATTATTGATGCTCTTAAATCTTAAAAAAAGCTAAAGCTCCTGGCCCGGATGGTTTTTCCGTTGAACATCTTTCATCCTTTTCCTCTATTTTTGCTCCTAAATTACTAGAATTTTTTAATTCATGTTTGTCTAGCTCTAAAGCTAGTGGTTCTTTTTTGGAACCCCTTATTGTCATTATGCCCAAACCAGATAAAGATCCTGCGCTTTGTAAAACTACCGACCCATCTCGCTAATCAACTACGATTGTAAAATTTTTGCTAACATTTTAGCATCTCGTCTGGAGAATATCATTCCTCTTCTTATTAAACCTGACCAGGCTGGTTTTATTAAGGCCAGACTTTCATCTGACAGCGCCAGAATGGTTTCTAACATTCTTGCCCTTGGAAAAAAATATTCCTCTCCCCTAGCAGCCCTGTCACTTGATGCTGAAAAAGGTTTTGATTGTATAAATTGGCAATTTATGTTTTCTACTCTTCGTTGGTTTGGTTTTGGTCATAAATTTATTTCTTACATCAAACTGCTATATGTTGAACTGCGTGCTTGTGTGTTTGTTAATGGTCATTTCTCTCCCTACTTTAAACTACATAGAGGCACTTGACAGGGTTGTCCTCTTTCTCCGTTACTTTTTCTCCTTTGTTTAGAACCTTTCGTCGAACGTATCAGGTATAACCCCGATATAACTGGTTTTAAATTCAATTCCCAAGAAATTAAACTCTCCGCATATGCAGAAGATATCCTAATTTATATGTCCAACCCTTCCAATTCCCTGGATCCTTTTTTACAAGAGATTGCATTGTATTCCAATATTTCTGGGAACAAGTTAAATTTTTCTAAAACTGAGACTTTACCGCTAAATTCCTCTTGTTATTGTTATATGTTTGATAAAACTAATTTTACTTGCGGGGATATGGGTCTCCCCCACCATACCTGATACACTAGCTCATAATTTTACCGCCTTAAAACTCAAACTTCATAAGTTCTTATGTTCCTGGTCTCTGTTATTTTTATCCTGGTGGGGTAGATTAGACACCATTAAAATGATGATTGTCCCTCATGTTCTTTTTATGCTTTTGATGTTACCATTTAAAATTCCTAATTATTATTTTTCCCAGATCACTTCTATCTGTACTAAATTCCTCTGGAATAATAAACGTGTTCGTATTGCTTTATCTAAATTGATTTGACCAAAGACTGAAGGCGGTGTAAGATTTCCGGACTTTAAGCTATATCATACCACCGATTTAATTCGACAATTTTATGCTATGTCTAAAGAATATCATGACTCTCCTATACCAACAAAGGTTGTTTTTGAACGTTCTTTATTACATGACTTTTCTTTTCAGGATGTTGTTTTCATGTCTAATTGTACATTCATATCTAAATACCCAATTTCAAAGTATTCCCATCATCTATTACACACACTTTTTACCCAAGGATTTGATTTTTGTCAATCGTTTCTTGCTTCCTCTATTTGGTATGATACATTTATCAAATTCCACCATAAATTATATTACTTTAATCATTGGAAAGAAAAGGATATTTTTTATGTGTATCATTTGGTATCTCATAACTACATTATACCCTTTCCTCAGTTGCAGGAGAGATATGACCTCCCTGACTCTTGCCGTCACCACTATAACCTATTATTTCCTATACTTCCAGCTTTTTTACTAAACAATAACTTTATATCCGATGTTACTCCAGCTACCCTCTATGATACCTTTATACAATATTACTAATGATTCCACCCCCAGAGTTTCCTTTATATATAAAACTATGTCTTCCCCTATTACTACAAGGAACAAATCCTCTATTGAGCTTTTGTGGGGAAATGATTTATCCCAATTACTATCTGTTCATCAATGGGATCAAATGTGGCGAAAAAAATGTAATACCTCTAAAGCTGCCAATATACACAATCTTTATTTTTTATATACAATAGAGTTGTTATTACTCCCTCCTTCCTTCATAAAATTGACCCATCTATTTCTCCCTTATGCTGGTCATGTCTCTCCTCTGATGGTACTTTGACTCACCTACTTTATTAGTGTCCTAAAGTGAATGAATTTTGGAAAGCTATATGGTCTAAATGTTTATTGATTTTTTCATGTAATATTCCATTTTCTATCCAAAATATTTTTGGGGGAACTTTATCTGCTGATTTTGATCATCTTTCTTCAAAAACTATTTTATTCGACCTTTTTATTGCTCTTGCATACAAAGTTATACTAACTTGTTGGAAAGATAATTCTAAACTATCTTTCTTGGTTTGGTGGAATCTTATTTGTGATGAACAGTGAATATCTTCTGTCTCATCTTTCTCGTTATCTCAAAAAATTAAATCTGCTTTACTTTGGTTACCTTTTACCACTTTTCTATCCTCACACTCATTCTCCTGACACTCGATTCTTTTTATACGTCTTCTCTTTTTTCTCCTCTCTTCTCTTTCCCCTCTCAACTTTCTTTCCCTTTCTCTTCTTTTTTCTTTTTGTAAAAAACTCACATAATATATATAATTATTATTGGTGTATTTCATTTTTCTTAGTACTTGATTGTATTGCATTTTTCTATGTTATTAAGAGATTTCTTGATTAAATGAGTTTATTAACTCTGTTTTAAATTGTTACATCTTCCTTAATCATTGTATTGTTTATTATCTTTTTATTTTCAATAAAAAATATTTAACTAAAAAAAAGATTATATTTTAATTTATCTTCTGACATACATTTTGTGCCCTACATATTGTTTACAAAAATATCATCCCAGTAAGTGTAGATTGTTATTATTAAGTCCAATCGGTCGATAATTTTAAAAACAATATTTAAGACACAATATTTACGTCAATATTCTGACTGAAATATTCTGGTATCATAGCAAATGGTATATATTCAGAGATCATCAATTTCTAAGATTTCTCTAAATATTACTGCCCATGCTGCTGCTGGTAGTCTTTATTCGATATTTTTCAATCATGAAAGACACAGATACAAACATACAATATCAAAATATCTTAAAATATCATAGGAAAATGCAGCAAGCCCATGCTTTACCGGCCCCGGTTCAGCAGGTTTATTAACCATGTACAGGTACACAAACTCGGGAATGTTGCTGTAAATTTGAACTGCATTGAGAAGAGCCTTACTGTATTGCTAGTTTCCTCTGATGACCTCCATCTAGAGTGAAAGGAGCATTAGAGTTTGCATGAAATATAATTTCTGTAATGATGACCACAATGCATTAACTACCTGTTTATTTTGGTGTAAATTAGCATATAAGGTGGGTTTTTTCAAACTGAGAAATAAATATTAATAGAAAGGAGTAGGCAGGATATGTTGTTTGGTTGTCTGTGTTTAAAAGAAGAGAAATATATTTAATAAATATTTAAGAATGTAGGGTTTCAGAAAAACATGGTTTGCTTTCTTAAAAAACAACTTCTGTCTATATAAAATTGCTGCCTACAGGTTGAACCCAACAACAGGCCTTAATTGCAATTGAAATATTCAGGTTTTGATTAACTTTGATGAAGAGGGTTCAGATTAAACAATGGATAATTGTAAAGCTTAACATAATTATGTGGGTCTGTCGTTGGTTAAATACAATGTCATGCATGGAGCCTAAATAGGTGGTGGCAAGAAATTTATACTGAGACTAGGACTCCCTTTAGCCAGTATCCATATTTTACAGGAATTATGCAATTCTAGTTAAATGTAGAAAATAAGAATTAAGTAAACATAAACAAGATTTCCAGCTGAGCGACGCAGACATCATTATACCAAAATAATGGCATGACTTGGTGGATGAGGGTCTAACGTTCTGATAACACACATGTTCAAGCACAATACTAAGAGGTCTTCACTAAACAAATTTTAAAAGCGCCCTGTATTCTCCATGATCGTTGGGCTTATATGCCTGAGTTCTGTTGCTACCAAGATCCAGTCATTACTAGCCCATTTGAAGCACTGGAATAAATAACTCTTTCTAAAGTAGGAAATTACATTAATAAAGAATTTCCTGGATGTAACTTAATAGGCAGCAGAGATGGAAAATAATGCGTCAACATAGTCTGCATTTGGTTTACTTGTCTGATCTACTGAGAGAGAGGGGTGAATAAGGACAGTAGGGGGCAACAATGGGTGAGACTGCCATGGACTGAAGGACAGTACCTTCTTAACGCATGGGCACGCTGGGCAATTGTCCGGGGGTCCCACGAGCATAGGGGCCCCCTGCAGACCAGAATTTAACACTAATTTTCTGTTAAACATCTTTATTCCTGACTTCAGCCATATTGGGAGGGGGTATTGAAGACAATTAGAGAGGCGACCTGCATTTGTGTTGATAGAATAATTAAACACTGTCTCCTGGGGGTGCTGCCGACCCCAAAGATGAATAATAACAAAAATAATAACAAAATGCAGCATAGGTTTGCAAACTTAGTGCTTGCCAGAAGTCGCTTAGCAATACACTGGGCGCAGTCTGCACCACCCACAGTGCACAAGTGGACAACAGGAATGGGGGGTTACAGAGGAGATGCGGTTACGGATAGTGCGTGCAGATGGGAACGCCAATTGAGATCTGGAGACATGGGGTCTATTGTTAATTACCTTACAACCCCAGAGTCAGGTAGTTGAGGGGGCAAGTTCCCCCTCGCAGTCAGATACCCCAACTTCATGGCCTAGGGGCAGTGAAGATACCCCAGAACTCCCAGCCTCCACTACATAACATACCACATCTGATCAGGGGGTAGCCACGCAAAGAGAGCAGGGGTGTGCTACCCACTTGTGAGGATAGCCCCAACATACTAGATTTCCATAAGAAAGTCACGCGATGATTAGAGGCCCGACACTCCTTTCATCACATAACATATCATATACCTGGTGTACAAGAAAATACGTAGTTCTGAAACAAACTGTTGCACCACATCTGCCCTCGATATCAAGGGATACACTAGAAACTGCAAAGATAACTGCTGCCCAATTCTCGCATTGAATTTGTTTGTATATTATTTAGATAGTTATGAATACTTATTGACAAGATGTGATGTTGTACATTGTAAAAAGAAAATAGGGATGTGTAACCTCTTTTAGTTATGCCTTTGTTGCATTAGTGCTGATTGGCAGTGCTTTCAATGTGATATTCCAAAACAGTAGTTCATCAAGAGCTATTCGCTGCTTCCTAAGCGATCTGATTGGCAACCCGGCTCTCGCCATTCTAATGCAGCCTCTTTTAAAAACCCATCAATGGAGAAAGATGCTGAGAGTTAAGACTACGAGCCTATAACAGTGGCTGAATTCTAGTCATTAATGCAGAGAAAGGCCACCCTTCCATGGGACCTCTGACAATCACTTCTGATCATTCTTGCTCAATGTTTGCGAATACCCGAACGCTTATTTTCTTGTCATTCCTCACCATAGGAAGGGCAATAATCTAGTCTACACTACTTATAAATCAAACAAAATAAAAAGAAAACAATACAAGAGTACAACTTCATACTTTCAGCTGATGAGTGTGTGCAGAAGCCACACTAATACTTGTCTCTGGATAGAAGCTGTGAACCTTGTTTTATGAGATGAGATGCCCCTTTTTATGGTCTTGGGGTCAATGCTTTCAGATGACTTGAAAATAGGAATAGACAGCCATATTATATATCCCTTTTGCAGAGTTTGACCTCCTCTACCTCCATCTTTCTACACAACCCTACAATACAAAAGGATGCACAATGTTCTACTCCCTCTCCCTAGTCTGGCTTTCCTCAAACCCTGCCTTTTGCCCAAGATGCTATTTGACTCTGGAGAGTGAACCACCTATCAAATGACACATTGGTTAGCTGCATATGGTAAGCGAGCGATGCAGTAACCAGTCCATCTGCTAATGCTTTTTTTTAGAAAAATATTTTTTATTTAGCAAAATGTCACTGTCTTTTGGAATTTGACTTCCACTCATCCTTAGAGATTATGACAACTTTTTAAAACAAGCATTTGCAAATGCAGTTGACTAGACCATGCCTGAACCCGTCTCCAAAACTCAAACAGTGACATCAACTTCTCAACACGTGGCTTCATTGCTCTCAAACTTGAAGACGCTTACAGGAAAAAATCTTTCACAAATACCTCTTCTATGTTCCTCCCTTTTACTGACGACTTTAATTTTAAAATAAAACATATGTTTTTGCCTGAGAACCATTCAAAGACTCCTTAATTATACAGAAAACCAATCTAAGAAAAGGCATTAGGAAAGAAGCTGAAAACCATATCAAATATGTTACATGTAAAAGTTGTGCATACACACGCTTAGTTGAATACCTTGCTGCTGTAGTATATATTTTTAAATGTAATATTTTTTTTTACAAATCAGTGTAAGTGGTGTACAATTTGAACAATTCCAATGGCAGATTATTCCCCAAAGTTACTTATTACGTATTAAGCAATTTCTTGCCAGAATCTAGACACAAGAAGAGGTTATCCAGGCCATTAGTCCAATATTGTTAGACTTGGTCCTCTCTGCAGTGTCACCCTCAAATATTTTGCCTTCATTCCTCCTATTTTGCTGAATACTGTTTCAACAGCTTTATGAATCTTTATGAATCTTTGTACTTTACCACTGCTGTCCAAATCTAATGCATTTGTGCTCTCTCCCTTAAACATGATAAAATCTGCTTAGACCTGACTGGCATATTTAATTTACTGATAAGTCCCTTATAGAGTGGTATACCATAGACCCAGGAACTGTAAATTAAATGGTACTAGAGGGAATGCAGCACCTATTGCACCACCCACTTAAACCCCTTAAAACCTGTCCCAGGTGAGCCACTGCTGATTCAACTCAACAATATAACCCCCTTGCTATGCCTTAAACACCCCTTTTATATCATATACGTAACCCCAAGCTAGGCCCTAGGTAGCCCGTAGTGAAGGGTGCATTGTAATTAAAAGGTTGGACACATACTTGCATGTTTTACATGTTCTGTTGGTGAAAAATTCCTCAATTAGTTTTTCACCACTGTGAGGCCTACCTCTTCCATAGGATAGCATTTGTTGCCTTATTACATTTAATAAGTGCTAACTTTTGATTTGGAACAGGTGAATATTTTGTGTTTGGTGTCTGAGAAATCGTACAATTTTGAAAATGCCACTTTTAGAAGGTTGCCATTCTCCTGCCCCATTTGATACCTGGGTCACCTGACTGGATGTAGTAGGCAGTTGAACTATTTTTATTCCTCCCAGACAGCCACACAATAGAGGGATTAGGTGAACCTGGAGGTGCCATCACCTGGCAGGGTGGGGGTGGAGCTGGGCATGGCCTCACTTGCAACTGAATAGGCTGTGCCCTACCATCACACAAAGGACTTGTCACTCCTGCATTGCTCATACAGCCAGCTTGGAGACAAGGCAGGGGTCAGGAAACATCAAGCACTTCAAAAGGGAATTCTGTAGAAATGTCTCCTACTTCATAAACAGCACCAGGTATAACAATAGGATCCTCAGACCCATTCTTCAGTTCACTTTCTGGACCTGTGGAAGGACTCTCAGAGGACTGCCTTCTGCTGTGGCCTGCTGTGTTCTTCAGAGGACTACTTTGCTGCACCTGGAAGCACTGCTTTGTCTGCTGAAGCCTGCCTTTAACCCTCATAGCTTGGCCTGCTGTTTGAGCCCTGTTCTACTGCTAAATCCAGGACTACTAGAGTGACTCCAAGGGCTAGTTGGCTGGTCTCCTGATCAGAGCCTCATGGACAGAAAAGGCTCCAAACATCTTGAACCCACACCTGGATCCAGCCTGAGTGAGTCCTAACCTCCCAAGTGGGACCTCTCCAGTCCTGGACCCCCAGTGGTGGTGCTAAAGGTGCCCAGACAAATCCAACACTTGGGACTTAGAAAATATTTTGCTAAAAACTGCACTGGGAAAGGAGACTGAGACCAAACTGCTTGTCTATCCATCCAAAGTTTATTGCTGGCTGGTCTGACTTTGTGGCAGCTCCTGCTACTTTCTTATCCGTAGCAGCACATTGACTGGGCCCAATCCACTTTTTGTATCATACTTGTGCTCCGTCGTGGTCAGCCAGATTTTTCAACTTTGACTAGGTCTCATGCAACTAGATGTCCACGGCTGGTGCTTTGATCTTTTAAGTGCTCATTTTTACCATACACTTTAAAAACTCATAACTTTGGTTCCACTGATTTAATATTTGTCATTTTGGTTTCAAATATTTTATTAAAATGTATTCTATTATTCTAAATTAGTGTGGGATTCTTCTTGTTTTGTGCTTTCACTTTTTTTTGCTGTTTGTGTGCTTCATCGATACTTTAACCATTGCCTATAAGTTAAGACTGTGCCAAGCTTCTGGAGGGTCAAGCACCGATTCATTTAGTGGATTTTGTGGTTTACCCTGATGGGGATTGAGGTTATTGCTTGAGCAGGGAACACTCCCACTGAACCAACAACCCAATTTCTCATGAATATGTACTTTAGTTAGTTTAGTGCCTGCAAAGACATTCATGAAGACAAAAACTGATAACTAACTGTTATCAGTTACAGTCAAGCAATTGGAATTATGCGACAATGTAGGACCAGTTTATCCTGAAGGGCTCACTGAAATGTATCACTAAAAACGTTGAATTATATTGCTTAGTATGTGGCACAATATGTCATATAATTAGTAAGCTAATTTGACAATTTAACACACATAGTTTTTTAAATAAAATCATCCAAATACTAAATGAAATTACAGATGCTTATTAAGTAAAACAAGACCAAACACATCCCGCTCAAAGAGTTATTTTATATTTTTTTATTATTTATTTTTTATTAACACTGTACTGATTACTTCTCAGAGCAAAATAGTTTTCTAAAAAAATCAGCATTCAACTCCCTTCTTGTATAAAAATGTGTGCCTTTTTGACGTTGGGTATCACAGATGTATTTTACAATCTGTCTGTTAGTGTTTCTTCTTGGTGTTAAGATGTGATCACCACCTTTTCAAAAAAAGTACCAATCCAACATAATAGGGATGAATTGTAAATGGTGAGTCTGTGATTGGTAGTTAGGAATCAGTTTGTTTACAGGTACACTGAACAATCCCACATTGCATAAGGCCTTTTGAGCTGATTGGGGACTGTTTTAGTTTTAATTCAAAATGGTTCTGTCATTTAGGATTGTATGTTTTTGCATTTTTATTTGACAAAATATAATTTTTTCTCTTTTAATATTTTATTCTTATTTGTTAACATTTTGGTATTTTATCTATTACTTGCTCTTATGATGTGTTATAATGTGTTTACTATGCTTATATGGTCTTCGATCCAAATAAATGTTTTTGACTGAACTACTGACATTAAACATTACTATGTAAGACCCTCATTATGGGTGGTATGGTTTTTAATGTGATAATTATCACATCAATAAAATATGACACCAAGATTTTTGGAATTTATCAGATACAATATGTATTGCCTATTACGAATGTTGTCCATGAAAAGGGGCATAACATGCAGACTTTTTTGCTTACTTCACAAAAATCTGTATGTCCCAGGAATTACCAGACATTTTTCTCTTTTTAAATTTTGGCAGATTTGCCGTTCCAAAATGTAATGGGGGAGGTGTTTTTTATCAAATTCAGTCTTTACTGGGATGCAATAAAACCCCACAAAACTCGGTATTTAAATATATGTGCGGCAGCAGGAGTTACGGCACATCTATTTAATTATTGGCCCACTTGTAATAAGGGACTATAAATGAAAATAAGTCAGAACTTGGAGAGAACTAGGGTGATGTGGATAAATTGGGGTGATGTATTTCACAGTCTGGGTTCTGAAGATGAGAAGCCCATGGCGAAGTGTGCAACCCTGATCGTGTAGGGATCTGGCATTGGAGATTCACAGGATAAAGAGTTGTTTGGATATCATTGCAGCAAACACTGATGCTCATTGTTCCCAGAGACAGTGCTTAGTTTGTAAAAAAAAAAAAGCACCAGGTCTCTTGTAAGGTGCCCACTGCAGTACCAACACAATTTCTAACCATCGCACTCCTACAAGTGTGATAATCCAAACTGTTCCAGGCTACCAAAGCCATAAGGATAGCTTGGGCGGTAGGTATTAGTCATTCGTAATGTATATTAAATTAGAAAACATCGCCACCATGTGGTAGGCTGTCAGAAGTGCTGGTGTTGACAATTAAGTGTCGGTGCTGAGCAACGGAAACCACCGGCTCAAATGAAGCACTGCCCAGAGAGCTATATTTCAAATAGGGACAGCTGGAAGTGAAATATGCCAAAAGCACTCAATCATTCCTACAGTAGGAGAGGGAGGGTCAAGCCATAAAAAGCTGCAGATGAGTTGAATTAAATAGGAGTGTTTGGGAGCCTCAATATATTGGGGTTCAAGTCATCACGGAGGCTGATAGCGGAGCCATGAACTGACAGGGATTCAGACTGAAATGTTTAGAGGTTTGTCTATGTCTTAGTAATACTGAATTTGTGTTGGCATGATGTGCATTATGTTTATTTTGTCAAAACTCAGCTCCAGTTAAGACATCAGGCCTCCAGTAAATTTGCCTGCAAGGTGACAAACCCAGAGTAGTGAAAGATTGCAAATGCAATAGGTATGAATCTCCACTTGGGTTGGGAGGAAAGACAAACTATTCTCTCAACCAGCAGGCTGTTTGTGCATTTTTCAGATTGTGGTGCTTTCTACTTTGAAGAAGGGGTCCTCAGGAAAAGAGTAAAGGGCAGAGTCTGCGTCCAGGCTACGATGTTTATCGTCTGGAAAGGACTTGAAAGAAGGGAGGAGGGTTGGCAGTCTTTTATCGAAATTATTTTAGGCCATTTTTACGCCACTTACAGGGACTGACTTTGAGGCCCTAGTGTTCTCCGGGCAACTGTTTAATATGCAGTCTTTTAATGGCATGTTAATCTATTACGCGCCCGGATCCAGATGCGGTTTTGCTGATAAGCTCAGCGCGACCCATGAATCATCCATCCTTAATTCTAACTTTACAGTTTTGAGTGATTTTAATTTTCACTTGGAAACGGAGACTGACTCGGACTCTACAAAACTGATTGATATTATGAATGGTCTTGGACTGTCTTTAATAGCTAGCGGACCGACGTACTGGGCTGGACATATGCTAGATGGGGTTTCTTCTAACAACCCGTTTATTAACATTCTACCCTCTCTTCCCCTAACGTCGTCAGACCACTGGGCAATAAAATGGCAGTTAAAATTCCAGGAGAAAGTGCCACATAGGTCTGCAACACAACCAACCCCAGGGAGAGCCTGGCACAGAATTCAGCCAGCCGAGTTGGAAGCCATACTTACAACCTCACCCTGGCAGCTGGCACGCAATATAGACCAAAGTGTAGAAAATGTTTCCACTTGGATAGGCTCAGCCCTAGACAATTTGGCCCAGGTTAAATTAAAAACCATAGGAAAAGAAGTTTCCCAGCCCTGGTACAATGAGACTCTTAAAACCTCAAGACCAGAATGTCGCAGGCAAGAACAGAAGTGGAGGAAAAGTTATGAGTCCGAGCAAAAATTAAACTATAAACTTAAATTAGCCAAACATAAAAATTGTATTATAGCTGCTAAAACGCTTTATTATTCTTAGCAGATAAAACAGGCATGTGATACTAATAAAACCTTATTTCAAGCTATAAGAAAATTTGCAGATCCAGTTAATCTCATCTCAGAGTGAATAGCCAAGATCTTTGTGACGCTCTTGAATGTTTTTTTCAAGAGAAGATAGCAAATATTTTAAACAAATTTTCTGCAGGCAGGACAATTAGAGACTAAAGCCACAAACTTAGCGACAGGCCAAGCCAAGTTTCCGTCTTTCAAAGCTCCATCTGAAGAGCAGCTTAGGAGAATACTCCCCTTGGTTAAATCTGGCGCTCCTCAAGACCCGTATCCACCCAAGATAATGCATATGATTCCAGCACAGGTGGCACAACACCTCTCGCAGATCTTTGAAATAATGTTCACTGAGGGAGTCTTCCCCTTGTACTGGAAATCTGCCTCTGTTCTGCCTTTTCTAAAAAAGGCTAATCTCAATGCCCTGGACTTGAACAACTATCGCCCAATCTCCAGGCTTCTTTTTTGCCACCAAGTTGGTGGAGAAAGTAATGAACGAACAGCTAGCCAAATATATTGCTGAGAACTGCTTGCTGGATGACACCTAAGTCGGGTTCAGGAAAAATCATAGTACTGAATCAGTGCTGGTGGTAGCTACAGAGTAAATTCGAGAATCATTGGATAGTGGAGGGACTGCGGCTCTGGTTCTGTTGGATCTCTCCGTGGCATTTGAAACGATCAACCACGATATCTTGGTTGACCGTATGCGGAAATTGGGGATAGAGGGCTCTGCACTTAATCTTGTACAATCCTTCCTTGGGAATGAACAACCGACAGTGGCGCTAGGTAGGTTCACTCTAAATCTTTTTCCTTGCCTTGCGGAGTCCCACAGGTCTCTTCATTGAGTCCGACGCTGTTCAACCTATATGTCACGCCGCTAGCTAAACTTATTAAAGCATCTGGCTTTTCTCTAGCTTCTTACGCAGATGACACACAAATCGTGGTGTCAGTGGCAAAAAACGAGAACAATTCGGGTCATGCCTTTAGGACTTGAATGAGCGATGTTAGTAAGTGGATGGATAATAATTGCCTGAAGCTAAACTCAACAAAAACTGAGGTTATTCTTTTCGGCAAAAATCCCTTCCGCTACCAAATTGCAATATATTTGCCTCCTTTTTTCTTGAAAAGTCTAAAAAGATTGAAAGTAATCTCCAGACAGCAATTGAGCTCCTCCCGTTGATACCCCCAAATAGCCCAGGCCAGCATATGATTGTTCAGCACCCAGACCTACATGGACTCGCCCTCAAAAACAACGCGTCGTGGGAAACTTTCAAAACCTTTGATGAAAATGCCATTCTTAATATCTTAACAACACTTAAACCGTCAAACCACTTCTGCGACCCTCTACCAGCTAACATCTTCAATGAGATTAAAACCTCTTTACTCCCTCTCTGGACTAAGATAGTGAATGCTTTACTACTCCAAGGGGCTTTACCAGACTGCCTAAAATCAGGGCAGGTAACCCCCATTCTAAAAAAAACCACAGCGGATCATAAGAACCCCGATAACTTCCGTCCCATCTCCACCATTCCCTCTCTGGCAAAGCTCCTTGAGAAATGCGTACATACCCAGCTATGCAATCACATTGATCAGTTCCACCTTATTGACCAATTCCAATCTGGTTTCCGTCCAGGTCAAAGCACGGAAACAGTCCTTACCCACATAGTAGATGACGCACTTAAAATGCTAGATCAGAACAAATCTTGCCTCCTAATCCTCCTAGACCTATCCTCAGCCTTCGACACGGTCAAACATGACAGCCTCCTTGAATTACTTGAACACAGAATGGGATTATCAGGGGTTGTCCTAAATTGGGTTGCCTCATTTCTACACAACAGAAGTCAAAGAATTAAGGTTAACCAATCCTTGTCCACTACCACTCCTGTCACTTTAGGGGTCCCCCAGGTGTCCACCTTATCACCTACTCTCTTTAACCTGTTCATGGAGCCTCTAACCGAAATTCTGAAATTTTCCAATGTACAATACCATATGTATGCAGACGACACCCAACTATACCTTAAAATCTCCTCCCTGAGGATATCCGGCTACTCAACACAACTCTCCAAAAACCCAAAACTGGCTAACCAGAAACCACCTTAAACTCAACTCGCTCAAAACCGAATTCCTCTTAATTGTCCCACCAAAAAGATCCCTCGACATCGAAGATTGGAAGAAACACCTAAAGTTTTCAACTGCATTCCACACATTATAGATTCCACAAGATCACTAGGAATTACACTTGACAAAAATCTCAACATGCAAGAGCACATCAGCTCAGCCACCAGAGGAGCAAACTCTCAAATGAGTATTCTAAGAAAAATAAAACCCTTCCTCCCCTGCGACGACCTTAAATCAGCGGTGCAAGCGCTAGTTATCCCCAGATTAGAATATGGGAGTGCTACCCTATGTGGTCTGCCAAGATCCAGGTTGGCTCCACTAAGGGCATCCCTTAACTCTGCTGCAAGGCTTACCCCTGGATCGAAAAGGTACAGCCACATCATTCCAGATCTGAAGGCACCAAACTGGCTCCCTTATGAGGCAAGGATTCAGATAAAAATTGCTTGCATGTCCAACAAAGCCCTACACTTCAATACACCGAAGTACCTAGCTGACAAACTGGAACTGTCCGGTGGTGGCAGATCATCTAGAAGCACCAGCACTTTACTGTTGAAACCTCAAAAATTTCGAAAAAAGAAAACCTACAACCGAGCCTTCTCCGGGTTAACCCCTAGAATCTGGGACTCCCTGCCCCCTGAAATCAGACTGATCCCTTCAATCACTTCATTCCAAAAAAAGAAGTTAAACTGCTTTTAATGAACAAATCTCTACCCTGAACCCACAAACTTATTCTCTGGATACTGATCTGACCAGCTGTTCTCCAACCAGGGCTTACACGCCGTCTAAGTACTGGTTTATAACTCACTGTCTCACTCCTGATTGCAACGGACATCGTCATCGTTTATGTTTCTTGGTTATCTATTTTCTACTTATTTAACTAATCTGTAAAGCGCTCTGATACCCTCTAGGGTCAAGTTCGCGCTATATAAAACTTTATAAATAAATAAATAAATAAAATCATTCTGGACACCGGGATGGTGGCCTCCTGAACTGGGCTCTCCTCCAAAACCAGTGACCAAAGTGAAGAATTTAGGAATTTTGCTTGATGAGGAGCTGAAGCTTAAAGATCATGTCAATAAAGTTACATCTTCATCCTTTTGTTCATTGAGGCTAGTAAACAAAATCGAAACATTTTTGCAGTAGGATCTTTTGAAAACAGTAATCATTTCTCTGGTACTTTCAAGGCTTGATTACTGCAAAAGTCTATACCTCAATCTATCAGTGGGTTCCTTGAAGAAGCTTCAGACTCTGTACAAAGCAGCAGCTGGATGCCTTTTTAAAATTCCTCACTTCGAATCAGCAAGAGAGGCCATTAAGAAACTTCACTAGCTGCTAGTTAAACAGCGTATTAGGTACAAGGCACTCTGCTTGGCCTATAAATCGCTGCTGAGCCTAGGTCCATCTCGGTTTAAGGATAAGCTTCGATGGTACATCCAAGACAGGACCTTACGGTCAGGATAAGCTAGGAACGTAGCAGTCCCTTCCTTTAGAAGAACAACCTGGAGTGGGAAAAGCTTTTTAAGGACTGCCTCCCTTCTTTGGAATAGCCTACCCCTGAAGCTCAAAACTGCTCCCTCGCTATCAATTTTCAGAAAATCTTTGAAAACCGGGCTTTTTGTTCAATAATAGAAGCTGTGTTTTTCCCTTGAAGTGTGAAGGGTCTTCATAAGGACACCAGAGTCTGTAGCCTTATCAGTCTCTTTAGCGCTAAGACGCCCCTGGGCAGGAGTTTGCGCTTTTTAAATTTCTCCTTCATTCATTCATCCATTCCTACAGGTATGCATGGGCTACAATCCACTCATGTAATAAAGGCCCAGCTCTTAGTTTTGGTCAAGCTCCTTTAACATTTGAAAGGTATTTAAATGTTTCTGTGAAACTGGCAAGGAGTGGCTGTTAGTGGTGGGTCAGTGGTAGTCTGAACACCTGAGAGCCAGATGGTTTGCTTTGTGGTCTAGTGCAGCCTCTTGGGGTGTTGCATAATGAAAGATAAACATCACCTAGAGAGCACCTGAAATGTAGTGTTCATTGCAACAGAGTTGATCTTCAGAATGCTGCCCTAATACATAGGGAACTAGCAGTTTAATTACTCACAGCTCTACTACAGAGACAAACCTGGTGTAGTGTAGCACTCAATGGTGGCTTCTGGCACCTTTTAAAACCAATCCCAGAAAGGCAGGAAAGAGACCGCTTTTAACCGCTTTCCCCTTTAAGGTGTGAGACATAAACTTACTCTCTTCCGAGCACATCAAAAGACCAAGCGTGCTTAGTTATTGCTTATGTAGGTGAGAGTTTGTGGAGTTTGAACAAGAAGGTCACTTTTACAACCGGGCCATTAGTTCAATCTTGGTAGTTGTACTGTGACCACCTTCTGTTTCTAAATGGATTTAAAACTTTGCAAATAATTATTATGTCTAGCAGGACTATCAAGATGCCTACAAATATCTGAAAAAAAGAAATCAACACATCCAATAAACCTTTCCGTTTCTTTCTACTTTCCGTTTATAATAAAAGTGTCCACCTTTTAATTGCCACGAGGTCCTTGTAGGTGGTCACGTGAGAGTACTGCTCTTGAGGTGTTAACTACACATTGCTGCTCTCAATGAGTCGAGCAGGTATAGACGCAAGGCTTCAACAGGAAATGGGAGAGATGCGACAGAAAATGTCTCTCGTGGATAGCTGTGTTACATGGTTGATGTAGAAGACAAGGGGGGGAGGTTTCTGCACCCTAATGCTGGTTTTGTCCATGATTTTAAAAGAAGAGGTACAAAAAAAGTAAGTGCATACGAGGAGTTATGGGAAATGACATTAATATATTTGGTTTTACTGCGGACTCCAAATATATAAACTCAGTTTTCCAAGGCTTTTGTTACGAATGCCAAAGAAGTAGTGAACACTACACATTACTTTAGTAGGCGCAAACCTTCGATTCTATGGTGTGGTGGAAAACTGTGTATGTGAAAGGAAGCTAAGAAAGGGAGAAAGAATAACAGATCACAGATTGAAATGTAATCTCAACTATGAACAAGTGAAGTAGTAGCCTCTGTGTGCAATGCACCTTCTCACAGGGGTGAGAGGAGGAGCGATGGGGTCCACGGGGTGAATGCTGGGAAGAGAAAGCTGACCTCGGACTGCGATTGGGTTGCGTAGATGATGCTCCTGTTTGGAGCAGTACTTACTTCTGACACGTCCATTTTTTACCTGTTCTTTCATCGAAATAGATTCGCTGCCAGAAATTTGGCCCCTTTACTAAATGATTGTAAAAAGGGAAATTTCGAGCAACTACAATCAACATCTCTTCGTGTTTTCTTTAATGTTTCTTGGCTCCCAAAAGGTTTACAGAAATCATGCTTAATGCCTCGTCCTCGTGCACATCAGGGAGAAAGTGGTAAAATTATGTTCACCTCAAAATACCTGCAGCCATGTGACTGCTGCTGGCTGCTTAAACCTGCTGCCTTTGACAAGGAGGCTGTCTATCAGCAGCTCCATACCTCACAGGCCCGAAATACAAAAAACAGCCCTGAAATGCAAAATCCACCGATTTGACAGGCTTGTCTACATAGTTTTACTGCCTTCTAGCTCTCAGCAGGAAGGTGAGGGATGCAATTAGCTTGGATGAGAACGCAATTAGGCAGATCAGCACGTAAAACTGCGATGGCCGAGACCCAACGCCGGCGCTCAACGGGGCGTGGATAAGTGATGGAGCGGGAGACAGCTGTAAGGCGCACTGATGCTAGAAGGGCAGAACAGATGTGGAATGCTGAGCTAGAGTCATGGAAGGAGTATCCCCTGCAGCCCCCCTTCACTTTAACCTTTGAACCAGAGGCAGACCACAATCGATCAACGTTCTTAGCTTCCGTTTTGCCCTTTTCCTCCTAGCATCATGTGCAACCAGTGTGGTGACCGTCTCTGCAAGAGATGACCCTTTTTGGGGTCTGTTCCCTGAAACCAATCTATGCCTTATAGCTCTAGGGCATAAAGTCCATCTCGTTGAAACGGGAGGTAACTGGAGCATTGTTCTTCACCCATACATCTAGTGCAACCAGTGTGGTGACCGTCTCTGCAAGAGATGACACTTATTAAGGTCTGTTCCCTAAAACCAATGCATGTCCTATAGCTCTAGGGCGTTATGTCCATCTTGTTGAAACAGGAGGTAACTGGACAATCGCTAAATACGCCATTTTGCTTCAGCACATTAAGCAAAAGACTGTCCAATATCTAATTCGTGTTTTCAATCAAATCTAATGGAACCAACAGTGGTCTATCTTAGTCAATGGGGACAGAAGTAACCACTGGACCCTTTCATACTCCTATTTACAGAAGAGAAGGGGCTGGATCACCACTGATCTTCATTCTGAAAGACCTCTGATGGTGCACAAAACATGTTGGTACCCCGCAGGGGGATTGCACACTAAGAACCATCTGATGCAGCTCGCGAGCTTCGAAAGGTTTCTGCCGGAGGTTGTTGATCCCCAGTGGGCACCTGCTGGGCCCATGGCTGTCCCTTTTCATTTGCTATAGGTGTATTTAGTTTCTTGACTTACCTTATCTGGTCATTACATTTTACCTCTTACATTTGAAGTAACAAGGAAGGTGTTAAAATCCTCTTGTCTGTTTTCAGCACCTGCCCAGGCACAGAGGAAATTCTATATATAATTTTGTCTGTTCAGGAATTACCCCCTGCCTGCAACTTTGACAGCTCGGCTATTGGGTGGTAAATATTCCATCATCAGGTCCATGTGCGTTGATACCATTTTACTGAACTACAAGCGTAAGCTGAGATCATAATGATGAGATTCAGAAAGCAAAACAACGAAGCAATTTCAAGCAATGGCTTCGGTTCCTTATAGGCTGAGTGATACACATTAGAACATAAAAGTAAATAGAAGACAGGCTAGATCTGGAGATATGATGAGGTGTTTGGTTTTGAAAATACTGGGGAATGAGCAGCCTCACTGGCCCTGTAGACTTAAGTGTTAAGTGGAGATACCAAGAAAAGAGAAATATAAAATTCCACACATTGGCATTAGAACGGGATAATGGCCTCCCCTACAAGTGACTTGAGTGAATGAAACTGAATACCATTTTCTTTATAGATAGAAAGTTAGACAAGTGTGTTTGAAGCACAACCATTGAACATTCAACTGCAGTCTGGTGGGGAGTTAGGCACATGCTGTGGGGTCGTTCTTTTGTAAGTCCTACAGCTGTGATCCTTAGGTCTCTCGAGGTTTTTTCTGTGCTTTTGATGCTGGTATCAAGCTGAATTGTAGCTGATAACATTTTTTTGTGAACGTGGATTTCTGTGTAGAGTGATGAAAGCTATGTGCCTCAGTATCAGTAATATTAAACACAATTCGGGAAAAAATGAGGGGGAAGAGAGGACTGGAACATGTAAAGAAAAAAAGGGGAGACAGTCAGGGAAAAGCGAATGGAGTATTTAGCTTGCTTGGCAACACCAATTATTTTATTTTCAAAATTCCTCCTTAGGCAATATTTTGTTTAATTGAATTTCACAGACAATCATTTTAAGAAGGGGGTCAAGAAACTCTACACATCAGGATATCGATTTTTAGATCCCTTGTTTCATTTAAATATATTAAGTGTCTTTTTTTTTTTTTTTAAATTGGTCCCTAGTTAATTGTGGGAAATCAATCTTTTTACATGGTTTCCCCATTGTTTTTGCTTTGAAAATATGACCTTTTGACCTCTGAAGAACCTGAGGTCTGCCGGCCAGATCTTCATTAGTTGAATTTTCTATTTATAAGAAAAATGGTTTAAATCTAAAGTAGACATATCTGGAATTTTTGTAAACCAACTACAGATGTTTGCTAAAGACCTGCATAGTTGTTCAAAGTCCAGACAGAGGTTGCAAGCGTGAAGGAATGTTGCTTTGGAGGTCTTGCAGATGAAGATGCTCTCGGATCCTTGGCTGGAGTAACTGATCCAACTTTGCAAAGAGATTGTTGAAGGACAGAAAGGAACAACAACACAGTCATGATTGATTTCTTTGAGTAAACAGACTTTAAATAGCTTTTGTCTGAAAGCGTATCCCACAAACAGGTATCTAGGTGGATTGATGCAAAATGTGGAGTGGGGAAAGCCTGGGATGTTTAGTTTGGTTTACTAAAACTGTTGTGCTTCACTCACTTCCAGCAGAGAGTTGACCGGAACCAGAGAAGCGAGAAGGACGCGTCTGCTGCAGTATTGACGAGCTGCATGACTACCAGACCTTAGAATGATCTGCCTCCAGCTTTGACTTGAATCTGTGAGACAATCTACTCCAAAGACTAGTGGGGCTAGCTCCTTTCTGATAACCATGGATAGTAGAGTTCAGGTAAGCCTACCTGTCCTTCTGCAATGTCTTTTGAATGAATGAATGAATGAATAATATTTATAAAGAACGCTCTTACCTCTAAACAGGGGTGTCCTGGCGTTAGAGTTCATTAAATCAGACGCGCACATTCCAGCTGTTGAAATAGCCACGTTTTGAGAGACTTTCTAAAAGAAGGATAATCCGATATCAGCTTCAAGGTCACAGGCAAGAAGTTCCACAACTTTGCAATACGGTAAGCGAAAGAACTCCCTTCCCCATGGAAACGTCTATATTCAGGGACAAGCACAAGACTAGCCACTGTTGAGCAAAGGGTATATGCACCGGAGAGTATACAGGGATATTCCTTGACAAGTATGTGGGGGGAGTGCCCTTCATGATTTTAAAAGCCAGGCAGAGAGCCTTGCAAGCACATCTCTGACAAATCAGTAGCCAATGGAGCATAGGGAGAAGAGATTTGACTGAGGTCCTAAAGGAGAGTTTCAAAATGACACAGGTCACTTCTTTCTGGCCAGTTTGGAGTCTATCCAGCAGATATGAAAGTAGTCCTAGATAAAGGACATTGGCGTAATCTAGGGTGAAAAAATCAGAACCAAGACCATTGTTTTTCAAGCCTAGATACGCTAGTAAGGAGGGATTTTCTGGATGGCTCGTAACATCACAAAGCATTAAGATGCTACTGAGGTGCTGCGAGTAGTAAAGGACAAATCAGAGTCGAAGAGCACCCCCAGATTTCCAGCACAGGAAGTGGGAGAAGGTAAACCATTTGGAGCCCCACTTATGATTATCAGTGCCAAAAAGAGACTCTTGTTTTTTCCTGCATAGAGTTTCGAGAAACTTGAATTCATCCATTCCCAAACGACCAACATGCAAGCAGGGAAATGGCTCTGAGTTACCGTCAGAGTCTCAGAGATGAAAACTATAATCTTGGTGTGGTCAGAATACATCATGCAGGAAAAGCCTAGGATCTAATTAAAGTCCCTAAAGGAGCCACATATATGTTAAAAAAATGTGGGGCTCAGAGAGGATCCTTGAGGCACACCACAGAGTAGAATAAAGCACTCAGAGATAAAAAGGGGTAAAATAACAGCTAAATCTCTCAGAGAGAAAGGATTTGATCCAAGCCAAAGTCATGCCTGTAATTTATATGCCCATACTCTACTAGGAGCATGGTGGACATCAGTATCAAAGATTGCAGAGAGGTCCAATTGGTTAGAGAAGATCGAACTGCCATGATGCAAGAAAGCTCTAATATCCTCTTCTACAACCAGAAGGGCTGTGTCTGTGCTATGAGATGGTCTAAAACTGGATTGGGCCTCGCCCAGTAGCTTATTCTTTTCCAGATAGGAGATTAATTGGTGATTTACATGACTTCCAATTATCTTCGAGATGTAAGGAAGCAAAGTAATGGGCATATAGTTTTTAAGAATCGCCGTATTTATGGGTTTTTTAGGCTGAGGTGCTATAAACACATGTTTTAAATGATGAGGAATGGTAGCAGTATCCAGTGATTTATTGTATAGTTCATCTCGTTTCACCAAGCCATGGTTAGGGTGTAAGGGGGCCAAGGATCAGCTCTCAAATCAGATTTTATAGATAACATCAAGGAGTTGAGCATTTCTGTACTCAGAAGGAAGATTCTGATGAATAAAAGTTAAAATTAGCTACAGTAATACATTCACCCCCAGGAGGGATTGTCGGATATAAAAGACGACAAGATTTTCAAAAGTTTGTCTTTGAAGAAGACAGATAAATTATCACACAGGTAATGAGTATGAGATATGGTACTTGAGCAAATGTTGAGAGATAAAAAACTTGAGAATTGAAAATACCTCTCTAGAAAGGTTCTTGGCATTTTCGATCCTACTCGCGAAAACTTAGCTTGAGCGGATCGAATATAGTGATGGTATTTCTTAGTGGCTGTGCAATAAGCTTCTTTGGCTTCCTCCTTATAGCCCTTCCTCCATAGACGCTCAATGCAATCTAGATGCTCTGAGTTTCTCAGAATACCAAGGTGCTGATGGATTAGCTCTATGAGATTTAGTAGTCCAGGTGGGGCAATTTTGTCCAGAGAGCTAATTAACCAAATCATCTCTAGAAAGTTTTCAGATAGTGAGGGTGATAAGTTGAGTGTATCAGGTAGTAAGGCAGACATCAATGTATCACCACTGACCTTCTAGGTCTAGTCAACCTCTCAGGCATATTGGTAGTGCGGGTAGAAGAGCCTAAGGGAAGCATTATGCTGAACAGGGCCAAACAATTATCCGTTCACGTTAAAGGTAAAGGAGAGGAACCCAAACAAGAGCTGACAGAGGAGGAAATAGGATTGAGACTATGACCTGCCTATGAGTGGGTAAATGACCCACATGCTTTAGGCCAACTGCCTCAAGCGCATTGGTGAGTACCCTGGTGTCCATGTACTTTTTGTTGCTCAAATGGAAATGTGAACCTCCCAACAGCATAAAGTAGATACGTTTAGAATTAAAGGAGACAAATACATCCATGAAGAGAACCCTTTATAGTCATGAAGTTAAAGTTCTAGAACTTCTTCCAAAGTTGATAGGCAGAGATTATATCTAGACTAAGTGCTAAGCCTACCCAAAAAGGTGCGATGACTGCAACTTCATTTTACTGGTTTTCCCACCGAGAGTTTTTTGGGGAGGAGATAAAGTCTGCAGAAGGGATTTATATGATCTTGTGGAGCCCTTCCCAGCTTTTGCTTCCAGGCTGGCCATGCTAAATATTTTTTGTTGTTGAGAAAAGTCTCTAAGTTCAAAGGTAAAACTTTGGTCGGTCAACCATCAATTTTTATTGTGTTGCAGCTACTATGAGTTGGCTGAGTCTGTCTTACTGCACCCAGTTGACCAACAATGATTTTTTTCATGTTCCATTTTTTTAATGGCGTGTTTTTTATTTTTTGCTAGAACGTTTGATCCATACATCCAATGGTGTTCATTTTTGCTTTCCATATAACATTGTTTGGGTCATGTTGGAGCTCATTGACAGCTCACACCAAGACTGGCCTCTCTCACAGTTTGACCATGTGATCTCCTACAATAATAAACAATTAATTAATAATGGCAATTAGTAAATATTATATAGCATTTATGAAGCTTTACAATAGAGAGGCAAGGTAGTTTTATAAGTAGAAAACTTTTAATTTGAATCTGATTTCAATAGGGATGCAAGGATCTGTGAATGTGATATCCTGGTTTGTTACGAACCTGACTATGGTGGAATCTATTCCACACCAAGGGACAGAGGAGAACAAGGACTTTATCAATTAGCTCCGGGTCTGGACAGGAACAGTACTTCAAGCGGAAGTGTCTGCAAAGCTGTGAGGAGGATAATTACAAGTTATGCTGTAATTGGGCAAATGATAGAAGCTGTGGGTCTAAAAATACATCCCTTAGTGTGAGAGTGTCTGCTTTTTTCCATGCTTTCTAATTTAACAGTTTAATATGCATTCGGAGTATCTCTATATAGGGCATATTAGAGTTGATATTTTATGCATTTACATAGTTTTCTGTACCATTTTCAACATTTAAAGAGGGTTTTCTTTAGCATGTCACATAACATGCCATTTAACATACCATTAGCAATTGCTTGAAGAATACAATGAAATATAATGTTCTGCGGTATCTGCAAAGCCCATTGTCTGCCAGTGTCTCAGGGACTCATTTAAAATTTTACACTGTGGGAGCATTGCTATGGACTGGCAGTGTTCTCTCTGCCAACTCTTGGTTCCGCCACTCTATGTAGAGTTGGTGGAAGTGCTGGGGTTACAGCGGCAGAACGTAGCTGTTCCACCGTATAAACCACTGACCGGATGGCCCATCTGACACAGGGCCATGAGGTCACACAAATGATTGGTTGCATGAGGTCTATCACTCATTTTTGCTACCAGTGCCACCATGCCCAGCTGCCCACATGTGCAGGAAGAAGACCATCTGCAAATAAGGGCCATTGCTTTCAACACATGGAACCTGCTGAGCAAAGTGCTAGCTCCTTCAAAGAAGCTGCAACAGGGGCAGCTCCACCGAAAGCACAGAGATCCCCGCCTACCTGACATGGATCTTTGAAATATAGGAGTGGGGCTCCTCTTGGGGAGCGGAGACCAAAGCTTGGAGGGCTGGGGGCCTACTCAACACACTCTACTGAGGCCATCGGTCTTTTGGCACTGAGAGAGTCTTGGATATGTTATAGGGGTGAGTGGTGTGTCCCGGTGCCAGTGTTTCTTTCTTTCTATTTCCCTGTCCTCTTTTCACTCTATTGTATACTTTGTGTCTGCCTGTGTCTCCTATTCCAAAGTCCATGTATGTGTCTCTTGTATGACTGTCTGTTTCTCTTAGCACCATATCGGTATCTGTATCTCCAAACCCAATGCCCATTCTGTGACCACCTCTGTGCATCTAGTCCTAGAGTCCTGGCCAGTGACCAAGTAGCCCATGATATGTGTTCATCTTTACTGTATCGGTATTAATTTATGTGTTTCATGCTACAATGCCCATGTCTGTGTCCCTTGTCCTTGTGTGTATCTATGTCTCCTGTCTCAGTAGCTTTATCTTTATCTCCATGCAAAATATATTCTGTATCCTTTCTTCCTGTCTCAATGTGTGTCTCTTGTCTTAATGTATCTCTCAGGATCTCTGTCAGAGTCTCCTGTATAAATGGGTTCTCCTTTTTTTAGGGTTTCATGTCCATGGCTCCTGTCCAAGCCTGTGTACAGGAGTCCCCTGTCCCAGTGTGTTCCTCTTTTCTCACGTTCAAGTGTGCACCGGCGTCTCCTGCCCCAATGTTTGTCTTTGCCTCCTCTTCTTTTGTCTATGAAAGCTCTCTCCATGTCTTAGATGATGTCTCCTGTCTTTGTCAAATATCCCAATGTCCACAGGAGCATAGTTTAAAGAAGGGGCGGGGGGTGTTTGAGGTGTTCCACCCCTCCTAATAAATATATTTTGTGATAAATAGTTGGCTACAATTGCTTTCAGCTGGGTATGGTGAGGTGTCTATCGGATTTCACCAGAGATTTTTACATCTACACAGGCAAATACACACACGCAATCTCCCTCATTCTTTTTTGAAATTCTTCAAGAATGGTGGTTATTTTTACATAATTTTGTGTCAATCTGCATTCTTCTCCCTTTCCACTGACACTTAAGCCCCTCTCATGCACCTTAGCCTTAAATGCCTTCGTGATTGGTGGAAAATCTGAAGCTCACCCCCACAATCTCACTGACCAAGCTACGACCCCGAGTGTCCATCTACGAGCATTCTTGCCTCCTCTCCCCTGCCTGTGACTTCTTTTTCAAAACCAATGTACATTTTTACTGTCTCTTGAACCACTGTCCATGCTCTTTGTCTTTGTCCATCACTCCTTTCCAGTATCCATGACTAATTTTCTATTCTCTGTGTCTCCTGACCCAGTGACCATGTCTATGCCTCCTTTACCAGCGTCTTCATAACCTGTATTAACATACTGTTGCTTAGTAAGATACTGGCACATATCAGTAAGTACATTTCAAAAGCCTGCAGTGGTACAGAGGGAAAATAAGATACAGCTAGATGAACATGGAGACCCAAAGAACAATTTATTGTACAGCTATTGGGTTGATCTTCAGAATTCTAGAGCCAAGTGTTCTATTTTAAGATGCAAACAGGCTCATTTGTGGAGTAAATCTTTATCCAGCTGCACAGATTGACCTAAATGACCATTCAGGAGCATTGTATTTGGATTCAAAGTGAGGTAAACACCTTGTCCTCAATTCAAGCCCAGTTACCTAAATAGCTGTAGATACAGGTTTACTGACACAACCCGGTAAATGGAAGCCAGAGGTACCATCAATTTACGGCACACAGCTGGAATAGAACTGTTCTCATTCTCAGACACACACAGAGTAGCCTACACCAAGACAATTTGAAACTAAAGTATCTGCCTTGTTGCAAGCCCAAGAAATATGCACTGTCATGTTTACACTAACCATTCAACTCAGAGGTATCTTATGCAACTCCTGCTATAAACAACACGAAGAAAAGACTCATCTGGCATCTCTGGCTCCCAGTAACAGCAGAACAATGGTACAACATCAAACATCATTACGTATTATCAATATGGCGTCCTCTAGGATGATACAGTGGTTCTTCCACCACTTGCTTCCTTTTATCACTTTACTGCACCGATCAGAACCGTGGCAATGCAGCTGCACCCCTATAATGTGGAGTAGCGTATGAAGTGCAGAAGGGGGACTATGGATGAATCAGAGGGAAACAAAGAGCTTCACATCAAGATGAGCTATGACAGATTTATCAAATAAGACGGCACATATAATGTCCCTCGTCTATGGCCCGCTTGGTCTATGTTCCATGGCAGTCTTAGATTACGGGTGATATGGTTGCGGCACAAAATATTGCATGGCGAAAGAACCACAGTCTCGTTTTTTTTAAAAATGAAGGAACACGGGGTGAAGTTAGTTCGACATTTTATTGGTAGTATGAGCACAATTTATTTACAACCAAGCACGTCCATCCATCCAAAAGAGCATGACAGCAATCACTAAACCATACCAAAACTCCATTACATCTATACATTAGTGGATGGAAACCTCCCCCTGTATGTTGTTACTTTGTATCGTTACAGATTGGCCCCTGATGAAGGGACATAGGTCCCAAAATGCATCTTTACGTGAAGTTGTATTTTAAATTGCGTGTTTGAAAATGCCACTTTTAGAAAGTGGACAATATTAGCCTGGATAAGTATCCAAGAACTGAAGGTGCACTACTACAGTGTCACTTGATCCCAAGTGTACTTTCAGTGGTAAAAATATTTTAAATGTGTAATTGTGACTATTTTAAAACAAATAATCAATGAATCATTTATATATCAGGCATTATCAAAACACTTCCAAACATGACAAATAATGAAGTTATCCGAAATCTGCATTTATTCAATCCATGGCAGAATTTCTTCAAAGAAACGCGATGATGCTTTACTCAGCATAACAAATTAGATGACAAAGGATTTTTCACTTTCCCAATGCATTTCGGGCGTAATTCTGCCCTTCGTCAGGGGAATCTAAAACATCAATAATTACAATGAGTATCACAAGGAAATCGTGCCAAAAGCTATATACATCGTGCTAAGGTTTAATAGAGCTCATACAGACAAAACAAGTAAAGCCATTATTCATGAAACAAACATGCTGACCAGAAAAATGTAATAGTGAAAGATAAATCGAACTGGAAAAAAGCGTAAGAAAAACGTGAGAGAGATGAAAACAGTGCGACCCGAAATATAAATATGTGCACCCAACATGCAGTGAAAAAATAGTCAAACAAATGAATAAGATACCTTGAACAAATGCCAAATGCACAACGCGATATTGACTACTGGCACAAAATTTGTGCCCACTGTAAAACAAATGAGTGAAGTAGGTTACAAAAAAGCACTCGTGTTCAACAAAATTAAAAAAAGAAGAAAGAAGAAGGAAGGAGAAGAGAAATACCTTTAGTGCCGACTGCTAGTGACCACAAAACGGTTTAAAAATTCTAAGAGAAAAAAATAAGAACTCGAATGAGTTCGACGTTCTGCAAATGTATGAGGTTTAACCTGACTACAAAATAAAATAAATAAATCTTACCGAAACGCTGGTGATGCATCCAGCGAAAGTCTCACAGCCAGAGTAACAGACGTGAAAAGCAATGTGACCCATTCGAAGTGTGCCGGAAATAAACGAAACCTCAAACTGCGTACCTTACGTCCTAATAGTGACAATAGAAACAGGACTAGTTCGGAATTGTGAGCCCAGTAAGCGCTCGCAAAAAGACGAGCCAAAAAGCAAAGAACAAGCAAGAGAAACTCAAGAGAAAGGACAAGTGAGAGACACCCAAGAAAAGAGGAAAAGAAACAAATCGAAAAAGCAACTCAAATGTTGAACAAGCATTAGCCGATGTCAAACGAAATTGGTGAACAAAAATTACGTTTTGACCATGAAAAAGTATTCAATAAAACGAAATACTGCTTTACAAAACCAGTGAACTAAAACAACATGATAAAACTACAAATAAATGGTAAAAAATCATTACTACATGCTCTACAGCCTGCCTATACAAAACTTATATAGGTCCTGCTTATACAAAACGAAGTCAATCAGAATAAGACCATCCAAGAGATCTAAAACAATGGTCAACATGAGGTGCTGCAGTGCAAATACTCACAAAAAACACGACAATTCAAACTTGTCATTTAACCCTTTCGGGTGAAGCGTCTCAAGAAACCAAATCCAGTGCGTTTCGCGCTGTAAAAGTAGTTTGCATAAATCTCGACCTGGTAATGGTTCAATGACTTCGATTACACTGAATTTGAGTTGTGCGATAGTGTGTTGGTTATCTACCCAGTGTTTAACCAAGGAAGAACTCAATGTTTTAGTGCGTATCCTACTTTTATGTTCAGTGATTCGAGTTCTTAAGGTCCTCTCAGTTTTACCCACATAATATGAGCCACAGGGGCATTTGATCACATAAATAACATGAGTGCTGTTGCAGATGGCAGTAAAATTAAACTTAATGTTTCTACCTGATCTAGGGTGAGTGATCGATTGCCCTGTTAACACATTGTTACAATGAGAACAATGTAGACACTTAGTCATTCCTTTGTGTGTACTCATGGTGGAGGGTAACGAAGATGTCAATATCTCTTTCAAGTTGCGTGACCGTTTATATGCAAACAGTGGAGGATGTTCAAATAACCCTTGAAAATCAGATTCAGTTTGAAGCAATTCCCAGCGTTTATTAACAATCTTTTTGATGTGATTCGACTGGGATGAAAAGGTGGAATCAAACACTTCTCTAGGTACGGTTTGCCTGTGAGTCTTCTTCTTAAAAATCATTTCTAGCCACTTGTGATGCTTTTATTTCAGCTTGATCTAAAATGTCACGAGAGTATCCCCTGGCCATAGACTGTTTCTTATATTCCTGTATTGTTTGCTGGCTTAAATCAGGATCAGAGGTAATCCGTCTGATCCTGGTAAATTGGGAATACAGGAGATGACGTTTAAGAGACCACGGGTGGAAACTTTGAAACAACAATGCGTTGTTCCTGTCTGTACTTTTCTTGAAAACCTTGGTATTAATCTGTATCCCATTCAATTCTATAGAAACATCCAGATAAGAAATCATCTGGGAATCTATAGAGGAGGTGAACTGGATCCTTGGATTCTTCTCATTGAGTGCGCTAATCAGAGCTTCCAAGTCAATGCGTCTGCCATGCCAAATGATTAATATATCGTCTATGTAACAACGATATAATATCAAATTGCTCTGCCAGTTAGAATTAGACAATATGTGTTCAGATTCAAATTTGGACATAAAGATGTTGGCATAACTGGGAGCTCCCGAAAAACCCCTGGAGGTCCCGTTGGATTAAAGATAAAAACGATCTTTCCACTTAAAGTAACTGTGAAATAAACAAAAATGTAAAAGTTCCAGCAATAAAACTTTATTGACACCGGATACCTCGTGACGCGATAGAGCCCACTCTATAGCTTCTAAGCCTTCCATGTGAGGGATGGAGGTGTACAACGCCACCACGTCTACTGTGCATAGCCAAATTTCTCCAACCTCCGGAATCTGAACTTCATTAAGGATCTGCAACAAGTGAGTAGTATCTTGAAGATAGGTGCTACCTGCTTGAACAATCGGCTGTAAAAATGCGTCTAAATATTGACCAAGTGGTTCATGTAAAGACCCACAACCCGACACAATCGGTCTAAGGGGTGGGTTCGTGAGATTCTTATGTATTTTGGGTAACATGTATAACCCTGGTCTACATGGAAATTTAGTAGTCAGAAAATCTTTAGTTTTGTCAGTAATCCATCTCATTTCCTTGGCATGAATCAATATGGATGCAAGCAAAGTCAAAAAAGAGTCAGTGGGATCATTCAACAATGGAATATATGTAGAATCATCCAACAAAATCATCTCAATTCTGGCTTTACTTGTTTTGTCTGTATGAGCTCTATTAAACCTTAGCACGATGTATATAGCTTTTGGCACGATTTCCTTGTGATACTCATTGTAATTATTGATGTTTTAGATTCCCCTGACGAAGGGCAGAATTACGCCCGAAATGCATTGGGAAAGTGAAAAAATCCTTTGTCATCTAATTTGTTATGCTGAGTAAAGCATCATCGCGTTTCTTTTGAAGAAATTCTGCCATGGATTGAATAAATGCAGATTTCGGATAACTTCATTATTTGTCATGTTTGGAAGTGTTTTGATAATGCCTGATATATAAATGATTCATTGATTATTTGTTTTAAAATTGTCACAATTACACATTTAAAATATTTTTACCACTGAAAGTACACTTGGGATCAAGTGACACTGTAGTAGTGCACCTTGAGTTCTTGGATACTTATCCAGGCTAATATTGTCTACTTTTGTATATGGAGGCTGACAGAGCCCCCTACAGGGTGCACACTTCAATTTAAGAAGCTTTTTGATGAATAGATTACTGAGTTTAAATTGATTATTTTTGAGTGCACTCGTGCTGTATTCCTTTTTCGTTATATAACTTTTAGAAAGTGGGCATTTTCCTGCTTAACCAATCTGTGCCTCTGCCTGTCTGTAGATTACATGTCTGGGTTGGTTGACAGTTGGGATCTTGTGCATTCACTCTAGACAGTCACACAAAGGGAGCTGAGGTGTGGCTTGCATATCCTGATGGCCCATCACCAGGCTGATGGGCCTTCCTGAGTTAGAGTGGTGGGAGGAGTTGACAGTGACACCTGAATAGGGCTGTGCCTGTCTTCACACAAAGCTGTCTCTACCCCTCTATAGTGTATCTGGAGCCAGGTCAGGGAAAGGGAAGGGTCTTGTGCACTACAAAGACATTCCTTTGAAGTTTGCCTACTTAAAAGACAGAACTGTGCATACATATTGGACCTCTGACACCCCAAAATCAGAACACTTCTGGACTGAGGACATTCTGCCAGAAAGAAGAGCTGGATACTATAGGAAGGACTGCCACTCTGCCTGTTGCTTTGTTGTACTGGCCTGATGTTTGCTGCTTCGGTCCTGGGAGTGGAAGCACTGAACTTTGCTTTCTACATCCTGCTTCCAAGGTTCTCCGAGGGCTTGTGCGTGCTTGCTCCTGTTATGAAGTCTCAGGGCCATCAAAGACTTCACCTACCAGTGCCTGGGCTCTTTTGCTGAGAGTCCTGACTTGTCAAGTGGTGCCAAATCCAGTGCCGGGGCCCTTGGAAGTGTAACCTGATGATTTTAAAGAGAAAATCCACGCATTGACTCCCAGCGCCTGTTTTCTCAACGCATCGCAGTACAAGATTGACGCATCACCGCTGCCTGCATTGAAGAGGAGTTTCTGCTTAAAGTATCCGCAGGCCCCAGCTTGCCGTCACAGCGCATCAGAAAAATCACCACAGTGTGAGTCCAGAGCACGGTGTCACCGAAGTCTGTGGCACCCGCACCGACTCTGACGCAGCACCTGCTCACAGCTAAAGAATCAACACAGCACCTGCCTCGAGGCTGTGAAATCGATGCAGCATTTGCGACGTCACTGCTGCATCGATGCAGTGCATATGGAATTTTGACGCAACGTCCCTCAATGCCGACTATTCATCAACACCGCACCGCAGTAAGGAACCGAGGCTGCGTGTCTGAAAACCGACGCATCACCTCCCCTACCAGTAAGGAACTGATGCATCACCTCCCCTGCCAGTAAGAAACCGATGCATAACCTCCCCTGCCCAGCAGTAAGGAACCAACGCATCACCTCCCCTGCCAGTAATGAACCGACGCATCACCTCCCCTGCCCAGCAGTAAGTAACCCACACATCACCTCAACTGTCAGTAAGGAACTGACCGACGCATCGCTTTGCTTTTCCGGCACCTCATCTCCCCTGCGCCTTGCACCATCTTTGATTTTTGATGCATCTAAGGTACTTTGTGTTTAAACGAATGCATTGATTGATTTATATGGAACAAACATGCTTAACCTTTTGAAAGTGATATTTTGACTTGTGTATGTTGGATTTTTGTTGTTTTGGTCTTGTTTTATTCAGATTAATATTGGCTATTTTTCTAAACTGGTATGGACTCCTTTTGTAGCTTATTTACTATGTTACTGTGTGTGGGTACAAATGCTTTGCACATTGCCTCTGAGATTAGCCTAACTGCTCGTAACAAGCTACCAATGTGGGGAGATGGGATGATCTTAGCTGTGTGACTCCCTTACCCTGACTAGAGTGAGGGTCCCTACTTGGAGAGGGTTCAAATCACTGCCAACTAGACACCCTATTTCAAGTGTCAAATTGCAACCAGTTTCACTGGGCATTTTGGGTATGTTTGCAATCATTTGGGGTGGTTGGTTTTGGTAGAATTGATTACTCTATGACATTTACTTTCCCTGGAAAGGAGATAGCACATTCTTCACATGTAGATGATACTGGTCTGGAGACAGCAGGAGTGAAAGTCAGACACTTTCACAAGTACTGGGACTCTTACTAAACGGGCTACGCAGGACTCTTATTGTGGCCCATTTTCCTGTACAGACAGAGCTGCAGCTTCTCAAACATGATGCATGTCTGCTGTCCTATCTACATTACTTCCTGTCAAGAGTGCCACGTTCTGCACCGCACAGCGCTATATCCCAGTCCTTACACTGTTGTCTTTCTCTTCCTTACCTGTATCCACTACCATCGTCATTACCCGGCATGCACAGCACAGAGCAGATTCTAAGAAAGCTGCTTACTCTGTTGAGCTAGCTAAAAGAAGGTACATTAAACAGCAACTAACAATTAGTTGAATCGCTCCCCGTTTCATCTTCAGAGCATTTTGATAATCACCGCGCATCACCGGAATGTCGCTCGAAGATGCTGTTGTGACAGCCAGAGGTTTGCTGTGGAAACAAATGTCACAGACTCACCTCAACACTTACTTTCTTTTAGTCGCTCAGCAGCAATTTAGAGAAAGACAACCACTGCATTATCCTGTCTCTTTTGATCTTACTTCCGCTCTATCTTCATTTCAGCGTGCGCCACCCCGCTGCTTCTAATCAATAAGCCAATACATCAGTGGTTAAACCGCTCCTATGTAATAAAAGCTTCTGAAGATGATCCGACGTCATCCCGTTACCCTACAATAAGGTGCCTCATCAGCCTGATGGGCAGGCCTCTAAACCTCTCTAGACACATGTACCCCACATTAAGGATGCAGAATAGACAATCATAAATGCGCAGGTACACATATCCAATTTGAATAAATATTGAATTTCAAGCATAAAATATATATTTTTTCTGATGGAAATGTTATTGTACCAAATAAATCAACACATTGTTCATTTCAAGTATATATATGTCAATGCCATTTTTATTAAGTAAATATTCATAGGGGGGGAGTCTGCAGCATGCATGACTCCCTATGTTTAACACAACAACAAAAGGGCCAATTCGCACAAAATATGTAAATCTATGAATTGGAGACGCATGTCTGCGATTGCATAGATGTAAACATTTTACTGCTTCACAGACACAACTAGGAATATTCATGAAAATCTATGCTAATTGTACATTTCCAAAAGTTCTTCCTTTCTGCCTAGCTTAAGTCAGTGGTCTACGCCCATAACATAGAAAAAGTGCAATACAAATGCCAGAAATGTGCATATAGTGAGGGAATTGAGAAAGAAATATAAGGCGGTGCTAGCCCAGAGAAAACTTGATCTCAGGACAGAGGCCGGGTCAGATCTGGTGGCTGCCAAGACTTGAAGGACACAAAAAAGTTCTGGGAAGTCATCAACCGTTCGGTACTTTCGGATACTACAAACTTAAAAATGGGTTCCCATTTTACCAGGGGACTTCTGGGTTGAACATTACTCTCATATTTTAAACCCCCTAAACAGATCCTTAAAGCCCGATCACAGGGACATGCAATGATTAAAGATGGAGAACAAGCTCTGCAGTTTAGTCAATCGATTTCTGTTAAGGAGGCGGAGGCAGCAATAACTCAAGGTATCTGCCTCAAAGTGCCTGGCCCAGATGGGGTCCCCATTGACCTGTTCAAGGATAACCCCAACCTCTGGGCACCCCTTCTGACAAATATCTTTAGGGTTTCTATCACAGGTCTGATCCCGGTCTCATGGAAAGACGCTATAGTGATCCCTATCTTCAAGAAAGGGGATAGAAATGACCCGGCCTGTTACAGGCTGATATCTATAATAGACGCAACAATAAAGGTTTTGGGCACGGTCATCTTGGTTCGCCTAGAAGAGTGGGCCTTTACAAACTAGGTGGTTTCTAAAACCCAATAACGTTTTAGATGGGGGATGTACACAACGGAACAGTGTCTGAACCTGTCTTTGATTATCAGTAAATATACCAGGTGCAGGAAGTGCTCCTTCCAACTAGCCTTCATAGACCTATCTAGTGCATTTGATACTGTCAATCGTGACAGACTGTGGAATATGATGGGAGAGATGGGGGTGGAGGAACCCCTAGTTGTCCTATTTTGCAGCCTACACTGTAACACTGTGGTAAAAACACGTTACGGCAACAATGGTGAGAGAACAGAACCAATTGTCTCGACTATGTTTTTTTTCTTCCAGGGCTGTATATTGGCCCCCTTTTTATTTCTCATTTATACAAAAGGCTTAGCTGCCCATCTATTCACGACATTACGGATGATGCTGTCCTTCTTGCAATGACAGCCACGAGCCTGGGGAAAGCCATAGATGCCTATGAAGACTTTATGTTTTCTCTAGACTTAAAAGTGAATCACAACAAGTTGATTGTTATAGTGTGGGGCCTCAAGTTAATAAAGTCGAGGTCCTTCACCAATCGGGTCGAGAAAGTTCAGAAGTTTTCTTACCTAGGGCCTCTTTTTAAAACCCAGTTATCATGGGACCCCCTGCTGACCCTCAGGGCGCAGCAAATCACTAGAGCCATGGAGGCACTGTTTCGTTTAGCAGCAAAATTAGGTCACAAGCCTATTATAGAATTGATCACTCTCTATAAAACTAAATGCCACTCAATCGCTACTTATGGGGCTGGAGTGCGGGGTTTCAGCAATTGTGGAAAACTCTAAGTAGTGGAAAATTGTTTAATTAGAAAGCTTTTGATGGTCCACACCGGAGCTGGATTTTTCAAGATCTGTTATCATGGATTGTCTTTCCTTGGCCAACACTGAGAGGATCCCCTAGCTCGATTATCTGAAAAGTGCATTCAGCAACCTACGTGCAATAGAATTCTTCAATGACCCCGGTAATATCCCTCCTCACGCAAAGTCTCTTAGTGCTTATATGGTTCAAGGTACAGTGCATGCCACAACCAGCAAATAAACCAGGGAGGAGTCTCGCGCATGGGCAATGATAGTTTTTCCACCAAGCAGATGCAACCCTACCTATATCTTTTTCTGGAGGCCCAACACAGATTTTATCTAACCAGATTCCGCTTAAGCATGTTGCACTTTTTGGTAGCCTTTCCCAATCAAGGTGGTTGGCACGACTACCTTCCGCCCTGCCCATGTAATAATGTGGCAAAACAATCTACCCAGCACTTAATTTTGTTCTGTGCATTGTACAAAAATTTGAGATCCAAATTCTTTCGTCAGATACTGAGGCCGTGCACCCTTGTTCTTATACAGAAGGTTTTAGTCACTTACAATCGCTCTACTCCTTCGATATTTGCACACATAACTAGGAATATTCATGAAAATCTATGCTAACTGTACATTTCCAAAAGTATTTCCTGTCGGCCTAGTTTAACACAGTGGTCTATCCTAATAACATAGAATTCAGTGCAATACAAATGCCAGAAATGTGCAAAAGCACATTTTTCTTTTCATTCGTTTTTTCCACCATATGGAATAAAGTTCCCCAGAGAAAAAATGTCACCCACAAAACCGCTTTGAAACATAAGTTGGTAGCTTTCCTTTTCAACTCTTGAAAGGAATGTGCACCATCTAATTACATAGGTACATTTGAGTGTGTAGACAGGTATGTGATACGAGGAAGAACAGATAGATGTGGAAATCGAATGTAATGTGATACCTCAAGTCACCCACTGTACCCTGTTGGAATGAAGCTACATAGGAATGACCGAATGACACACAATTCACCCACTGAACCCTGCGGGTACGAAGCTACATAGGAATGACTGAATCCACACTATTCACCCACTTAACCCTGCTTGAATGAAGCTACATAGGAATGACTGAATGCCGCATAATTCACTCATTGAACCCTGCTGGAATAAAGCTACATAGGAATGACCGAATGGCACACAATTCACCCACTGAACTCTGCTGGAATAAAGCTACATAGGAATGACCAAATGCCACACAATTCACCCACTGAACCCTGCTGGAATGAAGCTACATAGGAATGACTAAAGCTACAGAGGAATGATTGAATGGCACACAATTCACGCACTGAACCCTGCTGGAATGAAGCTACATAGGAATGACCGAATGGCACATAATTCATCCACTGAACCCTGCTGGAATGAAGCTACATAGGAATGACCGAATGGCACACAATTCACCCACTGAACCCTGCTGGAATGAAGCTACATAGGAATGACCAAATGGCACATAATTCACCCACTGAACCCTGCTGGAATGAAGCTACATAGGAATGACCGAATGGCACACAATTCACCCACTGAACCCTGCGGGTATGTAGCTACATATGAATGAGAGAATGCACACTATTCACCGGCTGAACCCTCCTGGAATGAAGCTACATAGGAATGACTGAATGCCAGATAATTCACCCACTGAACCCGGCTGGAATAAAGCTACATGGGAATGACCGAAAGGCACACAATTCACCCACTGAACCCTGCTGGAATGAAGCTACATAGGAATGACCGAATGGCACATAATTCACCTACTGAACCCTGCTGGAATGAAGCTACATAGGAATGACCGAAAGGCACACAATTCACCCACTGAACCCTGCTGGAATGAAGCTACATAGGAATGACCGAATGGCACATAATTCACCTACTGAACCCTGCTGGAATGAAGCTACATAGGAATGACCGAATGCCACATAATTCACCCACTGAACCCTGCTGGAATGAAGCTACATAGGAATGACCGAATGGCACATAATTCCCCCACTGAACCCTGCTGGCATGAAGCTACATAGAAATGACCGAATGGCACACAATTCACCCACTGAACCCTGCGGGTATGTAGCTACATATGAATGAGAGAATGCACACAAGTCACCCGCTGAACCCTGCTGGAATGAAGCTACATAGGAATGACCGAATGCCACACAATTCACCCACTGAACCCTGCTGGAATGAAGCTACATAGAAATGACTGAAGCTACATAGGAATGGGTGAATGGCACATAATTCACCCACTGAACCCTGCTAGAATAAAGCTACAGAGAATGACTGAATAGCACACAATTCACTCACTGAACCCTGCTGGGAGGAAGCTACATAGAAATTTCTGAATGCACACAATTCACCCACTGAACCCTGCTGGAACGAAGCTACATATGAATGCCTAAAGCTACATTGGAATGGCTGAATGGCACACAATTCACCCACTGAACCCTGCTAGAATAAAGCTACAGAGGAATGACTGAATGGCACACAATTCACGCACTGAACCCTGCTGGAATGAAGCTACATAGGAATGACCGAATGGCACATAATTCACCCACTGAACCCTGCTGGAATGAAGCTACATGGGAATGACCGAATGGCACACAATTCACCCACTGAACCCTGCTGGAATAAAGCTACATAGGAATGACCGAATGGCACATAATTCACCCACTGAACCCTGCTGGAATGAAGCTACATAGGAATGACCGAATGCCACACAATTCACCCACTGAACCCTGCTGGAATGAAGCTACATAGGAATGACTGAAGCTACATAGGAATGGCTGAATGGCACATAATTCACCCACTGAACCCTGCTAGAATAAAGCTACAGAGGAATGACTGAATAGCACACAATTCACTCACTGAACCCTGCTGGAAGGAAGTTACATAGAAATGACTGAATGCACACAATTTACCCACTGAACCCTGCTGGAATGAAGCTACATATGAATGACTAAAGCTACATAGGAATGACTGAATGGCACACAATTCACCCACTGAACCCTGCTAGAATAAAGCTACATAGGAATGACCGAATGGCACACAATTCACCCACTGAACCCTGCTGGAATGAAGCTACATAGGAATGACCGACTGGCACACAATTCACACACTGAACCCTGCGGGTATGTAGCTTCATATGAATGAGAGAATGCACACTATTCACCCGCTGAACCCTGCTGGAATGTAGCTACATAGGAATGACTGAATGCCACATAATTCACCCACTGAACCTGGCTGGAATAAAGCTACATGGGAATGACCGAATGGCACACAATTCACTCACTGAACCCTGCTGGAATGAAGATACATAGGAATGACTGAATGGCACATAATTCACGCACTGAACCCTGCTGGAATGAAGCTACATAGGAATGACCGAATGCCACATAATTCACCCACTGAACCCTGCTGGAATGAAGCTACATAGGAATGACCGAATGGCACACAATTTACCCACTGAACCCTGCGGGTATGTAGCTACATATGAATGAGAGAATGCACACTATTCACCTGCTGAACCCTGCTGGAATTAAGTTTCATAGGAATGACTGAATGCCACATAATTCACCCACTGAACCCGGCTGGAATAAAGCTACATGGGAATGACCGAATGGCACACAATTCATCCACTGAACCCTGCTGGAATGAAGCTACATAGGAATGACCGAATGGCACACAATTCACTCACTGAACCCTGCTGGAAGGAAGCTACCTAGAAATGACTGAATGCACACAATTCACCCACTGAACCCTGCTGGAATGAAGCTATATAGAAATGGCTGAATGGCACACAAATGAACATGCACAAACCGGAGCAGCATATCGGAGCATAGCATGCAAGAAACAGGCTGATAAAGGACACATGATGTTAGAAGGAAACCAGGAAGCAAGTAGACATTAGAGGGAAAAATATTGGAGAGTCAGTCACAAGGGTGTTGTACTGAATCCTATGGCCTGAGGCATAGTGCTATTTGTGCATGTTACTTCAACTTATGCACAGTCATAAATGTTATATGAAGCTAAAGACAGTGGGCTGATTGACAAAAGCATTTATGAGTAAGGGAAGTATTGCTACAAGAGTAATCTTTCACCTTTTTAATAGGCCGAATCATCCAATTCCCTATTAATAAAATGATGCTAATTGTATATCAATATTCCAGAATATTCCCATCATTTAATTTCCATTTTAGTTGTTTTGGGGTCAAATCACAAAGTCAGAGTACTTTAAGGAAGACAGGCGTGCTACTTTACATACTCCAAAAGGCCTTTGTGAATAGTCGCCACGGTTACTATTCACAAAATGTGGTTTTACATTAAAAAAAGATTAAATTGCACATATATCTTCTTGTGGGTAAATCTTCTCCTAGTAATGAAGTGAGGCCATTCACGGCTGGACTGCTGTGAAATGTTGGCCACACCCCCAAACGTAAACTTTGTGCATATTCACAAACTTGTTCTTGGCACACTCCAAACATGGAAGAAGTCAATTAAAGGAGTAAATCTTTTTCTAGTGTGTGAATGGGAAAGCAACAAATTGGTAGAGTTTTATGGGAATTTCATTTTCCAGGATATAAAAGTTTTCCCTTATGACCAAAAATGTTTGAAGTGCAATTGCACTAATTAATGACATTTGTACAGGCACATAATTACATTCTTTACTAATACGCATGCCAACATGCCTAGGCGTTAGCTTACATGGTGATTATTCAGAAGTACTCATGGGATCCCGTGACTGTCAGTTTCCCATACATACTACTGTTCCCCTCAAATCAGAAATTTGCTCCTGAGACCATTGATTGGCCTAGCATTTCAACCTAGTGCTGTGACTTCTTCATAGGCTTCTTCAAAGCGTTTACCGGGCTTCGTGCACAGCACCTGCATGCACATTAGGGATAATCTGCTTAGAAGTCTAATGTTAATCAGTATTTTTGTGAAACGGGTTCGTTGTATGAACACTTGTAATAAACAACCACTCAGGCTATGCTTGATTTTATATAAGCAGTTGTGCTCCGCGAGTGCTATATGTTTTATATTATTAGAGCACTTTTTTTCACAAGGTGAAGGTAAATATTTAAGCTTCACATTGATATATTATTTCTAATAATATTTTTTGTTTCCTGGTTTCAATAATAAAAGCTTAGCTCTTCTCTTCTATCCATCAATACTTTGTTGGTTGACCTGGCAAATGAAGTTGTGGATACCTGAAATACAAAGACTAAGGGGCCTATTACGATGGCGGGCGGAGGCACATCCGCCGTGCTGGCAGTGGCGGAAAATGCCCTTTTCCGCACTCCATCGGCGGTCTTTGCGTCCGCCGTATTATGATGGGCATAGATAGCCCATTTCCCATCCGCTGCGGTGTTCCGGGTTCCGCTGAAAATCTCCGTCTGCACCGGTAGCGGATGGAGCCACATAAGAGGTACCGCCGTGTGGAATGCGGTCAGGACCGTTGGTCAAATCACGATGCCTCGTACAGCCCACCACACCGCTGCAGAGAATCCAGCCAGTCGAGGATGGCGGTGGCAATACTGCGGATAGCTCCATGTGTTCCAGACCGCTGGGGAAACAGCAGTCTTTGGCCTTTCCGCAGCAAATCCGACAGCCGCAGACGGATTTTCAGCTTTTGCGGAGCTGATTCCTGGAATCCGACCGCTGCGGTAGGGAGTTTCTGGCGGTGCATCCTAATCTGGCCGACGGTTTTGCCCTGGAACCTGCGGACGTAAGTTTCCCGCTAGCACGGCGGTCGGAATGTTTTTCCGACCGCCATCCTAATAGATCCCTAAGGCAGTGCCTATTTTCAAGACGAAGGTGTACACAGTTCATAAACGTTACTTATTGTTCCCTTGACTTGCATCTCAGAAAACTTATTCGATAAAGTGAATATGTTTTAGTGTAATTGGTTGTGTTGTATTTGGCCTTCATGGACCTTAGATCCATCTTTAAAGAAAGTAATAGCAGTAGACTGTGATCATTTCCGGCAGCTCTGAGTGTAGAGAAACTCCTTGTAGTTATGTCAATTAGTTTGTATACTTTTTCAATAGCTGTCGATTTATGCTATAAGAGGCATTAAAAAAGTGCGCATGCTTCCCATTCAACATGTAGATGAACAGCTGAGAGGGGTAAAATAGACACACTTAAAGTGAGTAGCAGATGCATCCCGCTCTTACTAATTTTAAATGATGCATATTAATTCCTTTAACACTCAAAGGTATGAAACACATGATTGGCTTCTATGCTGGTTATAAGAAGGAACAAATTATGGCCCTTAATAAACTTAAATCAAATTTACATTTATGGGTCTCAAAAAATGAAATCTAAGCATTTGATGATTTAGGGAATTTGGAAGAAGAAAGTTCACTCTGATTTAGCTCTGCAATGAATGTAGAGATAATATTGGATTAAGTGACAGAATAATTAGTGAAATCAAATGCCACAAATTGTTGAGTTTAGTTCAGTCTTCAGATAACTATAGGAAATGACCAGTGGAACTCACACACAAGGAATACTGGGCTCCATTGATTGCTATTTTGTGTAGAGGAGGGAGGCATACATGCTATACTCCAATTCTGCAGTTCTCTGAAGGGAGAAACGCTGATCAATAAGAGAACAATTGGCTCCTATCCATCTCTGCAGTTATGCCATTTCTGAAGATGGACCTCCACTTCGATGGTCTGTCTTTGGAAATCACACAAGTAAGAACAGGTCAGCCACTGACTTGCTGCTAAGATCAATCCTTTTTCTGTGAAGTCGCTGCTGGCAGGGATGCGGTAGCCGCTTCAGGAGAAAAATGGCTGCCAAACCAGTGGACGACTTTATATTCAGCCCGAAAACTTCTAAATAGGTCAACTTGACGACTCATTTGAAATGTTGAAATTTTTTGTCTTGAGTAATTTCAGAAGACATTCAGGATTACAACTGTTTTTGCATTGAGAATGAGATAACTAAAGCTGAGCTGTTCAGAATGATAATACCACTTTACTAAATGATTAGCAAATTGACACTTTACATTTATTTGATACATTTTAGAATCGAATTTGATTTTGCCTGCTTATATTCAGTTACTTTATGCTGATTCTATGGATATTTTTACAGGGATTCAAATTAAACCAAAGTTAGCTTGCGAAGGCCTGAACTTAGGTTCTAAAGTGCTTCACAAAACAAGTGATATGCAGTGTTGCTAACTTTATTGCTGTAATGTGGGGCTGTAAGTAACAAGTATTATTTATACCCAATTGAGGTCCTCTTATTTTATCATCTGTAGAAGAATGATGAGTTCAATAAACCCTGACGGGATTCAGACTTCTGACATGCAGAGTAACTAGTAAATTGAGAGTAGTACCTGAATGTCTCACTGGCCAGAAACAATTCCAACGTGCATGGCTGAAAAAACTCATGTCAAGCTTCAGGACTCATCTCTAGAGCTTGGATCAAGTCTACAAGTGCAAACTCTTCCATCATTCATGAGTTGATTTATTCCATTCTAGAAGCACACAGGGGATGTTTCACAAAGGCATTCATGAGTACGGGAAGTAGTACTACTTTGGCACCATGTTAGAAATGGGGGTCTCTAGTTGGCAGAGGTGTGAACTTTGTCTAAGTAGGGACCCTTCCTTCTAGTCAGGGTAAGGGAGTTACACACTTCAGATAACCCCTGCTCACCCTCTTGGTAGCTTGACACGAGCAGACAGGCTTATACCAAAGGTAATGTATAAAGTATTTGTACCCAAACACACAGTAAAACAGTGAAAACACCACAAATGGACACCACACTAGTTTAGAAAAATAAAGTATCTTTATCTAAACTAAATAAGACCAAAACAACAAAAATCTGACATGCATGTATTAAGATATCACTTCTAAAACGATTACTTCAAAAATAGAACTGTAGAAACAAAATAGCTCCAATCGGGGCTATTATGAAGTCGTGACAGGCACAAATCCAAAGTACGGCGCCGACTGCGAGGTCCGTGGGCCAGGCACGGAGTCACACAGACCCCCAAACAACAGTATCTTGGAAATGAAGTCAACAGATGATGCACAGCGCCGTGGAGGTGAGGCGTCGCTACCGAGGTGTAGCCGGTTCCTTTCTGCCACGGGGGAGACGAGGAGTTGAGTCCAGGAGGAAACAAGGCGTTGAGTCCAGGAAAGGGGAAGTTTGCAGCGTCAGCCATGAGGCATCGGTTCCGGTGAGGCGATGCAGCGAGGAATTCGTGAAGTAACCCTCGTTGGTTATTGGCTCTACGATAACGTGTTTCTGGCGCTGGCGACGTCAGTGTGAGCACTGGCGTCGGGAAGGCTGATAACTGCAAGCGTCAAAGGGCGTTGGAGCTGCGATGCAGGCAGGGCGGTGCGTTGTGCACTTCACAAGCGGTGATGACGGCCTCGTTGCAGGTCGCGGCATCACTGGCGGCATCGCTGATGGCATCAGAGTAGTACTTCTTGCTTTGCAGCACCAATCACACAATTCTCAGGGCCCAAGAACTGGATTTGGCGCCCTTTTGAATACAGGAGTCCACAGAGGAGTCCAGGTGCCGGTCAGTTGGTGCAGGTGAAGTCTGTGTGGCCCTGAGACTTCAGAACAGGAGGCAAGCACACACAAGCCCTTAGAGATTCTTATTCAAGCTAGTTCACAGAAACGTACCTGTCTTTTTCCTCTCTTTGGCAGAAGCAGCAACTGCAGGTGAACACAGCAAAGGGGCAGTACTCCTCCTTACAGCTTTCCAGCTCTTCTCCTTGGCAGAGGTTCCTATTGAGTCCAGAAGTGATCTAATTCTCTGGGGTTTAAGGTCCAATACTTATACCTCAGTTTCTCTTTGAGGCAAGGGTCTCTGAGCCCAGTCCGAACCAGTACTGCCCTCTCTGGCCCAGCTGTACTACAGGAGGTGGAGACAGCATTGTGCACGGGAGACACAGCTTATTCAGGTGCTAGTGAAACTCCTCCCACTACTCTAAATGCAGCCCAAGTCACCCAGGAAAGGCAGGACACACCTCAACCCCCCTTTGGGACTGTATGAGTGTATGCACATCCCCAGCCCCTGTCACTCTAAAACCAGACAGGCAGAGGCACACCTAATGGTTAAACAAGAAAATGCCCACTCTCTAAAAAATACCTTCACTAAAAGATGTGTCAGTAAATTCTGAGTTTAGAGAGCCTAAACTACATTTCTCCATCTTGTCCCTATGGAGAATTACACTTGTAAGATGTTACAGTGCAGCCCCCAAGTTAGCCCATGGGACAGACAATCTTTCAATAGTTAAAAACGAAATAGGCAGCATTTCACTATCAGGACATGTATATGTCCTACCTTTCACATACACTGCATCCTGCCCACGGGGGTACCTTGGGCCTACCTGAGGGGTGCCTTACATGTAAGCAAAGGGAAGGTTTGGGGCTTAGCAAGTGGGTGCGCTTGTCAGGTCGACATGGCAATTACAAACTGCACGCGCAGACACTACAGTGGAAGGTCTGAGGCAGATTTTCAGGGCTACTCATGTGGGTGGCACAATCAGTGCTGCAGGCCCACTAGTAGCATTTGGTTTACAGGCCCTGGCACACACAGTGCACTTTACTAGGGACTTACCAGTAAACCAAACATGCCAATCATGGATAACCAATCATAATCATAATTTACACAGAGAGCACTGCACTTTGATACTGATCAGCTGTGGCAAAGTGCCGAAAGCGTCTAAGCCAGCCAAAACGAAATCCATCACACAGTCAAATAAATGCAGTCAGGGGAAACCACATCAAGGATGCCAAGTCTAACACACCATTTTATATGCGCTAACATACGTATGTGACTCATCCCGAAATGTCCAACCCCCTATTAGTAAACGTGCAAAGCGGGCACAGTACTTTCTATTTGTTCTAATTGCTTCCGAGAGATGGCTGTTGTTTCCAATTAAATGTACTGTGGCAATGCTGAGAAGTGCAAGTACTTTTCCTTTCAAAATAAAGAAGTGCTGGTACACAGTATCATACAGTACCTGCCCATTTAAAGCACTGTTGTTGACCAACAGATCCCTTTGGGCCCTATTACGGGTTTGGCAGTCTTGCACCAGCCCCCCGCTACAAGACCGACAAACCCATAGTCAGACCGCCAGTCGGATTACAGGTTAATTTTGTGCCTGTGGTCCTGCTCCTGTGGGTCCACAGCAGTGCGTAACTAAGGCGCATAGGTGTGCCTCAGACATGCACCACTGTGAGACCGCCGCATCCCTTTCCAGCACAGACAGAAGTGCACAATGTTGTGCATTTCTTTCCGTGCAGGAACAGGGGATGCAAAAATACAAGGGGGCACAACATGTGCACCCTGCATGCATTCCCAGGCCTAGAGGCACCAGGGGGCCCTGCCAGAGCACCCAGGGTTGGCTCACTGCCATCCTTTCCATGGCGGGCTCACCGCCATGGAAATGATGGCAGTGCGGTAACTCGTCATATGCTTGGCAGTGCCGCAGCGCCAGCATTTTGCTGCCTCTAACCACTGCACAACCGCTGCGGGATCCCGGATCCCGGTCTGTTGCAGCGGTCCTGTGGTGATCCAACCACCCAAGTCGTAATAGGGCAGGTGGACAGCCAGTCTGGCAGTCCATGGACCGCGCCTATGGCAGTCCTATGGTCCAGTGTAGTCATAATAAGCCCTTTGTCTGGCCTACCTTGAAGCTTTGAGCTTGTTTAATGCTAATGATGAAGCAAGGTTTTCCTCTTACAACAGTCACCGCAGGATTCTGCATGGACGCTGTCACTTCTGTAACAAGAAAACCTTGCTTCATCCTTAGCATTAAACCAGGGACAAAAGCCAAAATTATTAATATTTCTTGCCTGGATATTCCTGCTGATCGAGATCGAACAAAAATGATCATCCAAAAACATTGTGAACAATCACAGAGAGCGAACATCTTGCTTCTATCCCGTTTCTTTATGAAAAACAGAAGGCGACAAACAACGGTGAGAGGACATTTGGAAAAGACAATGTATAAAATTCGTGCCATAGCACTTTTGTTTTTTTATCTTTGAAAAAAGGCAATATTCTAAAAGTGTTCTCCGTCCATCCCCAGCACTGAGGGAGAATAAAATGTTTTTGCTGCACAGTGGAGACCACTGCTGCACTGTGCACAAACGAGTGAACTGAAGGCCTCTCCTTTCCCAACCTGGGGAGCTAAAAATTAAGAAAAGGCCCACAGCCTTCCTCTGGCCTGTCCAAGGACAGGATGGGGAAAGTGCTAGGCTGTCCTAGGAACTGCTTAGCCATGAACTCCACTAGGCACAGCCCTCATCCTCTTCCATCCTCAGTAATGACTGGCGAAAGGGAGCTGCCCTTACCTTCTCTGGCCTGTCCGGAACCTAAGATTCACAAGTGCTCTGAGGCATGGCCCAGGTCCCCGCAGGCACTATAAGACCTCTCAATTATTAGGTAAGTCCACTTAGTCTTGCCCAAGGATGGGAGAAAGATGTGACCCTTCACTCCATATGTTACCTCCCCTGCTTATCAAGGGGTATGACCCCTGTATTCTCACCACAAAACAAAAAAAAAGCTACAAACATAGAAACACATATGCAAAGAAAGACATAGTCTCTGAAATAGCCACACAGTCAAGCACACCCATAAACTTTCACGTTAACACCCTCAGCCACACATTCATTCACACATGAATGAGCACACACACACTCTCTCTCTCTTCCACTCAATCACATGAATGAGTGTATGAATGCAGGAGTGAGAGTAAACACTCACTCATTTGCGTGTGTCTGAAGGTGTAAGCATGTGAGTGAAGATGGGAATGAATAGTGAGTGCAGGACCTGACTAAAGTTTGCATCCCGTACAATGCCAGTGGCTACTGAGGGCCACAGGACTGAGAGAAGGATTCCTGGGCCTAGGGTCAGTCAGACATGGACACGTGCTGGCCAGGTGTGCCAGCAGGAGGATCTCTTGTAACAGAGAACAAGCACAGGAATGAATGATGGAACAATGCATGCCTTTATAACACGGCCGTTACAACGCCGCTACCACTACTACGTGTTACCATTACCACGTCAGATTTTAGCATGCATATGCCTTTACCACGTATGCCTTTACAGTGAGTTTCGTTGTAAGGACATGAATGGTAGAGGCATATGCATGGTTAAGGTTTTAAATTTAAATTTTTCTTTTGTTTAAATTTGTTTATTGACATTTTCCAAACAAGAAAAACAACAGGTTGCATTCTAAGTTACAGTATAGTCAATATGAGTAGGTGGAGTGACTATTCGAATGCGTAAACACAAACATAACAGAACAGTCAGGAAACAATACATTCCATTACAGTGTCAGATATCAACCTTTGATAAGGCCTAATTCTCAATTTCATTGTAACAGTGCAGCACATATGACATTTCCGTACAGGGGCTCGCAGGCGGGCCACGTTCAAACATCTGGTCAGTATGGTCTGTCAACACGGCAACCTGGCACCGCATTCACACCTATGCAGTCTCAACTAGCAGTATCCTTAAGTGTCAGCCTGGATTCGGGAGGCGGCGTTGTCACCTTACAGTGTCTTCAGCCAGTCTATAAAGGGGCCCCATATGTGTTTAGGTCGGGAGGCCATTGGCATTAACTCCCAAAAGGTGGTCAGTTGAGTATGACTGACAGTGACATCTTGTATTCACGCCTTGCTCGTGGGGGCACATCTATTGCCCCAGTGTATAGAAATTCGTCGTTTGGCGAGTAAGAGCAGCATGGCATGTAATTTGCGATTTTCCGCTTTGGTGTCTTTGACATATCTTAATAGACCAACAAACGGTCGAGGCTCGCTTTAGGTCCCAATTATTTCCTGGATTTTGCTAAATATGTCTGCCCAGAAGGCTGCTATAGGTGGGCAGTACCAGGACATATGCAGAAAGGTAGCAGGGGCATAGCCACACCTCCAGCAATTTTCATGAGGTCTGATCCCTATGCGGTACAATTGGGAGGGAGTCCTGTAGAACCTGTGCAGGTACTTAAAATGTATCAGCCTCAGTTTGTAGTTTGGTTAGAGCATTTGGTGCTGGCCACAGCAAAAAGCCCAGATATCGTCTGTTATTTGGACATCTAGATCCAGATTCCAACTGTGCTGGGCCCTAGGCGCAGTTACTGGTGCTGTAGTTTGCATGGAATTATATAATTGTGTAATTAGTCTACAGGAAGATGGGTTTGTAATCATTTGCTCAAGTGCAGGTAGTGCAGTGGGGGGGCTCGGAAAAGAGGTGTGGAGTTGTCGACATGTAGCTCTTATCTTGTAATATAGAAACAACTCGGAGAAGCTCCTTGTGCCCTCCGCCATGGAACCCGATGGGTCACGGAAGGAGTTATCAGGATAGAGGTCCGCAAAAGTCTCAAAGCCCATAGATTTCGCCATAGAGACGTTCCCGCCGTCTGCCAGTGCCGGGATCATCGGGTACCGCGCGAGTGGGATAGAAGGAGCGTATAATATCTGCACGCGAGCTCTGGTACGAAGTCCATCCCAGGCTCACCGAAGAGTCTCAACAGTGTCTATGCCATCCCACGGCCTGTGGTATGGCTGACAAATAGCTACCCGGAGGGGAATCGGGGCAGCCACGTCCGTCTCCACAGCTACATGGGGCTGAAACGGGGTAGGATGTAACCAATAATGTAAAAATTGTGCTTGCACGCATAGCGCATAGAGCGGTATATCTGGGGCTCCCAATCCTCCCTGTGTGAGGGGGAGTGTGAGCAGCTCCCAGGAGACGCGCGCTTGCTTCTCAGCCCAGACCATCGAGATCAGCAGTGCTCGAATAGATTGGAAAAAGGCCCGGGTGAGCGGAATCGGTATGCTGACACATAAGTATAAGAACTTAGGCAAGACGACCATTTTGGTTATGGCAATCCTGCCAGCTAGGGAGATCGGCAGCCGAGACCATATTTTTACCTTATCCTCCAACCATGAGATCGCACGCCTGTAATTTAAGTTCCAAATTTCCTGTTCATCCCGGCTCAGCCAAATGCCCAGATATTTAACCGGACCATCTGCCCATTTCAGCGGATGATCCAGGTCAAAAGGCTTGGTTTCCTCCTTCATCGGGAATAGAGTAGACTTTGCCCAATTTATAAATATGCCAGAGAGCCCGCCGAATTTAGTGAGCTCCCTGAGCAGCGGGCTAAGATTAACCTCAGGATCTACAATGTACAGTGTCATGTCGCCTGCGTATAAAGAGATGAGGAGCCCCCTAGTGCTAAATCCCAAGCCCCTCGCTGCATGATGTTGTCTAAGCCTGGCCGCTATTGGTTCCATTGCAATGGCAAAGAGGAGAGGGGATAAGGGGCAGCCCCGGCGAGTTCCTCGTGTTATAGGAAAAGGGTCTGACAAGAGACCATTCATGCGCAATCTCGCTGATCAGGCCGTGTAAAGGAGTTTTATTAATGCTATAAAAGTCGGGCTAATTCCCATCCTCCCCAGAATGGCGAACAGGTATGGCCATTCCAACGCGTCAAAAGCTTTAGTTGCATCGAGAAATGCCGCGAGTGCCTTAACTTTGGGATTTAAGTAATGCAGCACCGTAAAGAAAGTACGGAGAATGTGTGAGGTTGTTCTGCCTGGGATAAAGCCAGATTGGTCAGGTCTCGCGATCAGAGGGAGAAGGGGCTGCAGTTGATTTGCAAGCAGCTTGGCATAAATCTTAGCGTCAATATTAATCAGGGAAAGCGGCCTATAGGAATCTATCTTGTGACTTGGTTTACCAGGTTTTGGAATGGTTTGAATTATCGCCTCTCGCATAGAAGGAGGGAGTATTCTAGACGTCTGAGCCTCCTCAAAGACAGCAAGGACCAGCAGGTCAGCATACGCCTTATAGAAGGCGTTCGTCAGGCCGTCGGACCCCGGGGCCTTACCCATGGGAAGACTGCTAATTACTTGCAAGATATCATTAGACGTAAAGGGTTCATCTAAGTATTCTCTCTGTGCCCTCCCAAGCCACAGCAATTCAATAGACTCAAGGAAGGGTTGGAGCTCCTCCGGTGATGTCTGATGAGTGGCGGTGTATAATTTAGTATAGAATTCGGTAAAGTGGTCCGTTACCCCCTGAGGCCCCCTGACTACAGTAGAATCCTCTCCCACTATCTCAGATATGTACGTGACTGTGTGTGGCTTCTTGAGCATATTTGCCAGGGTTTTGCCGGGTCTGTCCCCCTCTCCATAGTGCCTTGCTTGGGTGTATTTACCTAGGAATTGTATCTCCCTGCCGGCCTCTTCTTCAAATTCAAGGAGTAGTGTCTTATACACTAACAGTAAACACTGGACAGTAAAAGTGCAGGGTTTTCTGTGGCGTAATATGTGGTTTTCAGCTCTCTAATGCAAGACTCCAGCAGTCAGCGTGCCTCTAATAGCCTTAAGCATCCCCGCTTGGCACGAAATACATTTCCCCCTTATTACCACTTTAAATGCCTTCCAGAGCATTGCCTGTGTAGAGACAGACTTAGCATTTGTGGCAAAGTACTCTTCAATGTCCCCATATATCTCCTCCCTGAATGCGGAGTCTAGCAAGGCGTTAGGAGCAAGCCTCCAGCTAAACAATCTATGTGTTTGGGACGGTTAGCCGTAACAGACAAGGGGCATGATCAGACAACGTTCTGGGGAGGTGCGTAGTGTCTATGGTCCATGCCGCAATGTCACGAGAAACCAACCAATAATCCAGCCTAGACCAGGCCTCATGATGGGCTGATATACACGTGCCCTCCGCCACCCCCGGGTGTCTCTGCCTCTAAATGTCTATCAGGCTGCCATCTTCTGCTATATTGTTTAGGAATTTCCTAGATTTGGGATGCTGTGAGGGAGCTGCCTCGTCTGTCCAAAGTGTCTTTCAGCAGCACATTGAAATCCCCCCCCATAATATGGTGTCACACCCAATGATCTGCATTTTGGCCCTTACAGTACAGAAAATTTCAGGACAATCATTATTCGGGCCATAAACTGCCGCAATTATCATCTTTGTCCCCCCCAAACATCCCACAGAGGATCACGAAGCGGCCTGCAGGGTCAATGTGCGTGTCTATATTCGTCCAGTCTAACCCCCGCCGAATCACTATCGCCACTCTTCTCGCATAATTGGAATAAATGGAGGAGAAAGTATGTCCCCAGTATTTGTTATGTAGTTTTAGGTGGGACGTGCTGTTCAGATGGGTTTCTTGGAGCAGACATATATCAATGTGATGTCTACTTAAGTAAGAATGGAGTAGTCTGTTTTTCCTGCAGTCATTTAGCCCCCGGACGTTCCAGGTTAGGAACTTGTATTCAGTCATCCCCATCTGAGTTGTGTGTAGATACTGATGGAACAGGGTTTCTCGTAAAATGAAACCTGCTCGGATTGAAACCCCTAGTAACATTTTCTAATTTTTCTAACAGTGTGCAGTGAAAAACACGCGGTTTAAAAACTAACGTGAGGGAAAATAATACTGCGCAAGCGCGTACTAGAGCACTGTACTAGGCCGCAAATGCTTGACTAATGAAAATAAAGAGACTAATGCTGCTTTTGTGCACGTTATTAACGTTTGCTAGGGAAAATAATAATATGGGTTGCGCATGGTTAGATGCAGCATTGGGAGGGTGCGTAAAGAAAAGCATTACAAAATGAGTAATAATGCTTGTTTTATTCTCCGTAGAAGCATGGGTTAAGGAGAATGATTTTTACAAAATAAGCTGAAAAAGCAAAGAGAACGTGGAGGGAAGGCAAAGGCGAGCAACCTTTGAATTTACGTGTGCCTGCCAAAAGTTAAACGTGGAGAAGAAAAACAATGAGCAAGTGAGGAACGTTTCCTCTGGAAGCGCACGAGTGGCACAAGAAGTAACAGATTTCAAAACATTAGCGGAGAGAAGGAACCTGAAGCCTGAATATTTGTATACTTGTATTTCCTGGGAAGATTCCGACATGATGTTGAAAAAATAAAACAATAGAACATTGAGTGAGATGGACATGTCAAGTGTGGTGTGACAGTACACCCCCTTCCTAAACCAATCAAATGTAGAATAGTTTCTTATTTTGAAACAAGTGTGAGTTGGACATTTGGGTTTTAGGGTATAATTGAGGTGCCCAGTGGGAGGGGTGGTCTGGAGGCGTTTAGGCTGATTCTTGAGAGATCGTCGCTGTCGTCGGTTTGCTGTAGAGGCCTACCTGTTTCATTTCCTGTTCCTGATTCCTGACTTAATCTTTGTCCTTTTCAAATCTTCTTGAGGGGCCTTGCTGCTCTCGTGGCCAGAGAGTAGATTTCCCGTTCCTACTGGGTTAGTATAGATAGAAAACTGAATTTGAATAATCATTTGCAAATGTATTCTGTTTCTGAACCTTTTGTCTCTTCGCCTTTCCACTCCTTCAATGCACTGTCAATATGATGTGAATTTGTTTTTTCTTTGCTAATAATTTACTCAGTGATATATCATGATTTGTACTGTGTATTGGTACTTGATGACCATTTATTTCACATTATTTAGATAAACATTATAAATATACACGAGTCTGTCTTTATTTAGAGTGAGTTTAAAAATTATTGCCTATAACTAACCAACTAAAAAAAGATGTTATTGCCACAATATTTTATTATGAGAAATGCAGGTTCTGTTGGAGATTGGTAAGTTAGGAACGAACTTTGCATTCCACTGTACCCAGCGTGAAGGGACTTGTTGGGTAACGTAATTGGGCCCTGTTTATTTGCAAATGTATTAATCCATGATCGCTGGATCAATACTGACCAGTGTTGATAAGATCTGTACATAGGGTGCCCAGTTCCCTCCATGTGCCACTAACTTTAAAACAGCAAAGGCCTGTAGATCCCGTACTAATCTGTCCTGAGGGTTACAAACAATTACATCATTTAGCTCTGTATTGAATGTTGTCCTGACAAACTTACCCAACGTATCAACACCGACCCTCCCCCCGCCCACACCAACCCCCCAATTAGGTTGTGCAATACATCCCCCCTTAGGTGAACAACAAAACAGTGTGCCCCAGATTAACACCCGGTGGCAAAACTTGGGAGCTCTCCCCAGAGGCGTGGTTTCACTGGCAAACAGCCCTGCCAGAAGGCGGGGTGGCCGAGAATAAGTAAGGGGACCAGCGGCATATGAGGTAGGATTTTCAACTCATATCAAATCCATGTCAGCAGAGCATCTGTAGAGCAATACAATAGTTCCACAAGGGTCCTGAGATAAAATATACACAATGGCCCCACAGTACTTAACAAGCATTTGCCAACAAGTATAAACAGGGTTCAGTCATTGTCGCTGAGTGTCTCGCCAGAATTTAGAGTCTTCGCAGATTTCGCAGCTCGTTTCTGCCCAAATATATGCTTTGCAAACTTCATGGCGGATATTGCATCTGTGAAGAAGTGAGCAGTGCCATCATGAGAGACCTTTAACTTAGCAGGGTAGAGTAACGCATAAGGAACTACCGCCTGCAGGAGCATACGCTTGACTGGCACAAACTCTAGGCGCGCTGCCTGTACCGTAGGGGTGAAATCAGGGAAGAAGGAGATAGTGTTACCTTTATGTTGGATAGTCCCACGTTCCCTGGCCATGTGCAACACAACATCTCGGTCCCGATAGTTCAACAGCCAGGCCAAGATCGGACGAGGGGTGGACCCTACCGGTGGCTTCGGTCCCAATGTGCGAAGTGCGCTTTCCACAATGAAAACAGATGATAGGTCTGTTCCGAACAGCGCACTCAGGAGTTCCTCCACAAATGTCTTAATTTCAAAAATTGCTGTCGTCTCAGGCACGCCCGTGATGCGAATGTTGTTGCGCCTGCACCGAGCTTCCAGGTCATCATTTTTAGCTCTGATCAAGGTTAAGACTCTGTCCATCTGCAACAGCTGCTCCTTAGTCTCAACCTGGATGTCGTGCGTATCAGAAGCATGGTTCTCGAGCTAGTCCAGCCTGTCTATGTGCGTGTCCACACGTTTCCTGACCTGATCCAGTTGGGAGGTAAGAGCATCGAGTTTGGTGTCTATGGTCTACAAGCTTGCCCTCATCTCCAGCAGGAGTGTGCGAAGAACCTCTCCCTGATTGTCTGTGTTGGTTGCGGCAGGCTTGTCGCCCTCCCCCTCTTCACCAGAGTCCATTTGCCTTGTCAGCCTCTTATTGTCGAAGGTCAATATTGACTGTTTGGCGTCGTGCTGGCCCATGTCCATGCAACAATGAGGGTCTTATGTATAATCGGAAATTCAGTCAGTCTGCTCAGCTCCAGCAAGGCGATAGGTGTATCCGGTGTTCCAGTCGCCGACCTCGTGCGTCTGGAATTCAGGGGACAGCAGCACCAGTGTCAACAAATAGGCAGGGGGGGCGTGACAAGGTCAGAGACCTCGGTAGTTAGAGGCCTGTCTAGATCTCCATGTTCAACTCTGAGGGAATCCTCTATAATCCTAGCCACACGTGGAAAGTTCTTTACCTCCTCTCAGAAGCGGTGAGTTATTGTTCACTGCGAACTGTTCACAGCGCCGTCTCCTGCAGTGAGTCTAGGCCATTAAAGTGAGAGTCTCTCCGCGTACTCCTCACGGCGTGTCTGTGGCCCCAACAGTGGCTGTTCAATGCCCACAGATTCCCAGGGTAAACTCTCGCCAGAGCAGCAATGAGCCAGTCGTGGGAGGTCCACTGCGCCTTGTTCCACAATGTTGTTAGACCGCACGTTCAAAAATCTCCCTTTGTGCTCTCTGCGGCGCGCTCACCAGCCCCAGCAGCGGATAGCAGATGTTCCAGGGTGGGCCCCGGTGAGGCCGCAATGTCCTGGACGCAGGGGGTTTGCAGCGCTTTTCCCGATTTTGTCACTAGGCCTCAGGAGCGTGGGCCTCCCCGTGGCAAGTCGTAGAACGCCGCGTTTCAGTACCAGGCACAAGCCTAGTTAAATCGATGCCAGAGAAGATCAGGTGCGCATTTTATATATCCCCGCCATCTCTGGCACGCCAGAGGTTAAAGGGGTATCCTGCGGGAGCCCCTATGATTCAAGCGGGGGCCTCCAATGATCCATCTCCCATTCCTGACTCCTAACCTCCGGGTTTGCTCCGGGTTTCACTGCCAGTATTCCCCCGGCTGCGACGTGATTCTTTCTCTCCCGGGTATGCTCCAGAGCTCACCCGCGTCAGCGCAGGAGCCGCTGCACGATTCTTTCTCTCCTGCGTCCTCTCCACAGAATGGCGCATTTGCTCAGCTCAGGTCCTTGGCCCGGGGGTGTGCGCACTCTCCGGTGTTCCGTCCTCAAGCGAAGTCGCCCGGGCCGCCTACAGGATCCCTCACAATCCGCTCCGGAACATCAGGTCCCCAGCGCCCCAGGTCAGTGCAGGCGCCAGCAGGCGGCGCGATCCAGTGGGCATCAAGGCAGTGCCGCACCTCGCTGTCGGCCCAGAGGGCACCCGGAGTCACCTCTCCCCTTCAAAGTGTGCTCCGTATCGCCAGGAACACAATACTTAGGGTTTCTAGCGCTGTTAGTCCCACTGATGGACGAATTTTAAAGGGATTTAATCTCAGCTGGCAGAGCACACTCAACGAGCGGCTATCTTGCTGCTTGGCGAGACCACGCCCCTCAAAATTTAAATTTTTCTATATATATCTATCCCTTGCCAGCCAAAAACCCATACCAACCATAAACCCTAGAAGGTTCCTTGTACCCAAAAACCCATACCCACCCTAAACCCTAAAAATGTCCTTGCCACCCAAAAACTCATACCTACCCTAAACCCTAAAAAATCCCTTGCCACCCAAAAACCCATACCCACCCTAAACCCTAAAAAAATCTCATCCCACCCAAAAACCCATACCCACCCTAAACCCTAAAAATCGAGGATGGTATAGCCCATGTCTTGAGCCAAGAGCTATTGGGCACAGACGGAGGTCATACCTTGGTGATATTGACTGAAAAATGATGAATGCATCACAAAAAATGTGCTCGGAGATGCAGGGCATGGCTGCATTCCATGCCCAGCGAGAACTCAAACCAGGACATTTTGAAATGCAAACCCAAAGGTCATGCCCTGAATGCAGTATTATAGGACATGCGAGATAATCATAAGCTTTAGGTTCACTACGTACGACTGAACTATAGATTAAGACTCCATTTTCTCTTATCCTACGTTTAACAGTAAACCAACTTTTCCTAAATTGAAAAAAGAAAGCTGGAAGCGGTTTTCTTATCTCGATAAAAACAATCAGACTTAAACTGGATCAAAGATAGGCCATTTCTTTTTTAGGTTGCAGAAATTAATCAAGTTATTCAAAAAATTAACTTCCTGAATATTATTAATTCACTTTATGAATACTGATGTGCTGTGAACCGAAGATTTGCTGTTTCTGTGCACACAATCAAACTTTTCAACTTCGGGGCAGAGGGCGAACGCAATTTTAATTAATCTCTCGGGTAAATCTGAAATTCCACTGTGGACCCTTTCTTAGCAGGTGTTGTTTAATCTCTGCTTCAAGGCATTTAATACAATCCAATTAAAACTAATGGGGTGGGGAATCCTGGCATTAAAATGATATATACAACAATTGCTTTCAATCAGTGAACCACTGACCATGTCCATATTGCAGAGTAGGCCATTCATTTTGACACTTGAGATCTGAAGTATCCTTTAACCAACATTTTGAAATACTGCACTGAGGACATGGGATGCCTGAAGAAGGATTTATGCTGATGGACAGCAGTTCCACTAGAGCAGCGGAGGTCGACAGTATGCTCGAAATTATGTTCTCCAATATGCTTAATTTGAGCAGGTGCTTGCCAGGAATCCATTGTAGTGTTCCTAGACTTCACTGAGGTGCGTGCGTTCACCACTGCACAGCCTGTACAATCACCAGGGGTACAAAATTGGGTTACTGGTTGAGCTTGTTATGTCCCTGTAGCTCAGAACAGGAGATCTGCTGGCTGACCCTTGGAGTCTCTTTAGCCTGGGATGAAGGGTGCATGTACCATCTTCCTTCTCAGCAAGCAGGGTAGCAGGCAGTACAGCTGCAAAGTAGCAGGACAGCAGAGTGGCAGCCCTTTTGACAGCAAAGCAGCACAGCAGTCCTTCTTCTGTAGTATCCCCAGGTCCAGAAGTGTACTGAAGAATTGGTGGCTGTGGACTCCTTTGAAGTGAGAGGAGCTTTAGAAGTTTCCCTTTGAAGGGTACAGGTTTCCTGCCTTCCCTGCCCTGGCTCCAGGCTAACTACATGGGTTATGCAATTCTTTGTGTAAAAGCAGGACACAGCCTATTTAGGTGTTAGTGGGACTGTGCCTAACTCTGCCCTCCCATCCTGCCAGTGATGGCTCATCCAGGCACAGTAAAGCTCTCTATTGTGTGTGGCTATCTAGGAGGAATACACGAAGACCAACTGCAAACTACACCCAATCATGTGACCCATAGACAGGCTGCAGGTGCTAAATGTCTAGGACAGGAAAATACCGACTTTCAAAAAGTGGCATTTTCAAAATTATAACCAAAAATCCAACTTCACCATAAAATAGGATCTTTCATTAGAATTCCAAAGACACCAAATATGAAGTATTTACCTGTTCCCATTTGGAAGCTACAGCTTATTAAATGTAATAAGGTAACTCCAATGTTATCCAATGGGAGAAATAGCCCTTGTATTAGTGAAATATAATTTATGATATGTAAAACTTAAAAGTAAATGTCCTACATTTTAAATACATTGCACCATGCCCTGTGGGTTGTTTAGAGTCTACTCAAGGGGTGACATATGTTTTAAAAAGGAAGGTTTGAGTCTGGCAAAAGGTTTATTTTGCCAGGTCGAAATGGCAGTTTAAAACTGAACACACACAGTATGTAATGGCAGACCTGAGGCATGTTTAAAGAGCTACCTAAGTGGGTGACATAATCAGTGCTGCAGGCCCACTGGCAGCATTTCATGTACAGGCCCTGCGTAAATGTAGTACCACTTTACTAGGAACTTACACAGAAATTAAATATGCCAATTGGGTGCAAGCCAATTGTACCATGTTTAGAGGAGAGAGCACTTTAGCACTGTTTGGCAGTGGTAATGTGGACCTAAAAGCCAACAAAAACGGGTTCAGAAAACAGAATGGTGAAGGCAAAAGGTTTGGGGATGATCCTGAAGAAAGGGCCAAATCCAACACCAGGCAGCTTTACAATATTTTAAAAGAATGCATGATGTTTAACATTACTTGTGAGAGACATGCACATATTTTTATTTCAATAATGGCACTTCTATCATGAAAAGGGGCAGTGGCTCGGATGGCTCAGAAGGCCTCTCTGAGGCCCTATCACACAAGAAGCAATAGCTACTCATTCAGTTACCACTGGCTGATGTGTGGCAGGATTGGCCAGGCCGGTGCTATGCTTTGCACACATCACCTGTAGAGCCTTTCAGAGGACAAGGTGGATGGATCCCAGCAAAAACAAATTGGATTTTATATTATTACGTTCTCTGTGCAGTCATGTTTTTTTCATTGAATTCTGGTGCTTGCAGTTATAGTCTGTTTTCTATTATAAATGCTTGACTCCAAATACCAGAATGAAAAATAGAAAATACAGCACTGGAAAAGCCAATTCAACCAGGATAGCTTACCCACTGCCCAGAGTACTTGGGCTGAGGTGATAGAAAAATTATTTTTCAAAATTACACGTTCAAACAAGGAATTTAGGTAACTCCTTCTCTTCTAGGTGTCTACATCTACCAGATGGCATTCTCCAGTAAACCAGGAGCATTCGTTCAAAGTACAGATCTAATTTGACCAGGTAGTGGTCCAAATAATCACCATCTAGCATGTGACTAGAGAGCGCCTAATGTTCCAGAAAGCCTCACAAGAGAAACAAATCTCTTTAGGAAGAATACCATATGCAATTTAAGATAAAAACCTTTGTCTTGTTGGTGAGAGAGGTGCCAGACATCAAGCATAGAATAATCACTCATGGTGTTGCAAAGTCCTTTCTGGGAAGTGGTTACACCTCCCTGTGACAGGAAACCTATTGTCCTGCCTTCCCCTGCTCGAGCTTGGCTCAGCAGCAGCAGAGCAGAATTGTATCTCTGGTCGGCATCAGCCATAGTTTGCTGTCCGGGTCTAGAAGACTGGGACCGGGAGCACGGAGGCCCTCCCGGAGGAGCTTTATAGTTCATGGAATCATACCTCCAACACCGTTTACAGTGTTGGGGGTGTTGGGGTATGATTTCAACATGTTTGATACCAAACACGACAGGGTTTGTTACAGCCAGTTTATAGTTAGCCATCGCGCAATGACGCATGGCCACTCTATATATCGTAATGGCTGATGCACTTACAACCTAGGAGAATGCACTCCGTGGATTGTAGGGGTGTCCTGCTCATGCAAGGGCACCCTCACACTTAACCGCGCACCCTGCCTTCAGGATTGAAAAGTCTGCCTTAGGGGTGACTTATAGATTTTAAGTTCAGTGACCTCAGACATAAGGAAACTTATATCTGTTGTAAATGGTCCTAGCACCAGCTTACATGGGTTGCAATGGCAGGCCTGTATTCACAATTTGTGTGGTCTCCAATGGGTGGCATAATACATACTTCAGCCCATGGGGGATCCCTGGTGTACCTATGCCCTGGACACCTTAATAACATATACTAGGGACTAACAAGGGTACATCAGTAGCCAATCTGGGGTGTATCTTAGTACTCACCATGTCCAATTTAGGGAAGAAGCACAGAGACTGGGGTCCTGATTAGCAGGATCCCAGTCAGACTAGTCAGAAAAGCATAATGCCACCAGCAAAAGAATGGTGGTGACCATGAAAGTTGTTCCTACTTTCCTACAATCAAGTTCAAGGCGTATCACAATGGTTTTGAGGTATTTTTCTTTTCTGGTTGCACAGAGGCTTTTTTGCAGCACTGGTGAGATAGAAATACATGGTGGATGCTAATCCTTTGAAAATTGATTCAGCAGTGTATATTGCGAACATGCACATGCATGAACTTCCCATGCTATAGTCATGTTTCTGTTAATCGACCTCTACATCTGTTTGCTGCCTCCCAATCCTGCACTTAGTCTGTGATGCACTCCTAAGCAGTGCTTAATTTGTAAAAAAATAAGTGCCGGGGCCCTTGTCAGGAGGCCACCACAGTTTGCACCACACATTGCCACTGTACTTACACAACTACTATCCATCACACTGCTACAAGAGTGACAGCTCAGACTGTTCGAGGCCGCCTAAGCTTTTAGAATGGGTTGGGTGGCAGGTATTAGTTGCTTTTAATGTATATTGAATTAACAAACAACTGTTTTTCTGCTCATCTTTAAATTACACAAACAGCAGCACCATGTGGCAGCTGTCATAAGTGCAGATTCCGGCAATTTTAATGCTGGTGCAGAGCATTGGAAACTACTGGCTCAAAATAAGCACTTTTCCTGAGCCTGCTGGCGGCTGACATGGTAACAAACACTATTTTGAAAGTATTGTAGTGGGAGAGAGCACATGGGATACACATGCTTTATAATACCCACAAGGGTGAAAATTAGTGGTGATGCCTGAGCGGCTAAGATACAGGACAGACATCCCCTGACAGGCTATATCCATCTGTCTGAGTGTCCACGAATACTGAATTGGGAGCTCAGTCCTATTTGCGCCTAAATCAGGGTTTTAACTAGAGTGGCATTTGTGCACAGCACTTCTGTTTGGACAATAAGGCTTGGAGCACCTCTGAAAGGGGGAAAGTTTAAATGATTCATGGTGTAAACCCATTCCGAGGTCCGAAACTCAGAAAGGTACAGTAATTTTGCACTGGGTAAAGACCACAACCTGTGGTCAATGGTGTAACCAAACTTGAGGGGGCCCCCCCTGCAAAGTACATGGAGGGCTCCCCCCAATCCTCCGCAAGACCTTTAAATGGAGCCCCCCCGAGTCGAGAAAAACTGTCACCCATGCACTCATCACCAGCATACTGGACTATGGCAACGCACTCTACGCTGGCATCAGCAAGTCCCTACTCCGCAAACTCCAAACCATACAGAACACTGCGGCCAGACTCGTCCTCGGCATCCCCCAGCGCGAACACATCAGCCATCACCTTCGGCGACTCCACTGGCTCCCCGTGGAGAAGAGAGTCACTTTCAAGATCCTCACTCACGCCTACAAATGCCTACACAACAACGGACCCAAATACCTCAACGACAGAATAAACTTCCACGCACCCAGAAGAAACCTGCGATTGGCCAACTTCGCACTGGCGGAAACCCCGCGCATCCACAGAGCCAGAGCAGGCGGAAGATCGTTCTCTCACATTGCAGCCAAGACCTAGAACGAACTACCTGCAAACATCAGACTTGCCCCCTCCCTGAACACCTTCAGGAAAACTCAAGACCTGGCTCTTCGGCTGAACGGAGTTGCATACCCCCCTCCCCCAGCGCCTTGAGACCCTCACGGGTGAGTAGCGCGCTTATAATTCCCTGATTGATTGATTGATTGATTGAATCCAGTCAGGAGCTCTCAAGCAAGGGCTCCGCCACCCATGCACAGTGCCAGAGGTGGCAGGGCGCGCTGGCATCGCGGGGGCTAATGTTACACCACTGCCCGTGATAAGGTTTACCAGGTGCACAATTATAAAGTGGGTGTGCAAGGTACTTCAGGAGAGACCATCCACTCAAAACATGCCCTATGCAGGTCAGTAAACAAGAAGTCTGCAAATGAGCCATTCTGCAGACACCATGGTTCCTTAGCTGCAAGAGAGTGAACCCGCAAGGAGCTGTAACATTGCCAACAGCTTGAGAGCATTCTTAGGAGTGGGCTGATGCTCACATTGTACAGCCATAGCTAGAAAAGCAAATCTTTAAACAAATGTTTCCCCCCAATTCAACTTTGGTTGGAATTTCTCACACTGAGCTCTTTTTGCGAAGAACATTTTACTGTAAAAATTGCTAATGTAATTTTTATATTTTTCAGCAAAATATTTTACACATTTTTGTGATAAAACTAGTCAGGAAATTGTGCAGAGAGGAGGGGACAGCCACAATGGATCCTACTGGAGGTAGTAGGGGTGGTTCATGTTGATTATATCACTGGACCTTGTGGCAGCTGCTATCCTGGTCCACTGAATTTATTTAGGATGGCTGAATATTGTAGCTGGGTGTCATAGAAAACACCACAAATAGTTTAAATCCTTCTTAGAGAAGCATATTCTTGAGGGAAGTAGCAGAAGTCAGTATAAAAACCACCCATCCCTCTATACCAAGGGGTCCCCCTCAGGGTCATCATGTTCAGAGTTTGCATGCTGTCAGTTTGTGAGACCCAAATGGGATCCACTGAATGAAGATGATACACAAATGTAGCATTGACTCTTACGAGATATAGCAAAAGATATTGATGTGGTCAGTGCTGTGGACATTCACAAGTGGATGAAGCAAAACTGACTTTGCTTAATTTTAGCAAATTGCAATTTTTGGCTATAAATGTCCCATCAGCGCTATCAAATACAAGAGGAAGTAGATCATGTGATGAATCATGGGCATCCTTTCTCAAATGTAGAAAGTAGGAAGTGTCTGGGGGAGTATGTAACTGGAGATGCACCAATGGGGAGGGCTCAGAATGATGGGAAATTAGAGAGAAAGATGTGTTAGCCTACTTAAGACATTATGGAACTATTAAATATAGTGGACTTGTTGGCACAGCTTCAATCTGAGAATATGTATGCAGATGTTATAAATAACAGTATGGTTAGTAGGTGTAGCACTAAAATAAACTATGCCTATAGATTTAACCACACAAGGTGGCCCGTCGTCCTCAAAGTGACAATAACATACTGATACCCGTCTCACTCTTTCTTCTGTTTCTCCTTGCTGTGTGTCAGCTAGGGAATTTATTATCTTTTCTTCTCCTTGCATTAGCTCTGTGTTTGTAATTGACATGTAGATACAATCAGATTGTAGATATGATGAATTGCAAAACACACATTTTAAGCTTCTGGAAAATAATTGAGTCATCTCCTGAAATGCTGTGGTTATCAAATCAATTTCGAAAATTAATTTTTTTGTCTACCGAAGAAATATAGAGGTATCAACTCATTGCTTTGTCTGAAGAAAACAATTAGCTCACAGCTTCATTATGCTAACTGAGTAATTTAGAAAAATAGCAATACAACCCTTGTAATACTGTTCAGATATATGTAATTGACACTGCGTAGTTATAGTTAAATCAGATTTTTCGATGGCAAGAGCGTTTTTGTTTTGCTAATGACTTTGTCGTGCTTTGATGAATCTTTAAGAAAGTTTACCACAAAAAAAAATCTGCCAGCTCAGCCCCTTCCTGGAAAGTGGGGACAGAGAATAACATGAGTGGTGCCCATTTCTCCCATGCTATTTTCCATTGGAATTTCGTGAAGAAATACAGCAAAAACAAATTAACAGAATTAAGCCACATATGGCAGAAAGCTAGATTTTTACTCATAAAGTATTTTGATTTGGTGCAAATCTGATTGTCCGAAAGGTTTTTTTTGCCCTGTCGGCCCCTAGGGATAACATTCCTATGACACCGAGCAATCTGATTGGCTGGTTGTAACATCAACAGAAATATTTAGATCACCATTTTAGGACGCATGGAATCAGTCTCTGTGTCCTGCATTAAAAAAAAAATAAGGTACAAGATAGCAGAGTACCCGCTGGAATTTGTGGTGGGGTCCCCCTAAGGACAAATAAAAGCTTTTCATGCTGTAGGTCCTCCAGCGAGGCCTTGATGAGGACGCACAAGACACCCAGAAGTACCAGTGTGGCCCTCCATTGTCGTCCCATGGCAGTACAGCAGTACTGTGCAAGCTTTAGAAAGTGAAGCTTGCACTGTCTGGCGGTACTTTGGAGAGTGACAGTATCATGGGAGTTGCACAGTACCATGTAAAAACATTTTTTTTAAAGTGGAAAATCTGGGTTAAATGTACTTGGGGGAGGGGGTGCGTAACCATTGGGGGTTGGCCTGCATCATGGGGTCAGCCAAAATCGAGGGTATGGCTGCCCATGGGGAGGTTGGCCGTCCATATCCCTACTGTACACAGACAATAGCTATGCTGAGTGAGGGAGTTGGGTGGATATGATTTTAAAAAAAACTGAAATTCACTGGTAAAAAAATTGGTTAAAATTACGTTATGGTATGATAATAAGATCTTACTTTCTGTTAAAAAAAAAGCAAAAAAATCACCGAATTAAACGAAAGGTTAAAGTGACGTTATAGTCAGGTAAGGTACTAAGATTTTAGTTTACATTTAAGAAAGCCCTAGGAATTCCCTGAAAAAGACAAAAGCTAAAGTGACGTCATAGTAAGGCCTTGCAATAATATAACAACTATAGTTTCAAAACAAAAAAACACTGAAATCCACCAGTTATAATTTACTAGGCTAACTATAACTTGTGCCCCCACCATGCACTGCTTATGACCTCATATATTACATCACTCATGGCATCATTGGTGACATCTAAAATAACATAATTGATTACAACACTGATGACATCATACAATGAATGTGAAAACGTGCTATAGGGTTTGTGGCCTTGAAGTAATTTAACACACTACTGATTGTCAGTGTGGGAATGTAAAACTCTCGCTCCGCATAGCGTGTGTAAAGCCTGACAGAACCAGACAAACACTATCCTTGCGAGGACCGGTGTGGTATGAGGACTGGCATGTGTCACATGTTAAAGCTAGCATCAGGTAATATCAAGATACTAAGCAGTTTGGGGACTTACAGGTGTAAATTATAATCTACTAAATCAGAAACAGATCTGTTTTATTACTAATGCTTTTCCTCTCAGCCATTTTGAATCCCAAATGCACATGCTTTGCATTAAAGCATTGGGATTTAGGAACGGAAAGAGCCTTTGTGGTTTTCATCTTTGTTGGAGTAGTGGAGTAGTGGCTGGGCCTACAAAACTAGTATCTAGGGGAACATATATATTTAAGCACATAAATATTTACACGAAAAAGTGGGCCATTTAAGTGTCAAACTGTGCATTTATGACACAGTAGGTTTCTAATATTCAACTAGAAGGCAATACCAATGAGGAGCATGAAGTGAGCATGATCAAACGGGAAGGTAGAATATGAAAGCAATTATGATGTCCTAGTTAGCTACATATTACAGCTATACAGAAATTCAGTCAATAATATATTATAATTCTGATGTCACAACTGAGCTATGAACAACCTTTGTTAATAGTTCATTATAGTTCTACATTAAAGAGTAGTGGACAGATGTAGCTAACCATGTCATATTTAATAGAAGTAACAGAGGAATATTTGATTTGAATATTATGCTTGCTTGCTTGCTTGTTTGTGCTTGCTCTGATCAAGGACTGCATCTTCTTGTATTAGAATAACTAGAAAATGTAAGGACACAATAACAAATACTATCATGTATGTGATCTGCTAATGTTATGAAATATTCCACAGAGTAAGGCTATCTTTGTGTACATGAACATGTAATTGATAGCCCATATTTATGTACTTCTCTTTGATAGGATGTCCTGAAAACCCTCACCAAAACCTAGATAAGAGTAGTTCCAAATCCATTGCTGGGATCCAAATAAAACTCCTATTGTTTTATGTATTAAACACAGTAATTTAATTCATGGAGGCATCAGTAAAAAGGCAGAGACAGTAATCCTTAAGTACAGTAGTAATGAATGAAGGACTTCAATCACTTGTGGTATTAGAACTTGATAGAGCCAGCAAGTCCCTGTGCATTAATAATGCAATAATGTGTTGGCTCCCTGCTGTTATTGGCATTGGGAAGGGCCACTAGAAATCTGGGAGAATGAATAAAAAAATAAAGACATTAAACCCTTGTTGGTGTTAAAGCTGGATGAATGGACCAATCGGGTTACTGAATGCATTAGTAGTGGATAAAGGCATTTAGTCCCTTGCAAAATTTACATTTGAGAGAGATATTCAATCATGGGTGCCATTTGTAATGAACAGATGTTTGGATTCAGTGATGACATTAGTAGTGAAAAGAGCCATTATGTTTCTACAGATGTTAGTATTGAGTATAACCAATCAGTCCCTAGAGACATCAATAATAGGTAGAGAGATTAGAAATAGATCCTACCATTTTATTCCTCATCATATTAATAAAGGACAACGACTTGTAGATCAGTAATAGAAAGAGACATTGAACCCATGAAGTATTAATGGGAAAACATAGCAGGCAATGGGTATAGCTATTTAATCATTGGGGCATTCATAATGGATAGTGCGATTCAGATAGAGCAATTTATTCTCTACAGGGATTAATAATGGATAGAGATATTTAATCCTTAGGGTCTCTATGATGAATAAGACAATTCAGATACAGCACTTAATCTATCCAGACATTAGTAATCGATAGAGCCATTTAATCCTTATGGATCTAGTAAAGGATAATGGTAACAACGTCTCTATAGACATTACCAGAGGATAGAATCATTTAATCCTCAGGGAGTTAGTAAGGGACACATTTATAAAGTCTCTATAGGCATTAGGTATGGGTAGAAATCTGCAAAATATAAAGAAGATATTATCTCAACGTCACTCAGTCCACTGTGTATTACAAAACCACCTTGGTAATTATATAAATGTTAATATTATTTATTTGACCAATATGACAAAATATCAAGGTTCTTATAAACCACCTCATAAATCAGATATTATAAATATACATAATTAAAAAGACAACAAACATTAAACCACAATTTTGCCCACCTCAATAAAATACATTGCACCTTATGTTTACAATTTCTTTACAGTTAGAAACACGATGGGAATACAAATGTCAACAGAGTTTCATTTGTATTGTGGGTCTACCCCACCTACTTCAGCACATACAAAGAGACGTGCTTTTCCTTCCAGTCTCCAGCGACTCAGTACCCTCGCAGCAATTTTTGTGGCGCCGTATCCAGCGCTTTCCTGCCCAGTTGCTCCAGCTCTCCTCATCCGGTTTGGAATTATCACCGGTTTCAGGGGTCAGCACTCATCATTTATCAGTCGCCTTATAGCCCTGATGAGTCACGGGACATGTCCCAGTGACGAAACACGTGTCGGCTGGTTTCTGTATCTAACACAATTGGTGTTGAAATAGAAATAAACCTTTTGGTTCCAATACTGATGCCGACCTTCGCATTTATATAACGTACTGCAAACAGACTAACGTTCTGTTAATACCCTCACCGCGTGTGCCCAGGACAATACTCATTTCACAGTGTGAATCCTGCGATTCATACAATTCCCAGGGGTTATCGGGTTATTCCCCTGACCTGGTAGCACCGCATGCACATAAACCTATAGTTAGCATACGCAATAGCTTGAGCGCCAATTTCCTGTTTGTACTAAAAACCCCCCACCTAATTTCCAGAGTTTCATTTGTATTGTGGGTCTACCCCACCTACTTCAGCACATACAAAGAACATATACCTCAATAAACTTTTTCTAGTCTAACCACTGTTAAAACCAGAAAGCCGTAACTATAGTGGTCTTCTATCTCTCTCTCTTCAATTGTGTCACATCTTCACTCTTAATTGCATTCTTTTTTTTCTCACTCTTTCTATATATTTCCAATACGAAGACTGTGAGAAGTTGGCCTGGCATATGCTGTCCACTAATTATAGTGGGCACCTTGCACCAGTCCAAATCGACTCTTATGGTAGATAGGTTAAAGACAACCTTATTGAAAGCTATCCTAGTGGTAGCTATGGAGAGCAGCCTTCAGGCTAAGTCTTGAAGGAATGTAAAGCAGCTTGTTTTACCAGTCTATAATCTCTTGAGTGACCAAATGAAAGAGCACCACACCAGGTATATATTCAAAATATATGTATTTATTGCTAAACACACCCCTCTAGTCTCTTTATGAGGCTAGAGTTCGAAATACATAAGTTATAAGATCTTAAATCACAATAATAGCACAAATACACGTTTGGGCCCTAGGGGCGTACCAAACCATATACCAATAAAGTGGTATGCGAACCACGACTGAACTAGACACTAGGCCTAGAGCCTCTAGAAGTGCTTGGACCACAAGGAACCACCCAAGGTAGTGACACAGGGGACCCACGGGAGACGCGTGCAGTGTAAATACACAACCGCGATACGCCGTTAACTTCTATGGAGAAAGTCGGGATCGGGAAAATAGAGGAAAGGGACACTTAGAAGAGGACTAGGACAAAACCCTTTGAGATCTAGGACTTTGAAGAGTCTCTACCCACGGGAGCACCGGAGTACTCGTGTTACCTCACCCAGGGAAGCCGGGTGCATAGGTGCCTTTCGGGGTCGGGTTTCGTCGTCGATTCGAATGGCGATCTGCTGCAAAGTGCTGCTGGCGGCCAAGAGAAAAGTGTCCGGGTGGATCCAAGAGTGGATCGGAGTTCTGGTGAACCTGAAAGCAGAGGGGACAGAGTCTGGGTCACTAGCCAGTGACCAGGAAGGCGATGGACAGATGCCCACCGATGTCGAGTGCTTCAGGTGCGTTGACGGTCGTCTTGACTCTTCAGCCACGAGGTCCGGGAGGCGTTGTCGGCGACCAGGAGCAGGATTCGGGCTGGTGCTCGATGTCTGTCGAGTGCTGAGGTGTCGGCGACCGGATTGGACCCAACAAGCCTTGGCAACGGCAAGTCTCGAGTAAGATGTAGATCGTCGATGGTGCAGACCAACAAGGTCTGTGGAACTCACCCAGCAAGGGTAAGTGAGGGCAGGCCTGGAGCAACCAGGATGCCAAGTAAGGAAAAGATTGGCCTTCGTTAAGGGCTACTAGCCAACGGGCTAGCGACCGCGAAGGAGCCTCGTGACGCCGCACGTGGAGCTGGCTTACAGGACACTCGTGGAGTGGGGGCCAGTGATCTTCGGTGCAGGTAGTGCTGGAGGCTAGGGCTACTCGGAGCCCAAAGCACGACTTCTTGGGAGACCCAGAAGATGGTGCACTTGCAAATGTGCTCGGTGTCCAGGGGTCAAGGTCTCAAGTCACCCACGATAGCCACGGGCCTCAGCTTTGCTGGGGACTCAGGGTAGCCTCGGGAAGTCTGAGAATCCACCTCTGGTGATGCGATGACTTCGGCGTCCGACGGGAGCTTCAGTAATGCGAACCGGACAGATGCTTCTTTGGTGCCTGCCAAGCAGGGAGTCACTCCTTGACCCCAAGGGAGATTCTTCAGTCCTCTAATCTTGTCGTAGAGCGTCGAAGGTCCAGGATTCAGTGTCAGAGTTTCGTCCAGGTATAATCTAAAGTCCTAAGGACTGGGTTCCTACCTTTATTCTAAAAATAGGGGTTGGACTAACTCTATGACCCCACCTATGGGAGGGTCAAGGGAGGGGTGGCTACACCCACTTCCCTTTGTCCAGTTTCACGCCAGAGCAGGGGCAGGTAGCCCCTGAGCTGGTTTGAACTGGCATATGCACAGAGGAGCCTTTTGCTCCCCCAGTGCAGGACTTCAAAGCACTCTAAGAGTGCACCCACCCAGCCCCAATACACATTATCCTGTCTGGGAGGTGGTCACACCTCCCTGCAACAGGAAACCTATTGTCCAGGTCTCCCCTGCCGGAGTTTCGTCCAGCAGCAGGAGGCCAGACTTGTGTCTGTGGCAGCAGCATCCATTTTGTGATGCCAGGGCTTCAGAAAGAAGTTACCGGGTAAGCCAGAGTTAACATGTCTTTCCCTCTAGAAGGGTGGAATGCTACCCCCGCCGCCAAGATTGGCGGGGGGTAGTATTCCAAGATGTTTGACACCAAACACGACATGTTTAGGTGCAGCCATTCCAAAGTTAGCATTTTACCGCGAGGATATAATGCGCTTAAGAGTATATGGTCAGGCTGCACTACAAACAGCATCAGAGATGGTCTCCGAACGCTGCAGAGGGGCCCTGCTCATGCAGGGGCACCCTCTCACATAGGAACCATGCACTCTGCCTTTAGGATTGATAAGGCCTGCCTTAGGAGTGACTTATAGGTTTATATGTGTGTATGTATTTAGTGATATAGGTAACCTATATCACAGTAAGGGGTGCATGCACCACCTTACCCAGGCTGCAGTAGCAGACCTGTGGTGTCAGTTTGGATGACCGTCCAGGGGTGGCACAATACGTGCTGCAGCCCCGGGTAGGCCTCTGAGGTACCTATGCCCTTGGTACATAGTATACCATATACTAGGGACTTATAAGGGCACTCCAGATTCCAATCAGAGATGTGCCTAAGGCACATGGAAACCATTTTACAGAGAAAGCAGATAGACTGGGGCCCTGAATAGCAGGATCCCAGTCCAACTAAGTCATAAACCAGCAAAACACCATAAAAAAAGTGGGGGCAACCATATAGTCAGATTCCACCTTCCTACAAAGACTTTTCAAAACACTAGCATGATCTTATTCCATATTTAGGGCTCCCTTATTATTTAATCATCTCGAAATAAGAGGATAAGACACGTTTCAAAATACTATAAAAAAAAGTCTAAAATAAAATGATTTCCCCACATTTTAACTGTTATACAAAGAGGTTTCCAACAGTCTGCAAAACAGCAGATGGTCAAAAGTAAGATGTAGTGAAGGAGGCAGCTGACTGGTAAGATGTACATCCTTCAGCCCTATATTTCTAGAATATAGGTAGCACAAGCCTACTGTGTTGATAGGGAGATCGTAGTATACTATTAAATGCAGGGCAATTGATACATATAGGGACTTGTGACACAAAGATAGGCATTTACATAATATCCATCTGTGTATCAGAGGTGGGTGCAATTGTTTCAGATGTTGAGAGATGGGTGCACAATGTGGCATCCCCAACAATAATCGAGCCACCAGATTTTGGGTTTGCTGAAATTTATGTAGCTGACATTTGGGCAAGTTCAAATAAAGTGCATTGTGCTAATCGAGCCAAGATCATAAAATGAACAAAAAACATATCATGCAACAGGAACAACTATGTACAACTAAGCATCAAAACACAACATGATACTCCAGGTGGGTGGAGATACAGGACTCAAGAGACCAAGCGGTAGAAAAGAAACTCGGGGTAGGGCAGTAAAGAAGAGAATGAGAGATGATTTACCTTAAAAGATAGCGTAGGGGAGAACAAGAAGAGAAATACTATTAGCAAGAGAGCCCAACCACTACTGCAGAAGTAATTTCAACAAAAAGGGTTTAAGTTATTTTCAAAATTGGAGAAATGTTTCTGAACCTCTCAAATTAACCCGGGGTGTTAGTGCTGTTCCTGAAAATGATTTCTTTGCTGCCTGTTGAGTTCTATACTTCTTAGTTTATAAAGTTACACTTGGAGGTTTCTCAGATTTCTTCTTTCCTGTGATAACTTAAAGGCAGTGTGAAGATAACTGGGTTGTTAGAGATGTAAAGCTTAAAAGTAATGCAGGCTAGCCTGGATTTAATCCTGGCTTTCAACGGCATTCAGTGCAAATCTCCAAGCTCTGGAGACATGTGGTTATATTTTTTTGTACCCAATAACAACCTGGCTGCTGAATGAAGCTCATCTTTAATAGGGACGAGTGATGAGGCTGAGGATCTCATTTCAAAAAGCATTTAATTAGTCAATTTTGGAGACTACTACATCCTGGACCATGAGGTGGAAAGTCATTCAGATGAAGAAAAGGCTTTATTTTGTTGTGGATTGCAGCACAGATCTGCATTTGGATGCATTTGAGTTTCTATAGGTAAGAATCTACCCTAAGCCCATGAGATGTTATCTCTTTTGACAAACAAGGGCTTGATTCCTGCACTTTGAAGTTCAGCTTGCCACTGCACTTCCAAATTCAAATCTTGAGGGTGATGGAAATGTTGGCAGGGCAGGGGTCCTGCGTGGTGCCTGACTTAATGGCCAGACTGGCTTTAGTGATGTCTTCAACACTGACAATAGAGAAATTACCAAGAAAGGGTTTCCCGCAATCAGAAAGTGAAGAGTCTTCTAGGTGACTTGAATTTGTGAGAGATGAAGACGAATCTGATTGAAACGTATCATATATTAATTGGATTTGGTTGTAAAAAAAAAAGTGATGTAAATTCAAATACTTCCATAAAAGACTGATGGCAATTTTACATGAAGTAAGATGGGCTACCTTCTTAACAATTGTAATCATTTCCCTTGTAGTATTGGGACTAGATGTAATCTGAGCCATGTAAAAATATGACTGAGCTTGATTCACTACTTTTTATGGTCTGGCTTGGCAGTGCAGCTGTCACCAGACCTTTATGCTAGCATCACTAGAGCGGGCTTTGGTACCCCCACATATTGGGAGCGAGGAGTACATGTTTTGATTGGGCAAAGGTTGTGTGCTTACAGAAAAAAGTGCTTGCCCTCCACACAGCTGTGATCATTTTGTTTATTTATCCAGTTTCCTCAGGTTGAACTTTCAGGGGCACACAGATGACATTGTAATGCTATTAAAGTCTGTTAGATAACTAGTTAATTTATGGTGTTATTCTATAGCAGCAGCACAGATGGGAGATGGCAATCATTAACCTACATGGATGCTTAGGTTTGGCTTAACAGCGCAACTGTCATTCGACTTTTTAACATATACCAATATTATTTAAAAGCCTTTGCTCCCACACGAATACATATCCATGCACAAGCTTTTTACTTGTAATGCTTCACATTACCATTCAACATTCCATTAAAGCCAGGCCAGAACTGCGCCCACATATACCTAAAACCCAATCACATATTAATGACAACAAGGAGATGATTAATAAAGTAGAGGGACTGGATTTTAACACCAACAGGGACACCTTAGTGTCTCTAGATATAGAGTCCTTATACAGCAACATCCCGCAACAAGAAGCACTTACAGCGGTAGAATGGTTTATCCACACCTATCACATAGAGTGTGATATACCATTCATGATTGACATCCTGCAGATTGTCTTAGAAGAGAATACTTTAGAATTTAATGGAGATTTGTTCAAACAAATCAAAGGGGTAAGTATGGGGGCGTCTTGCGCCCCAACCATAGCTAACATCTACATGGCGCACTTTGAACATGTCTTCATATATAATGAAGTGTCCCCTTTCTATGAGTCGATCAAACACTGGTCGCGATACATTGATGATATTTTTTTCATTTGGTGTAATGACCAGGACACCCTTAATGATTTCCTAGAATGGATCAATTTGTGTGATACCAACTTGCGATTCACGGCCAACATGGGGGCACGTAGGATAGAGTTCCTAGACATAGAAATAAAGGAGGAAGATTCGAAACTAGAGGCAGACCTGTACACCAAGCCGACGGCGAGGAATACATTATTACACTTCTCTAGTTATCATCCTAAAAATCAAAAGGAAAGTATACTGATGGGACAATTCCTACGCCTCAGGCGTAATTGCACAAATTTACATGATTACGATCTAAGATCTGTAACCATGAAAATGAAATTCATAAATTGAGGTTACCCCAGAAGATTAGTGAGGGAGGCTTACAAAAGAGCAAGGTTTTATGACCGTGACCACTTATTGCAATCCCACAGAAAGAATGAGGAACCCAAGCTTGTCTGTGTTACCAGACATTCAGAGTTTAACGAAAAAATGTGTCAGATTATCAATGCCCAATGGCATATACTTAATGTGAATGCAGATCCTAACACTCATATGACACGGCCTATGTATGCACATAGACGGAATAAAAATCTCAGAGACATGGTCGTCCATTCTAGAAAAAAGTCAGAACCCGCCTTTTTACAAAAAACTATTGGCAGTGACAATGCCATCACAGGGATTCATAAATGCACCCAGTGCAAGGCTTGCAATGGAGCAGTGATTACTAACAAATACACCTACCAAAGAAAGGAAATAAAGCTTAGAACATTCACCAATTGTAAAACCAGCAATGTGGTGTATCTGCTGCTTTGTCCCTGTGAGAAAGGCTATGTTGGTGAAACTTCGCGCCAATTCTCTACACGCTTAACGGTACATCGTTCGGCCATCAGAACCAACAAAATCATGGCCCATATAGTCAAACACTATAAGGAAAACAATCACACACCGGAAGACATCAGATGGCTAATCCTAGAAAAGATAGAGAATAAACCTGGTATGGATTCCGAGGAAGTCCGTAAACGCAGAGAAGTTTTTGGGATTTTCACCCTAGACACACATATCAATGGATTGAACCTGGAAATTCCGTGGGATCAAGCCATACGGTATAACAATGGCTAACTCCACCTGACCCCACCTCTTATTTTGTTGCAGTATTCAGCAATTAGATTCACATTAGGCTGACCCAAGTACAAGCATACTGGATTAGACCTTCATGTGGTCTGTTATATTGTTTTTACATTTTTCCTTCATCTTTTAATATTTTCTACATTCACATCACTGATTTCTTCTCAAGATTTTTAACAACCATAGCATCCCAGTTATCATCCATGAAGGTAGCTAATGTTCAATAGTGTACCCATGCATAATCTGTTTTGACACTTTACATTTATGTTTCTAAATTACCGTTTTCTCAAGATGTAAATACGCTGTGTCTAGCAACATACAACCATCACCCACAGTATTAACTAGATTATCAGTAATCTCACCTCTGAAATTTATGTTCTTAAATTACTGTTATTCTCAAGAAGTAAATACGCTGTGTCTTGTAACATCTCACAGCTTTATTTATTTAGATCATCAGTAATTTCACCTCTGCCGGTTTTTCAATCATCATTCCAATAAGGATTCACAGTCTTGTTAAACTTAGCACAACTACATTATGTGTGCTCAGTTCGGTTCTCACTATCCACTTAAAGATGGCGGCCATCGCGGCAGTGTATTTTTACACTTGTCTTACGACAGGACCTTATTATGTCGAAAACTAGATATTAGATTCTTCATACTTTTCACACTAGAGGCACGCGCAAATTGCCTCATCACCTTACACTCATATTATGTATGCCCTTTTCTGTTTTATTAATCACCCGTTTAAATATGGCGGTCATCGCGCCAGTGCTCAGTATTGTCCTGACTCATGGTGAGATCACGTGATGTTCACGTGATTTCCGCTTTCCCCTTCAAAAGATCGCGCCATCGGCATTTCTTCCTCTCGGCATCCGGACCTCATGCAGACCCAATGACGAAATTCAGCAGCACGAGCTGATGCAGCAGTGTTTCTCTTAAGAAGGTAAGAGCTCCATGCTGCGCGTTGTCTGAACCCTAGTATCGACAAACTTTGAGACCTCTCCTTTCTGTACAGTCCCGCTGCATTTGATGGCTATAGTTGTGTCTGTGTAGTCCTGATACCAGAATCCTTCAATACATTATCTTAAGATGTATGGGTTCTTTTAGATCTTAACCTATCGCTACACTAGTTTAAAACCAGTATGGGCTGGGACACCATTGGCGTGACACACGTCCCAGATCCCCACCCATGCACAAACTTCTATGTGCTAACATGTACATAGTCATTGTAGTCAAATTATCACCATGAGCGCTACAGCATTTTTTATCTTTACCATCTATACACAAATTTTAACGCGCAAATCTATATACAGCAAATGGCGTTAAATCGATATCCATCTACATAAATCCTGCTCCTTGTTTATAGGATTATCCTCCTCTGTGCAGAATGCAGCTTTAGAAACTGGGTACACAGCTCGTTGCCTCCCACTAAATTAGTTTATCCAGGTAGGCACGTTATTTGACATTTACATATTACTTTGCACTTTTTGCATTGTTATACCTTAACATTTATAGCCCGCACTTTGGCATCTCAGAAACTTTAACACTTGCTGTCTAACTTTTATTAAAGGACCAGGTCGCATATAGAAATCTTTTTACAAAATCTCACCATTTCACGATTTAGGAGCATCATTCTAGTTCCATGGACTATATATGCTTTGGTAAGCTAACCTGCCATATTGTTTTACTCCCGCCTATAAGCTTCGCTTTAATCACAAGCTAATATAGCATATCCATTCATGCAGGATCCCACTTTTATCACACAACGGGACCGGCGCATGAAGTGACAGCCGGCCATTGAGGACATTCTTTATCCACCTCAGGCGACTAATCACCACTTGGTAAGCTGTCCAGTATAGACCAGTAAAGCGGTGCATAGTGCCCTGCTCTATATTTCACACCATTATCAGTATAGGGATGATACATGTGCTCTTAACACCTTTAGTGGCACTGGCACTTTTATTGTGTACTTTGAGGACGTTTGGTTTCCTGCTTTATCACTTATTCCTTTTCACTATGTCAATTTGGAGTGAGGCAATCTTTTAGTCTTATCTGTATTATCTTCTCCGTTGTCAATATCCTCTTTGATCTGTCGACTGGCATCTTGCGCACCAGTCTTTTAATGTGGGGAGTCTAGTAAGTTTAATTATGTTTTTGGCAGAGGCTATTAGCCCTCATTGCAAGAAGAGACACTCACTCATGTCAATCAATGTAATTTTTATTCACAGAGTAATATTTGGGAAGTGGCATTCCTGAAGAAGGCAGGCTACTGCCGAAACGCGCGTAGATGAATTACTGCTGCATCTCTTTTTGGTGCATTCCTCGACTGAATATATAAATTGTCATTAACATTGGGATACTGTATCATCACCCATTTACAATCCTTACAAATGAAATGTATAGAATGTTTAAAAGAACTCAATCATGTGCGTGATCTGTATGTATGGGTATATGAATGAGTGCAGTATGCATGCAGAATGATATAGTGATTTCTCTGTTACAATAAGTTAAAAATGGTATATTTGATGTAGAGAATATTTAATAAAACATTTTTGTATTTTTGTACATTGAGTGACGGTCTCCTCTCTTGAAACCATTTTCATGATGAATTTTTAAACATATATTGAAGTTGCCCTAGGAACTTTACAGTATGTATTTCCCTGCCTAGGTGAACTTCACATTAGTAGCAGGGGGCCTCTTATCTTTGCAATTTTTAGTGATGTCTACAACACTGACAATAGAGAAGTTACCAAGAAAGGGTTTCCCGCAATCAGAAAATGAAGAGTCTTCTAGGTGACTGGAATTTGTGAGAGATGAAGACGAATCTGATTGAAACGTATTGTATATTAATTGGATTTGGTTGTAAAAAAAAAAGTGATGTAGATTCAAATACTTCCATAAAAGGCTGATGGCAATTTTACATGAAGTAAGATGGGCTACCTTCTTAACAATTGTAATCATTTCCCTTGTAGTATTGGGACTAGATGTAATCTGAGCCATGTAAAAATATGACTGAGCTTGATTCACTACTTTTTATGGTCTGGCTTGGCAGTGCAGCTGTCACCAGACCTTTATGCTAGCATCACTAGAGCGGGCTTTGGTACCCCCACATATTGGGAGCGAGGAGTACATGTTTTGATTGGGCAAAAGTTGTGTGCTTACACAAAAAAGTGCTTGCCCTCCACACAGCTGTGATCATTTTGTTTTGAACTTTCAGGGGCACACACATGACACTGTAATGCTATTAAAGTCTCTTAGATAACTAGTTAATTTATGGTGTTATTCTATAGCAGCAGCACAGATGGGAGGATGGCAATCATTAACCTACATGGATGCTTAGGTTTGGCTTAACAGCGCAACTGTCATTCTACTTTTTAACATATACCAATATTATTTAACAGTCTTTGCTCCCACACGAATACATATCCATTCACAAGCTATTTACTTGTAATGCTTCACATTACCATTCAACATTCCATTAAAGCCAGACCTGTTGCCATTGCCAATGCTTGTTTATAGCTCTCAATAACTTGTCTTAGCAGAATCTGGAATCAGAGTCATATCCCCTGCACCAAAGTCCTTCTTTCATTTTACCTGAGTGTGTATGCTCTCTAAGTGACTTGGTGTCTTTCTATATGACTTGACTTTCCTTAAAGGAGCAATCTTGTCTAATGCCTCCTAAATCCAAGCATTAAAATTACTTTTGAACACCCTAGGATTCGTCTTCGTAACAAGCTTTCCTGACAACAGAGCAAAATTCAGAGCTGAAGGTGCTGCCTCATAATTTCTTTTTAGTAATTCTGGGGAGTATGTTCTGCGCCATTCTATCACCTGAGTTAAAACTGAAACAATGAGGTAATGATCTGCCCAAAATAAAGGAGAAATATTCATCTGTTTAAAAACAACATTTTCTATGGACTGGGACACTACTCAGAGAAATTGGTAAGCGGAAGGACTGTGGGGCCTGGGATATGATTGGCATAACCAGGATAGGTGACCTCCTGGAGGATAGGGACTTTATACCCTTTAGTTCCCTTAGGAGGGATTTCCAGTTACAAGGTAACCAATATCCCAAATACGCACAACTTCATCATGCATGGTGGGCTGAGGGCCTGGAGGCCCTCGAATTGCCTGAATATGCCCCCTTGGGGGGGTAGATTACTCATGGCGGAGAAAAAGTAAAAGGCGGTTTCCTTCACATAAAAACCACTGAATAATAATATGCCCAAAACACTGACGAGGAAGAGGGAAAGATGGGAGAGAGAGTTGGGCGATGTGGATGACACGGACTGGGAGACGGCCCTGATGCAACCCAGAGAGGTGGCTATTAAATCCCGACTACGGCTTATACCGGTTAATGTCCTACTCCGGGTCTTTATGACTGTGAGCGCCTACACAGAAGGGGGAGCGGAAGTCTCCCAAGTGTCTGAGATGTCGTGGGAATAGAGACACATTCATGCATATTCCCTGGGGCTGCCCTGTCATACACCCATACTGGGAAACAGTGGTGCGGGAACTCTGCAGTGTGTTGGGGGCTGAATTCCAAGTGGAGACTAAGTATGTTCTCCTTGGGATACCAGCGGATGTGGATGTCCCACGGGATAAGCTACTTTTCTACACTTTGGGTCTGGAGGTGGCAAAGAGGGATGTGGTCAGACCCTACAGGAGTGGAGGGCAGGCATCCGTATATGGCTACAGAGAAGGCTACCTGCAAGAGCAGCGGGTGCCCGCGCAAGTTCTTCAAGATCTGGTGTTGTTGGATGTAACATAATGCCCTGGACCTGGTAGATGATGAGATTGCGACTTTGCATACCCACGACTACTTATTTTTATGTTAAGGTGTCATTTCTATTACTATGCTATATTGTGGTGAAGCTGGCTTGTGCATTGCTGCTACCTGACAGGTCTGTTACTGCCCGTGCTGCCACTTTTCCCCATGTGGTTGTTCCATTGTTGTGAGTGTAGGTTTGCACTCCTTTTGTTTTTTGCAAGTATAAAACCAAATTTAAAAAAAATATTTTTTAAACGGTATTTGAAAAAAAAAAATACAGTCTATAACCAATGGGCCCTCCCAGGGAAAGTGAAGAATTAGTTGTATAAATGTAGAGCTTTTTGTGAAATATTCCAGTAAACTCAAGGTTTCTGGCACCTGGAGACCATGAGAAGAACGCTAAAACTCTTTACGGTAAAGAGGAAACATTACATAAAGGCAGGGCTTTAAGTGGGATGAAAAAACGGGGGAGGGGGTCTCTCAAAGGGGCGTTGACAATGTAATTAAGGGCGTGGCTTAAAAACTCATGAGCTAAAAATCTGTGCCTAGCATAGTGTGCCGCCCGACTCGTATTTTGCTGTTTCTGTCATTGCATCCAGATATATGATACAACAAGTAACAGCATACCTACAACAAGTCAGGACTATTGGCTTTGTCAATAGTTGTTAGCTGCATAAGATAAATAAGCAGCAACTATGGCTTGTATTGAAAAAGCTTCCACTTAAAGCCCTTATGACACCACGACGATGTTGCTACTCCTGAGTTTCAAAAAGAGAAGGGAAATCCAGAGAGAAAATGTCTCTCTTTAAAGGATGTCCCTTCCCCTATAACAATCACCTGGCATGACGTCATGCCGTAACTTCTCCACTAGTGAGAAGTGAACAGTGTGAGCAGCGCACATCGAGGTGCCTGCTGTCACTGCAGTCCGGGAAAAATGGACCGCCTGTGCCAGGGCACAAAACAGAGCCCGATGGAGACCCGTTTCGAGGCCCCCTTTAAAAAACTGCCGGTGCTCAGCACCGGTAAGACCCGGCCCACTTAAAGCCCTGCATAAAGGTTTGAAGGAATCAAGCACCTTGTGCTCACCAGCGCACCTCTCTTTTTCAGAAGAAGCCCCCACATGCACCATGAGCCTCGCCATCCCCTGACAGGAAGGATGTGGGTGCTTACGATGCGCCTCGGACGTGCAGCTCGTCGCCCCAGTGCAGCTCGGTAATCAGCGCTTCCAGGGAATCCAGGGCACGGCCACATAAAAGGCTTTTCTCCAAAACCACCACCAGCTCATTATACACTGTTAAAGAAACGCCAGAACCACTTATTAAAAATAGCTCTCGCTCTTCACGCGCCAGCATAGTGAAAACGTGCAGCTGCGAAGCCTTCTCCAAGGGCCACTTGGAATCCGTCATCCCCAGAGAAACGCTTTGGGTCAGAAAGCGAGGCCTTGCATTATTGACAAGCATCCAATTACCATGTGAGCCACCAAAATATATCAGAAAAAAGCGAAAAGCTGTGGCACAACCAGAGAGGAGAAAATACGATGCTCGGGAACTGTGAGCAGTAATGATGCGAGAGAGGCTGGGGAACGGCTTGAAAGAGGTTGGGGAGAGGGCTTCAGAGGTGCTGGAGAAGAGAGACGGCTCGAGAGAGGCTAGGGAGACAGCTCGAGAAAGGCTAGGGAGACGGTTCGGGAGAGACGGCTTGAGAGAGGCTAGGGACATGGCTCGGGAGAGGCTGGGGAGAGGGCTTCAGAGGTGCTGGAGAAGAGAGAGGCTCGAGAGAGGCTGGGGAGAGGGCTTCAGAGGTGCTGGAGAAGAGAGACGGCTCGAGAGAGGCTAGGGAGACAGCTCGAGAAAGGCTAGGGAGACGGTTCAGGAGGTGCTGGAGAATAAAGACGGCTCGAGAGAGGCTAGGGACACGGCTCGGGAGAGTGCTTCAGAGGTGCTGGAGGAGAGAGACGGCTCGAGAGAGGCTAGGGAGACAGCTCGAGAAAGGCTAGGGAGACGGTTCGGGAGGTGCTGTAGGATGAAGACGGCTCGAGAGAGAGGCTAGGGACACGGCTCGGGAGAGGCTGGGGAGAAGGCTTCAGAGGTGCTGGAGGAGAGAGACGGCTCGAGAGAGCCTGGGAGACGCTCGGGAGAGGCTGGGGAGACGGCTCGAGAGAGAGGCTGGGGAGACGGCTCGAGAGAGAGGCTGGGGAGACGCTCGGGAGAGGGGTCCGGAGGTGCTGGAGAAGAAAGACGGCTCGAGAGTGTAGAGAGCCACCCGGGCTCTACTGAACATTGTTGCCACCGTTAACACACGTATACACCCCTCGGGGCGGGCTCGACCCGAGGGGATAAATAAACGGCGGAAGACCGCTCGGGGTCTTCGCGCCAACCATTGGTTAAGTGCTGTGTCGGCGTCATTTATTAAGCGGAGCGCGGCTGCGGCCTACTGCCTTCCAGCGCCCCGCTACACTGGCGACGATGCCGGTCGGACTGGCACGTGTGCACCCCTCACCTGCTGAGACTGCTGAGCGGCTGTGGAGCCCACCCGCGTCACCGCACACTGCCGCCTACCTGCTGTTGGCGCCCGCCCACGCGTCTCCTGGCCGGAGTGGAGCGCGTTCAGCTGGCGGCGCCTGTCCCGACAGCTGGTGCCTGTTCCTGCCGCTGCTGCCGGCGCCCGCCCACGTGTCTCCCTGGTCATCGGGAGCACGTTCAGCTGGCGGCGCTCCTTCTGGCAGCAGCGCGAGAGCCGGTGAGTGCGCCGGCTCGGGTGGCCACGTGGGAGACTCCCGTCGTGGCAGCGGAGCTCCGTCTCAGCTGGAGCTCCAGAGCGCGAGGCGACGCCCTCGGTCCCACCCCCGCTGGGACTTCCCCATCGCAGCAAGGCCCCAGGGCTGTCCTGAGGGCCGCCTGAAAAAAAATAAAAAATAAGACGAACTAACACAAAACAACCAAGGGGAAAGGAGGGAAGGCACCGCCTGGATAAGGTGAGGAGGAAGAGTAACAGAACCTGTCCAAAGACACAGTAAGGCCCAGGGCAGGCCTGTACACTGACCTGCACCAGCGGAAACGGCCCCTGTCATCCACCGGGTGCGGTGCCCTGCCCCTGCGCACAGGCCACGTGGGAGGCGAAATACGTGGGGTTCTCCGGCAGGCTGCAGGCTCACACGAGGCAGAGAGAAGACGAGGCAGAGAGAAGACGCAAACAGGGACACAGAGGGCTTACAGTCACCACCTGCCACATCGTCGGACAAAGGTCCAGCGCAGGGAGTAAAGCACGCCCAAGATGAGCGATACCCAGGCGGGCACGGCCGGCCCACAGGCCGGAGCTCAAGGTCAAGTTAGAGGACCCGACGCGCCGCTCCCTGGGCACCATCACAACGCCATTGCTCTCCTGCCGCCATTCAGCGAGGTCTCGGATCCTGCTACGGCCGCGCCAAGATGGCGGGCATGGGTAGGATGGCTTAATCACTACTTCAAAGGAACAAGGGAAACGGACGGCACCGTCAAGCGGTCACTCCTCATCTACTATGGGGGGCCTGAAATTTATGACCTCTTCGAGACGCTTCCGAACACCGGAAGTGAGGACGACTACGACGCTGCAGTCCGGGCACTCGATAGACATTTCGACCCACAACTGAACCCTGATTTCGAAAAGTTCAAGTTCCGAAGGGCCGCCCAGACAGAATCGGAATCGGTCGATATGTTCTACGCGAGGCTGCGCAAGCTGGCCAGCAAGTGCGCATTCGTGGCCCCGCAGACAGAATCAGGGATCAAATCATCCTGGGCTGCCGCTCGAAGCTCCTACGGAAACTCATACTGCGACAACCAGGGATCTCGCTGGACGAGATCCTTGTCCTGGCACACTCACACGAGTTATCGGATGTCCGGGCCGAAGCCATGGAGGTGCATTACACACGCCCGTGGCCGCTACGTGCGCACCGCGACACCCAGCCATTAAGGAAGAGAGGGTAGATGCCATACAGAGACGCCCCACCCCGGTCCGGCAAGCGCAGACACCGCCGCGGGGTGGTCAGTGCGGGTACTGTGGAGACGACCATGCCAAGACGGCAGTCTGCGGGGCGAAAGGCAAGACATGTTCTCGGTGTGGGAGACTCAATCACTACGCCAGGGTATGCCGGGGCGGACGGTTCCGGCAGGGCCCGTCAAGACAGAGGAGCATCTCGCAACGTGTCCAGCAGGTATCCCTGGAGGACTCTCCTCTACTCGAAGAGGCCAGGCAAGTGTGGGAGGATGAGGACGACGATGTGTTCGTGGTATCGTATGCCAGTAGAGCAGACCGACGACGGAGGCCTCCCCCGATGTGCTCGGTAACGGTGGAGGGCACGGCCGTGCATGCACTAATCGACACCGGCGCCTCAGTCAATGTCATGGACTCGGAACAATATGATCGCCTGTCACCAAGACCCCCGCTTGCACCGTTCACAGCCAGAATATACGTGTATGGTGGAACCGACCCACTACCGCTGAGGGGAGTCATACAAGCCAAAGTAGCCAGCGGCACATGCACCACGGACACACGGTTCCACATAACCGAGGGACGAAAAGGAACATTACTCAGCTGCCACACCGCTGAGGATCTCGTGCTTGTGTTTTTCGCAAATCAAATACACGAGTCACACGCTGAGGCCATACTGAAGGAATTCCCGGCTCTCTTCACAGGTCTGGGGAAGCTCAAGGGCAAAAGGTTCAAGCTCCATATCGATCCAGCCGTCAAGCCAGTGGCGCTCCGACACCGGAGAGTACCGTTCAATCTGCGGCCACAAGTCGAGGAGGAGCTGAGAAAACTAGAAGAGCTTGACGTAATCGAAAAAGTATCAGGTCCCACGCCGTGGGTGTCCCCGCTGGTCGTGGCCCCGAAACCCAAACAGCCGGGGGCTATAAGGCTCTGCGTAGATATGCGCCTGCCCAACGTGGCAGTGAAATGGGAACGACACATAACCCAGACCATGGAGGATATCGTGGCCGACCTCAACGGGGCCAAATGGTTCTCCAAACTAGATCTAAACACTGGGTATCATCAGCTGGAGTTGGAACCGGGGAGCCGATACATCACCACGTTTTCAACCCACGTCGGCCTCCGGCGATATAAGAGGCTCAGCTTCGGAATATCATCGGCAGCTGAAGTCTTCCAGAACGCGGTCAGAGAGGTGCTGTCGGGACTGCAAGGGGTAATTAACCTGAGTGATGATATCCTCGTTTTCTCAAGCACGCTGGAGGATCACCACAAACACCTCCGCGCCACGTTGCAGAGGCTAGAGGATTCTGGACTGACGTTGCATAAGGCGAAATGCTCGTTCTATCAAGACACCATCGAATTCTTTGGCTATGTGTTCACGCGGGAGGGGCTCAGGGTAGACCCGAAGAAAGCAGCCGCCATCCGGGCTGCCAGCACGCCGAAGAGCCCCACAGAGGTGCGGAGTTTCCTCGGCATGGCCACATATTGTGGGCGTTTTATCCCAAATCTCGCAACCATGTCTGAGCCACTCAGGGCCCTCACAAAACACGGACAGCCCTGGGAATGGTCGAGTGCTGCCGCCAAGGCGTTCAACGACATTAAAGAGGGGCTACAAGACAGAACGGTCATGGCCTACTTCCATCCGAAAAAGCGAACCGAGTTGGTCGTTGATGCCAGCCCCATGGGACTAGGAGCGGTGATCCTGCAGGAACACGACCCTGAAGTCTGGAAGCCTGTAGCATATGCCAGTAAGGCTCTCAACGACACTGAGACCAGGTATGCCCAAATTGAGAGGGAGGCTCTCGCCATCAAATGGGCATGTCAACATTTCCACCTATACCTGTGTGGCCAGGACTTTCAAGTCGTGACGGATCGCAAACCGTTGGTCCCGCTCTTTGCTGGATCGACACGGTTGGCGCCCCCAAGGATTGAGCGGTGGGCCGTACAGCTGAAAGCATACCGATTCAAGGTTGTGTATCGACTTGGAGCTCACAACCCGGCCGATTACCTATCACGTCACCCCGACCCTGCATCGCCCATGAGCCAGTTCACCGAGGAAAATGACACAGAGGCGGTGGTAAGGATGTTGTCACAGCACGCATGCCCGAAGGCCATGACTCTGGAGGAAATAGGGCAGGCCACCGCGGCAGACGGCACACTGTCAAGAGTGAAGGAAGCCCTGGAAGAAAACACGTGGGTCCGCTTCATGGATGGGAGCCGCCTGCTACGGCCGGAAGTGGGACAGGCCCGGCAGCAGCTCTGGAGGGTGCGTCATGAGCTCAGCGTGGGGGAGCAAGGCATTGTCCTGAGAGGACATCTCGTCGTAATCCCCGAAGCCCTACAGCAACGCATTCTGGAACTGGCGCACGTCGGTCATCAGGGCATGGCAAAAACGAAGGCGAGGCTACGGCAAAAAGTCTGGTTTCCGGCCATGGATACCAAAGTGGAGGAGATGGTCAGAAGTTGCCATGAATATACCATCACAGGAGGGGATCCCCCGCCAGCGCCGGTAATCACAGAGGATCCGGCCAAACTCCCCTGGACCCAGGTCAGTCTCGACTTCGGGAGCTTCCCAGACGGACGTCACATGCTGGTCATGGTTGACTCGTTCTCGAAGTTTCCAGTCGTGGAAGTCGTGGGGTCAACGGCGTTTCGCACGTGAAGAGAGCTCTGGACAGAATCTTCGCCATGCTGGGACTGCCTGAGGAGATCAAGTCCGACAACGGACCCCCGTTTCAGGGTCGGGCGTTCCAGGAGTACATGGAAAGCAAAGCCATCAGACACCGCAAGATCACGCCACTCTGGCCCCAAGCCAATGGGGAGGTGGAGCGGCTGATGAGGATTCTTAATAAGGCACTGCGCATCGCGGTGGAACGTGAGGTGAATGCCGAAGCAGCCCTGGATCAATTCCTCAGAGTGTACCGCCAAACGCCCCACAGCACCACCAAGTGTGCGCCCTCCCACCTGTTATTTCGGCGGCCACCACGGGATAGCATCCCAGCTGACCCGACATGGGTACCCCCAGAGAGGGACGATGGGGCCATTCAAGCCAGAAGAGAAGCCACCAACCAGAAGGCCAGTGAGGCCCGGAGGGCACAAGAGCCCCGAATCTGCATCGGAGACCGTGTGGTGATCAAAGATCGACACCCCGGGTGGAAGTTCCGAACGCCATTTGAGCCAGAGACATGGACCGTAATAGAGGTGCAAGGGACAATGGTCACGGCTAAGAAAGGACATCTCCAAGTCACAAGGAATGTATCGTGCTTCAAGCGGATAGTTGGGAGCGGCCACAACAGCGGAGAGGTTGACAGCGAGGTCTCTGGTCCGAACACGTTGTCCCCGGAGTCTCCCAGGGCCGGCGGCCCCGTCTCAGAAGGTGTGCCGTCCGAGAACAGGGAAACTATTGCGGCACCTGAACAGGCCGGTTCAGAGGATGCCCCGGGCTCGCCAGTGGGTATCCAGGGTGGCACTCGGGATGCTACCATCTCCCGGAGCCAGAGGTATGGTCTCCGGGCTAACCCGGTGCCGAGTCAAAGACTAAAAGACTTTGTATATATGTCTCCGTGAGGCAAGAGGACTCTGGTGTCTATAACCAAAAGAAGGAAGGGATGTAGAGAGCCACCCGGGCTCTACTGAACATTGTTGCCACCGTTAACACACGCATACACCCCTCGGGGCGGGCTCGACCCGAGGGGATAAATAAACGGCGGAAGACCGCTTGGGGTCTTCGCGCCAACCATTGGTTAAGTGCTGTGTCGGCGTCATTTATTAAGCGGAGCGCGGCTGCGGCCTACTGCCTTCCAGCGCCCCGCTACAGAGAGAGGCTAGGGGGACGGCTCTGGAGAGGCTGGGGAGAGGGCTCCAGAGAGGCTAGGGAGACAGCTCGGGAGAGGCTGGGAGACGCTCAGGAGAGAGGTCCGGAGGTGCTGGAGAAGAAAGACGGCTCGAGAGAGGCTAGGGAGACGGCTCGAGAGAGGCTGGGGAGACTCGAGAGTGGCTAGGGAGACGGATTGGGAGAGAATGGGCAGAGGGCTTCAAAGGTGCTGGAGAAGAGAGACGGCTCGAGAGAGGCTGGGAGATGCTCGGGAGAGGGGTCCAGAGGTGCTGGAGAAGAAAGACGGCTTGAGAGAGGCTAGGGAGACGGCTCGGAAGAGGCTGGGGAGAGGGCTCCAGAGGTATTGGAGAAGAAAAAAGGCTCGAGAGAAGCCGGGGAGATGGCTCGAGAGAGGCTGGGGAGAGGGATCCTGAGGTGCTGGAGAAGAAATACGGCTCGAGAGAGGCTGGGGAGACGGCTCGAGAGAGGCTACATAGACAGCTGGGTGAGGAGGGTAGAGATAGCCTGGGGAGACGGCTCCAGAGGGGTGGGGGCCAGTGCTTAATTTGTCAAAAAATAAGTGCCAGGACCCTCGTCAGGAGGCCACCATAGCTTGCACCACTCGTTGCCACTACCGTTGCTGCCAATGACAGTACTTAGAAAACTACTAACCATCACACTGCCTCGAGTGTGACAATTCAAACTGTTCGTGGCACCCCAAACGCTGTAACAATGGCTTAGGAGGCCTTGTGGTCCTCTCTATATTACACAAACAGCGCCACCATGTGGTAGCTGTCTTAAGTTTTGGTGTTGCCAATTAAGTGCCGGTGCCGAGCACCAGAAACCACTAGCTCAAATTAAGCACTGGCTGGAAGAGACAGCTTTAGGAGTCGGCCTTGTGTGAGACTTCCTACTCTGAAAGCCAGCCATCAGGCTTTGAGGAGGTTGGGTGAAGCAACAGGGCTCAAATTCTACAGAAGGCAGCATAGCCTACAGAGTAATGCACCAGACTACACCAAACATGTCTTTAACTAAACAGATATCCATGTTATGTTATGTGGACTTGTAAAGCGCAGCTAATCACCCACGAGGGTATCCAGGCAATTTTAATGCTAAAGACGTGCGTTATAACTTTAGGCCTGAGTTAGAGTTGGCCCACGAGTCACTCGGTCACACACATGACCGGTTGCAGCTGGGGCCCACCAGCACTCGACTCTGGGGACCACCTCTTACTTTTCCTCCTCAGACTTCGACCCAGGAGAAGAGAGAGAAAAACACAAAAGAGGAAGGAAAGACAAAAGATAGTGACAAAGGGAGAAAGTAAGGATGAAAAAGAACCTGCATGAGTGAAATGAATGGGCAGGGAGTGAATGGTGGTGGAAAACCGTGGCATGTATAGGGCAATCCTGACCACCGTCAAGGGTGGCTGCAGGCTTCTGGGAAACCATATGGATACCATCACATTCAATTAAGTACTGAATGTTTTGGACATCCTGTCCCCCTTATTACAAGTCCTACAGGATATACTGCAATAGTGATAAAGCAGAGAAATGCCTGTAACATTTGTGTTGGAGTACCCCATTAGCCCTGTGGCGTAAAGGAACTTGAGGGAGCCCCCCTGCAAAGTACATCAAGCCCCCCCCCCACACTCTGGACTAAAGCAGGAGCCCTCAGGCCTTGGGTCAGCCGCCAGTGCACAGTGCCAGAGAGGGCCCCCTGGAGTCGGGGCCCCGCGCACCGCGGGGTCTGTGGGGCTATTGTTACACCACTGCATCAGCCAAACTCTAAAGCAGACCCTATGCTGGTATTCTGCCAGCAATGGCACTGATTCCGACCACACAGGTGGGGCAGGGACAGCATTCCGTATAGTGGATTGGTGTGTACCTGTGTGTGCATGTGACTCGTGAGCAAAGAGTGTGAGAATTTGCAATTTATTTAAGAAAATTCACAGAATTACATGACATTTATAGAAAATTATGTGTAATTATAGTTTTTGAGAGAAATGTGGTGTATAAAAACGTTTTGTAAGGTACTGGCAGGAGGCTGGTTAAGAAGCAGCAAATATCTCTCTGTGGGAACAAAAATTACATGCAATTGCATAATGCAAATTCTTTTAGATATTTTGCCAGTTATGTACACCAAAAAATTTGGGAATTTCACTAATTTCTCTGGCATAATTAAATTTCACTTGAACCAGGCCAAATAACATGATAACGTGACAAATGCTTTTCTGCACGTTAAGTACTTTTGTTGCACTTGTAATACATGACAAATACAACATGAATGTATTTGGCCCAGGTGGTGGTATGTTCCCCATTTTAACTGTATTCATTATACTGACCTTGGAAAGATGGAAACCCGAGTTGGCCATGTCAGGTTTCAAACTGATGACAAGAGTTAAACCTGGGTCCTGAAGGCCACAGCAGATGTTAGTGGCAGAAGTGCACAACACAAATCTCATGTCACAATCACAGTAATATTTTCTGAGAAGTCTTGATATTTCAGGCTGGCTGCAGAAGGTAAATCAAGGTTACTATCTCTGTACCCTATTGAAAGGAGTGGACTGGACTGCGGTGCATACCCATAGAGGACGGATTCTCACCGTACTCCCATGTGGTCCAAGGGGGGCATCTTTAACTGGAACCATCAACACCTGCCCTCTTTAGGTCAAAACGCTGGTGGGAAACCACACCATTAGTTAGTGTGATCTGGCTATTTACCAGCTTAATAGGCACATTCATGAAATACGGCTGCGTCAGTACAGACACAGGACAGATAGTGGGAAAGATGAAGGGTCGTGCAAGCCGCTTATGTGGTGTCTAAGTGCTGCCGCTGTGACATTAAAAGTGTGAGATGGAACAGTCGCGGTCTGCGTGTGAAAAGAGTCCGATTAGTTGGTGGCGGCTGGAGTTAATGTGAAAATGTAACACCCATCAGGAGGACACAGACAAACTGCCGGACCTGCCGTCCACCCACGACCTCTTTGACGTGGGCTTTATTACTGGCGGTGAGTCTGCTGTGAACATGCATCGACAAAAGAGCGAGGTGTCTCGAGCTGCTTGCCGTAGATGAAGGAAATCCCTGCAGGCATTTCTAGCCTAAACCGAGACATTTTCTGTAACAAGCAGGTCGGATTTGCATATATCAGCCTTGTGTTGCTGGAAGCTCCACCCGTACACCTAACATGTGCGTGGGAGAATTTGTAGCAACTGAAAGGAACTGTGTGTTTCTAGAAAGGGGTTCAGTCGCCAGTTGCATCTCTAGAAATTGATCTGGGGGAAACAAATTTGTAAAAAAGAAAATTACATATATATATACACACATATATATATATATATCACATAAAACCATAGAAATTCAACAGTTAGAGGTAGCGTTATCTCAAGTAACTATAACTCATGCCCATACTCATAATTCGTGCCCCCGCCATGCACAGTTTTTTCATCAATGCTTTTATTGCAAATGTTGCAGTGATATTATCAATGATGTCATAGAGATGTCATGATTGATGTAATATGCATTATGCATACAAGGCCCTTCACAACACCAGACCCACATACCTGAACAACCGCCTCTCCTTCCACGTACCCAAAAGACACCTGCGATCAGCTGATCTCTCCCTGACCACAATCCCACGCATCTACAAGACCAGAACGGGAGGAAAGTCCTTCTCCTACCTCGCAGCCAAGGCCTGGAACTACCTCCCCCTCCACCTCCAGTAAGCTCCCACATTGCCCCAGTTCAGGCAGGACCTCAAGACCTGGCTTTTCAGATGACCCCAGCACTCAACAAAGCCGTCCCCTCCCCCCCAGCGCCTTGAGACCCTCACAGGTGAGTAGTTGCGCTTTACTAACCCTGATTGATTGATTGATTGATTGAATATATGCGATAATTAGCAGTGCATGGTGAGGGCGCAAGCTAAAGTTAACTTAGGGCATGAGTTTTAGTTCCTTGAGATAACTATAATTGCTGAATTTCTATGGATTTATGTGGGTAAAATATGAACCAAAGTTATTAGCAAAACAAAAAATACATTTCCTATGGAAACTAGGTCCTAACTATAACTACCTACTGGTGACCGCCAGTAGGTAATATATAGATAAATATATATTTCTTAAACATATATATATTTCTAATACATATATATATATATATATATACACATATAGATATACACATTATCTATATCTATTCCTATAGCTATATATATATGTATATATATATATAGAGATAAATTATATATATACATATATAAATATATATATAAATATCGTTGTGTATATTTTGAAATAGATATACATATATAAAAAATAATTAACTAATAATTATATAGATACATATATATGCATGCTTATACATATATATTAATTATAGATACATAACAATATGTGTATATTTAGAAATAGATATATACATTCATACATACAAAAGTCAGTATTTCAAGCAAACAATGTTTTACAAAAAAAGGTGGTTGGACAAATAAATGTCCGTAGCAAGATGCAGTGTCTGTTTTTTCTGTGTCACTTCCTCTTATGCATTCGGCAGCTGTGGTGTTGGGGCACAAGAGGGGGGTCAATACAAATAGAGCTAGGGTAGGGGCCCATCTGGCTCTCTGTCAGTTGCAGCTAGTGTAGCTAGTCCTACCGTGGTCAACTCCTCAGGGATTTGATATACTAGAGTATGGGAGGAACATCAAATATGCACAAGGTTTAGAGCATGGATTTATGAATTTGTAGAGCTTGACAGATAACAATTTTGCACAAGAAGAAAGTTCATCAGCTTCACTATATGCAATGCTGACCAAGTTAAAAGAAGCAATGGTAAAGCTAATAGGCCTGGCCTTGGCAATCCTGTGGGGTTTCTTTTTTCTTTTTCAAATATATACAGCAAACATTGAAAGAGTAAAAGTAATCAAAAGTAAAAATATCGCCATTGAAATGTTTGCAAAAAAGAAAATGTGTTAAATGGCACTTGACACAAATAAACACAAACATACGGTGAATGCAGAAGTTGGCCAGCGGTCCTTAACACCTAAGCGTACTACTTTTAAGGTGGCTGTTTGCAAGTACAAGAGCAAAATGTCGTCACAGTGAAGAAAACTGATGGAGGAAGTGAGATGACCCATTTCGACATGTTCTATACTGTGGTGGGCGGAAGCAAAATGTGAATGACACTTGAAAAGACCAGTGGATGCACAGGGTTGGCACAACATCTCGTGCATGTATTTTATTAATGTTTGAGAAACCATCACACTGTCTCAAGGCTAGACTTACAAAAAAAGAAAAGAAAAAGTTTGTTATAAGACATCCTGCATCCCACCTGTTCAGATTTTAGACCCAGAAGCAGAGTCCATAGAACCCATAGCCGGTCATTATTTTGAAATCCACCCAGGCACAATGTCTTGTTAATTAAGAACAATATAAGGTTCACTATGTCTCATAGCATGCCCATTTTCATGGGTTTTCCTTTACTCTCTCTTTTGATAGAGTGAATCTCCACCCTTATGCAGTATGGATGGGAATGTGCATTGTGAGAAATCAGGACCTATTTGCAGTGCCCCTCAACGTTTTGCCCCCATTTTGACCACTAGATGCTGTTATTTTGGCTCTGACTGTGTCCTGGGCTCTGCTAACCAGACACACAGCCTGTGCTCTGTGTTAAAAGTGCATGGTAATTTGGTATAATTACAATTGGCAATGACAGACCCCTGTAAATCCCTAGTATATAATAAGACAAGGGACATTCAAACTACCTATAAATCCCTAATATATAATAGGGAAGGGAGCTTTCGAAGCCCCGTAGATTTCCTGCACTGGTGTGTGCGATACTGTGGTGCCTGTTGTCATTTCAAAAGCCATCACTGCCTTGCAGGCTGTTTTTAAATTGAAATTATATTCAAATTCGACTTTACATTTAAAGGTACCTACAAAGTATTAATCTATTTTATTTTTACATATAAGTCTCTAACTATAAGCAGCGACATTATAAAAGATGTTCTATAAGCCATGGTTAGCGAGAAACTCCCATAGTAGTGAATGACTCCATAAGCTTACATGGTAATATAGTATTTAAATATAAATATTGGTAGGAGCCACGTACTTCAAGGTATCAAATTAATAGTTAAGATAAACACAACAACTTGCCACTGTTGGATTTAAAATAACTACGACAGAAATAAGTTATTAAACTTTCTTTTCTGGGAGCCAAAATCCAGCCTTTCAGCTGCTTTCTACTGATTGGACAGCCTTTCCCAGGCTGAGCCAAAACTGCTCTAATCTGGTGTGAAAAGCCCTGCTAGAGAGAAAATGGGTTTCCTGTGGGCAGAGAAGTACAAGCTGCAGAGCAGATAGAAGGGCAGTGGTAAGGGAGGTACATGGCATGGGAGGCAGATCCCATGGCCAAACTGGTCTTCAAAGGCAGAATGACACTTTAGGACAGCACAGGCTGAACCCCATATCCTGCTACCCCCAGCCACACAGGAGCCCCGGTAATTAGATTAGGGAGAGCGTTTGAAGGGGAGTGTTCAGGGAAATTAGCCACACCAGTAGATTGAGTTAGCCTGATCCAACTCCTGTGGATTTTGGATTCATGTTGGATTTTGAGAAAATGGTATTTTCCTGGACAAGAATATGTCACACTTTGGAGGAAGTGGTCATACACCTGGGTGGCACCCTGTATCCCATTGGTCAGGGGTGCTCCCCTGTTTGACACCCACGACCACTGGATAAATATTGAAGAGCTGCATAGCTCCTCAGATCTGCTGCCTGAAACTATAAGGAGAAGGACTGCCCTGCTGGAATTTGGATCTGCACCCGAAGGCCTGCACCCTGAGCGACTGCACCTGCTGCACAATCTACAGCTCCAAGGACTTTGCCTTGCAAGCTACAGGTTAACAGAGCCCACCTGCATTATTTCCACCAAGAGTCCCCATCCTGGAGTGCGTCCAGTGGACGTTTAAAGATTTGGCCAGGTGCATTGTGGGTATTGTAGTCCAGACATCCCAAGGACCATCTAGGAGATTCCAGAACCTTGGATATATGTTTTGGACACATTGAACCCACAAGGGGAACTTGAGGAAGAAGTTGTGGAAGTTTGGAGCAACTTTTGGAAAAAGGCCCATAAGGTGACGGACTAAATGTCGAGAGTCAAGCTGGCTACATTCAACCGTGATCGGGCCTGGATTTCAAGTTCGTCTGGCTGAAAGTTCTGGAGCTCCAGACTTCCAATTTTTGCCCGGGGCCTCGCAGAAATTAAAGTGGGTGAAACGGCCTGATGAAGAGCCTTGTTCGACATCTAGAGAAAAAGCTCCAGAAAAACGACTAAGTGTGAAAGTAAAATTTTGAGTGAGGCCTCCCGCTTAGTGTATCCGACCAGGGTCCATCACGGTCAGCCTCAAACTTTGACTTTGTCCCGGTCAAGCGCGACCAGTTGTCCCATAGTGGCGCTATATGTTTTTATGCACTAGAAAGTGTTTATTCTCTTAGAATTCATAGCTCTGGTTCCCTACATTGGATTTTTGTCGTTTGGGGTCTATTTGTTCATACAAATATAATCTATGTTTATGAATTGGAGTTTTATTTTTATTGTGTGTTGTGTCTTACTTATTTAATATATTGGTGTTTTTAAATGCTTTACACACCTGTCTCCTAAGTTACGCATGCCTGTTCATTACCAGCTACCAAGGGCTGAGCAAGGGAATAATTTATTGAGACCTTGACTGACCCTTTAATTGTGTTTGTGGCCTTATTATTAGTGGTAATCACTATTTATCACTACTAATAATCCACTTTCCAACATTTGGTGGTAGCGGTGAGATACGTACTTGTCTTTAAATTACACCATACTTAATGATCCACTTTCCAACATTTGCATGGTGCAGTTGTGAATTCCCTTACACCTGCAAGTTGTGGGTGTTCACCCAATAAGGCATGTTTCCCTGCTATGGAGCACCCTTAACCCACAAATATGCTCACTGGAAACATTACAGCATTTTCCCCACATTACTTGTGATAAATGCAAGCTCCACTTAGGTGTGCAAATAGCTTTGTGAATTGGACCTTAGCCTTCACAATTAGAAGTTGTTCTTCAGATCCTCTCTAGTGTTTCAAGCAGACATAAATCTCCATCACCTTCCTATGTATTTGATGATATCTTACTCCAGAACATTTCTATACCTATCTGACATAACCAAGTCCCAAGAAATTAAGGAGATCTTTTAATTAGAGACAATTTTCAAAAACCTCTATATTTCTTTTAGTAAGAAATGGGTCTTAACACCTTCTCTGAAGTTTTTAGCTAGTCAGTCTTCAGAACTTCTATGTGGGCATCATTACAAGTAGTCCAGTACTTTAGTGCAGTGATAGTACCTGGGTGGTACCAATACCACCGATTGTGGTATTTCTCTTGGTTTAGAAAACTGTGCTTTTACAAATTGAAGATGATGTAATACATTCCTGTGTATTTTATACAAAACCCACTCTCTTGGGTTATTTAACTCAACGTATTTCTACCGAGCCCCTTTGAGACTTCTACTCAGATAAATGCCTCTCAGTGGAAGGAGTCCAGTCTCCAGAACCTCTTGATTTATCTAATTCTAAGGCCGGTCTGAGGAACCACTGCAAATCTTTCATGAAGAAGACAACTATTCTTTTAATCTGTAAGCCAGTCTTGAAACCTCTGTACCTTCTAGTAAAATTATCAATCCCCAGGACTACTCTTGTCATGTTCCCTTGCCAAAATCTAGAACCTCACCATGGCTTTCATTTAGTCAGTCTCTGGAACCTCATTCTGTCTTTTGGTCAGTAGGCAGTCGCGAGTTCCTCTGTGTGTCTCGTGATGAGAAGCCTGTCCACAAAACCTTTTCCTATTGTTTATTTAGAAATGGTTCACCGGTATCTATGTGTTAAATCATGCAACAGTCTCATAAACCCTCAGGAGGTCCCATATCTCCAGTGCCCATGTGCATTACAAGGCACAGAGCTCATTCCAACATGGGGCAGTATTCGGAGACGTGCCAGGATTATTGATCTACTAGCTACCTTTGATAGGCTTTCCATTAGCTAATTTATCACAGCTTTCTAGCAGGGACCCACGTGCAGAGCCTGGTCAATCAGCCTTTTGTTAGAGATGACACCTCTGATAATTGAAGCTCCCAAAATGCTGACTAGCTGAGCGCCTCGTGCAGTTCCTTATCACTGATCAGTAAAACCTCCACAGTCACTTGCAGGCTTGCACTTCTCAGCTCACTCGTGTTATGTTATGTTAAAGGAACTTGTAGAGCGCAACGTATACCAGGAGGTGTCTTGGCGCTAGTCAGAGTGCAGAGCAAGTGTGCACTTTGTTACCGGCGGACTGGGCAGGCTGTTAGGTCTCCAGGTTTCGGTTGGAGGGCGTTGACTCTTCCTCCCTCTCTAGACCGCGACCCGCTGATGAAGCCCTATTCCATACTAGGAAGGGTTTGAACTAGAGTATACGGATAAGACGTTACTCTAACGTACTTCATTTGTCCTCAACGAAGGTACGGTAGGAATATAGGGTGTCTCTTTCCCTGATTCCTCCCTTCCGCTACCAGTATCTACGGTCCTGATGAAGCGCTCCGGGATCCATTAGGGACCAAATAGTAGCGTGAAACATGTCGACCTCTCACTTTTAATATCACTACACTGTCACACGGGTTGAGAGTAGTGGGATCGTACTTTTTCCCTTCCTATTTTGCACTAAGTGCATCTCCACTCCCGACCAGATTTTAGCCTAACCCTGAGGACCCTTGAATAAATCCATTAGGGCACCAACAGGTTATTTTATTTTCACTCACACTTACCACTTGGCCCACACACCCACACACACAACTGCGGCAACTCCTAAAAGATCTCCATCAGAGTGCCCTCTTGGAGGGCCCGTGAGGGACTGCAGCGCCACCCCCACGAGGAGCAGTGCCCAATGATGATGCTTTACACTCGCAAGGGTGTGTGAGGGCACAACATATACAGGAGTATCACTCTCCACTCAGACACACTCATTCCTTTCTTTGGAGACATCCTACCCTGAATTGCAACCATAACAGGCTGCTGGTCTCTTTCTTTCTTCCTCCTAGGAACTGGTACCATTCTTAGAAATGTGCATTACCTTTAGGAGCACTGGTACAGGACCTATTTCCAACTAGCTCCTTGTCCCTCCTTCTTCAGAATTGTGGTTACACTTTGTTACTGTCTGGCTTACAGCTGCTAACGTCTGGATATCATACACATCATACAGGCCTCCAGAATGAGCATCCCCACTACTATTCCATGTGCTCTGGGTTTTTTAAGATGTAACAGAAGGCAAATGTGGATGTTTACAGTCCTCCAGCAGGATGAGGATCAACTACAGGGTGATTGCCATTTCTGATCATAGATCTATGCACAGCTTTGAGGATAATTTATGAAGAGGATGCTGTTATCTCGGTGTGTTTTCTCTGGCACGTGTAATTTAATATGGCTTAAAATGCAAGCTCCAGAGCAGCGTGCTTCCTCCTGAGGTGTCTCTAACAATGTACCTCTTGTGGCTCAATGAAGTTGCACTTCTCATGCTAATGCAGGGAGACGATGCTTTGCAGTTACAGGGATGAGACAAAGGAGGATTTTTCTCCTTTGTGTACTTGATCGCCTTTCTTGTTCAGTGTATTGCAAGTACAGGAATGTGATTGCAGTACCCAAAACACACTGTGTTAATGATTATAATATGTGTGAGAACAGCTGATTGTTTAATGTATTCTGAGTATTTGAATTCGTTTTACACGTCAATAGCATGGGTAAGCACACACTGGTGGTCCAGCACTGTGAGGTACTCGGGGAGATGGTTAGCCTTAATTGGGTATCTATTCAAAGCCAAAGTAATTTTAAATGGTTCTATTTTCTTCATTATATTGCTTCGAATTAATCCTTTGACTGTCTTTTTTCAAACTAAGATCCGGTGTTTTCTTGTGTTTTTCATTTCTTCAATGAATGAGCTAAATTAGTAGCATCTTTTCTCCACCGGTGCAGTGGTGTCCACCGTAGGTGAAGAAGGGCCGAATCCATGTCAGCATTTGAGGATATCCACGTACAATAAATGGACTTGTTATTAATGAAAAGAAAAGTCATTTACTTTATCAGTAATTATTGTACAAATCTTGCATGTACCTGGCACACCAGGACCTACAGTGGGTGGCCCTACATTGGTAATATGGGGACAAATACTGAATAGCATTTGCACATATAAGTAAAAACTGGATGCACAAATATAGGTATTTACAGAGACAAAGGACCATTCCTGATTCACTGAATAAGTTATGGTGGGATTTTGCCTTAGCTGACTTACTACTCAACCAGCCATGATAAAGCTAGCATTCCTAGGCTGCGTCACATCCAAAATTCACATCGCCTGGGAAGCACCCACAACAACCTGTGTCACCCTGCCTCCACCTACTCGCCAGGTGTCCCTATCCTAGACAATGTTGACTGTGGGTGTTGAGGACCAGAGTGACTCCTGTTTGGGTCTATTAATGCTAAAAAAGGCCTTAGGGAGTAATCCGTGTTCCTAAGCCAATCTGGGTAAACCTTGTGCTCAAATTTCCCACCATGCTTCATGATCACGCTCACGCGCAGACACCACCTGAGCAGAAAACATCGAGAGCCCATCAACATTTCACTCACTAGTGCGCACAAATCATTAGCGGTATAAATCTGCCAACCTATGCTCATCTGCAAAGACGTTCATGCTCTACAATCAGTCTGTTCCTGACTTAGTTGGCATTATCATACAATGTGCCCTATGCATTCTTATTCACACTAACTAGGCCCGCATTCACCCGCATACGCATTGTTGATATCCTCATTCCCACAGGCTACAGCATCCAATGCACAGACTGCACAGACAAGAAAGAAGAATGATTTGTCTTCATCCACAAATTTATCTGGCCTAAAAAGTAAGTGACAAAGCAACTACCAAGTAATTTGAACTCCTCGCCTACCATTCGGCCCTTTTGGTATCTCAAATAGCCTCACCCAATTTCATCTACAAAGTCTTGGAACCAACAAAAACTATTCTGAAAAAAATCTAAGGCATCATCACATCTGAATTCAATAGGCACACTCCGCCCATAATCCTCAGTTAATTCAACCTCCTCAGTCATTCAACCACTAAGGAAATGAAGGCAATGAAAGAATCCCTACACACACTGCTCATATATGTGTATATCAGGCATCAAAGAATCAAACCAACTTACAAGGTAACACCATCAACCACATTATGGCACCCTCCCCTCAATTGACTGTACAGACTGAACAGACCACTTCGCCTACCCCGTCTACTTCTTTCACTCCACACTTTTACATCAATGCCACTCAAAAGGATGAAAATAAACATATTGTTTGTTTATGGGTACTCTCCAAGAAAATCTTATCAGTGCCCCAGTCTCCAACCAAATCCAATCAGATAGCAACACACTCCTTGGCATACACAACAAAGCCAAGAAACCCCATGTGGAACTGGACACAAAACTGAAAATATATAGGCCAAAGCTTCAGTATCATAGCATATCCTAAAACTCTCAGAGAACAAAGGCACCATATAGAGACAAGAAAAGATGCAGAAATGGACCAATGCTCACTGCACCAATAGCATCTTACTCGGCACACAGATCTCTCATCACCACAATCAAATGAGGTACAGGTAGTGTTTGAGGCATTGGCTGTCTGGGGCAGAGGAGACCTTTAAGTAGATTTATGTATCATCGGTATATTGGTGAATCTTGATTTTATTATCCTTGAGCATAATCCCAGGTGGCTACATGTAGAGCTTGAAGATCACAGGATATCTGGGGGCTCTGCGTGTTATAGGGATCTTTTGGGACTTGGAGGAGCCCATGTGAACACACTGGTGTCAATTGGAAAGATAGGAGGAGACCCAGGGAAAGACTTTGCAGTGAATCCCATTCCTGTTGAGCATGACCAAGGACAATTTGTATATCACTGGTTTCTGTGGAAGGTGGCATGCTGGGCAAAGAAACTGGCATGAGGCTATGAGGAATGACCAGTGGCTGAGAATAATCCAAGCATTTCAACCTTCCCTTTTTTGTTTGGCTCATAATTAGTAGCAATTTGCATTTTGCATTGTTTCGGTAAAGTTAATTTTGAAGGCGCCTGTTGTGTTCTTAGCTCTGTTGGCTGTTTACCTCCCAAGGGCAGTGAGAATAGGAGTCAATCGATTACCATGATTTCTAAAAACACACGTAGGTTGCCTTTCTTCATAGATCCTGGAAGTAACCTAAGAATAACCTGAAGTGCAAACAACGCGCTGCCCTGCGCGCTGCTTGCTCTTCGAGTGACGTGACCAGCCTCTGAAGCTCATGATCTGTCAGATCACACCTTCTCATGCCCACCACATGAACAAACAATAATAATTAGCAGATGAATGCAACCTCTCCATAGTGTGCCACTCTTGTCTGCACAGTGTATGAACAATAGAGCAGTGCTAAGTATGGGCCAACAATGGTGCAAGTGAGTCATGCCAATGGCTTGGCAGGATCTGATTTTACGTATGAGGAGACCAAACGTAAAGATATTTGCGAACACCTTCCATAGGACAATTTCATAGCAGTGAAATTACAACACAAACAAACAACATTCCATGTGTCTGATTCTGTGGCTGCAGCTGTTGCAGTCAAAGCCCTATGTGATTTTATTGTCTGGAATTACAGGCTGGTAAAACATGGTTTGGTGTTCGGACTTCAGGGGAACCTAGGAACGGTACCACCAGGCCAGTCGTAACATGGTGGAGTGGAATTCAATATGGTAATTACGCTCTGCCCAATATTTAATGAGGGTCTAAGTGATATGTTAAGCTATACAAATAGTTACATGCATATATATACAAGCATTGGCAAAGCCAATAGCTTTAGCCTTTATGTGATAATGAATTTAAGCACAGGCATTCATGTGTTATTTTCATGTGCTGCATGCATAACTGTTATTTGTCATATTAAAGAATACCCTGTTGGCTTTGTCAATGCTGGGAAAAGTGCCAAATAAGGAATGCTTTGCATCTACAATGCATATAAGAGATAAAGGATTAAATGTTGTCACCTTCATGATGATTCTGTGTGTTCTACAGAAGTTATATAGTCCCTAATTTATTCAATAAAAGACCTTTTTAAAGGTGGTAACATGCACCAAAAAGTCAATAGCATGAAGTGACAGAATAATCTGCCAAACCCTCTCTATGTATATTTTAAAGAACTGGAAACAATAAGTAAGGCAGACAACTGTGCGGGCAGGCCACACCTAAAAATGAACTTCATTTGTTACTAGTCTACTTCTGTTTTCCTGTCCAAAATGAGCATGGCTGCCTTAAATCTAAGCATGTTGGCCAACAGGAAGGATGGAAGAGAGAGCACACACCTGATGTGCCGGTGCTGCTGCCGCTTGGCATCCTCCCCCAGCCGGTTCAGCGATGGAGACCGGCTTCTTGGTAACTGGACATAGCTCCCGATGGTTTTCACTGTGCCATTAGGATTGTTCTGCATCTGTTGAAGCAACTGTGGGGAAAGGCTGCGGTGTGAAGACGAGGAGGACGACGCGGGCCAGTCGGGGATGTTGTTCACGTTCAGGTTGTTGTCACTGTTGGATCGCAGTAGCACACGCGGGGCTGCCAAGGTGTTCTGGGGTCCCCGTCTCCGATTCGAATAACTGGGCGCCTCCCGAAATGGCACTGCACAAAGAGAATAAAAATCACATTAGTATGGCTTGTTGTTAGTTCTGCTTCTCACTAACTGAACTATTTTTTGCATCTTGAATGAAAAAAGATCCCTCCGACTACCTGTCCAATTAAAGTGGCTATTACATTTATTGTAAACTGAAACTGCATGCAACAGATTGTGTTGATTCTGAATATTGTGAGCCAAACAGACCACACTAATAAGCAAAGACGTTGTATAAATACATTTTATGCAACAATCTAGGTATGAGAAACACTCAGTTTTAAGGTTTAAGGATTCCAGTCTTGCACTATGAATGGACTTCAGGTTCAAGTAGGTAGAAGGAGGCTTGAATGTGCAAATCATTAAAGAGGGGATGCACTTAAAGCTTGAACAATTCCATGGTTTGAGTCGTTGAAATATGCACCTCACAATTTCTGCAAAATTCTCCCCATGGACCATCTAAAGTTCCCCTTTGGGTATTGTCATAAGTGGCTTCTTGGGGAGCAGATGGCCCAGAGGACTAGCGTATGCTTCCAGGGAATGCGAATGGCGGGATGGAAGTCTCCTTTTTCTTCACAGGCCTTCATCACAGCATTCACAACCATTTGCAGGAGGTTGCAACAGGCCGGCTCCAGGAATTTTCATCTGGATGGGCCAAGGGTGCCTTTGGGTGGCCATGACAAGCCCAATTTTTGGTCCTTCTGGAGGTAGCTTACAAGTCTTAGATTACATTATATCTGCTTCCAAACAAGCACCCCGATACAAACTGCAAATTCTGTGTATATACAGAGCATATAGAGGGTAGAGTAGTGGTAAATTGAGCTAAGGTTCATTTTAGGGTTTAGGGGTAGGCAGTGATACAGGGATGTAAGCAATTTTTGTGTTGTAGTCTTAGTTTGCTTCTATCCAATTAATTAGACAAACATTGAATACAAATGATTTGTGTGTTTGAAGTGTATGACTGAAAACAATGTCCGTGTTAACATGGAGGGAAGTTGTCATCCTACACACACAGGCGAATGCTTCTCGTACCTCCGGAAAGCTTCTTAAATGGAATGACGCCTAGACAGAACAGCTGGAATTTGGATTGAAATCACCAACTCTCCAGGCTGCAATCCTCATGTCCTTTGCACAGGAGTTTGGGGATGCCATATCACATAGAACTGTTAAAACCACAGTTCCACCATCTCAGACAACTGAGTAAGAAGAGTAAGGAAGATAGGCAAGAGTAGGTTAACATAACAGAAATCTACAAGAACTGGTGGCAAAGCAGAGACTCAAAAAGTGATTTAGGATGCCATTTAATCCTAATTTCAAAATGAGGCCCTTCAACAAGATGTCACCTTTCATCCCAGACAGAATGGAAGCTGGTTGCGGGCAGTGTAGCACACATCCATCTGGTTCATGGTAGCTCTCTCTGGGCTAATCTCTCATTTAGTCTATTAGTGCAACTACACAAAACACTTTGGAGTGATGCTGGCTGTGGAGTAGAGCATCAGCAACAGCAACTCATCAACACAAGCACCAGGCCTGCAATTGGCTCACAGGTCAGCCTACATCAGCTTTAATGTGTTTGCCCCTTTCACAAGAGTTGGTTGCCACTTAATGCGGGAGATCAAACCCTATGCCCCTAACAGGACCTAGGCTCCTTCTTCCAGATTCGCAACCACCCCCAATACACAATTAAGTACAAATGGTGACCACAGATAATGCATTAAATGAACTGTGCATTTCCACCAATCAAAGTCCAAAAAGGCTGATTAAAACATGTATGTTCTACTTATGACGGTATGTTAAACTTTTCATTGATAAACTCCAATTTTCCTTTTGTAATTTACATTTGAGAGCTATGTCCCAGAGCACCTTAATTCTGCATATTTCTACACTAGTTACAGTTTAGAATAGAATGCTCAGGGGTGTAACCAGGCCTCTGAAGCCTTTCGGTTACAGTATTCGGCGATAATATTAAACTGGAAACACAAACGTAAAAAGCCTCACCTCCAAGAGCCTTCATCTCTGGCTGCTATCAGTGGCATAGCCAGTGTGTTTTAGGCCCTAGTGCAAGAAACAAAACGGGTCCCCTGTTTCAACTGTGAAATACAGCATTAATCCTGTTTCAGTAGCTCCTCCAGGCTCTGGGCCCTGGTGCCACTACACCTGCTGCACCCTGATATCTCTTGTTTTCTGCTGGGTGATGATGAATAGTGTGACAGAGAGCAGCATGAGTGGTGCAAGTGTAGGGTCAGAACTCTGCCGATGTGAGTGTCGAGTGAGGTGCATGAATGCGATACGAGAGGAGGGCCCAGGTGAGTGTCAGGTGAGAAAAGTGTGTGCAGAGTGAGAGGAGTGAATGCAGGGTGGTGTGAGCAGTGTAAACGCAGGGTGAGTAGTGTTCCAGTGTGTGAGTGAAAAGTGAGCGGCAAGACTGAAGGGTGAACTGTAAGAGTGACCAGTGAGTGCATGGTGAGAGGAGTTAGTAGTGCAGGGTGAGTGGTGTGTCCCTATGAGTTCCGGTAAACTATTGTGCCTGTTCTCAGGCAGGGTGACCAGAGTGCCTGTATGAGTGCAGTCTGAGAGATGTGTCCGTATGAGTGCAGGGTGAGAGGAGGGAGTGTAGGGTGAGTGCTGTGACTCCAGGGTGAGGGATGTGCTTGTTTGCGTGGTGTGAGTTCAGGGTGAGTGGTATGCCCGTAATGAGTGAAAGGTTAGCTGTGGGAGTGCTTATGTGAATGTATGTTGAGCGATGTGCCAGTGTGAGAGTAGGGTGAGAGGAGTGACTACAAGGTGAGTGATGTAACCATATGAGTTTGGGTGCAGGTGAAAGTGCAGAGTGGGAGGAATGGATGCATGGTAAGTTTTGTGCTTGTTTGAGTGAGATTGTAGGGTGAGCAGTGAGCGTGGCAAGCGAGTGAATGTCACAAGAGTGCATGGTGAGTAGTGTGCCCATGTGCACTCAGGGTGAGTGCAGGGTGAACAGTATGAGTGCATGGTGAGTGGTGTGAGTGCAGTGTGGTCACTGTAAGTGCAGGGTAACCAGTGTGCTCGTGTGAGTGCAGGGTAAGAGGAGGATGAACGATGTGAGTGCAGGATAACAGCATGAGTGCATGGTGAGCAGTGTGAGTGCAGTATGATCGCTGTGAGAGCAGGGTGAGCGTGAGCGGTGAGAATGAGGAGTGAGTGGTCTGAATGCAGCATGTATTCCCAGACACGTGGAGTAACTCAGCATGTTATTGAAGGTTGGCGAGTAGGATTTCAGATATAAGTTAAACTATTGCTATTATGGCATCAATCAGTGATGGGGGTGGAGGAAATAAATAATTTGCTGATCCTGCATCAAACAAAATCTCGTGATTAGGGTTGCCAGCTGACTGTATTTCTACCGGCACCACTGATATTTTGATGTCCCGGCTAGTACAAAAAGCACCTAAAGTCGGAATTTTTAGCCCTTATCTGTGCATACATCAAACAGCACATATAAATAGAAATACTTTTAAATGTGTTCCACAGTTGCATTAATGATCTATAATGAATAATTAAAGGAAACAAAGGCAGAAAAGTCATGTTAAAAATAAGTACATAAAAATGTATTTACAGCCCTATTTTGTATCACACCCAAGTGTTTGCAGACTCCTTAACCCCTTTACCGCGGCGAACATTCCACGCCGGTGCGGCACTTCAAAGGAGTGGGCGGGACCGTGTCGGCCAACGGACGTGCGCAGCACTACCGAGGTAGTGCTCGCGATGGCCGTTGGCCGACGAACGCAGCGAAGGGGTTAAACAACAAATGGCCGATATTTCTCTCTTGGAAAGGTTCCAACCCTACTCCTGAGATGCCTTTTCACTAAATGGATTCTCCCTCTGCGGCAGTAAATGTAAAATACAAATGTAAGGAATAGGCAGAATGTGGGCCCAGTGGGTACTGGAACCAGTGAAAAGAAACCAAAGCCTCATTAACCAGTTCACCATGACATGCAAATGGTCTTTTAAAGACTTGTGAAAAACTTGGGTGTGGCTGAGATAGGACGCCAGACACTGCCCAGCCGAGCCCACAGCAGCTCAAGATCACCACAGTGTTCGGCTGAAGACGCACAGAGAAAGAGGAAATTAACGGCCATTTTGTAATTGGTTTTATGCTGTGACTGGGAGGGCCGAAGAGATGTTTGGGTGGGCCTGGCCCACCCGGCCCACCCTCTAGAACCGGGCCTGGGTTGCAAAGTGCCTTCTGCGTTACTCATAATGCTAAGGCGGAAGATCTTGCAACACGCTGTGAATATACAATTTGAAATGCACATAATTCACATTGCAAAATAGAGCCCAGTTCACAGCCGGTCAGTGTGTAAAAAACACTCACTGATTGTGACCGACCTCATCATACATCAGGCCATGGATCTGTAACCTTTTACACACATAGAACTTAGGGCCAGATGTACGAGATTTCCATTCACAAAAAATTGTTGCCAATTGCGCTAATACTTTTTGTAACTGGAAAAGAATTGTGAATCGCCTATGAGCGAACAGGTCTGTTCACAAAATTCGGAATCGTAGAGAGTTGCAATCTAACCTACATCATCAATAATAGGTGGGTCGCAAATTGTGACTCACTGCGATTGGATGCCATTATGTAGAGGGGGACCTGTTGGGGTCAGCAGGTCACCATACCTTTGGTCACATTTAAATAAAAGAAACTTTTGTTCCATTAAATACAGCACATTTTCCTTAAAAGAGATAGGGCTGCATTTAATGACATTTTTTTTAATTTTATTTTTTAGTTTGTGTTTTGCATTTAAGGGGAACTTTTTCCTTTCTGTGACTGTTACTACTCCAACTAGGGAGTTGGTAAATTTTCAATGTTTTGTGTCCAGACTTCGGTTACAAATCATTGATAATTACCATAACGAATTGCTATTTGGAAGGGACACCCTAAACATGCCCCTTGCAAACAGTGATTCACTCTAAACTCATTTTTTTCTGTTCGGTAATATGTTATAGAATCCCAAAATGGGTTTAGTACCTTCAAAAAGCCATTTTGCGGTTGCAACCCCGCTGATTTTGGGAATACAGGCAAAATGGGTACCAGGAAATGCTCGGTGTAAGTTTTGAAATTTTGGGTGAAGAGCTAAGGGATCTTAAGAGAAAATGTTGCCTCCAGCAAAAACAATTCCCTTGTGGAGAGGAAATACGTTTTCTGGTGGGTTGCGATGTCTAGCATGAGTTCATTTTCGTTTAGAAAATTCTCTCTCTATTTAGAGCATATTTTCTCTTATTAACTACAATGAGGAGATATTTTTGTACATATTTACGACGCATTCTTTTGTCAGATCATCAGGGTGGGGAGGGTGACTGGAAATCTATGAACTGAGGAGAAATGCTTGCTGCGGTCCTTATCTTACTAAAGCTACTTTGAACTAGAAATGCATTCCAATAAGAAAATGTTTGTAAACACATCAATGCAACTGAAATGAACAATCTTCATCTAAGCTGCCTGCGCATCTTCCACTCGCAAATCTCTTGCAAAGATTATTGCATTTGCAACTAAAGTCCCCAGACAATAATTCTGACAGGTGACCTCGGCCTTGCCTCCCCCACTCCCCCCTCCCCCCCCTCTTCTTTTATCGAGAAATCAACCTTGTGGCTTTTGCCGAGAAAGATCATTACTTAAACGTGGCGGAAAAGGTTAAACGTCATTAATTCTCTCGGCTCCGACAGCTCCGAGATACCTCGTCCCCTTTGCCCCGCGTCAAGGCCAGTCCCGATTTTAGGCGCGCGGGAAACCATCGAACTAATTGCTTTCTTTCAAATAAATCACCTCTCAGAGGTGCGTGGCTTTAAATGGCTCCGCGCAGCAATTAAAAACACTTCAGCATGCGCGGGAAGGCTTCTAAAGAATAACAGGTTTGTGCGTTCTTACAACAAACCAGTGCTTAATTTGTAAAATAATAAGTGCCGGTGCTAAAGATTTCTCAGAAGCCCACGGTCAGTGCTATCAAAGGTCGAGGTGGTGAATACTATGGCTGCATTGTCTTGATTCCACCTCATGCCTCTCTCATTCACCACCAGAACCCCCGCCCCTTTACCTCACTCTTTCACATTCTTTTTCTTCCTTTTTCTCCCTTTGTCACTGTCTTTCCGTTTTTCTCTTCTTCCTTCATTTCCTTTTTTTGTGTTTTCTCTCTCTTACTTTGGATCAAAGTCTGTTAAGAAAAAATAAGTGCCAGTACCTAAAATAAGTGTTGGTGGGTCCTACCGGCAATCACTTACTCGCAATAAAGACTGACTGCAATATTTTAAATGGGACAGAACTGGTAATTCTCTATAGAATCCTCATATATTCAAGTGTTCACAAGCCAGCAATACTTTTAATGAACCGATTGTCAATATATGAGGCACTTTTCAGCAGAAGCACATTACACTCAGTGGGAACAGATACTTCAAAAACATAACTACGTTACATTTACTCGGACACAGCCACAATATATTCAAAACACACACACACACACACACACACACACACACACACACACGCACACACACACACACACCCCCCCCCTGCATGATGATCCCCTCCCCGTTACAGCCACTTTACTTTTAAAGGCACAGCAGTACTACATGCAACAAAGAGTCTATCACTTCCCAGCAAAACAGCTACTCTTCTTTCTTGTACTTTGGGGGCCGCACATAAGCACCTGGTGTATGTTTCTATCGTCATCTGTTTTTAACTCACACCAGTGCTTATTCATGTATTATTTAGTAACGTAAATCATGTGTCAATTGTGAGGATGGCTCAGACGCACTTCTTCTTTCCCTGATTTTCGTTCCTGTTCTGCGTTAGTGCTGTGGAATGGTCCGCGCAGCGCTACCCCCGGTCTGTGAGCTCCTCCACCTGATGGAGCTGGAAGGTGCTTGCAATTTTGGCAGTTAAAGGAGTGGCGGTGGCTTTGGAGCACGGCTGTGTCTTAACCTGCGCTGTCGTACGGGGTTAAGTTAAAGGCCCTGCCCTGGCCCCTGCCGTTCACAGCCTTCTCCGGGCCGGGCAGTGGCATTTTACTTGCACACGGTACCCGGCGCCGGAGGTATGATTGCTCGGGGCAGGCCTTGGACTCGTCACTCAGTGGTCACTTCACAGTTCACTTCATACGCATGAAGTGAACTGTGAAGTGACCACCGAGTGACGAGTCCAAAGCCTGCCCTGAGCAATCATGCCCCGGAGCCGGGCACGGGGCACCTGACCATTTGCTAGTAAAATGCCACTTCCCGGCCCAGGCCAGGACAGGAGAAGGCTGGAAGAAGGGCAGGGGCCAGTGCAGGGCCTTTAACTTAACCCAGCCGGACATTATGTGGAGCTGAGCTGGAGCCGAAGCTACCACGCCGATGACCGTCACGTCGCGCCACCCACGACCCACCACGCCCAAGGAAAAAATTAGCATAGTTGGTAATGACTTATGGCTGCGTGCTACTTACAGTTACTGGTAGTGGTGGGTGGCTGGGCACTGGCCGGCCTGCCTGCATGCCTTTATTCGATAGGCGGCCTAGGCCTGCTGCTGATGCCTGCGCTCGACGTCGGGCCAGGGCTAACCACCTCAACCGCTGACGACTCGTGGCGCGGTGCGTGCGGGTGTGCAGGGTGTGGCATCTTGAAAAAATCTACGCACGCTGCCTGCGCACAGCTTCCCCTGCAGACCCAAATCCATCCCCCTGCCCAATCAGTGTCCCGCCCACCGGCAAGAGCCGCTGCCTAAACTAAAGCAAGTTCAAAATGCGCATCGTGACCGTCATGACTGAACCAGTATGTGATGCGCCGAGTCACTGAGGTAAATTCATTTTTATAAACTGTCTAGTCTACAGCTACGCCACATTCACATTGCCATATGACGTGCTGTCATTTGCAGACGGGTGGTGTTATGTAGACCCGGCCCTGATAAATAAGTGCCGGTGCTAAGCACCGGCACAAATTAAGCACTGCAACAAACACACTGGTCTTGGCGCACCGGTACCCAAAGAACTCTTAAACCAGGGACAACAAGCCACTTAGCAGTAATTCAATGCATTCCAAATGAATCTCGGGTCGCCATCGAGCCTTCAATTTCAAGCTTCGGGATCCGGGACTGTCTCCAAAACACCTCAAACCAACCACGCTAGAGTGGGAAGAGCGACTTCTTACAGGATACAGGTATTGTGCATTCTTGCTTTTTTCTTAATTTTTTCATTTGTGTCAAATCTGTAGGATTTTTTTTTTCAACATGTCTACAAGACGTACTACAACAACATAATTCAAGTTAGGTATCAGTTCCTCATAAAATGAACTGCAAAACTACCATCCCAAGTGACTTGAATGGATGAATGAATGAAAGAGAATTTGCATAGCCCAAATTCTAAGGGGAAGTAGCACCTGCAGGGAAGGCAAAGAAGAAACAGCTAAACAAATGGCTGAAGGTTTTAGAGATGTGTTCAACTTCTTGTGAAAGGTAGTATAACATTGATCAACTGTACGTTGGAAGGAAATGAATTTGAGGAGTTTAGAAGATCTGGAGGGAAGGACTCTGGGAGCTTGATCCCACTTGAAGACAGATGTCATACAGGGCGTGGGCGTGAAAAGCAAGGTTTTTACTTAAAAAACATTTTTAATGGGGAGCCTGTGGAGTGATTTTAGATGATTAGCGATTGTAGAACAACAATTCAGTGCAAGGATAAGCCAAGCTGTGACATTTTGAACAGGCTGGATTGTGGTCAAAGCGTAGGATGGTAAATGTTTGTAGAGTTACCATAGTCTACGTAGGTAATGGCATTTAGACAAGAGATATGTGTGAGAATTCAGGCAGGATAGGAACCATTTTCTATCTGACTTAGAGTATAAGGTAAGAAGTTAAAGAAACTTTATCAATTTCAGCATAAAATCGTACTTGCATACCAAAGATTATGCCAAATTTCTGGCCAAAGCAGAATAGGTAAGTGCTGGTCCAAGTTCTTCTTATTACCATTATAAAGAGTGGTCAAGCAGAAGAAGCTAACTTTATCTGTATTCAGACGGAGCAAATTAGAATTGATCCCAGTTTGCTACTTAAAGAATGCACTCTTTAAATTAAGACTGTTGGCAGGAAAGGCCACCATCAACTCATAGAATTAACTAAGTATTATAAGCATAAAAGGAAACCTGCTTAGATAGAAGGAGGGTTGTGAGAAGTGATACATAGATATTGTAGAGGGTCATCTTAGGGGCAGAATCCTGCAGTACACTTCATTGCATGTTTTTGAATAAAGAATAGAAATAGGTAAGGGAAAGAGATTTGTGAATAGCTCTCCAAGAAAGGTGAAAGCCAATGCAGAGCAGTCTCGAACTAAAAATGTACAAACTATATTAAAAAATATTAATAATTATACAAGTAATATATAACATTTACGATTAAAACATATACTAAAATACATACAAATAATTTTAAAACGATAATAACGATATTTTGGTGAATTATATTAAAAACAGATATTTCTAACAACGATATTAACAGCATAGATATTTTTGTAAATGATATTAACAGGCATTTTTGACATCGATATTACTTACCTTAGAAAATCGATATTGTTGTCAATGATATTCCTGCATCACAATATTTGTTGATCACGATATTAAAAACTCTATATTTCTGCATCTCGATAATTTGTACTCAATATTTTGTCCGAATACCCTACCATCTATGGGCTAGGGATGCAGATCAGTTACAAATCTCTGTTCATAAATGGCAAGTCGCACAGCCAGAAAAGGGATGCCATTTATGAACATAAAATTGAAACTAGTCTGCATCACAAGCCTACAGATGCTCGTTTGTATCTAAAGTGGACTTCATGTCACCCACACCCCACTATACTCAGCATCATCTATAGCACTCGGAATATGACATATCTCCAGCACTGAGGACACTTCTAAAGGACATCTACAGGAGCTAGATTATTTCAAATGTGAGGCTATCCTCTGCATATCATTCAGCAACATGCTGACAAATCTTTTCGGTTCTTAGGGAATCACTCATTTGGGATAGCAACAGCAGAAACAAAAGTGATAGAATCCATTTTGTGGTTGACTATCATCCATCCGCTCCGAACTACGTAAATATAATGTAAAAGAACGTTCTCCTTATTATACGCCTCTAAAAAATTGTCAAAGGTTTTCCAAAAATACCAGTCATTGCTTATCATAGAGCTCACAATTTGCAAGTTCTTATTATGAGAGCTGAACTCTAGCAAGCTGTGACAAATGCTGGTGTTCATTATAAAGATTCTGGAAGGGGCATTGCATGTAAATCCCTTCTATAAACATCATCAGTAACAAGTCTTGTTATGAGAACCTATGGCATTAGACAGCAACCTACATGTCAATCAATATGCATTATTAACGTTATTCAGTGCCAATGCCAAAGCTGCAAAAAACAATATGTAGGCAAAACAGTGAATCACCTCCACACACGGTTCAGGAATCAGAAATCAGCAATAATTAATAAGAAGCTTGACCAACCAGTAGCCAATCATTTTTATCTTGTAAACCATTTGCTATTAGATTTGAAGAGTTTCCCTGTGTAACGTATCTGAAAGGAAGAACTGCTGGGTTCCAGAGAAAACTTCTGGATGCACTGTTTACAATCACTGCATCACTGCATCCAGATGGACTAAACATCACTGACACTACTGAATACTCCATATCTCAAGCAATCTCAGGACTGCATCGATTTCACAATCCAAATGGAATCTTGCTTCATGATGTTTTTTGAAAATCCAGCAGTGTCAGCTGTATAGCCATTGAGCAAACAATCTGGTACTACCTGAGGTAGGCTGAAGCCAAAACGTTGTAGTGGAAATATATTTTTGTTCTTTGGTGAGTCCATCTGTTTTAAGGTACTTCTTTCTTGGATATTTCATTTTCTAGTGACTCGTATCTTTTTGGATCCGGACTTTTTATTTCTACTTCACACCTTTTCTCATCATCTCCTGATGAACAAACTTGGTGTGCAGCACACATATTAAAGCTGTTCACAGTAGGTACAAGATGCAGGGCACAGCCAAAAGCCAAACTCTGAAAACAATGGCAATTCTGCATTGCCAAATGTTATGTATAGTGGTGTGAGGGGCAAGAGGCCTCACTCAGCACAGGGAATGGCCAAAGAATAAATCATGTGGATTCTTGGGTAAGGGATGCTCAGTGCCAAACCTTTTGAATGGGAAGCTCAACAATCAAAACACTCAGCCACAGCCAAAGCCCAGGTATATTAGGTTATGTATGTTATGTTAAGTGGTTTTATAGCATGCTAATCACACATGAGGGTATCCAGGCCCTCTGTACCAGGTGTGTGAGGCTAGACATGGGGGCTTACGTTAAAACATTAACAACTAGTGTGCAGTTCTGAAAGAAATCAGAAACCCGGCAAGCCTCCCTCAGGCTCAGGGCACTACTCACAGATCATCCCTCTTAGGATGCAGAAGCCCTCACCCCCCCTCCCCTCCCCTCCCAAGGTGTCATGCTTCATCATTAGGGTGTGCTCCTTGTTGGGCTGGTGCAGTAATGCCCAACATACCCCTCAGAGGGTGGCTCTTTGCCCGAGGTTATTTTTTGTTATGTCTGTGTGACTGTGAAACTTCAGCCCGCCAAAGTATATCCTATGGAGTACCTTGGGCACACCTGTAAGTAGACTGGAGTGATAGTGAAAGATTAAAATTAACTAAGGGGATCCCAACATATTTTAATCTCCCAGGATACCTTTGTTAAAGTTAAAATCAACCAAATGAACTCAACAGGAAATAATGTTCCTTGAGTTCAGTAGAGGGAAACATGTTTCCTATGTCCCTATGGGATCAGTGGCAATTTATCAGGACCATTGATCTGTTACTCCTAATCTACTTTGTGAGACCTCTATATAGTTATATTGGTGCTCACCCTAAGTTTACTATTTTAAATAAGCGTGCTCTAAATAGGAAAAACATCAGTATTTTCAGTGAGTGTATCCTAAATAGGAAACCAACTGAATGCCTGCATGGAACATTGCCACCCCCATTAGGGATATCTTGTTAAAATGTTAAATTGAGCTTGTGATCTGGAAAGACAAACAACTTATAAAAGTTGTGACACAAAACAAATAACAGAGGCTAATGGTGCTAAGATCATATCCTACGTGGATGATACTCAACTGATTTTCACCTGCGATAAGGGAGCTGACTTTGATGGAGATAATATTAGATCTTGTTTCACAAAGGTTTTCAACTGGCTCAAGGTAAATCAGTTGAAATGCAATCCTGACAAATCTGAGATAGTTTTTTTCGGCCAGCCTTTAGTGAGCAATTGGAGTTCATGGTGGCCTGAGGAGCTGTCTCCCCCCCCTTTCAGCCCAAACGACTGTTAAAAATCTTGGCACTTTCATGGATAGTGCCCTCTCTATGAGGTCCCAGGTTCAAGCACTTGAAGGCTCATGTTTTGGCATAATCCGTGGTGTCATCAATAAAACTAATGCAATTATAACCAAAAACTGTGCACCCTTCATGTTGAACATGCAACTTTATTCCTATCGTGGTCACAAAGCACACATACCATAACCACACACAAAAAACGTGACAAGACTATTTTCTCCAGAATACACCTTTTAGTCCTGATATATGACCTGCCTGAGTCCCTTGTGAAGTGGGCCCCTTGGGTTCTGCCGGACAAGTTCCCCTATTGAGCATGTGAGAGAAGAGTATATCAATAGTTTGGAGGACAGTGTCTAGATCAGAGATATCGCCAGGGAGGTTATCAAAATCCACTTCTTATATTCGCGAACCACGCAGCAAACCTACCCGCATTCACCACCCTGGAAGAGGAGTACCTGACTGAGGGACATGATCAATAAGGAAGCTGGGAGTGGACGTTGCAAAACCTGTGTGCGCCATCCCACATTGTCATCATGTGTGCGTGCCTGTGCTAGTATTCCATCTTGACATATTAGGAAAAGCAGCCCCAGTACGGGTGCCATCTTGGGGGGGAGAAGGGGGGTGGAGATACTTATCAATGTATTACTTGATCTTCAGAATCGGGACAAGCTTCAGCCATCTTGGAGAAAAACATTTTTTAAACATGGGGGAGCATCTAATTGGTATATGGGATACCCTAATCATTATTGAAGTAATTCATTTATGCTGGAAGAAAGTGCACTCTGGTTACTATTTCTCATGAGTGGGGTCTGCCAGACTTCTGGTTTCTTTCGAAACTGTACACTAGTAGTTCATGATATCATTAAGGGAGGTTGTGTGCTGGACCATGATCTCCTCTTGAACCCCCCTTTGTTTTTGAGGCTGGAGTCTTCAGCTTCTTGCAAAAGTAAAGTAGAGAGGAGGATGCTCTGATGTTTTGTGGATGGTCGTTCCAGGCTTTAGGGGTCAGTTACACGAAGGTGCGTTTCCCTTCTCTGCTGTTGTGTATCTGTGGGGTGTGTGCTAGTGAGAGACCAGAAGAGCCAGTGAATTGGCCTCGAGCCTGCTAGACATTTCTGAAGATCTTGCCCAGAAGGATCTAGGGAAGAGGCTGCTGAGCATGATGCCGGCTTCAACCATTCCCACTTGGCATTGTTGAAAGACGTGACCAGTGGCTATGGGACAGTAGTATTCTGTGTAGTGCCGAACTAAAGACACGTTTCTGCTCCATGTGGCCAGTAAGCATGACTGAAAGTCATGTACAGCCAGATCTCAGAGTAGGGTTTCAGAACTCAGGACTTAAGTAACAGGGTCAAATGTCAGGCCTTGCACATAGTGTGGAGGAAGGTTTCAACCTCTGCACTACTTCACATTCAGTATAAGGGAAGACAAAAATCACAACCTGATCCCACAACCTCTAGGGAAACACCCTTTACCTCAGCAATTTTTCCCTCATGTGACCATGGCATGGTCAAAGACTATTCCGTGCACCCACAGCCTGTTGGGTAAGGTCCTGTGGTATATCCAATGATATGTACACTGCAGTGTTCATGAGTGGCTTTAGTGGGGGTCTTCAAAGATGTCAGTGGTGATGACACCAGTATTGTGATCGGTAATGTCATTTGTGAGAGCCTTAGGGAATAAAGAAATTAAAACCTATAAGTATGTGGATGACACTCAAATTTTGCTACAGTTTCAAAGCAACCCTTCCATGCACTTTGCCTTCCAGCAGGCCATGAAATGGATGGGTAGTAAGTGTCTAAATGAAATGCAGAGTACCTGAAATTCTACAACCCAGCGGTTAAACTGAGCTATGGCTCAGTATGTATTGGCCAGTGGAGATATCACTATGTCATCTTCTTCTGTGAAAAGCATAAATGTTAAAATAGGTAATAACTCCCAATGTCAACTCGTATATCCTTTATAGTCTCCATGTGCTTTTTCCATTTAAGAATTCTGAGCAAACTTCAAAGATCGCCAGTTGCCGCTATAATTAGCACTAACACACATTATGACAACTCCTTGTATGTAGGACTGCCCACTTTCCTCCTAAATAAGTTGCAGTCTGTCCAGAAAATAGCAGAACGAATGTTCTTGCGAACCCCTACATTTTACCATACCAGTCCCAGCAGCGGTACATGCAGGTCAGCGTGGTGGCGGGGCGGGGCTGGGGGATGTCGACAGACGACGGAATAAGATTTATTTATTTATTTAATTTTCCCTATTCCGTCGTCTGTCGACTCCTCAGCCGCGCTTACCTGCACGGCTCGCCACTCTCCTTTGTCATCTCCTTTTGCTCCCTCTTAAACAACACTTTCAAATCGTCAATATGTACTTTCTTGAAATGCTTCCAGGGAAAAGCTCCTCCCTTTGTCAGGAGATATATTCCTTGTTGTTTTCTTTGCTTTTTACAGCCAACCTATTTAGGTACCGAAAATGTACAAAACCAGGATTGGTGGCTGCAGATTCTTAGCGTGTGCTTCCACGGTGCACAGTTCACTTCCTGATGCGATGAAATATGTATCTACTATCCTTTCATTTAGGCCTTCCCTATTAAGTTGCCTTTTTCTGTGAGCTCACTCCTCTCTCAATCTCTACTAGCATCCTTTGTTACTATCTACAACTCTCATTTGTCTACGGCCAAGAAACCTATAAGGACCATGTGCTGTATAACTAGCTATAATATAACCTTACATAATGTGTGAGATCATGAGCAGTGCATGGCAAGGGTAGGAGTTAAGGTTGTGCAGCCCACACTGACTGGGAAATTTTAATGAAGTATAGGTTTTGTGCCGCAGACACTGCATCATGGCAATTCTTATATTTTTTGCTTATGTCATGTGACTGCTTTTAACACAACTTTAATTCAACCTTAAATAATGTTTTTTTTAAAACACAATTTGACAACACAATACAACAAATATAACTTTAACTGATATAGAGTTGGACATTTCATGGTGGATTCACAAAGGCCGGAAAACAGGATGTAAACGAGTACTACTTCCCTTGCTCATAAGTAATTGTGTAAATCAGCCCCTATGGTCCACAGGTTTACCGTAGATAGTGTACATCTATACATCATTTGGGAGGTCATAGTGCTGGAATAGCCCTAAACACTTCCCTCAGAATCCACAGACAAAGAATATACCACAAATGCAGTCCACATGTCCTACTTATTTGTATATGATTAGAGAGATAACACTAATATGTTTAGAATTACATTGTACTTTTCACAGGGAATTGAATAATCATCTTTTGTCTGTAACTTTGGCAGATTTTTATCCAAACATACCAAAATTTTAAAAGTCTCTCAGAAATTATATTGTCTAGAAATATGTTGGATAAATGGTCGTGAATTTAACATGTCATGGTATATGCTTCATTCAGTTTGTGAATACTTTTTCTTTAACATAGGCTGGTGCCTACAATGCATAGAAAGTGAAGACGTTCAAACTTGAATTGCACATGGGACCTACTTGGAGCAGGAGCGCCGCTCACAAAGTATGAAAAACCGCCCCAGCCAATATGGTTGAAAGAATCTCAGCAAAAACTGGATTTCTATGTTATTTTAGCATGCACCGGGGAATGCACTGGTATTTTTAGAGTATCTAGGAATAATGAAATGTGCAATACTCAAAAGTCTATTATGAATGCATGGCCAGATCGTATGTGAACAGAATGATGTGCACGATAGTTAACATATTAGCAACTAGAACTAGTACAAGGAACACATTGTTCACTGTTCTTAGTACATGGAATGGATCTTGTGAGACCTGTCAGCCTTACGGTGGTATTTCTCCAAACTTTTTGCCTGCCTCTTTCTATTTTTGCCGGCTTTAGGGCTCTGTGCACATTACCACTGCTATCCAGTGCTAAAGTGCATGTGCTCACTCATTAAAACATGGTAACATTGACTTATCCCCAAAAAGCATATTTAATTTACTTGTAAGTCCTTAGTAAAGTGGTACTACATCTGCCAAGGGCCTGTAAATGAAATGCTACTCGTGGGCCTACAGCTCTGATTGTGCCACCCGCTTAAGTAGCCCTTTAAACTTATCTCAGGCCTGCCATTCCAGTCTGTGCATGCAGTTTTAAACTGCCATTTCGACCTGGCAAAATAAACCTTTTGCCAGGCCCAAACGTTCCTTTTTAATCCATATAAGTCACCCCTAGGGTTGGCCCTAACCAGCCCACAGTGCAGGGTGCCCTTTATTTAAAAAGTAGGGCAAGGTAATTTTGAGGTTTACATGTCCTGTTAGTGAACAAATCTTAAATTTGTTTTTCACTACTGCACAGCCTACCTAAGGTACCTTATTATGTTTAATAAGCTGTAATTTCTAATTGGAATTAGGTAACCAGTTCATGTTTGGTGTCTTTGAAATTGCAATGAAAAATCCTTTCTTATAGTAAGTCGGATTTGAAATTACAATTATGAAAATGCTACTATTAGAAAGTTGGAGGTTTCCTGCCTTAGCCATTTAATTCCTGGAGCTGGTCTCCGGGCCACATGAGTGGGTGTAGCTGACTGCTGGGTTTTGTGTATTCCTCCTAGACAGGCACACACAGTAGAGAGCTTATGTGTGCCTGGATGGGCCATCACTGGCAGGATGGGAGGGTGGTGCTGGGCACTGCCCTACCTACACTTGAATATGCTTTGTCCTGCCTCCACAGAAAGGGCTGCATACCCCAGGTAGTAAGTCTTGAGCAAGGACAGGGGGGGATTATGCCTGGGTTCTTCAAAGGGAAACATCTAGAAGCTTCTTCCACCTTCCAGAGGAAGTGCACCAGATATAAATATTGGACCTCAGATACCCCCTCTTCAATACACTTCTAGACCTGTGGATACCTGCTGTGTTGCTTAAAGGATGCACACTCTGCTAGACTGCTGCTCTGAAGGACTGCTGCCCTGTTATGCTGACCTGCTGCCCTCTAGCCTGGGTGAGAAGAACTGGACCTGCATCTGTTGAACCTAGGACTCCGAAGAGACTCCAAAGGCCAGTTGGCTGGCCTCCTGACTAGAGCCTCAGGTATGGTCAGAAGGCTCCAACAACCTTGAACTCAGCACCTGGTCTCTGCCATCTATGAGTCTTACTCTGACAAGTGTTGCTACCCCAGTCCTGGGCCCTTGGAAGTGGGCCTGAAAGTTCTCTGCCAAACCATCTGTGGACCCAGCAGAACCAACGCATTTCCTCTGTAGCATGCATTCTCCTGAAGCATAGGACTCCGCCTCAACCCTGCAGCCTGCATTAGAACTGCTGCCTTTGCAAAGCTTTACTGACGCAGGCCTGACTAGTCTGTGCTAAGCTACCAATGGGATGAGCACAGCTTAATTTAGGGTTTTCTTGTGACTTTACCCTGACAAGAATTGTGGTTCCTGCTTAAGTAGGGTCCCCCTCACCTCAACCAGTAACCCGACTTCTCACAGATCTCAACAGGTGTACATGTGCTCTGACCAACACGCAGGCAAACAAATACATACTCTTTGTACATTTGGACTAACTAAGGCATATTTGTTTTAAAGAGATGTAAATTTAAATGTGTGTTGCTAAGGGTACACTTTGATGAATTATTATATCTTCGAAGAAACAAATGTATATTCACACATACCAATGTACATTCATTCAGTAGCCACACAAAATAAAACATTTAGGAGTAAACCCCACATGTGCGAGTGAACAGACAAGAAAACAAGCTAGGTTCTGTGAGGCAAGGTTACACACGCATATGTGCAACATTTCCATCTATGGGTGCCGAACATCTCCCCAAAGTGGACTACATGCTTACTCAGTGACTGTAATTTACTTAAGATGTGCCAGAGGAGTGACTGGAGGTGCAACCTGAACACAATCAGCAGTCTCGTCACTTCTAAATGGCCATAGGGTTGGCAGGGCAAAAAAATAACTGAGCCGCAAAGTCTGAAAAGCTCTGTAAGACATACGTTATTGTGATCTGTTAAAAAAAAACAGTATCATACTACTGCAATAAAAGTTTAATTGCGGAAGGGGAGAGGATGTGACATTATGGCCAGAGCTGTCAACTTTGGAATTGGGAAACCAGGTTTGAGTCTTGACGTCAGCTCAACATCCTGTGATTCTGGACAAATTATTTAATCTCCTAAAAGAAAAAGAATTAATGTGACCTTGTGTAATGTAACTGGTGCTAATGTAAAGTGCTCTAATACCTTCAAGTTAAGTTTGCGCTACATAAATCTGCCCCAAAAAAAAGTACCACTTGTTCCCCTTGTAACACCACTCAGAATAAGTCTGACTTCTCTCTTCCAAAAACAACATTGCAACAAGAAGATGTACAACAACAAGGCACATTTACATGGGATTGATCTTATTGCTTTGTCTGCTGTTTTTACCACCAGAAAAACATTGGATAAGTACCACAAATTTTACAGTGAGCAGTGGCAAAGCCAGTGTTACGGGGCCTTGTGCAATGAATTTAATGACCCCCAACACCTCCTCCCCTAATGCTGGAAAAACTTTTTTCTACAGGAATCGATAAATTGGGGGTCAAGGTGTGACAGAGGAAAGTGAGTGTACTCGTGAAGGGTGGAGCTTCAAAAACAGAGTCTGACATCCAATGTATACATTTATATTTTAAAAACCTGCTGCAAAGAAATTGGCAACAAGGACAAATGTGACAGTAAATCTGTTCTAGAATACTTAATTGGTCACAAGCAGGTAGGATATTGAGATATCTCACAGGGTTAAGTCTCCTGCAGCAGAGGTCTTTGTGTGCCCAGCAATTTGGAAAGGGTTATAATACAGGTATGATAACTCTGGTGGTTAATGCAGTTCTGGGAGCGCTCTGTGTTTTGTCCAGTCACAGTTCTGACCCATAAAGTAGCATAGAGGGTTAATGTGCCTGCACAATGTGTACCATACAGATCACAGATTGGTATTTTATTTAGAGAGGTAAGTGGGCTGGGCAACTGCTTTTGATGCTAAGATCATTTAATTACCTTCAGTTCATAAGTTGCAAACTTTCTGACATAGCACAATGATCTATTTATCGGCATCAAGGAGCTGCAGGCAAACTAAGTCATGGGTTTAGATCCTTGTAGTGTTTTTTCTCAATCTGTTGTTATTCTAAGATTGCAAAGAAGGGTTTATTTGGGAAGTAATAAAGTCATGTTATTGTTAGTACAGACATCCACGATCACTGCATTATGCAACAAACAAAGTCACGTATCAATGATATGTGATTCCTGCCCCTTATAATCCTCATTCTCTTCTGTAACAAATACTGTACATTGATTTACACACTTGTATGATTTAATATGCCATTAAAATCAATATATGTGTGATTATTCATACAGACATATAATTCTTGCATTCTTACAGCGGAAGCACATCTCTTCCGTATAGATTTGAACAAAGTTAAAGACCTGCCTCAGTAGTCTCCAATAGTTTCTCTTAAGTACTTGTCTAGTGGTAACAAGCTGTGTACCGTTGTTTCCTTCCACTGTATTGACATCTAGTCGTTAGGCTCTAGATGTCTCCCAATCAGGATAATACAGGACCGAAATGAGGGCTGATGGCACTTTACACCAAGCCTTTGTTTTGGGTCCAGCTGAAATCTGAAATCAGAAAGCCGCATGCACGTTGCTCCTTCGAAAGGAATGTAGACAATGTGCAGGTGTTGCTGAATGTGTCAAGGTGTCAGAAAAAAAATGACACCAGGACAAATTCAGCATGTTTCCAATTGTCGGCCGGATACCAGATCCGGCCCAGAAAAAGCTGCTGGTACCAGGATCCGGCGAGGTCCCCCTACTTTCCAGCACTGCCCCCTCACCACTGTTTGAACTGGGAATTGCAGCAATAATCAGGATTCAGTGGTCCCATAAGGCCTCTGGGCCCTTATGCAAATGGACTTTATGCAGTAATAGAAGCTACACCCGTGACAGTGAGGTGGTAACTTGGAGTTCCTGCCAGAGGCATCCTGCTACTGTGTACACTGAGGAGCACAGTGTCAGTGGATTCAGAGACATTAGCTCGATCACAACAGCACACGCACACATACACATCACATTTATTTTTTTAGGAGTAAACAAGACCAAGAAAAGCTTAACAGCGCTTTCAATAGAAAGGTGCATTTCAACTTGAAAGACTGAGAAAATGGATTCTTAGAACTCCTAACGAGGAGCTCTGACCTATATGCAAAATAGCACGTTGCACAGTCCCTTTTTAACCACCACAGTCCTGCGTGGTCACCCACCTATGCACAAGATCACATGTTGCACAAGCTTTGACTGAACGTTTAAGTGGCAAAATAGATTACGTTTAGAACATGAACTTTCGATGGCAGCCGCGGAGGCAGAGAACCAGCAGATATCTTACTTCGTCCATTTCCTAGCTTGTGCGAGTAAATGCCTCCGAGAGCCGACAGCTCATTAAAAAACATCTTTGTCATGGCTGTTAAAATGGAAGCAGCGGAGGGCTATATTAAGATGCACTTCCTGCTGGAAGGAGCGCATCCCACCTGGCGCGGGGACCAGCGCGCGCGTGGCCTTTTAGCAATGTGAACACAGCATCTTAACCGGGCACACAGGGTTAAAAGAAACCTGCCTTCATCTTCCGCGGGGGATTATGACTCCCGACAACTGTTTCATGTTCTCTGCAATCTGGAGCGCTCCCTCGCCTGTTCCACGCGCACACCACTACATGTGATTCCACAAGATAAAAACATGAGGTGCGTGAGACATCGCGCAGTTCAAAAAACATAAGAAATCACCTGCGGGCTGGATTTACTGTGTGGCTGGCTCCAGGTGCCTCTGCCTTCCGCATCGGAAAGCATCCCTTTAAACTTGCACTATCTGTTCCCATTAAAGCACACTCACCAAGCGCTAGAAGCAGAAAACACCGCCCGACAACGTGTTTATTTGAAAGGCACACACCTTTCTTTCTGTCGGAGATCGGAGCAGTGAGAACCGAATAACCGCAATCAACCAGGCGCTATAATTCTGCTACGCTGAAATGCGCTGTACATGAAGGTGAAAAAGCCCCCACACACCGGCTACATACACCATATGCTGACCCTGCAATGAATGCCAACTGCAGTTATGAAATGCCCGACACAGCGGACTGTTTCACAAGGTGATCTTACATTAATAAAACCAAACAGCCAAAAACCGCGCAGCGCGCGCAAGTGCTTCCAGTCAACTTCAGTCACCGCGAATAGCCGAGTCTCACCGTCTCTCTTGGTTAAGGCATTGAACAGGGACTTCATTTTCCCGGTTTTGTTTTCACTTCAGTAGCAGCAGTCCGTTCCTCGGCGGCTACACCGCTGCGCACGCTCGCCGGTTCCGATGTGTGTCAGCTGCCGGCGCCCTGAAACGAACAGCAGGCTCCTGGGCGCTCTCTCCTTGCCAGCATAGTTGGGCAGGCAGCAATACCCAGCGTTCTGGTGACAGAGCCCACCCCGCATCCTGTCCGTCAGCTGGGAACTGACTGAGCCTGCAGCCGAGCTGCTCACGCACCCTGCGCCCTTGCACGGGGGGCGTCATATGGGACCCATCACCGGCGGCGGCGCGGTACCCTGCGCTCTTGTGATCAGTGCAAGGAGGCGAGGCTGCGAGCGGGCACGGCTGGCAGGGAACACAAGGAGAAAGAGGAGGGAGGAGGCACCAGCAGGTTAGGAGGTGGTTCCACGCCGAGTGACTAACTCTCCGCGCAGGTACGGTGTGTACCCCGACCAACCACACCGAGCGAAGCAATGCTTGACGCACAGAACACCAGCCACCGGCCCCAGCAGCACGCCTCACTAATTCATGTATGCCCCTGCCATGCACAATGACACAAACTTCACGTGTGACCCTGCCAAGGCTGCGAACTTTTACTGCGCGGAGCAGTTCCAAAGAGCAAGTGAAAACGCGCAAAGACAATATTCCCACTTCAAAAACCTGACGCCAAAGATATTTCTGAATGTGACCCATATTTTAATGTGGGAGGGAGCGTGAATCAATGACTACCGCACTCTCTCACCTTCCGCAGCAGCAAGAGGTGGGGGGCAGTCGCGGCTCCTGGAGGGAGTGCTGCGGGGCGGTGGGGCGGGGGAGGGGCAGGGTGGGGAGTAGTAAAATCCGGCATATGGCCGAACGAAGTTAAGTACACAAATAAATAAATAAAACGAATTACATTGCGCGCGCTGCAACGCGCAACGCGATGCGGCGTACGAAATGTAATTCGTTTTATTTATTTATGTACTTCACTCAAGTCGGCCCTATGCCAGAGTTTACTACCCCCCACCCTGCCCCTCCACCGCCCCGCATCACTCCCTCCACGAGCTGCGACTGGGTGGGGGTGGGGTGGGGGGGCGGTTGAGGGACAGAGTTTCATATGCAGAAGAGGGCTCACGCACCAAAATTCACCCCTGCGGGGAAATCTAGATGTCAAATGGTGTTAAATTCACCGTTAACTTGTCCACCGAGAGCGCACTGAGGTATACCTTCAGTGCACACGTGACGCTCTCTAGCATATTGTTGGTGATGGTGAAATACGGTATGCAAAGCTGCGCTTTTAATCAGAGTAATTCAAGCAAATACTTATCTTACTGTGTATTTATCAATTTTTTTAAAACATGCCAAGATTTTTTTGCTGTTATGGGAGGCACTCAGTTTTTTTGGCTTATTTCATTGACTGTCATGGGATCCCTCCTGCCAAGGCCTTGCACACACTGGCGCTTCCTATTCTGAACTAGTGGGAGGCCTGCCACCTAGAGGCGTGACTGGAAAGTGTTCCCAAAGCTATTTCAACTAAGCCTGGGTGGTTTCAATTACGCTGGAGTAATTTGAGTAATTTCGCATCACTCTTTGATGCGAATTACCGATAATTACCCAGTTATTCCCGCCTGCGTGATTTAGGGTAAAAATCCTACCACAAGAGCACATTTAGAGAGCGTGAGCAGCTGCTCGTTCTTGCTACCACTATGCGTGTTTTGCTGCATTTCGTGATATTTCTTTGCACAAAAATGCACCCTCACGCCTATTTTGGACACAAGGGTACATTTTACACTAAGAAAATAGAGCTATATGCTGGGAGTAAATTGAGGAAAAATCCTATCCCAAGAGAATATTTAGCGAGCACAAGCAAATGGCAGGAGTAAATTGAAGAAAAATCCTACCCAAAGATAATATTTGGCGAGCACAAGCAAATGGCAGGAGTAAATTGAAGAAAAATCCAACCCAAAGAGCAAATCTAGTGAGCGTGAGCAGCTACTGGTGCACTCGATTTGTGTGCTGTTGCGTTTAGCGCTATTTCTTAGTGCAAAATGCATCCTCGCATCCATTTTGGACAAGAGGGGGCAAGATTGCAATGAGAAATTGCACTAAATGCAGAATTACTCTTGTTGCAGATTCCATATAATCTTGCAGAAATCTTAGATAATTCCGCGTGATTATGCTACACAGAATTACGCGAGTTATGCTCACCACGAATATTCATGAGGCACATGGTACCTAGATGCGATCCTTGTGTAGTTACGCTCTGTCACAAATATCTTGTTTTCCCCTGACTGATGTAGACTAGAGACTGTTTCCTCACACTTATTATGTTTTGATGTTGTGACTCTTTGACAAAGTCAGTATGTATGCATAAGTTCGGCCAGGGCCTGAGAGAGGAACCACATGCTGCGTGTGCCAGAAGGTTGTGTGCTGTGGGAGTTAGGGCACTTTTAGGAGGTTGTGTGCAGTGCCTCGTCACATGCCAGGCACTGCGTCCAACCCCACAAATAAACGGCCAAAGGCCGTGAGCGGGGGAGTTGCTTGTCTGAGAGAGGTTGGATGGAGTGTCTGGCTGCCGGGCTGTGTGGGACGTGGGGTTGGCATTATGTATGGTAAAAAATATTGCGATGCACTGCTATATTACCCCACATGATATATAGAACAAGTGGTTCTGTCGGGGAATAGCAATTGCTTTGCTCGATGTATATAATGCACTTTGAACTCTCAAATTCTAACAGCATACAGTACAATTTCAATTTAAAAGTTGGTTCATTAACAATTTTCAAGAACCAATAGGGATAAAGGGGAACACACCATAGAAGCAAGGCAATTTTAGTCAAAAGTAAAATTATTTACTAGAATATAATATCCAGCAGACAATGAATATGGCTGTCAAAGCAACATTACATAGACGGCGATGTAAAGGTGACTGAAGTGCAGAATAAGTGACTTGTGGTGATATGTGAAACCAAAAGTGCTATACACGTATTATACACATGGTTGATACATAGAACAATGAAAATAACAATTTTATTAATCTCTGTCCATTCCTTAATGCATGAAAACACAACCAGTTTCCACATCGTTTCTTGTTTACTGTATTATATACACTCGTGAGCACTCACCCTTACGCTTTTTGCCATAATTGCATACCTCAACTGCAAAGTGTAATCCCTGCCTTCCATTTTGGTCAGTATATTATATATACTCGTGCGCACGCACTTCAACGTTTGTTGCCATGATTGCTTAACTGCAAAGTGCAATCCCTGTCTCATCAGTATACCACTCATGCGCTCCCAATTATACCAGTTTCCATAGCGCTTTTTGGTCAGTGTACTATGTATACTCTTGCGCAAGCACCTTAACGCTTTTTGCCATTATTGCATCTTAACTGCAATGCGCTATTCTTGTCACCCAGGGTTCTTGTTTTCAAATAGCACTATGCAAGTCAACCTCACTTTTCTATGCTAATTGAGCGCCTCAGATAGATTCACCTCCTTGACACCTATACAGCACTTACGCAATTGCCCCAATAGCATGTCATCTCACTATTCAGCTCGGGAGCTCCCAATCTTTAAGCTTTTCATTACATAGCAAATTATAATAAACGCACGGAACCTCCTGGATGGTTAGGTCTGCGCTGCTAAGTACTAATAGCTAGGCCGAGCTCGCGCTTTCTGTTTTTAATGTTTTCTGTCTTCTAAGTGGAGACCATACTACAATTCAGACCTTATTCTGATTTATCTTCTAGACCACAACCTTCTAGTGTAGGTCTACTTGTGCATCTAATCGGACTACCTTCCAGTTATACTTGGATCTCTATCGACTTACCCAATAGGATCCCTGGCATTTTTCCTTGCAGTAAGCATTAAGTCGCCACTGTATTACCCACTATCGTCCATGTGACTATTGGAACACACCTGAACTCTTGTCTTTCATTATTCCACAGGCTGTCAACTTTTGTTTCCCCCCCTCCCCTTGTCCTGATGAACACCTGCCTCTGACGCATATTAAGCTGCGCTTTCATCCAGGGTCGAAACGTCGACGTTACTGTCATACTAGTCCATGCAGTCTCCCTGACCCGAACATAAAATAATACTTGGGTTGTGTTTTCATGCATTAAGGAATGGACAGAGATGAATAAAATTGTTATTTTCATTGTTCTATGCATCACCCATGTGTATAATACGTGTATAGCACTTTTGGTTTCACATATCACCACGTCACTTATTCTGCACTTCAGTCACCTTTACATCGCCGTCTATGTAATGTTGCTTTGACAGCCATATTCATTGTCTGCTGGATATTATATTCTAGTAAATAATTTTACTTTTGACTAAAATTGCCTTGCTTCTATGGTGTGTTCCCCTTTATCCCTATTGGTTCTTGAAAATTGTTGATGAACCAACTTCTAAATTGAAATTGTACTGTATGCTGTTAGAATTTGAGAGTTCAAAGTGCATTATATACATCAAGCAAAGTAATTGCTATTCCCCGACAGAACCACTTGTTCTATATATCATAAATACCTAGGTTCTGAGGGACACAGGGTTACCCCATTATCGCTAATGATATTACCCCACATATCACGTCACTCATGATATGTACTATCACATCATTGATAACATCACTCCAACATACCATGTGCCCTAAAGTAACTATAGCTCATGCCTCCTATGTCGAGTCTTGTCATCAATGGTGTCATTCCAGATGTCGCATTAATGTTACCAGTGATGCTATAGAAAGTCATGAGTGATGTAATATGGGTGTTTAGAGAAAATATTGAGATTAAATTATCGGGAGACCTAAATATCAGAAATTAAATATAGTGACACACAAATATCATGATGCACAAATATTTTTGACAAGAATTTTATTTTATGAGGTTAGTAATATAATTTTAAAGAATATCAATGGTTTTAATATCGTTTTCAGTAATATAGTTGTTAAAATATTCTTTTTTTAATTACTTTAATGTGTTTTAGTTGATATATTAATTTTGTAACTATTGCTTATATAAATGTTATTCATTTTTTAAAATATGGTTCATAATTTTAAGTGATTTAGAATTTTCATTTGATTATAAATAGCTATTAATAGGAATTTATAGTGGTGTAGCTGTTTGTTTTATTTGTAGGTGAATAGGGTGGGTAGATCATTCATTATTAATTATTTATTAAATTACATGTATGATATTTCTTATGTACATTACGTAATACTGATTTATTTTTGTTATTTGGTTTTTGCAGGCTGTTAGGTTTGTAGGGGTATAGGGTAGGTAGTTAATTAGATAATTAATTAACAATGAATTATTAATCATGAAATAATTCTTTAATTGACTTTTAAATATGCAATTTATGGAATACCTCTTCCTTAAATTACATAATTTAGTTATGAGCTTCTAGAGTTGCAGGCTGTTAGGTCTGTAGGGGTATAAGGTAGTACATTAATCAAGTAATATTTTTTAACTATTAATTATTATTTGCAAATACATTATTTAATTGAATTTTAAATATGCAAATTATGGAATATTATTTATCCATTTTAAATTATTTTTTGTGTGCACTGCTAGGTTTGTTGGGGTCTAGGGTGAGAAGTTAATTAAGTAATAGTTAATAACAATTAATTATCAATTGTGAATTATATAATTGATCTTAAATATGTATATTATGGAACACATAGTTTTAGTTACATTTTAGATGTAGATGGATAGGTTTGTAGGAGTATAGAGTGGAAAATTAATAATTGATCACATATTTGTTATTGATGATTAACTTATTGAATAGTAATTATGTAAATTTATACATTGCTTTTAGTTTTTAATCATATGTGTGTGTGTGTGTATATATACATATATATATATATATTTCATGTTAATAAATAATGTTTATATTAAGGTTTAGATCAAGGCAGTTCAGGTCCTGCTGTCGCTTTCTCGACCGTATTCCTGCCCGCTGGCTTGGTGGTCTGCCTGTCCTATTTAGATGTTGGCGGGTCTGTGGAGGGAAGACCACTACAGTTCTGCTGCCTCTGCCAGGAATCCTCATCTGAATTAATGGCATCATAGCCAGAGTTAGCTGTCGGAGGGAGTCCTGCTGTGAAGACTGCCAAGCCGATTACGATGTGCCTTCCCATCAAGGCCACTGTGGTGGGGACACCGCCACACTCAGGTTGGCAGAAACAAACGAAAAAGAGGTGGGAACTCACAATTTTTTGGGTTCCCACTTCTGTTTCCATCTTGAAACCCGTTGTCCAGGTCCTGCCTGTGCTGCTATACTTGACCATGATGCTCTGAACTCCGTTGTCGCTGGAAGCAAAAGTAGGCGTCTGTGTTTACTTGTCTCCCTGTGAATGGTGTGTTAACATTAGCTTTTGCCTTGTGTATTTTTAAAATGCACTTACATGCAATTTTTTATTGTGTCATGTATGAGTGTTCATCATATGACTTAGGGCCTCATTACCATGTCGGTTGGAAAGGCTCCGAAGGGCATTCGGTTTGTCCGAATCTGTTTCGGAACCCATGTTTCTGACCGACTCTGAAACATTTCCGACCGACTGATTATGATGTTAGTTAACCGTTCAGTCTTTCCGACTCGGTTCCAATTAGCATTCGGAGAAACCGAGTCGGTCGGAGCCGACTCGTGCAGCTCTATGGACCGCGTTTTCGACCGATGCATTACTATGTCGGATTAGGACAGCCTTTCCGACTCGGTTTGTCCGACACAGATCGGCTGTCAGAAACCAACTTTGGGGGCCTGTAGCAGGCGCCCCTTTACCCGGAGGCCTGCAGTTGGGGCCTGTGGGGGTACCCATGGGTCACCTCTTTTCAACCATGCATGGTGTGGCAGGCATCATGGGATGCCCGCCACAGGGTGCAAGGTTTTCCGCAACCGCCCTGTTTTGCAATGGGAGCCTGTGTTGTCAGTCGGAACACAGGCTCCCCTTGAAGTCAATGGGAGTCTGACTGAACGGTGTTTGGAAACATCGTAATCGGTCAGTAGGACTGCCAGAATCCGAGTCGGTCGGAAACGATTCCGACACCGAGTCAGCTGGAATGCTTTCCAACCGACATCGTAATGAGGCCCTTATCATGGTAAAATGTACACACCTGTAGTGATACACCAAAAAATGTATTTGGTGGTTGTGGTTGTTGTGGGTGTTGTGCTTGTGGTGACTGTAGGGTACTTACAATAGTGTGTGCATGTTGGTGTGCAATGCTCTATGTGAAATAATGGCATTATACATCACCTACATATATATATTGGCAGATGCACAACATATGATAATGATAAGTAGTACTTACCTGTCTACACACTAGCATGGCCTCACTCCATAAGGATTCCAATGCAAAGACACCTCCATCACAATGGGAACATCTAAATCGGCTCTATGCAATCCTGCCGCCCTGATGGTGATGGAGTACCATTAGCCAGCAGAGAAGACTTCCTACATGGTGGTCTACTGTGTATTGCCTCAATATCTAAATATGACGGGCAGACTGCTGTCAGCTCAATAGTGTACTAGGGATGCCGCCATGGAGGGACGGCGGTAGTTCCACCAAGATCAAAATCAGGCCCTTAATCTTTTTTCTATATTCATGGGGTTACTCATATATGTAATGTGTTTGAAGTGAAGTATTTTATGTACTCTTCCTTAACATGCAGTAGGAATAGTAAAATTAATGTCTTCGCAGTACAACGCTTTCCCTACTGTTGCGCAGTTTGGAGTGGGACTAATACATTTCACCCCTCCAAAATCCAATACTTTCCCTACTGTTGCACAGACTGGAGTGGGAATACTAAACTGACCCCCCTTCCCCTATGTCTAAGATTTTCCCTACTGTTGCACTGTTTGGATTGGGAATAGAAAAATTCACCCCTCCAAAATCCACTTTGCCGGCTGTTGCACAGACTGGAGTGGGAATAGTAAATTTGACCCCACTGAAGTCCAGCATTTTATCTACTGTCGAGCTGTTTGGAGGAGGAATAGTAAATTGAACTACTATGAAATCCAATGCTTTCCCTGCTGTTGCACTGATTGGAGTGGGAATAGTAAATTTGACCCCACTGAAGTCCAGCATTTTATCTACTGTCGAGCTGTTTGGAGGAGGAATAGTAAATTGAACTACTATGAAATCCAATGCTTTCCCTGCTGTTGCACTGATTGGAGTGGGAATAGTAAATTTTATCCCTCAGAAGTCCAACACTGTCCTTACTGTTGCACTGTTTAGAGTGGAAATAGTAAATTTTACCCCTCTGAAATCCAATGCTTTCCCCACTGTTGAGCTGTTTGGAGTGGTAATAGTAAATCTTACTCCTCCGAAGTCCAACAGTTTTCCTACTGTTGCATAAACTAGAGTGGGCATAGTATATTTAATATTCTAAGACTCCAATAGTTTTCATAATATTAGTTAAATAGATTTTATAACATAATTTTGTTTTGATATTTTACAGTATTTGGGCCCGATTCACAGAACTAACTTAAGACAAAATCCTAAACTTACTACCATTTTTGTATTCACAGAAGGCATTTACTCATTTTGAGTAACTTACTCATTTTGAGTAACTTACTCATTTTGGTATTCACAGAAGGCACTTACACATTGATGAGTAAGTGCCTTCTGTGAATACCAAAATGAGTAAGTTACTCAAAACGAGTAAGTTACTCAAAATGAGTAAGTTACTCATTTTGGTATTCACAGAAGGCACTTACTCATCAATGAGTAAGTGCCTTCTGTGAATACTCAAAATGAGTAAGTTACTCAAAATGAGTAAGTAAGTGCCTTCGATGAATACCAAAATGAGTAAGTGCCTTCTGTGAATACCAAAATGGTAGTAAGTTTAGGATTTTGTCTTAAGTTAGTTCTGTGAATCGGGCCCTTTCTTTTTATTTTAAAATGTATTAAAATGTTTATAGTATTTTTAGTAAATTTTCTTTTTGAGGTTTTGCATAAATTGATTTATATATTTTTGCTATTGAATCGTTAGTTTTTTTATGGTTTTATTGTGTATGTATGTGTATATATATATATATATATATGTATATATATATACATATATATGATGTAATATGTGAGGTCATAAGCAGTGCATTGCAGGGGCGTAAGTTATAGTTAGCTCAGGTAACTATAACTGCTCAATTTCTATGGTTTAGGAAATGTGAAATCTGAGCCTAACTATAACATTCTTGTAACCTTTTAAGGTTTTTTAAGGCTATTTCCTAACCATCATGTCCCTGTAAACTTTGTTTTATTTTAATTTCTAAGGATTAAAAAAAAGATTCCTTACTGTAACCTGTACAGTTTGAGAGTGGGTTTGTGAGTGGCTGTATGGGTTGAAGTGTGTGTGTGTGTGTGAGTGGGTGTCAAGGTTTGTTAGTGAGTTTGTGAGTGGGTGTGTGAGCGGCCTCATGGGTCAGTGAGTGGGTGTGTGAGTGGCTGTATGGGTCTGTGAGTGGGTGTGTGAGTGGCTGTATGGTGTCTGTGAGTAGGTGTGCGAGTAGTTTTGTGGGTGTGTGAGAAGGTCTGTGAGTGGGTGTGTGAGTGTGTGGCTGGGCCTTTGAATGGGTGTGTGAATCTCTGGGTTGATATGTGAGTGGGTCTATGAGTGTGTGAGTGGGTTTGTGAGTGGGTGTGTGAGAGTGTATGAGTGGGTCTGTGAGTGAGTATGTGAGTGGCTGTGTGGGTATGTGAGTGACTGGGTTGGTGAGTGTCTATGTGGGTCTGTGAATAGGGTGTGAGTGTCTCTCTGGGCCTGTCAGTGGGTGTGAAAATATCTTTGTGGGTCTGTGACAGGGTGTGTGAGTTTCTGTGTGGGTCTGTGAGTTTCTGTGTGGGTCTGTGACTGGATGTGTGAATGAGTCAGTCTGTGAGTGAGTGCATGAGTGTCTGAGTGGGTCTGTAAGTGGGTGAATGAGTCTCTGAGCGAGTCTGTGAGTGGGTGTGTGAGTCTGTCAGTGGGCCTGTGAGTGAGTACATGAGTCTCTGAGTGGGTCTGTGAGTGCATGAGTGGGTCTGTGAGTGAGTGCATGAGTCTCTGACAGGGTCTGTGAGTGAGTGCTTGAGTCTCAGAGTGGGTGCATGAGTCTGAGTGGGTCTGTGAGTGGGTGCACTATTTTCTGAATAGGTCTGTGAGTGGGTGCATGAGTGTCTAAGTGGGTCTGTGAGTTGGTGTATGAGTGTCTGAATGAGTGCTTGAGTCTCTGAGTGGGTTTGTGAGTGGGAATTTGAGTGTCTCAGTGGGTCTGTGAGTGGGTATGTAATTCTCTGAGTGGGTCTGTGAGTGGGTGTGTGAGTGTCTTGAGTGCTCTCTATTTATCCCTGTTCTGCTGTTTTGCCTTTTCTGCTTATTTTTCTGCCCTCTGTTTTGCCTTTCCTGCTTGATTTTCTGCCCTCTGTTTTGCCATATTCTGCTCTTTTTTGCCTTTTGTGTTTGTTTTTCCCTTTCTGCTCAATTTTCTACCCTCTCTTTTGCCTTTTCTGCTCCTTGTTCTGCTCTTCGTTTTGCCCTGTTCTGCTCTGTTTTGCCTTTCTTGCTTGCTTTTTTGGCCTCTATTTTCTCTCTTCTGTAATCGGGAGGGGGCACTTGCAGCTCTCCTCCCGGACCCATTTCGGCCCTGAGGGTCCCATTCCCTGGAGATCACATAAAACCTATTGGGGGGACCGCATGGCTCCGACCCCTGGGCTGATTTTGGCACGGGACCCCATCCCCCAAGCCTCGGCCATACCTGAATGGGTTCCACATGGGGCCCCTGCCTTAACTGAATAGGAGAGGGGGTCCTTCTGCGTAAGAAAGCAATCTTTCATCTCTTCCCCTGCCCGCATGCCTACGGGCAGGGAAAGAGATGAAACTTCTGCTTCCAGCAATAGGGAGCAATTTGATAGCTCCCACTTGCTGAAAGCAGAGTGTTGTCTTCTGCTTGGCAGCTGCCGCTAGGCAAAAGCCAAAAGCTATGACCCAGGGGTGGGCACCCTGGGACATAGCAGGAGCAGGCCTTGGGGGGTGGCATCCCCATTCACCATTAATGGCTCCAGGAGAGGAGCCGCATGGCCCCCCTCCTTCTGTTTTCAAAGGCCAGCCCCAGGAAGATGTTCTTCCCTGGGCCGTATATGGCCAGGGAGGGGGGTTGCACACCCCGTGCCACATGTATTTTAATAGCTGGCCCTGGGGAGGTGGTGGTGCCTGGGGCGCGCGGGGTATGCTCGGCCTCGCTAATTATTGCATCAAAGCCCCGGGGAAGTGGTGGTCGCTGGGGCTCTAAAGAGACCATGGAGGCTGGTCAGCACGGCCCCCCTCCAATATTTTTACAAAAGCCCCGGGAAGGTGGTAGTCCCTGGGGCTCAACCAAGCCAATGAAGGGGGTCCATGCGGCCCTTTTCCTTGTGGTAAATAAAGGCCCGAGGAGGTGGGGGTCGCCGGGGCTTTAAGAGCCTCAGGAGGGGGGCCTTGTGCATCCCCTCCTTTTTTTTTTTAAAACAATGCCTCGGGACCTGACCCAACTAGGGTTTATTTTCAAAACAAGCGTGGAAGCCTACACTTTAAAAAAAACGGATTTACACCAAATAGCAAAAAGGGTGCTTTCTGGACCAAGAGCTAACTTTCTGCCAAATTTGGTATAATTCCATTCAGTGGTTCGGCTGTAGTCATGTCTAAGATTCCAATGGGAATTAACATGGGAAAAGCACTTTTTTTTACCCCCCCCCTTTTTCTCGTTCCCCGCTTGATGGAATGCCCCAAAACTCTCCATGGACAACTAGAATTACTGTGCACTTAGTTTGGAAACATTTGTGGAGATTCATCAAACGGCACCAAAGATAGAGGCAAGTTCAAAAAACGCTTTTCCTATGGAAACACGGTCCTAACTATAACTACCTACTGGCGGATATATATATATATTTTTTTTAAATTACATGCTGGTTTAGATATTTGACTAACTGAACTTGGAGTATGTCATGCACTTGCATTTAAGGCGGATAATCCTATCAAATTGAACCTCGCCCACCTGTGATCAAGCCTCGCACCGGAGTCGAAACGCGCCAGGGTAAAAATGAATGATTGCACTTTGCCGCTTTTGAAAATAAAGCATTTGGAGCCGGAAAGTTGGTTTGGCTCTGCTTTTTTGGATTCATTGACAGGGCCTCCATTCTCCATTTGCCAATGTCACCCTGCAGGTTTCAGGTCCCCCATCAATGGAGGATTGTGTGATGTTACATGCATGACTTGAAATGGGGGCTTGATCCGCTTGCCTCTGGACAAACACGTTGGATTTGCCATGAATTATTTGACCTGTGAGGCAAGCAAGGGTAGAAGAGAGGTATGGAACTGTCTTTTTTTGCTTTCAGGCATCCTTTGCTTTATGGAGGAGTAGTGGCAACTGTGCACAAAGAATTTAGCATTTTTAAATGCAAGAATAGTGTTTTATGCTCACCAGCACTGTTGGAATTGAATATTATGCACATCAGTTTTAAACGGTATTTAACCGGACTTGAATGTACTGTAATTTGTATTTTGAATTGCATGCTGGTTTATGTAGTTTACTGAAAACTTGGAGTATGGCATGCACTTCCAATGAGTGACCTCACCCCCCCCCCCCCCTGGGAACAAGGCTCGCACTGGACCCGAAACACGTCGGGGCAAAAATGAAAGATACTATTCTAACTCCAACCCCACAAAAAGACAGGAAAATGCATTCATGAAAAGGGATAAGTTTTACTTATCTACGTGCAGGATAACATTGTGAAAAGTGATTTAATTTTGAGAGGGGCTGATTTACTATACCAAAGTCAGTACCAAAAATGCAGGGAGAGTACATTAATACAGAAGGTGATATTTAATATTCTAACTCCAGTCCCAAAAACATTTGGCAAACCGGATACAGAAGTGGGTCGGACTTACTATTTAAACCCAACGCCAACAAACACTGGGTAAAGGGCAAAAATCAAGGACTGACATTTACCATTCTTTCTACTGTTTCACTAAGATTGGAGAAAGTGCTTAAATAAAGGGGCTGGGATTAAACGCCATAAGGCCAGGCAAAATAAACAATGGAGGAAGTGCATCAATGAAAGGGGTCATATGTACATTTCTAAATCCAGTCACACTAACAAGGGAGAAAGTACAAAAGCATAGAGGGCCAGACTTACTGTTTAAACTTTAGTCCCACAAGCAATTTACAAAATGAACAATAAAGGGACTTGAGATTTGCTATTTTAACTCCAGGACAATAAAAATACGGAAAAGTGCATAGACAATACAGATAAGATTTAGGACCACGCTTGGAACACCACAACTGATACAGGAGTTCACAGAACTGCCAAACTACTAGTAAGGCCATAAATGTAATGTATGTAGTTCTCCACATGTGTAGATATATATCTACACATAGGTGTAAATCTCCTCATAAAAGATATTCATCATTTCCATGTGCAGATTTACACCTAGATGTAGACTTACAAGTCTCCATCCCCTCAAATGAAATTACAACTGAAAAGTTTCAGTTAGTAGCCTTATACCTTTTTGCGTCGATCTTTTTATGGGTTTTTTAAATTTAAATATGCATGTTGGTGCATGCAGGGTGGCACATTTAGTGCCCCCCTGTGTGCATGCACCCCCAGTTCCTGAACGTCATTGACTGCACCAGTCCATGCCATGCAGCAACTGCCATGGGACTGCCTAAGAACTGCCTACCAGGGACTAAAAAAGTCATAATCTGGCGGGAGATGCTCACACGTCTTTAGCGGTCTAGGAGCGGGTCAGCGGCATGGCGGACCTGCTCCAGGACTGCCAAAGTCATAATTAGGCCTATATTAACACAACATTAAACCAGTTAAATATTATCCACCCTATCTCTAAATGAACCCCGTAACCTGTAAATAAAAATAAAATTTTAATTAAACATCTTAAAATAAATTATCTTTTTTTATGACTGAATAATCTAATTTAAACTAATAAAAATAATAATTTACAAAAATAAATGAAATTAATACATAAAAAAAAAATCAAAAACGCTACCCCACTCTAACCCCTAAAAGAACCCAAAGCACGCTGGAAAAATGTCATAACCAAAAAAAAAATCCCTAAAATAATTCAACCTAACATAAATATTTAAATTAAAAAAAAACAAAAATATTTAAGTTAAAACAACAAAACATTCAAATTACAACAATGAAAGTAACTAATTTAAATACCAATGAATTTTAGTAAACAATATTTTACACATCAATATTTTTAATATATACAAAAATGATACACCAGTCATCAATATTATGCCCTACAATATTTACAAGGCAGATTGGCGAAGTTGTGGTAGAGCTATTTGAATACCAGGTCATGGGGGTCAGTTGCATGTCAGGTTGTCAAGGAAGGGGCAGAGCACTGTTTGTTCTAGTATAGCATTTTGACTAACCTAAGAAATATTATTGTCTGCCCAAAAGTGTCATAATATAATACACTAAACTACATTATTATGGCTACTCGCAAGCATTGGAACCTACTTTCAAGTACCATTGAAATAACATTAACTATGCAACAGTTGCACTAGATTTTCAGAATTAATTGACACCAACAAAAGGGTGACAGAGACACCCACTAAGGTTGGTTCAGGCTCAATGCATTTGTCACTATTGAAACCAATGGCTGTGCTAAAAAGGCTCATTGATAGTGGGTCCAGGTTGTACCTAAACATGATAAGAAAGAGTATCGAATTGTACGGTACTTCTATAGCACGGCTTATCACCGTGAGGGTATCCAGGAGTACATGGCAAAAATGCCAGGGAATATTAACACTCGTGAGGGTATTCAAAATACCTTTAATATTTCAAGAGAGGGACGGGAAGTCTATAAGGTTATCCAGAGTGGAAAGAGAATTCTTAAGGAGATTACCAATCAATGAAACTGTAAAGAAGAAAATTACTTTTTTTCTTGATGGTGGGAAGCACGTACGCAACAGAAGTGTGTTGAAGGGCATATCATGTCCTATTGTGTTGGTGCATGGAAACTGCATTGTGGATACAAAGACACTTGTTTACCTAACCAGGCAATCACAGGTGGTAATTGTGCTCTCTGTAAATTCTGGTACCAGCAGGTGTGGTAGTAACTTAGGGCCTGAATACGATGCCAGTTGGACTTTCTTCTGAACGGCACTGTGGCAGAAGCAGAGCCAGGCGGTCCCGCTGCCCGCATTACAATGCGACTGCCAATGTGTAAACTCTGCATTGTGGCGTGTGCTGCAGGCTGCAGCACACGCCACAGTACAAAATATAAACATTTTAAACATCCCTGCACTATGTGGCAGGCACCATGCGGTGCCTGCCACATGGTGCAGGGATGTTTAGGGAGGCACCATAGGTGCCCCCAGGGCCCATAGAGGAGGGCCAGGGGGAAAGGGTACCCTGCTATGGGTGCCCAAAGTCAATGTCTGCCTGTCTTTTCATGGCGGGTTAACTGCCATGAAAGGGACGGCGGAAAGGGACATCCTAATCCCTATGGTGGTGCCTGAGCAAGCACCGCCCTATTATAGGGAATAGGAGTCCGACCACCGCACTGACGGAATCCTTGATCCTGTCGGACGAGGTGGTCTTTCCCCCGCCAGTCGAGCTCCGACCGACTGCATTCTAACGCGGCAGTCGGATCCAATGGGCTGGATGGCGGTGGGACCGCCACTGACAGCTTGACAGTGGCGGTCCCACCACCATCGTAATCAGGCCCTGAGAGCAGGCCTTAGTGCAGAATTGCTGTACCCCAAAAAGTGGGGTAATATGCTAAAAGCTGCAATATTTGCCCTCGTTCTGAGCTGCAGAAACTCGATGTTAGAAAAGTCTGTGTTCATGGTTTTCTCCAGGCGTGAGCCGTTATCAGGATTACCACAGCAAGGTGAGTGAGGGACAAGAGAATTGAGTTTGAAGGGGGGTGGGGGTGGAACGACGGCAAACAGAGTTTAGGGACCACAGAAAAGAAGTGCAGACAGGGACTTATATGTATTTTAATCTTCAATCGATATCAACTAGGTAATAGATTAAATGTCTAAGCAGATAATCTGGATACTGGTGACCTGTTCATGGTGGTCTAACACCCCTGACTTGCTGTTGAATTTTCCAAAAACCCATTGAATGAAATCAACTTGCAATTTCCTGCCGTTTTCATCCCTGCATGGTTGAACACCCCTCCCACCCACAGGGAAGCACGCCTGGTGGACGGAATGAAAGTTAGGATGAGTGAAGGCACATGTGTCCCAATGCACAAACCAAGGTCGCTCATCAGATGGGCTGCGGATGCAGGATGGATACAGATGATCTGTTCGAATGTCTTTCTTCCAGCAGAACCGCAGCCCGGTCTTTCCAAGTCCCCATCTTCGCAAACTTATAAATATGTGCATTTCATTACACCCTCGGGGAGAAATCACAGCGCTGTGCCTTCAAGAAAACAACTGGCACGCCAGAGCCCGCTGCTGGCTCTAATGCGGATGCACCTGCTCCCCTTCCATCCCTCCGCTGTGCCTTTACAAAACACACAAAGCCACTCTGTGTCTTTCAGAGTTTAGGAATGATCACCCGCTCTGCAGCAGAAGGCTCGTTATGGCTCTGATTGTGCGCGAGAATTATTAAAAACATGCTTTTTCTACCCACCAGATCGCACCAAGAGAACACGAGACGCACAGAACACAGCGGAAGGTCCCTGCGCAGTGGCCGTGTGCCCCTCTGCTCCTGATGTCAACAACTCGAACACATCTGGCATGAGTTCCTGCACGAGGACTTCCTCTCTGAGGCCCGTGCTCCGTAGGATGTGCGAGGAGGTTTTCCACCTGACACTGTTAAAATGGGGTTCACCAAAACATGGAGCCCCTTTTAATGTGGGTGATATACTGTCCCAGGTGAAGGCCATTACATGGCTTACCGCTACAAATACTGTCATCACCGGGGAGAGGAAGAGAGAAGACCCAGCTACCCATAATGCTGTAGAGATGAACCGCACAACAGTTGGCGCTTTGTGCTTCTAGGCACTATTTTTTACCAAAATCTTTAAAATTTCATATCTCCGGCTTTGCTCATTGAATTTTTGTTGTTTTGGTATCAAATAATTGATTAAATTGAACTCTTTTTCTATATTGATGTGGGATTTTTCTTCTGTTTTGTTGTCACTTTATTACTGTTTAACTACCTAATAAATACTTCACACATGTCCTTTAAGTTAAGCTTTACTGCTTTGTGGCAAACAACCAGAGGGTTAACATAGTGACTTTTTGTGTTTCACACTACAAGAGATTGTAGTTGTTGCTTACCCCCCAACCAATAACCCAATTTCTCACACCCATCACCCATCTTATTTACATGCTACACCTTATGAAATACTAAAGCTAAATTATAGCTCCCAATCCAACTTAGAGGAAAATTGAAATAAGCATTCTTCCCACACAAATAAACTACAGAAATAACAGGATTGTTTCCACTTGTTCCCCCAAGACCTCAAATCTCATGTGGAAATTCACTCCAACCCATTATCTGAGGCTATTTAATCTTTTAGTTTCTTCTCATGTAACAAAATGTCCCTTCCTTTTGTCAATCCAAACTCAACTTTGGGTGTACTGTTGTCTGGTTTCTTCTATTCCAGTAAGACTGCGTGTTTGGGCAACATGAGCGTCAAAACTATGTGCGACTGAATCCACATATACAATCAGAAGATGTTGACCTAATTCCTGGCTATCCCACAGTATGCCATCTGGACCTCTAATCCCTACAATGTACCGGATGGTGTATGCAATCTCAGAACATGACAACCCTGATTTCCCATGGAAATCGTAGAAACAGATCTACCTTTTTGGTGTTAACTCAGGCCTGTCCAAAGAGAGAAACAAGAAATACCCGAACTGGCATTTCAAACATTTATTGAAGCAATTGGATTATTGCGTAAAATACGTGCACTGCATGGATTAATAGAAAGAGAGCAGTACAATGTTACCAGCATTACAAGAATGGTGAAAAGAAGGAACAGTTCAACCATTGTGCAATTGCGTTGATTATATGAATACATTTGATGGTGCTCCTACCTAGCGCTAATTATCCTAGTAAGCATAAGGTGTGCGAGTCTGCCAGAATACCCTAGAGTGGTCTAATGCCCCATTTACCTGTGGGTAATTGTCATCTGGGAGCCAGTCTTGGTGTAGAACAGGCCACCGTCCTTCTCAGGATGGTAACAGGATTCATCTGGGCTAGAATTCCGGCATAGCGCGACTTCGACAATCCTATCAAAATGCTCCACTGTCTAAACAAGGGATTTGTGCTGTTTATGGAATAAGCTTCACCCATTTTCTCTATGCCGGAGTTCTGGTCTGGCTGTCAGTGTTGATACTACCCACCCAGACCTGTCGCCGAACAGACAACAACAAACAACAACATTTTTCACAGTGAACTTAGTCCTTGTATAGAATGTTCCAAGACCTGATAACGTGCCTACGATAAGTGTAAATGTATGCAAACCATTTTCGGAGAACATTATCCCATACGGGTGTGCAAACAAATGTGTGTTAAAAGTCATCATTTAAAAAGATGTCACCTTCAAACGTGAACATGTAAAATGGAGGTTTATATGCCCGGGCCTATTCAACCTCATGACATTACACCACCCTCCATTTATCTCTCTTCTACCTTCTCCCATTCACCCTGAGGTTCTCTGTATGCTTTGTGCTCGAGCCCTTCTGCCCTCAAACTCATCAATAAACTCTTTCGCAGGTTTAGACATTTTACATGTCAATTCTTCCTTCTGTGCACTGGAAACATCAATTTTTGTCAGCTATCTAAATAAATGCCACACAGTATCCATGTATCTAGCATTATAAGGAGGATTCAGATGTTTGTACATAGACACCTGTTCTGGAACCAGGTAAAAATTGGAGAAATAATATTCACAGCAACCCTGAGGATAAATGAAAACTAGGCATTGTACTGAAATAAAGAGAATAGGTGAGAGGTAAGTGATGATAGATCACTCCCTCCGTAGAAGCTGCAGGCAAGAAAGCACACATTTAACAGTCATTCACATGCATGACTGTTGAATATATATAACAGATTTAATAACACATTATTTGTGTAATTACTTTGTGAACTATCTCCTTGTAAAATCATCATATCAAAGCTATGCTGTTCATCTAGGTGAGTTACATTAGCCTTAGGGATGGAGAAAACATGCTGAACAGGAGAATTTAAGACCACCAACAGGCAGATCATGAATAATACAAAAACAACTACCATTACAATTAGTATCACTCTTTGTGCTTTTGTGTAGCAAACACCATTGTTTCTTCAGAGTCAGATTTCAAAAATGCCAAAAAATCGAAGGCAAAAGCAAATTCTAATTGTCCTACTGTGCAAATCTACAAAATGCAGATTGATTCAAAGATGAGTATATGAGTTTTATTATGTTCAGAAGTTATCCCTAACCCTACATCAGCTTCTACCAAAATGACAACCCTACTCTTGTACAGGAGCCTGGGCTCTAGGAAGTATCACAAAGTTTCAGCAAATTCAGTTCGTTTGTACAGTTTACTTGGATTAAGTCAGTCAAGAATAAAAAAAGCAAGCAATCTTCTGTGCAGTAGCCTTTCAAGCACTTCCCGTTGATCTTCGATTTCATGTGTTCTTCAGTAACGATCACTCTCACCAAAGTAGGTCCATTCAGGAGCTGAGTACCTCTGACAAGACACCTGAGTACTCTTTGATCACCTGACTACTGGGCATTCATGCTCACTATCACTCTGTTCACTTGTCTCTGTTTCTTCAATGACCGTCTCTGGAATATGCTCCTCTGACAGAAGAGCTCTCAATCTCTCACCCTTGCTTGGCCAGCTTTCTCTTCTTGGCACCTTCTGAATGCACTGCTTGGCCCTTCTTCAGGATTTGAGTTATCGTTTACAGTTTATTAAGATCAGTTCAATGTGGCCACTCTTGGCTCATTCACCACAGGCCCAGCACCTGTCCCAGCTTGACTTTGAGACACTTGGACACAATCTTCTTCACTATATGACTCAATACCACCAGAGTCCTACTACCTGCATTTAACTGCTGACATGTAACACATCAGTGACGGAGATTCTCAGCAACAACACAGAAACAGGGGTTAAACCAGTGCATCTTCAGCAAGAGTACCATGGCATTTCTCCCTATATTTGTTGGGTCATGAAAATGTCTGGCCATACAGCATCTGGTAAAACAGGTCTTCCATCTGCTGACATCTTATTCTGATTCTTCTCACACCCTGCTCTAACCCATCCTTTTTGTTCACTTTCTTGGACTTCTTCCTGCAACCTCTTGACTTCTTCCCACGTATCAGCAACAGTCATCAAGAGGTTCATAGAACCATCTTTCTCTGAATCCTTAGAATATTCTCCAATGATTGTGCAAGACCCAAGAGCGCAGTATTGGGATACTCGATCCTCATAGCAGTTGCCAGCGAACACAAAATGGGCATCCACTCTTGTGTGCTGCACACTTCACAATAGCTATTTTAGCAGGCTATTGCAACGCATCTAAGAGAGCTATGACATAATTTGCATTTTGGATGGGCGAGCCAGAGGAAGTCATGAAACCCCACCTGCACCACAACCGTCCAAAATCATGGACCAAGCCAGACCTGTATTGACTATCAATATAGATGATGACTCTTAAATTGTCACAGACACAACAGAGTCTACTAAGAGCAATCAGTTTGGCCACATGTGCAGAGGTTACATTACATAAACAGAAGGCTACCACTATGCCTTCTGAAGTGCATATGACACAGGCTGCTTTTAAAATCCCACTTTCATCTTTTAAACAAGAGCCACCCACGAACAACATATAATTAGGCTCTTTCAGTGTGACATCTCGAATGTCAGGTCTTGGCTTGGTACACAATTCTGTAACATCCAGACAATCATAGTCAACCCCGTCATCATTTTCATCATTAAATGGCAAAGGCAACAGTGTGGCGGGATTGAGATAAGAGCACCTCTGCAGAGTGATGTTCTCCAGAGCAAGGATAACCTGCTCATAATCTGGTAGTCGGCTATTGGTCATGCGTTGGGTTTGGCAGCGGGTAAGGAAGATTTCAACAGAATGTGGAGCCATAACTGTGAGAGGGTATCCCTTTATGATTCACTCACATTGCTGAATGCTGACACCAACTGCAGCCACTGCCTCAAAGGCAACCCCTCAACGCTGCGGCTACTGGGTCAAGAGTGGCTGACATATATGTAACAGGATGCTTGGAGTTACCATAGGTCTGTGTGAGTACAGCGAGGGAGCATCCATCCCCTTAACTGTAGTATAAAATGAAGTCCTTCTCATAGTCGGGCATTCCTAACGCTGGGGCGCCACAGAGACTTTCTTTCAGCTCGATGTAGACTTTCAAGCATTCCTTGTGCCATGGTAGCAGAACAGACACATTTTTGTGTGTAAGGCTCAGTAGAGGCTATGCCAATAGGGAAAAGTTTGGAATCCATTGACAACAGTAGCCCACCATTCCCAGAAACATCCTGACTTCTCTTTACGTTGTGGGAGGGTTCATTTTCAGTATGGCAGAGATTCTCTCTTGAGACACCTTTCTGATTCATATCTCAATATGTTCTAGATACAGGACTATTGCAATTTGGATGGGGACACTTTGGGCCTGATTACAATGTGAATTGGAAAGCCTCCGACCACAGGTCAGAGGCTTTCTGAGTCACAAAGTAAGTTTCACTTTCGACTGCCGCATTACAATGCAGGCGGTTGAAAGTGAAACTGGCCGTACATTCCGTCTGGATTCTGATGGGCTCAAGGAGCCCGTCGGCCAGTCGGAGGACTCACCGTAATCCCTAAGGACGGCATTTCCACTGTCGAGATTACGATGTTGGTTTCCAACAGGTTTTTCATGTTGGGCTTTCCGACATGGAAAGACTGTTGGAAAGTGACTTTGGGGACCCATAGCAGGGCCCCCTTCTCCCTGCGGCCTCTAGTTGGGGGCCGAGGGGACACGTAGGGTGCCCCCCTATTAATTCCTGCACCGTGTGGCAGGCATCGTGAGGTACCTTCTACACAGTGCAGGGATTAGCAGAAACTCCCATTTCTCTATGGGAGCTTTTGCTACGGCTGGTTTACGGTCGCATTGTAATAGCGGTGCCACGCCCGACATCGTAATCAGGCCGTTTATGTCCATCCTTAGTCAATTTTTTCAACTGGGCAATGGTGTCTTGTCTGCTTGTTTCTTGCATTGTTGACACCACCAAGAGGTCATAGATATACTGAATCAGGACTCAGTTGCACAGCAACTGCAGGGTTTCAGTATCTGATGAAAGATTGAGGCTTTTTTCTGTATACCCCTGTGGAACTCGGCACAATGCCATAACTTTATTTTGGAACTAGAATGCAAAGAGGAACTAACTGTTCTCATGCAATGGAATAGAAAAGAAGGCTTGGCACAGGTCGATGGCCATGAACCACTTAGCATCTAAGGGTATTTGGAACCGTATCACAGCAGGGTATGATACCACAGGACAACATGGGACAACAATGTTATTAACCTTTGCAGGTCCTGCACTATCTGCCATTTCTTGTGACGTTTCTACAGTCCCATTATAGGAGAATTATAGAGACTCCTAAGATCTCTTTTAAGATGCCTTGCTCTAACATGGCCTCAATTTTGAGAGTAGTTCCATCCACCGCTTTTGGTGAGAGGTTGTACTGGGGCATTCGGGGATACTCTGCATTCTGGTTTAATTTCATTCTTACATGTTGGATCAGGCTAATATATTTGCCAGTATAACCTCAGACTTCCTTCTTCATGGAATCTTTTAAGGCAGGGGGTAAGTCTTCATTTGTCAAAACTGGGAATAATCCAATGGCTGACTTCTGTGTGTTTAGTTTAAAATCTTCATCCTTATCATGTGCCTGTAGCACGGCAATATCCAGTGTACAATGGATCACACAGTTTAACTTTCAGAGAAGGTCCCGCCCCTAAACACGAACTAGCCTTGAATCACATATTACAAACTCGTGGGCCTCCTCAAGGGTCCTATCTTCACAGGGACTTTAGCTGAAACAGGATTCTTGATCTGCTGGTTAGAGATGTCTACAACTTGGCTTCTTTTCCCAAGAGGGGTAGGTTTGGGGATTCACTGACACAATATTGAAACTATAAATATGGTGATACCAAAATATCATGTCAAAAATATTGATCCCAAAAATATCGCTTTTCTGTACATATAGTGGTATGATAATATCGAGAAAAAAATAGTTTTACACTAATACAAAAATATCATTTTTTGCTATATATGTAGTTTAAGTAAAACGTACATATTTTAACCTATAACATTAATATAATGTAAATTAAATATGTTTAATATTTCAAATTATAGATACATTTTTACTAATTTAAACAAACACACACATATATCAAAGTGTACATGTTTATATACACAAATATAATGTAAAACTATTAAAAAAAATATGAATTTGAACTTGTATTATAATTTTATAATTGATTTTAAATTTACCAATGTAACATTTATATATATATATATATATATATATATACATATATGTTTCCATGCACATAAAAAAGTAAAACAAATATTTCTATTTTAATTAGACTTAAAAAGTAAAGAATATATAAAAATATATTTTACTAAAAAGATCTTAAACATAACATAAAATACCACACTATTTTCTCATAATCATAACAGCCAACATTTAAAATGCACAACACAATTAATATATTACTAAATAAATAGCACAATTTTTAATAAATGAATACATACAAACTAAATACCACACACCAAAAATATACTTTAACAAATATGATAATTTCGCAATTTACATAATTATCAATTAAATAATTAACAAATTAATAATTGTCAAAAGTTATTTCTTAATTAACTTCCCACCCTATACCCTAAAAACCCAACAACCCACACTTAAAATATATCTTATAAATTATAACTACACAGAATTCACAAAATTATCAATGAAACAATTAATAATTAACGAATAATTTTAACTAACTTCCCACTCTTTAACCCTAGAAATACAACACCCGCACCTGATATATAACTTAAAAAATATCTTGATTGCACAATTTACATAATTATCCATTAAATAATGAATTAAAAATTAATTATAAATTAATTATAATTAATTTATTTCCCACCCTGTACCCCTACAAACCCCACAACAAGCACGTAAAACAGGACTTAAAAAATAAATTAAATACAAAATTTACATGATTATCAATTAAATATTTAATAATTAAAAATGAATTACAAATTAATTATAATTAATTTACTTCCCACTGTATTCCCCTACAAACCCCTCAATCTGCACCTAGAACTTAACTTAAAAAATAAATTAATTACACAATTTACATAATTAGTTATCAATTAAATAATTAATATTTAAATATTAACTATGAATTAATTATGATGAATTTACTTCCCACAACGTGCCCCTACAAACCCCACAACCCACTACGACACTGAAAATTACAATAAACAAATTAAATTTAAAAAGAGCTAAGAATGTGCAAACTATATTAAAGAACAGTAACAATAATTATACAAACAATTTATAACATGTACAAAAAAACATATACTATTGAGGGATTCTGCTACAGAACAGCTCTATGCTTTGAGTCATAGAACATTAGTATGTAGGGACTGAGTCACTATACCACCTCTGTATCTATGAGTCCAAGTCCGACTAGCTACAGTGCCTCACTTGCCCTCCTAACCTTACCAGAGAAACAAGTGAATTGGCACCCCAGAACACAACACTTGACCCTCTCAGGGATCGTGGTAACAGGGAACAACCTTTCGCTCTCTCAGTCGTACTTGTCCACAGTAAAATAACCCAGGAGACATGAAGGAAATTTAGAATATTTATTTAAACTATTGTGCTTTGAAATGCAGTATAAGTGCCACAATTAGAAAATAAATGCATGCTAAAAATACTGCTAGCATGGTTAATAATCCGTATACCATGGAATGCCCTGTCATTTTATAAGACAGAGTAACGTAAATGCCATATCCCTTGCTACTGAACTTAAATTATTATATATCAAAGATCTCTGGGATTACTGGCAGACCCTGTACTTTAGCACTCACAGATGGACATTCTACATCTCAGCAGATGCAGAGCTCTTGTATCAGAACTCTCTTTCCATGTGTGTGTTTTTGGCTTATGTGCTCATCTATCTGATAGAACATGTGTGCACATAAACAACAGCTGCATTCTTGTGTGTTATGTCTAGGTGCTAGTGCCTGACCAGAGAGAATAACAAGGTGCACTGTTGTTTGACCTTGTCTATGGTATTCAGACCAAATCCCAGGAAAAGAATCGAACGCAAAAACATATACAGGTTCCGTGTTAAAGTACAATGTGGTACAAAAGCAAGCGTATTTATGTAGCAACTTGTGCAAAGGAAAATGAGACCTACAACGTGCTAATATAGGGAAAACTACAATGTACCATGCAGGAAACACACAACAATAATAAAATACATAAATATAACTTTAAAAATATATTATTAACAATATTTTTGTAAACGATATTAACAACATAGATATCTTTAACATTGATATTAACAACATAGATATTTTTGTAAACTATATTAACATAGATATTTTTGACATCGATATTACTTACCTTAGAACATCGAAATTCTTGTCAATGATATTCCTGCATCACGATATTTGTGGATCACAATGTTAAAAATTCAATATTTCTGTTTTGCAATATTTGTTACCTGCTGTTTTGTCCGAATACTGGTTTGGGACTTCTACATTTCTTACAGTAGAGCGATTATCACCAGTTTTGATTAAAAAAAACCCAACATAGGGTGGCCATTTATCTCTCCATTCACATCTGGACCACATTGGCCTACCTAAAATACTGCTCCAAGCACACAATCTTCCTACCCTCTCAGGCACCATCATTGTGATTGATCAGAACCTGGATCTCTGAAACTATCGACACCAAGAACTGTTGTAAACTGGCAGTGCTTGTTAAAGTGTTTTGCTGAACTCTGGAGTTCAGATGACATTAAATCTTAGGCCATTTACACTTGGCTGCATTAATGGAGCTTGAGGCACATTAGGGTTCTGAGCTCTCTGCATTTTCATATTCTGAGCTGCATAACATTCATATTTTGCATCTGACCATCAACCTATATCCGATTTGCATTTAACCTACGTTCCCACTTCCAATTGTCCACCTTGTTCTAATAACGTCACAGAGTGGTCTTTTTCAACATAGTAATAAACATTCCTGAATTCTGATCAACCGGCATCCCTCGCACTCTACTTTTTGAGACACCATTCTCATTCTGCATCATCTGACTACCACCTTGAGATCCAACTCCCTGCATTCTGGCACCAACACCAGAACCAGAACCTGGATTTGCCACAAACGGCCATTCTGAAATCCCTTGTGTGAAAACTCTGATTGAGCCAACACGAACTTCTCCTTGAGCCATATAATGGATGCGAGTACCAACAAACCACATTCTGCTGAATATGGGAGCTAATCTCTAGACACAACTGAAGAACAAACTAGGACACTACATTTCCAAGATTTCCCCTGTCAGAATCGTCAATGCCACTATACTGATAAAAAGCCTTCATCAAACGTTCTTAATAAGCATGCGCAAACTCTTTAGACTCCTGGGTAGTTCTGGCTATTTTAAACCAAACAATCTCTTTTGTTTTTAAAAAGGTAATCACCTGAATGTAATTCTCCATAACAGTCTGAGAAGGGGCATTTATCTAAGCGACTCTAGGCGGTTCCTCACTCGGCCACTGAACTGACAGTTTACACTCAGCCTACAAATCATTAGGGACATCACTGTCAAGGAAAGTGTTCAAATCCTCCCAAAGCACCTTTGAAATGTTCACCAACTTGTCAGCATGAGTGTACCAAAGGTCAGGATTTGGTCTCAATTTTGGAAATTGATTTGTAAATGTGAAAAGATCACCATGACTCCAAGGTACATTCACGTATCCACCCCTATGTACTTCTCTTAATGGCTAGTCCTTAACCTCTAAGTCAATTTTACTGTTTCCATTTTCTGGCTCTCCAGTATCATCATACTTTTTCTTCTTCTTAACTTTCTGAGCCCACAGATCCTTAATTCTTTAATAATCTCTCCACTTTTGAATATTACCAACGGGTTCCCTCAGTGTAATTTCAGTCATATCGTTCGCATGTTTTTTAGAGGTTCCTTATTCACGAAAATTCTAAAATTCTTTTTCAGATTCTCACTCCTAGACAAGTCAATCCCAAATACCGGTGTTAATCCTTCTGGAGCCTCATGAACCTCACACGCACGCCTTGCAACTTCTCACACGCACGCCTCGCATCCTCTCCGTGCAAGAACGTGAGTTCTTCCTTATCGTACCCATTTATAAATTCCAACTCCAAATTTCCTTTAACAATTTCCTCAAACTCTGTCTTTGTCCTCAAAACATTCAACGCCCTTGCCAGAATTTCATCCTCTAGGGCAGAGGTCTTCAAACTTTTGGATGCCGAGACCCCCTGTCAACATTTTGAGGCGTAAGGACCCCCTCCTGACAAAAATTTCTAAACCTGTAGGCAGGGCTACTGGAATTATGAGGCAGGTGAGGACCAAATTACGTGACAGGCTTGACTAAATTGTGTGGGAAGAAAAAGGTAAATGATGTTATGTGATGCCGTGTACACAGTAACACTGAGGAAAGATTTCACCCCATCAGTACCAGTGTATAACCAAAATACAGCAATTAACATCAGAAAGATTTCTAGTCAACCTTTGTGAAGGGCCTTCCACTCCGCAGGAATACGTGCTGCCACATTAGAAGCTCACTTGGCCCTGGCCGGGAGAAGCAGGGGTCCCTTAAAACCCTGGCGGTTTTGTGCAGAGTTAAGCAGTTTACCCATGCAGCTTTCCTCTCACCCCTCCCTTCCATCCCTCTGTCCTCTCCTAACCCCGGATCCCTCTCTCACTTTGCAGGCCATTTTCTTTCACCCCTTTTACAACTTCTGAACTCTCCCCATTCAACCTCTCACTTCACCTTTGACACTCCCAGCCAGGGCTGGTCCTAACACTGGTCGCACACGGTGCAACAGTCTTTTGGTGCCCCACCCCCGTTTCCTCCTTCTCCATGAATTCCTTCACTGCCACTCACCAACAATTCACCTCATCTCTCTATAGCACCTTTCTGACAAACATTTCATTTTTTTATAGCGCTACTCATAGTTTACTCACACTTATTTCTGTGATCTGCATGGTACATATTCTTTGTAGCAGGAACGTTAACCCTCTGCACTGTGTGGGTGACAAGAGTGCCCATGAGAGTTCACGGTGAGCGATGCAACAGTGTGAGAGTAGGGTAAGAGGAGTGACTGCAGGGTGAGTGACGTGGCTTATGAATTTAGGTGCGGATGCAAGTTCAGAATGGGACGAATGAGTGTATGATTACTGATGGGCTTGTTTGAGTGAGTTGCATATTGAGCAGTGAGGGGGACAGGTGAGTGAAGTGTCACATGAGTGCAGGATGAGTAGTGTACTCGTGTGACTGCAGGGTGAGGTATAGGATGAACAGCGCAAGTGCATTGTGAGTGCAGAGTGATCACTGTGAGTGCAGGGTGAGCGGGTGAATGGTGTGAGTGCATTGTGATCGCTGTGAATGCAGGGTGAGCGTGAAAGTGTAGGGCGAGAATGACGAGTGAGTTGTCTGAATGCAGAGTGCATTCCCAGACACTTGAAGTAACTCAGCATGTTATGGACGGCGGCGTAGGGTTTAAGATCTAAGTTAAACTATTGCTATTATGGCATTAATCGGGGATCGAGGAAATAAATAATGTGCTGATCCTGCAACAAACTTCCAGTCCTATGGTTAGGGTTACCAGCAGATTATCTTGATGGCCCAGTCGGTACAAAAATAAGCAGTCACCTAAAGCTGTATTTTAAGCACTTATCTGTGCATACTTCGAACAGCAAATATAAATAGAAAGCACTTTTAATTGTGTTCTAGGGCTGCCTGAATGATCCATGACTGATAATTAAAGGGAACAAAGACAGAAAAGTCACATAACGAATGCATACATACTTTTTTATTTATAAGTCTATTTAGTGTCAAGAGGAGGTCTTTGCAGGCTCTTTAAACAAAACACGGCAGGCATTTTTCTTTTGGCAACCCTACTTTATATTACTTTTTATGAAATGCATTCTCACACTGCAGCAGTAAATGTAAAATACAAATGTAAGGAATAGGCAGAGTGGGGGCCCAGGGGGTCCTGGAACCAGGAAAAAAACTAAGCCTCTGTAACCAGTTTACAAAGGCATGTAAATATGCAAATGGTCTTTAAAGACCTGTGAAAAACTCGGGCGTGCCGGAGATAAGACTCCAGACACTGCCCAGCTGAGCCCCCAGCAGCTCGAGTTGCACTGCAGCAGCCCGGGCTGAGACGCAGGACGTGGGAAGAGGGGGGGCTGAAGCCCTTGGGCCTCGGCAGAAGTGTGACTGGGAAGGCGCGACCCCCTTTGCATCGCTCCACGGCCCCCCTGGGGGTCGCGCCCCACAGTTTGAAGACCCCTGCTCTAGGGTATCTGACTCGGAGCTGTCCTCAACCTCTACAACGGGTCCACTCACAATGGGAGTAGTTACCTTTTGGAATCTCACTCCTAGATCTACAGTGCTTGGAATTCCAGCTGGTGGCCATCACACCTTTGCCGCACACCAACCCCCACTACCCATGCCAGAGACTTAGGAATCGTCCTAGATTACAAGCTTAACATGACAGCGCAGGTGGACGTGGTAACCTCCACCTGCTACCACATACTGAGGATGCTGTAAAAAAAATTCAAGTGGTTAACGGAGAACACTTGGAAAACACGCATGCCCTGATAACCAGCAGACTAGACTACGGCAACGCAGAGGTCATGCCTTCTTGTACATCTACCCCAGCCGTATACCTACCTGTGCGGCACCTGGATATCCCACATGGACGATTAGCGCAATACACAAATAGACATAACATAACAGCAATGCTTCCATGAGAAGTGTGCCTGAAACTGTACTTTACAGGGAACCTATCCTGTGGTTTGGAGACTAGATTTGGGGGTGAGTTGAACCATCTCACCACCAACTGGTGGTTTCAGTAAAGTGAATATGTGTTCACCAGACATGCCTTGTGCAAGACTCTTTGGCAATCTAGGTGTGATGACGTTTTAGCACTTCCTGCTTGACGTACAGTAGCAACTTTCGGGACTTAGGCGACAATACTTAATCCTACCCCCTTTACTGGTGCCCTCTAGCTGGCTATGCACTGCTGCCTGGTTATAGGACTGTCCCTCCCATTAGAAAATGGACTCACACTACTCGCTAAATCCACGCAATCCACAAACACTCCCCTAGCAACGTACTAGAATAACCCAGCAAAACAAATATTCCTGAGAGGTTGTTCAATGTACAGGACTGAAATGTAATTTATTGTTTACAATATTTCTATCATTGAATGACAAAAATAAATACCAATTGCCTTCACGAGATGTACTTGGCACAAGCAGAACAACATTCCCATTAACTAATAACATTCATCTCTCAGCTGTAGGGATGTACTGTTGTCCATCAGCCAGACCCAAGCCAGCTGCTCCCACCAGGCCCACACCGCACATCTCCGGCAGCACACTGCAGCAGGCTCGGCGCTGAGCATCTCTGTTTATCATCTTGTTATTCAGTCTCGATGCAGATTTCGTTATTTTAGGAAGCGACTAATTAAGGCGAAGCGTCTGATTTAACCTTCAACTTCAGCATTCCTTATAGGGCGGATCTGGCAGCGCCCCCATGATTATGCACAGCTCTTGCATCAGTAAGAGCAGAGAGAAAAGAACCATTCACAGACCACAGACCCCAGCTCCATGGTGGCCCCTTTACCCGAAGGTTGCTTCAGGGAGTAGGTGTATGAATGTATGAATTCATATGTATGAATGATCCTGGCGCTCCTAGTTATTTAGAGTACATTGCTGTGAAAGTATTTTATTCACTTTTTATAAGTTATGCTATTTGTATTTCTTGAGAACAGATACTCAAAACTTCTTGGTGCTGTGAGAACACAAATCAGATGAGAATTATTGGGTGAGGGACAACATATTAAAGAGCCAAGTTTTTCTTAGCTTAGTAAAAATTAGGGCCCAGGTTTACTAAGCACTTGTGTTGTCCTTGTGTCATGCAAGTTGACACAAGGCAACCCAAGTGCTTAAGTGACATTTACTTAGCCACACAATTCAATATATGAGCAGCCTTGCATCACTTTTTACTTTAACACTTGCATTATCCTGAGTCTGGGAGGTCTTACATGAGTGGAGCATGGGCGGTCCTGTGCATACAGCCATGCATATTGACGCAAAACCATACTTACTAAAGTCAGTAAACCTGCGTTTGTGCCAAAGTGGTGTGCCTACTCGACCTTGACATAGCGAGTAGAAATATCTTTATTTCTCCTTGTTACTTCCTCTTTGCTTTTACCACACATACAAACTGGAATACGTCTATAAGTACTGTTTTTGTACAGGAAGATAGCTCTTCCTTTGCAAAACAATTGTGCCCGCAAAGCAGGCACCCATGCACCATGGCGTAAGGTTGCCTGTGTTGGACTTAGGCAGCCACAAGTGTGCCAGCTCAGGGAGACAGCTATAAAGAGTAATATCTTTGTAGATATGGCACAGTTCAGCTCCCCTTCGCACAATGCAGATTGCCTTGCTGCATTGCGTTCTGTTAAAGATGAGTAAATGTGCCCCTAGATGATTTGTTTCAATTCGCAGATTACAGGCTAGAGAGTTCCACATCTTTGCAGCGGCTTTACAGAATGACCTATCTGGAAAACAGACCTTTCTCAGTTTGGGAACTGCCAGCAAAAGGTTGTAGAACCCACTGGCTGCAGAGGGCAATCAGGAGAGAGTTTTCTCATTAATAGTTTTCTTATTAACAAGGCAGGGCTTTTGTTTTTATCAACTTGTGGCTAATAGTCAGCTCTTTGAATATGATTCTGGGATAGATAGGCAGTCAATGGAGGGACTTCAATCAAGGGGTGATGTGCAGGGGCGGACCTTCTGGGGGGGTGTTTAGGGTGATACACCCCCTAACAAATGTAGTATTATTATTATTTAATAAATAGTGGGGTACAGGAGCTTTCAGTCGGGTATGGTAAGGTGTCTGCCGTATTTCACCTGGGATTTTTAAATACTCACTCTGACAAAAACATACACGCACACTCTCGTCTCTGTTTTGAAGGTCTTGAAACATGATTAATTTACCAAACACCCCCCTCATGCGCTGCTTCTCATATAATGATTAACATGATATGCCAGCATGATGGCCGGAAAATGTGAAGCTCACCCCCATACCTCCCCAATCTTACCGAACAAGCGAATATGTTTTTCTGGAGCGACCAGATAAATTGAGTTTGCTTAGTCACATTTTTATTAAATGAGAGCTGGATACTGGTGCTCAAAATTCTTTCCTTGGATGACAAAGGGGATAATTCTACAGCCTGAGTTCTTCTGGATAGAAAGGACTTGAGACATTTAAGGACCGTACCGGAAAAACCAAGGTTTCTAAGCGTTTCAAGTAGAATGTCATGGTCGATGCTATCAAAGGCTGCCACACAGTATGCCTGTATTATAATTATTTGATGTCCGCACAACAGAGAAAGGTCATGGAATGAGGTACTGTCAGACCTAATACACTTGAGGTAGTGTTTCCCTAAACATTTTGCTTTTTCCTCATGGGTTTTTGCTGATTTTCTGCTTGTGGCCTTAGGGCTCTGGGCACTTTCCCATTGTTAGTGCAATGTAAAAGTGCGCGCGCCCTTCCTACACACGTTAGGAAGTGGTGCTTGCCTGATGTTTCTAAACATGTCTCAAGCCTGCTATTGCAGGACTGTGTGTGCGCAATTGCACCTATGATGGTTTTAAACATGTGTCAAGCCTCCCATTGCAGGCCTGTGTGTGAACAATGCACTTATGCTCAGGCTGGCCTTTCTAACCCACTGGCCAATCCTGAGGTGACCTTTCACTACCATTAGAGCACCCCAGGATAAGTCTTGAGGGGTGAAGCAAGTGGTAGGTTAAAGGCAGGGCAGGTTCACATGTGTGTTCCCTGCCCATGTAGTGAAGAATACCCAGGTGTGTTTTCACTACTTACGAGGTTTGCTCTTCCTATAGGTTAACATAGGGGAATAGTTGAAATTACTTCAAGCTGCAATAGTGGCTTACAGTGGAACAGTCTCATAATGTTTCCAATCATTGCATTCACAGTGACAAACCCTTTCCTGTGGTAAAGGTGGATTTGTCATTAATTGCTTGGAAAGGCCACTTCTAAAAAGTGGGCATTTCTCTGCTCTAAAACTTTTTGCTTGCCTTTTAGTTTGACTTGTGTCCACACTGGAGGCTGGGGGAGCACATCTGTGCATTCCCCAGTGACAGCTAAAAACATTGGGCATTCAACTGGAACAACAGACCTCTGCCATTTGAGGACCTGGCTGGATAGATTGGAGGGAGGAGTTTTTACACTTGTCCTCTGGAAAGCCAGATCATGGCCCCACTAGAGATTAAGATCTGCATTCCATGGCCTCATGGCAGACAGGACTGAAATTTAGGGGCCACATCTGTGGTTCAAAGAGAAACCCTCTTAACCACCCCGACTACAAAAGCACACTCCAGTGTAACTACTGGTGCCACACTTCAGCAGGGCAGAGATTCACTTGTGGGACGTGGGACTGGACATCCTGGAACTGCATTGTGCACACTACTAGAGGAATCTGTGGTGCACAAGAAGGATTACTGCCTTTGAAAGGGACTGTGCACCCTTCCTGAATAGTGGCTGGACTGAGCTGACTACCTGCTGCTGTGTGGCACCCTGAAGTGTGCTCTCCAGGGGCATGTTGGCTTGCACCCTGTTCTTTCAGAGGTCTCAGGGCCATCAAAGATCTCTTATGAGGGACCCACACCATCTACTTGTGACACTTGAAGAGCGGTGCCCTCTTAAGTGCCCACTTCGTCTTCTGGATCCCAACTAGTAGCGTGGCGTGAGCGTGGAACTAAGAATTATGCCTGGAGACTGGATTGCCTTGTTCAGAGCCCCAGAAGTCTTGCCTGCATCTAAGGCTTGTGGCCCATGCATCGTTGGGCTCTCTGCACGCATAAGCGTCTTGTTGGTGCTGAGAAGATTTACCAGTTGCGTGATCCATTGTGGCCTGCTTCATCGATCGTGACGCATTATTACCTTCCTTCCATCCTTTTGTAAAGCGCTCTGATATCCTTCGGGATCTTGCTCGCGCTATATAAAGCTTTATAAATAAATAAATAAATCTCTCTCGTGTGGCACACCAACTGCATGCTCATTGCGTGTGGGATATGATTCTCAGGTTGTGGCAGTCAGACGGAGGGTGTACCTGTAGTAGTGCCTCATTCTACCTCAAGCGGTTTCTGCTAAACTTGCGCCTGTGTGTGTGACCGGTATTTTCTGCTGTGACCCGTATCAATATGCACCAGATGTGGTGCCTCATTTCTAGGGAGTTACATAGTTTGCCACTCTTCGTTGTGTGTGGCCGGTATAGTCTGGTGCGATCCGTATCAACGCGCACCAGACGTGGTACCTCATTTCCATGGAGGTACGGAATTTACAACTCTTCGTTGTGTGTGACTGATATTGTTTGCGACCCGTATCAACACTCACCGGATCTTGTGCCTCATTTCAATGGAGGTACGGATTTTGCAACTCTTCGTTTTGTGTGACCAGAACAGTCTGGTGCAACTCGGATCACCACTTCCCAAACATTGTGCCTCATTTCCAGGGAGGTGTAGAGCAGCGGATTCATGTTCCATTGTCCCAGTATTGCTTGGGTGCTACTCTTATTGACGTGTGTCTGACGTGGTGCCTTCTTCTACCAAGAGCATACCCAGCTTCACCCCCCATTCATCGATTGTTCCCTCAGTGTGTTGGATCAACTCCCTTCTCCTCACTTGGCCCAACGACTTTGTGTTGCCAGGTAGTATTGGGCCGGAGTTGTGAGAGTACTTGACTGGGCTGAGGAATGCTTCCGAGAGCTATCAGAAGTGGATCAAGAGATCCCCCCTGTGCTTCGCAGAACTAGGCTGGTACAGGAAGGCCAATTGTGGAACCCTTTGCTTGAACAGCTATCGCCCTCAGCCCACTTCTGCTCTGCATACCGTGGGTGAACTTCCCAAGTGTTGGCCAAACCCCCATTTGTCAACTGCCGCCTAACTAGTCCTGCTATCTACCCCATCTTCTTCCCTGGGACCTTGACTAAGTGTGATTCCGGTCACAAGTGTAAATCCGGCCTAGAATCAGGAGGAGGTTTTTTTTTTCTCTAAGCCGTGGGTGTAGGGTAGTTGGGGCTAGCTGAATGGTGGAGGAGGGCTTGGGCCACGGAGTCCACATTTGTATTATCCATTGACCTGCTGAATATCAGTTGCACTGCATTACGGTGCTGTGTGCGTGTGTGTGCAAGTCAGCTCCATATGGACCTGCTTGATATCTGTTGAACCCCATAGCAGTGCTGAGTGTGTTGGAGTGACTGCATGAGGACCGCCTGTTATTAATTACACCGCACAGCGATGTTACTTTACACGTTGATTCATTGCCAAAAGAATACTACGTTTGACATTGGATTTTACTTGTACGTCCTTGGCCCATGGTGCTGTATAAAAGTGTTGTAATTATCTGTGTGTACACATTTTAGATATCACTGTGATCAAGGGTACACCCTATAACTGTGTGGTATTGAATTGTAATAATTGCCAGGGTGGGCCTAGTTCTGACAATGTTTTGCACCGCATAAGGGTGCTGGGAGGCAAACTAGGATCTTTCCCAAGAGTTCCCACAGTTGATGTGTGGGTGGGTTGAAGGGGTGCTGCTTTGTCTTAGTACATCCCTGTTAGTCTGGATGTCCAGTACAAGATGGTGGACACACACAGCATAACAGGCGACATCCATCCTGTCCTGGCCATACAACTGATGTCATTTTAATATGGTTGGGCCTATTACTGTTAGTAATATTTCCAAATGTGATTTATGCCCAGAAATACATGATATTCATGTTGTGTTAATTAATATGTGTGTTTAATACAAGCTTTATTTACATACACCACGCGTGGTTTCTTTTGTGATGCTCAGTGTATTTATTGTGTAAGAGTGCTGTGCCATGCTATACACATTGCCTCTGTGATAAGCCTGACTGCTCAGTGTAAAGCTACCCAAGGGTGAGTGCAGGGTATACAGTGAGATTAATCACCCACCCCTGATGGGAGGTGATCGGTTCTGTCTGGCCAAGCTGCCCCCTGAGTCAACCAGAAAATGCCAGTTCAAAAGGTACCTAAACCAAAAGGATTTGCGTCATCATGAAGAATCCATACCACTTATTTTTATCTGCAAAAGGATGCCTGTTGTGTTTTAATCTATAGGCAAGATCAAAAATGAATAAAGCTCATAATTGGGCTATACCCGTGCGTCAACCTTCTAACAATTTTTTAGTTGTATAGGATCAAGATGATGTAGAAGTCTTCAGTGTGTCAGTCACTGCTCGTGACAAAGAGGGGAACGTGCCCTCCTCCAGCACAGGATTATCCTGCGAAATTTGATGTGTTGGTGGGTTGAAGGGGTGCTGCTTTGCCTTAGTACATCCCTGTTAGTCTGGATGTCCAGTACAAGATGGTGGACACACACAGCATAACAGGCGACATCCATCCTGTCCTGGCCATCACCTAAATGGCCTCCTCCTGTACAGATTGTCTGCACATGGGGCTTCTGGCTCAGTCATTTCGAGTATATGCTCATGGCCAGAGGCCCATGGAATAATTATTTAATTCTATAGCCATTAGGTAGGTGGATGGGAATAGAGGTTGAGTGGAAGTCTTAGTCACAGAGCATTCATGACATCATTCCACTTTTTAGGATAATTAGGCAGTCATTAGCAAATATTCCGCTCAGAATATAAGAGAACTAATCATGGGGCGCTTCAGGTGTCAGGTGTCTCGTTTGTAAATTACGCAGACGACACACAGCTAATTCTGGTCTTGGATAAAGAGAATCATACCCCTGTAGAAGGGTTGCATAAGCGCCTTAAGGATATGGCAAACTGGTTAGAACAGAATTCCTTAAAATTCAATGGAGGCAAAACGGAATTTCTATGTTGCTCTTCTTCTAAAGTGTCTCAGAGCCTCCCAAAGGATTTTTGGCCTTGGACATGTATAGATAATCTGAAAGTAGGTGTTAGTGCGTAACCTTGGGTTTTACTTGGATGACAAGCTCACCATGGAAGCACATATTAATAGAACAGCAGGTACCTGTTTTGGTATTCTCTGGAGCTGCAGGAAGATTGTGCCACTATTACCCCAACCAGCAAGGAAACCAGTGGTCCAGAGCTCGATTCCAAGCAAAATGACTAGTGTAATGCTCTTCTGGGGACCCCAGAGTACCTGATAAGAAGGTTATATCGGGTACAAACTACAGCTGCAAAACTTGTTCTGAACAAATCCCGACTGGACTCATACTCCAGTGCCCTGAGAGAACCACACAGGCTCCCAGTCAAAGAGAAGATAATGTTCAAATCCATGGTCGTGCTCTACAAGGCCCTAACCAGAACTGGCCCACTTTCACTGCAAAATCACTTGAGACGCTACAGACCGTGGATGGATTTACGATCTGCCTCTGCTAACCTGGTCTGTGTCCCAAAATTCAGGAGAGTAAGATCGTGAGGGAGAATATTCTGAATAAAGGCAGCTGAATTGTGGAACTCACTTCCAGTCTCCCTTAGAGCCAGCTCTAGTCTTTACCGGCTTCAGGAGCAACCTGAAAACCTGGCTCTTTCTGAAAGAGTCAGTAGGACTTCCACCTAGTTACCCCCGTTAAGAGGGTTGAAGAAGTAGGGACAACTACACTGTCTGAACCGGCAAGGGTGTATAGCACCAAGATACCTGCCATGTGAACGTTGCGCTTTAACAAAGGTCTGTTAATAATAATAATAAAAACACATCTTGCTGAAGGAGTGTGTCTGAGAGGATGGTAAGATGCATGTTCAGGAGATAGGGATGCTTCAGAGATTGCAAAGGTGAAAAATCAGGAATGGGAAGACATGTGAACTACTTGAGATCTGCAGTAAGGAAAGAAGGGATCACAGCACACATGTTAAACACTTGAGGCCAGTGCCACTGTTACTGCTGGCATTAAACTGTAGACATAAGGATGCTTAATTCCTCTGTGGAGCTCAAATACAGTAATGATGGGCATAGCTGAGTGGAAATCTAAGAGAATGCAGTCATCATTAGGCCAAGCATGACATGAAATAAAAAGAGGTCACACCTGCCTAACCTCACTCTGGGCACAAAATGAGTTGCACAATGATTAGTTTGAGTGGGTCTCACCCACCCATTCCAACTTGTCAAAAACTTGCTAAACCCAGTTCGTCATCCACATTCCTCCTAAAGACCACCCTGGCTGCGTGTTGCCCTCTCACCGGTTCTGATCAAAAGCACCAACCAAGGCGAGGGGGTTGCACCATTTACCCTGCAAGAATGATCCCTTATTGTTCATATAAAGCCATTATGGAAATTCCTCTTCTGGGAAGGTTGCCTGTGTATAAAGTTGTGTCCAGCTGTAAAGAATCAAGCATATTAACGCGGCAGCGAGAGTCTGAACCCGGCAGTTTCTAAGAGTGTCTGACCTTTAGCTGCCATTTTATGATGTTGTAAATTGAATGTTGTGGTTTGAACTTTAATTCAATCGAGATCAAAACATCTCCTCAACTTTCCCATTTGAATCTGTGAATGTTCTTTCCAGCACACACGGTTCTCTTTCCTGCAAAAGTTACATCGATATCTAGAGCCCGGGGCAGTTTCGTTAGCATAATGCAGCTGATGGTGCCTAAGGTGACCACCCACAAACCCAGCTTCATTAGCATAATGCGGCTGATGGTGCCTAGGGTGACCACCCACTAACCCAGCTTAGTTAGCATAATGCAGCTGATGGTCCTTAGGGTGACCACCCACTAACCCAGCTTTGCTAGCATAATGCAAAGTGATGGTGCCTAGGGTGACCCCCCACTAACGCATCTTGGTTAGCATAATGCCGCTGATGGTGCCTAGGGTGACCACCCACTAACCCAGCTTCGTTAGCATAATGCGGCTGATGGTGCCTAGGGTGACCACCCAATAACCCAGCTTAGTTAGCATAATGCAGCTGATGGTGCCTAGGGTGACCACCCACTAACCCAGCTTTGTAAGCATAATGCAAGCTGATGGTGCCTACAGTGACCACCCACCAACCCAACTATATTAGCGTAATGCAAGCTGATGGTCATTAGGGTGACCACCCACTAACCCAGCTTCGTTAGCATAATGTAGCTGATGGTCCTTAGGGAGACCACCCACTAACCCAGCTTCGTTAGCATAATGCGGCTGATGGTGCCTAGCATGACCACCCACTAACCCAGCTTAGTTAGCATAATGCAGCTGATGGTGCCTAGGGTGACCACCCCCTAACCCAGCTTTGTTAGCATAATGCAGCTGATGGTCCTTAGGGTGACCACCCACTAACCCAGCTTCGTTAGCATAATGCAGCTGATGGTCCTTAGGGTGACCACCCACTAACCCAGCTTAGTTAGCATAATGCAGCTGATGGTCATTAGGGTGACCACCCACTAACCCAGCTTCGTTAGCATAATGCAGCTGATGGTCCTTAGGATGACCACCCACTAACCCAGCTTCGTTAGCATAATGCAGCTGATGGTCCTTAGGGTGACCACCCACTAACCCAGCTTTGTTAGCATAATGCAGCTGATAGTCCTTAGGGTGACCACCTACTAACCCAGCTTCGTTAGCATAATGCAGCTGATGGTCCTTAGGGTGACCCCCCACTAACCCAGCTTTGTTAGCATAATGCAAAGTGATGGTGCCTAGGGTGACGCCCCACTAACCCATCTTGGTTAGCATAATGCGGCTGATGGTGCCTAGGGTGACCACCCACTAACCCAGCTTCGTTAGCATAATGCGGCTGATGGTGCCTAGGGTGACCACCCACTAACCCAGCTTAGTTAGCATAATGCAGCTGATGGTGCCTAGGGTGACCACCCACTAACCCAGCTTTGTTAGCATAATGTAAGCTGATGGTGCCTACAGTGACCACCCACTAACCCAGCTATATTAGCGTAATGCAAGCTGATGGTCATTAGGGTGACCACCCACTAACCCAGCTTCGTTAGCATAATGCAGCTGATGGTCCTTAAGGTGACCCCCCCACTAACCCAGCTTCGTAAGCATAATGTAGCTTATAGTCCTTAGGGTGACCACCCACTAACCCAGCTTCGTTAGCATAATGCAGCTGATGGTGCCTAGGGTGACCACCCACTAACCCAGCTTTGATAGCATAATGCAGCTGATGGTCCTTAGGGTGACCACCCACTAACCCAGCTTCGTTAGCATAATGCAGCTGATGGTCATTATGGTGACCACCCACTAACCAAGCTTCGTTAGCATAATGCAGCTGATGGTCCTTAGGGTGACCACCCACTAAGCCAGCTTCGTTAGCATAATGCAGCTGATGGTCCTTAGGGTGACCACCCACTAACCCAGCACGTTAGCATAATGCAGCTGATTGTCCTTAGGGTGACCACCCACTAACCCAGCTTTGTTAGCATAATGCAAGCTTATGGTGCCTAGAGTGACCACCCACTAACCCATCTTCGTTAGCATAATGCAGCTGATGGTCCTTAGGGTGACCACCCACTAACCCATCTTCGTTAGCATAATGCAGCTGATGGTCCTTAGGGTGACCACCCACTAACCCAGCTTCGTTAGCATAATGCAGCTGATTGTCCTTAGGGTGACCACCCACTAACCCAGCTTTGTTAGCATAATGCAAGCTTATGGTGCCTAGAGTGACCACCCACTAACCCATCTTCGTTAGCATAATGCAGCTGATGGTCCTTAGGGTGACCACCCACTAAGCCAGCTTCGTTAGCATAATGCAGCTGATGGTCCTTAGGGTGACCCCCCCACTAACCCAGCTTATGTTAGCATAATGTAGCTGATAGTGCCTAGGGTGACCACCCACTAACCCAGCTTTGTTAGCATAATGCAAGCTTATGGTGCCTAGAGTGACCACACACTAACTCAGCTTTGTTAGCATAATGCAAGCTTATGGTGCCTAGAGTGACCACCCACTAACCCAGCTTTGTTAGCATAATGCAAGCTGATAATGCCTAGGGTGACCACCCACTAACCCAGCTTTGTTAGCATAATGCAAGCTGATGGTGCCTAGGGTGACCCCCCAATAACCCATCTTGGTTAGCATAATGAAAGCTGATGGTGCCTAGAGTGACCACCCACTGACCCAGCTTTGTTAGCATAATGCAAAGTGATGGTGCCTAGGGTGACCCCCCACTAACGCATCTTGGTTAGCATAATGCAAGCTGATGGTGCCCAGAGTGACTACCCACTAACCCAGCTTCGTTAGCATAATGCCCGCTGATGATAGTTAGGGTAACCATCCACTAACCCAGCTTATTTACCATAATGAAAGATGATGGTACCTAGGGTGACCACACACTAACCCCACATGCTAGAGGTGCTGTAGCCATAGTCCTCTCCATGCTTTTATATCCTTATTAATCCTGTTTTTCTTTCCTCCCCTTGCCACTCCATTTATTTTGTTGTTATTGCAGCAAACTTCAAAAATGTTGGGTCCTCGGTCTTGGGTTATGTTTTATCGGCGACCTGCCCTTCTGCCTCTCCTGCCACCAAGCAACATCTACATACACACTCCTCGGCTGCCATTTGGTGCGACAGATTTAATTTTCTCATTGCAAGTGCCTCCTGCTTCTCCATCAGTCACCACACTACTGCCCCACACCTCCTGCATAGGCAGATGCTGCCCCATCCACAGCAGTCATGGGTAGAGCTTTTCTGGGTCACCGTGCTATCCTGCTTTGCGGTCACCTTCCACCGACTGCATAGGTCGCCTCTGTCCCTTCCTGCACAATTGTACTACTGATTATCGACCCCCAGAATATCGTGGTATAAGAATATCGAGGACAGAAAATCGAGGGACAAAATGTTGTAAGGTAAGTGCATATAGGGATTATATACGATTCCTAACACCATATCTGCATAGCTTGCAGATATATATATCAGCAAGGTACATATATGTGGAGTTAGGATGTAAAACGATCCTACTGATATTTTATTTTTGATATCTGTCCTCCTTTTCTCAGTTTTACGCTACCCTCACCCTTCCTGTAGGCTACCCATGTCCCCTTCTGCACCATACAACGACCATGTTGTGAGGGTGGAGACAGGGTATTGTTTTTCTGTTCGGGGGCACCTTTGAACCCTTGCCTCAAGTTCCCTATCCTGTAGTACACTCCATGCTTGCATTATCTGATGTCCTTCGACATTTACATTGTTTGCATTGTTGACTGCTGGAATATGTTTCAGACTGACAACTTCCTGTGGTCTTTTGTGATGCTGCTTTCTTCCAATTCCATCTGGTCACTGGAATATGATGCTGACGATGGTAAAGATGTTGAGTCTTTAGCCCAATGTGTTCTCGACTTTCTCTTCTCATTTTCTACAGTGCTTTGCCCCACTGTCTGACTTCATTTATCCCACATCTGAGATGCCCCGCTGTGTCTTTTCATTCATCCCACATCTGTGATGCCCTGCTATGTCATTTCTGTCTCCCATTTATGTGTCCACAACTGTGTCTTTTCAGCCACTATCTCTTTCCATTATTTCCTCCTCTGTTCTCCACTGTCTCTTTTCAGCCATTATCTCTTTCAATTCTTTCCCCTCCTCAGTTCTCCACTGTCTCTTTTCACCCACTATCTCTTTTAGCCCTTCTCCTCCTCTGTTCCCCACTGTCTCTTTCACCCATTCTCTATGTCTTTCCATTCTTTCCCCTCCTCTGTTCTCCACTGTCTCTTTTCACCCACTATCTCTTTCCATTCTTCCCTTCCTCTATTCCCCACTGTCTCTTTCACCCACTATCTCTTTCCATTCTTCCCCTCCTCTGTTCTCCAATGTCTCTTTTCACCCACTATCTCTTTCCATTCTTCTCTTCCACTGTTCTCCACTGTCTCTTTTCACCCACTATCTCTTTCCATTCTTCCCTTCCTCTGTTCTCCACTGTCTCTTTTCGCCCACTATCTCTTTCCATTCTTCCCTTCCTCTGATCCACACTGTCTCTTTCACCCACTATCTATCTTTTTCCATTCTTCCCTTCCTCTGTTCCACATTGTCTCTTTTCACCCACTATCTATTTCCATTCTTCCCTTCCTCTGTTCCACACTGTCTCTTACACCCACTATCTATCTCTTTCCATTCTTCCCTTCCTCTGCTCTCCACTGTCTCTTTTCGCCCACTATCTCTTTCCATTCTTCCCTTCCTCTGATCCACACTGTCTCTTTCACCCACTATCTATCTTTTTCCATTCTTCCCTTCCTCTGTTCCACATTGTCTCCTTTCGCCTACTATCTCTTTCCATTCTTCCCTTCCTCTGTTCCACACTGTCTCTTTCACCCACTATCTCTTTCCATTCTTCCCTTCCTCTGTTCTCCACTGTCTCTTTTCGCCCACTATCTCCTTCCATTCTTCCCTTCCTCTGTTCCAGACTGTCTCTTTCACCCACTATCTATCTCTTTCCATTCTTCCCTTCCTCTATTCTCCACTGTCTCTTTTCACCCACTATTTCTTCCCATTCTCTCCCCTCCTCTGTGCCCCACTGTCTCTTTCACCCACTATCTATCTCTTTCCATTCTTCCCTTCCTCTGTTCCACACCGTCTCTTTTCACCCACTATCTCTTCCATTCTTCCCTTTCTCTGTTCCACACTGTCTCTTTTCGCCCACTATCTCTTTCCATTCTTCCCTTCCTCTGTTCCACACTGTCTCTTTCACCCACTATCTATCTCTTTCCATTCTTCCCTTCCTCTGTTCCACACTGTCTCTTTTCACCCACTATTTCTTCCCATTCTCTCCCCTCCTCTGTGCCCCACTGTCTCTTTCACCCACTATCTATCTCTTTCCATTCTTCCCTTCCTCTGTTCCACACCGTCTCTTTTCACCCACTATCTCTTCCATTCTTCCCTTTCTCTGTTCCACACTGTCTCTTTTCGCCCACTATCTCTTTCCATTCTTCCCTTCCTCTGTTCCACACTGTCTCTTTCACCCACTATCTATCTCTTTCCATTCTTCCCTTCCTCTGTTCCACACTGTCTCTTTTCACCCACTATCTCTTCCATTCTTCCCTTCCTCTGTTCCACACTGTCTCTTTTCGCCCACTATCTCTTTCCATTCTTCCCTTCCTCTGTTCCATACTGTCTCTTTCACCCACTATCTATCTCTTTCCATTCTTCCCTTCCTCTGTTCTCCACTGTCTCTTTTCGCCCACTATCTCTTTCTATTCTTCCCTTCCTTTGTTCCACACTGTTTCTTTCACCCACTATCTATCTCTTTCCATTCTTCCCTTTCTCTATTCTCCACTGTCTCTTTTCACCCACTATCTCTTCTCATTCTCTCCCCTCCTCTGTTTCCCACTGTCTCTTTCACCCACTATCTATCTCTTTCCATTCTTCCCTTCCTCTGTTCCACACTGTCTCTTTTACCCATTATCTCTTTCCATTCTTCCCTTCCTCTGTTCTCCACTGTCTCTTTCACCCACTATCTCTTTCCATTCTTCCTCTCCTCTGTTCCCCACTGTCTCTTTCATCCACTATCTCTTCCCATTCTCTCCCCTCCTCTGTTCCTCACTGTCTTTCACCCACTATCTATCTCTTTCCAATCTTCCCTTCCTCTGTTCCACACTGTCTCTTTCACCCACTATCTCTTTCCATTCTTCCCTTCCTCTGTTCTCCACTGTCTCTTTCACCCACTATCTCTTTCCATTCTTCCTCTCCTCTGTTCCCCACTGTTTCTTTCATCCACTATCTCTTCCCATTCTCTCCCCTCCTCTGTTCCTCACTGCCTCTTTTTATTCTTCCGCTTCTGTTTCTCCCTGGTGTAAAACTCTATTCATGTCAATGGGACCATTGAGACTGGTCAAGAGTGAGACTGCTCTGGGAAATGTCAGCTGGGATTCACATTCCAGGTCTTTGAGGGCAATATTACCTCCCCCAGCATGCCACTCAGTTGCGGTGTGCCTCAGGGCTCCTCCCTGAGTCCCACACTATTTAATATATATATGAGCCCCCTAGCTGAGATTGTCCGCCCTTTTGGCATAAAAATCATCACTTATGCCGATGATACTCAGCTAGTGGTGCCCTTAACCAACCAAATACTTCCCCTAACAACCTGAGTGGATGCCTGGAGGAGGTTGTTAAATGGATGACACTCTCCTGTTTAAAACTGAACGGGGAAAAAACTGAGCTTATGCTCTTAGGAAATACTGCCAAGCTCGATATGAACTCACTGTGGCCCATCTGCCTCGGCCCGGCTCCAGCACCAAAAACACAATTAAAAGCCTGGGCATTTGGTTAGACAACTCCCTTAACTTTAACCATCAAGCAGCCAAACTTTCAGCCACCTGCTACGGTCTATTAAGACTGTTACAAAAATTCTTCCCCTACTTCCCTTTCAGGCCAAACAAATCATGGTCCAGGGACTCATTCTTTCACGCCTAGACTTTGGAAACGCCCTGTATCTAGGGGCACCTCACTCCACCCTACGCAAACTTCAAGTTATCCAAAACTGCTCAGCCCGAACACTTCTGCAGATCCCCCGCCGACTCTCAATTAACACGGGATTAAAGAGCCTTCACTGGCTCCGGGTCAAAGAAAGAATTGAATTCAAGGCCTTGTGCATTGCACATAGGACCTTTTGGAAGACGGGCCCAGCCATCAACCATCTTCTGATCTCCCCCTATCAACCGAATAGACAGCTTCGCTCAGCATCTTCCTTCCTAGCCTTAGTGCCCAAGATCAAAAGAAGTAGAAGTGGCGGCCGCTCTTTTGCCTATAATTCCGCCAAACTCTGGAATTCTCTCCCCCTTCATCTGCGGGCAGAGCCCAACCTTTTACCTTTCCGTAAATTGCTAAAAACTCTGCTTTTTAATAAACCTGTCTAGACCCTGACCATTTTCTCACCCGCGTTTTTGTCCGTAGCGCTAGGATGCCCTAGGGTAGCTATCGCGCTCTACAAATCGTCTTTTCATTTCATTTCAAGAGAGAGACCGTGAGAGGGACACTAAATGAGACTGAGCTACAAGACATAAGACTCACATCTGAGTGTAACTGAGCTCCAAGAACTGAAGCTCACACCCAAAAAGTGAAATCACACTCCACGCTGTGAGATGCACACCTAGTGAGAACTGTGCCCGTGGTGTCGGGCACACAACCAGTGAGTGAGACAGGCACTAATTGAGGAAGACTGAGCTCCACGAAGTGAGACCTTACTCCAAGAGGTAAGACTCATTCAGAAAAGGACACTGTGTGCTAAGAAGTAAAGCTCACACTCTCTGAATAGAACTCTCCTCTCGGGCGTTCGTGTTTAGAGTTTCACCAGCAAGTGAGACTTGCACCAGAGTGTGGTACTTACACCAGAGGAGTGAGGTTAGACCCCAGTAAGTGAGACTTACAAATAATCTGTGATCCTGTGGTGAAAGTGAGAATCACAGCCAAAAGTCGCAATGAGCTTAGAAACATAGAAAGAAACCAATTATGTACCTTCAAATGTATGTGGTTCCCTCTGCTGATATTTTGTCCCTTTCAGCCGCCTGGCGCATGAAGAGTGCCTGGCGCATGAAGCTCTCAGTGCCTGGCGCATGAAACTCTCAGTGCCTGACGCATGAAGCTCTCAGTGCCTGGTGCATGAAGCTCTCAGTGCCTGGCACAAGAAGCTCTCAGTGCCTGGCGCATGAAGCTCTCAGTGCCTGGCGCATGAAGCTCTCAGTGCCTGGTGCATGAAGAGTGCCTGGCGCATGAAGCGCTCAGTGCCTGGTGCATGAAGCGCTCAGTGCCTGGCGCAGGAAGCTCTCAGTGCCTGGCGCAAGAAGCTCTCGGTGCCTGGCGCATGAAGCGCTCAGTGCCTGGCGCATGATGCTCTCGGTGCCTGGCGCATGAAGCTCTCGGTGTCTGGCGCATGACGATCTCAGTGCCTGGTGCATGAAGCTCTCAGTGCCTGGCGCATGAAGCTTTCAGTGTCTGGCGCATGAAGCGCTCAGTGCCTGGCGCATGAAGCGCTCGGTGCCTGGCGCATGAAGCTCTCGGTGCCTGGCGCATGAAGCTCTCGGTGCCTGGCGCATGAAGCTCTCAGTGCCTGGCGCATGTAGCTCTCAGTGCGTGGCACATGAAGCTCTCAGTGCCTGGCGCATGAAGCTCTCAGTGCCTGGCGCATGTAGCTCTCAGTGCCTGGCACATGTAGCTCTCAGTGCCTGGCACATGTAGCTCTCAGTGCCTGGCGCATGTAGCTCTGTACTTGGCAGAGTCGGGCTACCAGACGCAGGACTACAGAGCTCTGTAAACACATGTAGTAATAAAAAAGCTCAATATAACAGAGTAACCTGTTTTTATTCGGCACTTCAAGTTTTCTTCTAAGCACTGTAAATAACAGGATGTCCTATTACACAGTGTTAGGGTTGAGCTGGCCTTGAGGGGACTGAAGCTGGTAACCTGGGAGTAACAGCAAATGTCGCATTTAGCTTGCTGAGCTATCTCTCCGTGCTCTGGGAAGAAGAGTTAAATAAATGTAGCGGCAGAGAATAGGCGGACCTCTGCCTGCCAGCATGTCTCAAGCCTGTTACTGTGAATACTGTGGATGAGAGAGCAGGGGAACTACTAGCATGGGCTCCCCTGAGCAGATGCTGCAGCTGGGCTGTGAACCTTCCCCTGCGGATCTTTAGGTCACCTGCGAATGTCACAAACCAACCAACTCATGGAAAAGAGCACGATGCATAACTCAGACAGGCAGCACAAATACATAAAATGTGACCCAGCGAGCGGGAGTGACTAAAGCAATCCCAGCACAGTGGCTCAATGCCGATAGCTCATTCAAGTACTTTACTGCAAGTAGCAACATCAATGTACTCACCCAACATCAATTGTTCTTAATTAATTGTATTCAATGAGAACAATCAAAGCTCCTAATCAATAATGTTATGTATCATTTCTAGGGCCTCTTGGTGCTGTCTGAAAGCGTGGCGATGGGCTGGCCAAATAAGGAGGATGCCTTTATGAGGCATTAGGTCTCCTGACCACCCGCCTCACCTATTGTGTGTGCTAGGACCCTAACATAACCTGCTGTCCTGTCTGATCATTCTATTAGTAATGTTTTCATTGTTTGAGGCTTCCTAGGTAATTGTGTGTTCTCAGTCCCATTTTACATTTACTGCCTGTACTCATGACTCCTACATTTTAGTGGTACTTTGTCGTCACAGAAGTCTCTGTTGGGGGCCTGGTCTTGTGACTTACTGCCAAGGTGAGCAACAGGGCCGGACTGGGAACCGAAACCGGCCCTGGCAAACTGCTGGGCCAGCCCCCCTGGGGAGGCTGAGGGGCTGCGGCCGAGGTGAGCAATGAGTGTGAGGAGAGGAATAAGTGGCTTCGTTGCTAGAATGTGAGGCGAGTGCCAGTGTCTTTGCATTCCTGAAGGAAATCTCACTGATGTGTGAAACTGAGGTTGGGCGTAATTATCTTTGCTCATGATCTGTGTTTTGCCTTCACCCTTCCTATTGTGCTGAATTTATTTTTGTTCGCTTTAGGACTCTGTGCACTTCACCACTGCTAACCAGTACTAAAGTGCTTATGCTATCTCCCTAAAGCATGGTTTAATTGGCTTAGACACAATTGGCACATGTAATTTCCTTATAGGTCTTCAGTAAAATGGTATTACTTGCACCCAGAACCTGTAAATGGAATTCTACTAGTGGTCCTGCAGCAATGATTGTGCCACCCACTTAAACAACCTTTTTAAACATGTCTCAGGCCTGCCATTGCAGCCTGTGTGCAGTTTTAAAACTGCTTTTGGACCTGGCAAAATAAAGCTTTTGCCATGCATAAACCTTCCTTTTTAATACACGAAAGTCAGCTCTAGGCTATGCCTTAAACAGCTGAGAGGGCAGGGTGCAGTGTATTTAAAAGAATCTGGGCATTCTTTTAAGTTTTACTTGTAGTGAAAAACTCTAAAATTCGTTTTTCTTACATCACACTTTTAGAAAGTTGGCATCCTAAGCATTTGATGCCTGCAGCCTCTATCCTGTGTCACATAACTAAGTGTAGTTGCAGTTGGCCTTTGTGTATTCCTCCCAAACAGCTTCACAAAGGGGGACTGGGTGTGTGTTGGCAGGATGGGCCATCTTGACTTAATGGGAGGGGGGAGCTGTAAACTACCACACTTGCACTTCAACTGGGTTGCTTCAGCACTCTAACAGAGGACTACAGACTAGTCTACTGTCACTTTAGACCCCTCGGACCGGGGCAGGGGAAGGAAGGCAATTCCAGAACCAGATATGGGGGGGGGGGGGTGAATGTCTTAATGTTTCTTCCACTTCAAAGCTGGCACCAGGTATAAATACTGAACAATCAGACCAACTCTTTAGATCACTACTGGACCTGTGGAAGACTCAGAAGAAGGACTGGCCTGCTGCTGGAAGGACTGCCCTGCTGCCTGAAGGAGGACAACTGGACCTGCTCCTTGAACCCAGAACCACCAGAGTGACTTCTAGAGCTAGCTTACTGGCCTCCCTTTCTGAGATACAGTGACCTAACACACTCCAGAGACCTGTCCTGTGTCTACCCAGCCATCAGACGCTGCTGGACCAGCCTGTATCCTGCTACTGGTCTCTGCTGGGGTGAATCTTGATCCCCAAAAGGTGCTCCCAGGTCCTGGACCTTTGGCGGGCATTAAAGTGCACTCCTCTGGGCCTAAATGTGTCTTCCCTCAGAACCGATGCAACACAACGCAGGACCTCACTTTGCAGCACCTTGCAGCTCCTGATTGGCAGCCTCATTCAAACCAATGCAGAGAGGTGCAACTTAACGCAGCACCTTGCAGCTCCTGATCGGTGGCCTCATAGGTACCGATGCAGCACAACTCATATCAATGCAGGTCCTCAAATTGCAGCACCTTGCAGCTCCTGATTGGCAGCCTCATTCAAACCAATGCAACTTAACGCAGTACCTCGCAGCTCCTGATTGGCGGCGCCATCATAACTGAGGCAACACAACGCAAAGCAAAGCAGGACCTCGCATCTCTGTCCAAGTAAAACCAGGTACAATGCCCTGAGGTCCAAACTGGGTCCTGTACCTGGCCTGTGCTCCATCGCAGCATGGCCAGATGACCCCATTTGGGGCTCTGCGCTTTTTGGCTCTACTTTTATCTAAGACTTTAAAATTGCGTATCTGCAGTTCTACTGATTGAATTATTGGCATTCTGGTATGATTTTATTTATAAATATTTACTCTATTTATCTAGCTTGGTGTGGGATTTTTCTTGTTTTGGGTTTTTACTTTATTACTGATTGGATGCTGCATAAATACTTTACCTCCAAGTTAAGCCTGACTGCTTTTGTGTCAAGCTACCAGAGGGTTAAGCACAGATTAATTTAGTGACTTTTGTGGTTCAACCTGACAAGAATTGTGGTTGTTTGTTTACAAGGGATTTCACTCCCCTCAATCAAAATTCAAATTTTTCACAATCTGGCACTGGAAAGTCCCACTTGTTGTCCTAAAAAATGGCCCAAAGATTGGTAGCAAGGCGAGTGAGATTCTTCTCACCCTGATGAAAGATGGCAGTGGCCAGACCTGCAGCAATGCTGAACCTTTTAGACATGCATATGGGAACCGAGCCAATGTCCAGCCCTAAATAGAAAGGTATGTCAAGCTATGCTGTTTCTGTGTAGTACAGCATTGGCCATAAACTAGTATTGTAGCAATTAGAATTGCTGCCCTTTTGTATAAACACTATTGTAGTAGGGACTGTGATGTGTAGACAATTTTTGACACAGTGTACATTCCGTATCCCTCTGAGACGTGTGTTACCTGAACGCGTCCAAGAAGGTAACAGTGACATGTAGGCTCTGTGTGATCCCTGGCTTAAATTTATAGATTTACCAGCACAGCATGTCGTTGGACGAAGGCAGAGCTATGCACTTGCCAATTGCTACTCGCCTGATTTACCTGTGACTTCCAACTTTTATGAAAATAGGGACATATGGGGTTTAGAGAAGAGATTGCCATGGTGGTAAGAGAAGTCTTTGGCATTCTCCAAAGCCTGACCTTATGGTGTTGATGCTGCTGCTCGAGTGAGGTCCTAGTTGTCTAGGATAGGGAGAGCTGTGGACATATTAGGAACAGTTTATACATATGATACAGGATATAAGACGTTATTAAATGACGATTCAAGAGACAAAGTTTTAGTAGATGCACTGTACTTCCTTCACATCAGCACGACTGACCACTAAATGTAATACATTCCATGAAAAACCTATAAAAACACACAGTCAAACTGACCAGACATGGTACAGTTCCACCTTCATCAACCTGAAGAGCACAGATCAGAATCCAGAACTGCAGTGAAGCCTTACAAGGGAGCATTAGAAAGGCGTCAAGAAGGAAAAAGACCTAGTAAGAAAATCATAAAAAGTTGAAAAGAATGGTTCAAAGCAAATATTTAAAGCTTTCTGCAAGATGGCTATTGTGGAGATCGTAAAAACTCACAACGAGTCACATAAAAAGACCCTATGACATTTCAACTACACAACAGAGACAAGCGGCTTTGTCATGCCCCCCTCATGCCTGTGCTTCTTGCAAGAGCATCAGTTTCTTTTGAACCCATGGATGGGAACACAGTTGTGAAATGATCAAAAAGAGGGCAGCCTTCATCCCGCGATCAGAAGCTTGCACAGTGCTTCCCAGCTTTCATACTTAGCAGTGACTACCTTCTTCCTGCAGAGAGTACCACAAACATTCCATGCTGCAACTATTCTTTTTTTTATTATGATTCAGACCCACCGTCCTCGGGGTAACTACTGTCCCAACAACTCTTACAAATGAAAGTGCCACCTTTGAAGAATTCTCTACCGAAATTGAAACTGATAGCACTAAAGAAAATAAATTGCATTAAAATATTGCTGAAATGAAATTGTTTGAAGGTTTTAAGAAACTGTTGGGAGGTAATGTGAAAAATGTGTTTTTAATGGTGATGCTCCTGAAGGAACACCTGTGCATTTTATGTCTATCAATTTGGGACAAAATTCATGTATGTGGGTTCACCAATGGTGCAAGACTACTGAAAAAGAGGGTTCTTTGAGGTTTCCAAAAGATGGTACTTTTGAATTGCAAATTATTGACAAATTAAGGGAAGTGTTATGTGAAATAAAGACACCATCTAGAGCTGCACAATTTGAAGCTTTAAGCATGTGGGAAAAGGCAGCAAGAGACAAGCAAGTGAGGATAAAAGGGTAGGAGAAGGGAATTAATGATGACAAAAAGCTTCAAATAAATAGTGATGTAGGGGATGAAACATTGGATGCATTGTTAACTGAGTGTCCACCACTTTATATCCTCCCCACTAAAAATACTGATAATATTGTACCAGCAAGTACTACAGTGGCTACTGCTTCTGTTGATCAGAGAGAAATACAGATTGAGAGAAATGTGCAGATATTTCAGATTGACCACTACCTGTTGATTCAGCCCTATCAGTGATATCTCCAGGTGTTACTGCTTCAAATGTGACTGATTCAGTACAAATATTACAAACTGAAGATGCACAGGCAGTGCCTAGACAAATTGTGACTGTCCCAATTAATATGGTCCCTACTCAAAAAGTTCAAAGGGCTGCAGAAGGAGTAATTATGTCAGGGTTTATTTCAGAATCTCAGAATTCACAGATTATTGAACAGAAACTACCCCAGACAGTCCAAGCATTGAAAGGTGGGGGGAAAATGATCTTTACAACATCTGCAGCTCAGGATAAAATGAATATATTTGAAGATGGGATTTTTCAAACCTGCTTTGAGGAAGCAGCAGTGATTAAAAAGATAGAGAGCATGGGGCAACAAATTAACCCAGACCCTGAAAAAGAGAGACAGCTTAATGTTTTAAATTCAACATTTGAACATGAAGAAATTAACAGTCCCTGCTGTTTAAGTCATGAAAATGTGAACCAGTGTCAGGAAAAAGAATTAATTTCGATGAGTAAGGCAACAACTACATGTGCAGTAACTACACATGATAGACTGACTGATTTGGCTCAAAAATATGAAATTGATGTTTCAGGAAGTTTTCCATTTCAGAAACGTTTCAGGGTACATATGAATGATGAAGCAAATGAGACAATGTGTTCTTCAGGAATGCAATTGCACATTGCAGAAATAATGAAATATATTTTCAAATGTAATGGGTTTGAGAAATTAGGAGACAAATGGGCAAGAAAACATGAGAAGAAAAAGAAACCACCAGACCTAGCAAGGAAACTGGATAAGAAAAAGAAACCACCAGATCTAGTTGAGGAAAATAATAAACAGGATGAGGGAGAAGCTTTTGCTTACACATTGAGAGAAAAGATGGGAGAAGTGCATGTTCATGTGCCACAGAACAAAAGTGAACTTGTAGCATTTCTGAACACATTCCCAGAATTGAGAGACAAACTTATGCTGTGGTACCCACAAATTGATGGATTTGTTAAAATTTTAAAGGAGTTGTGTATTAATTTGGAAATGTTCTTTGACATTGCCATGCAGACTGAATTATGGTTTTAATCTAAAGTTGCTGTGCAAAGGCCAGGCGAGGAGACAATGAAAAAGGTTTACATGAATGCACCATCATTTTCTGTTGTTATGGAGAAAAACGTAGCAGTGATTACTTTCCTGAAGGGCAGAGTGCCAGCAAAGGATGTTAATTGGGTTCAGATTAAAAGAACACAGGATGGCAGTAAAGGTGTTTTGGTTTGTGCAAATTCAGGTATGGATGTTGCACTGCTGGAAAAAGTGTCCTTTTGCCATCTTTGTAACAGATTTGAGCATTGGAAGAAGAAATGTAAATTTAAACATGATGCAGCAAATGGAAATGCGCAAACACAGAGAGAAATGCAGGTGCAAAATGTGCCAGTTCAGCAAATGCAAATGACAGTTCAGAAACAGGTACCAATGGCAGGAGTTTTCCAAGCTCAGATGCTCTCACAAAATATGGAAAATGCTAAAATTAATTTAAATCAGTTGTCCAGAGCAAGTGTGAATTCTTTCCAGAAACAAAATCAGAACCCATTTCAACAGGTTGCTGTATTTGAAAATGAGAATTTTAACCCAAACAATTCTGAATTTACCAAGTCCATTGTGAAAACAGTGGAAGGTCCAGACTTAGTTGTAGGAGTTTTAAACAGAGAAATTAAAAACCCAGTTGTAGAAAAGGTTGCAACAAAAATTGGCCCATTTGATAAAAGTTGCCAAGTTGTTGTTTGTGACTCAGGCCTGACAGGAAATTATTTGTTGTGAAAATTAAACAGCACAGATTACTGTACACCAGATGATGTTACATATCAGATTCCTGATGAGGATGTACAGTTTGAAATGGCCCAACAAGAGACAGCTGTAGCATTGTTTTCAGAAAAGACAGTTGAAAAAATACCTTCTGATTTGAAAGAAATAATAAACACAGAAATAAGGGAGTTCACAGAGAAGGATGTCAGATTAATAAAATGTGCAGAACATGTCTTATTCAAATTAGAATTAGGTGATATGTATTCAAGAACACCATCAGTTGCAGAAATGTTACCCATAATTGGAGATAAACGGAGTAAAGGATTTTTGATGGAATTGATTGGAAGTTTATGTAACTTTCTGATCACAGGTTCACAGAAATTAAATGAAAAGAACAGAATAATGCAGGAGATTAGCAGCATAACTTTTCTATGTTGTCCTATGGTACCGAATCCAGCCAATATATTTTTCCACATCTCATGTGCTGAAGAATGGCTTGCTGTTATTGATTTTTGTCAAGTTCATGTCATAGTGCCATTGCATGAGAATAGTCAGGAGTACTGTCAAAAAGAAGATGAATGTCTGGGACACGAAATTGGAAAAGGAGTTAGAAAGGTGTCACCAGAGAGAGTGGAAGCAATTCACCAGATGAATCCACCTCAAATTCAGAAAGAAGTCAGGATGTTTTTAGGAATGGTTGGCTGCTGTAGAGAGTGGTTACCAAACCTTTCCCTAGTGGCTAAGCCTTTACTGAGGCTGACACACAAAGATGTGTCTGATCCGCTTCCATTGGACAACAATTGCACAAAAGCATTCCTAGAGTTAAAAGAGAAAAAGTGTCGCACCCCGGCACTAGGGATGCAAGTTTATTTAAAAGAAAATACACCAATGTGCAGTGAGAGGGAGGTCTGCGCTCTCTCAGTGCTTGTTCAAAAACATGAATGTGTTCCAAAGTCTGTGACGTATTTCACAATGACCCTTGACACCAACATCACAGAAATACCCAGCTGCCTTAATATAGTAGCTGTGGTAGATGTCAGTCATAAAAAGAGTGAGAATATAATGATGGAATTTCCAATTACTGAAATGGTTCCTTCCTTTCTGGAGTTGTTTTGGGAGAATACTGTGACCAAGAAATGTCTAAATGTCATGAATTTATGCATGAACCCATAGTTAGACTTTAAGGATGAACGTCTGATTGAGCCCAACAATGTCCATTTTGTAGATGGCCCATGTTTGAAAGGTAACAATGACACATTAGGAGCAGCACATGCTGTGCTCCCTATACATTATGTTGTCAAAGCTTCATGGCTTTCAGTAGTTACCTCAGCCCAAAATTCGAAATTGTTTGCCCTTACCATAACATACAGTATAACTGCTCAAATGAGAGTCACTACTGTCATGGGAGAGAGAAATGCTAATTCAGTTGCACAATATTGTATCCTGTTAGCCTATGCATTCAATGGAATTTTCCCATGTGAATCTGAGAAGGATACTGTTTATCTAATGCTAATGATAATGACTTACACTCGTAAAGAACTAATAGAGGTTCAAGAAAATGTTTCAGAAACAGAACAACAAGGTTGTATCATAACAGATTTTGAGAAAAATGACAACTGCATAGTAGCAAATGTGTTATTGCAAAAACAGATGCCTAGGTATAGATTGCCAGCTTCTCTGAAATCAGATCATAATGAGGTCTCAAAGATATGTGCAGAACCACAGATTGGACAAGTATTGGATTGTAGTTATCTGCCTGAAATTCCAAGTACAATAAAGCAACACAAAGACAGCACAGAGTCTCACTTTGCAAAAGACTGTGTCTCAGCATCACTGAAGTGGCTTGAATATGTACATGCAAATGCACGTGTGAAAACAACAGATGAAAAGTCTAGCCATTGCTGTGAAGGTCTGGCTGATGTGGAGCATGCAGTTTCTCACCAGATTGCAGCTGCTACACAAGATCTGCATAATGGATGGTGCCAAAACTTTAATCTGAAAGATGCTGTGAAATGGAAAGGCCTGTTCCAAATGACCCTGGCAAAAACTGTTGTGAAATGTGGTGGCCTTCCAAATTGGGTGCATGCCTCTCACACACGTATGGTCCTGTGGCCCCCTGATAAAACAACTCCTCTTCAAGAAAAGATGCCAGCAGTGGTCAAAAGTCCACAGAAGAGGGTCAGTCAAGCTGTAAGGGAACACTCAGAGAGTGAAGCAGCACTAGAGAAAACTGAAGTGGCACTGGAAAAGCAAAAAGTGGAAACTGACTCAGATGAAAGCGGTGTCAAAAGGGTGAAAGAGTCAGGTGCAGCCTCTGAAGAAGAAATTAGTGCTGGGGGCCTATGAGTGGAGGTAGAAAAAAGCTGGCTGAAAGGGTATCCAAAATGTCTGCAGTGGTCCCTTGAAAAATCATTTGCAACCATAGCTGAAAAGTCTGAATATGAACAAAGTGAAAATAAAAGTGAAAGGCCTGGATTGAAAAAGTTCAATGAATTGATGGTGCTCTGTCAGAGTTTCTCAGCACCTGAGTGGTCAAATTGCATGGAAAAAGTACAGAATGCCACCTTGAATGAACTGTGTAATGCGAGGCTTGAACTGTATGAGCCACCTTGATGGCGAGCTGGTGACAAAGAGCCAAGAAATGCTTAAACAAATAACTGAGAACTGTCAAGAGCTGAAGAGAAAAGAATCTTTGAATGATGAAAGAAAAAGAAGAAAAAATGAAGAAAAGAGAACTGTTCTGTTGAATTTTCCTTTTATTATTTTAGTTACTTATTTTAGAGAAAACTAACTGTTCCAAGAAGCTACTTACAGAACTCTTCACTAAACTTTTGAGCTTGGCTATATATGATCTGATTACAGACCAAACTTGTGTTGCCTTAGAAATAGAAGTAAAATTGTTATATGCTCAGTTTTTGTAATAAGTGAAAATGAACATACTAATTTAGTAGGGTTTTTTCTTTATATACCTGTGTGAATTAAGTGTGCTAATGAAATTACCATGTCTACATATACTAAAGATGAGTAGTAATATTTTAGTTAGAGAAAAACATATATTTGACTCAACTAATGATAAGTGCTTTATTTTAAACAAATGAAACGTGTGATAATTTACAAATCATTTGAGGTATCATGATTTGTTTTTATCAAAGGGTGAATTGATGGAGCCTAGATTTCACCTAGTTTAGGCATTGCTCTGTTTTAAGTTTCAGACAGACTGCATTTCAAAAATGGCACACAGAATTTTGGTGCAAGTGAAAACACATGACACATGAATGAGGCCTGGTCAAGATGCTTTCAGTCTAAAGTGCTTTCATGTAAAAACATGCTCAATTAATTAAACAGCCCTGTTTAATTGTGCTTATTTTTCATTTAACCTCACTATAGAATGTACCTTTAATTTAAAAAATGTGTTTTGAACTTTTAATTGTGCTGAATTAACACGCATTTTACGGTGTAGAAAAGGCTGAAATACACAGCTCAGTGGCAGGCCCACTGCGGCCTTTAGCCTTGGAGATAACAGAGGAATGTTTGCTCTCTGTTTCCTCCCGTCTCCTTTCAATGAAAAGACCTTTATTCATCTGGTTCCGTCTCTTCATGAAGGCATGTTGCAAACTTTTTATCAGTTACAGTCTTGTTTAAACAAAGCTTGCTTCATTTAATAAAATGGAGTGAAAAGTGCAAAGCACACATTTTTCTTAAAATATTCATTTTCTGTTCCCGCATAATTAATACTTTTGTTGCAAAAAATGTCAGGATGTTAGTCATTTAATACAAGACTCAAATGTGATACAAGAATTCGCCTGATTGATGACGTGACCAGTCAGCCCATGGGTGACGATGTATCCTGAAAATCTGATTGGACAAGCTACGAAAACCATCACGTGTATTTTTGCTTGAAAAGGAGTTGCTAAGCTGGGAGGAGTGGCCCTTGCTCATATTTTTCAGAGAGGTGTAGGCTAGACTTGCACATTATATTTTTGACAGGACGCCAGGCAGATCACATGCTTCTATGGTCTTGTGAAGGGAGGGCTCATTCAAGGAGCAGCTTCTCTGTGTCAGACAGAGAGGCAGAAATGCAGGCAGAGAAAAGAGAGAGAGAGAGCAACTGAGTGCAGGACAGGTTTTAGATTCTTTAGTTTCATGCTTTGACTAACTGGCTTTGCAAAGATTTATTTGTCTTATGCATTTATTTCTCTTTATGGAAGATTTTTGCCAATTATTAATTATTGATTAGCCTTGCAAAACTCACTCTTGAATTATATTTTCCTGAAACTCTTTTAAGAGTTCTGACGGACATTTTATGCCTCATTCCCTTTCCTTTATGAAGTGCTTTGTATGCAACCTATAATATGTTCTGTACTAATTCTATTTTTCCTATTTTTCAATTCTGTAACCTGATTGATATTTGACTCATGAATAAAAGTCATAGAAACTTAACTTTTGACTAGAAAATAAAACCCTTTAAAACTACTCACAACTCTCATTATTGCCTTAAATATTATTTGCAATTGATTTTTCATGTTTATGTAAAGTCTCCTGTTGATGATACACAGTGGCCAAGGTCCATCCCCTTTAAGCGGTAAACCAGAGGTAAATGAGGTTTTGCATTGAGAAATTACAGTGAAATTACCGCTGGATCAGAAGTGGAGTAAGGTTAGCATCAGAGTCCCAGCGAATTGCTCACACATGTTCACTGAGACACAATCAGAACAAATGCAGTGGCGTAGGAAGGGGGGTGCGGTGGGTGCGGGCCACCCCGGGTGTCATCACTGAGAGGGGTGTCAAAATGGCAAAAATATGTGTTTTAAACACATATTTTTGCCATTTTGTCGAGCCGGGGATGACAAGAAATCACTGAGAGCGGTGACAAAATGGCAAAAATATGTGTTTTAAACACATATTTTTGCCATTTTGTCAAGCCGGGGGTGACAAGAAATTTTCCGCACTGGGTACCACCTGATCTTGCTACGCCACTGAACAAATGTCAGGATCTTACCGACCTTACCCACCTCTTCCGATATAAAACATTTAGAGCATTCCATGACCACACACTTGCCAACTGCCTGTAATTGTTACGAACAGACTGAGAACTACGATGTTGCAAACTGAACGAGCATTAGATAACATACCATATCTTTATCAGCTCTCTTTGCAATAACCTCACTTTAGAACTCAAAGTTGCTAGATAACTACAGTCCAATCTCAAGCCTACCACATGACAGCAACATTCTAATGTAGGGACCCGCTAGATCATTTTAATTGTATGTAACATAACATAGCTTGAACTATGACCATCAGTAAGGTATCAAACATGCTGTGTGAAACTGGGTTGTTGGTTGAGGGGAGTGCAACCTTACTCAAGCAAAAGCCAGGGTGACACACAAAAAAAATCACTAAATTAACCTGTGCATAATCCTCCGGTAGCTTGGCAAAAAAACAGCCATGATTAACTTAGAGGCAATGTGTAAAGTGCTTATGCAACACACAAACAGTAATAAAGTAAAAACATAATACAAGAAAAATCCCACACCAGTTTAGAAAAATAGAGTAACATTTTATAAATGATTTACCACCAAAATGAAAAAAACCCCAATTAGTAGAACCAGAGATATGCAAGTTTAAAGATCTAAGGTAAGTATAGCGCCGAAAAAAAAGCATAAAGCACCAATCACAGTTATATGGTTGTGTGAGACCGGGGTAAAGTCACAAGTTCAAACTGATCGCGATGAAGTGCATGCTAGAAACAGGAAATAAGTTAGTCACGCTGAAAAAGTTGCCTTCTCAAAGTCTGCCACAAAGAGTCTAGTTTGCGGTGGAAGGCCACGAAGAGCAGGGAGAGCATTGCGGATGGTCGTCGCTGGCCTTTTTCTGGCAAGGAGAAGTGAATGGCACCAGAGACTTTAAAAGGTGGCACAGGTTCTGCTCACTTTGTCACCTTGACTAGTGTAGAAATAATTATGCAGCTGATTTGGTGTAAATGCACAGAAGTGGCACAATATTGGACATTAAACGGATGCACAGGCTCTGCAAGTCAGCATCTGGATACTGCACCTATTGCTATTATTCTTTGGCTATATGTGCGCTCTTTAAAGACCTAAAGCAAGTCTATAATTCAAACACTTGCAGTAGAGGCCATCACCCTAAACATACAGAGCATCAGTTAACAAGGCAACACACTCAGTAGGACACCTGTAGAAGCACCAACAGTACACCTTCTCACACCACAGTACCAAAAACCAATCAAGTGGCAACATGCCACTCCCCAACATACAAAATTCACATGGTCAATATGATGGGCAGTGCACAATCATATCAACGGTACTTTCAAACCCAAACGGTCAAGTCCTTTGGTGCCAATCATAACGCTGGCTAATTGTAAATGTTGTTGTGGTTGGATGGCACCAACATACCAATCTAACTTGCAACAAAGCCAAACTAATTGTAGACATGCAGTATGCAAGAATCAATTATAATCTTAGGTGCAGGTGTCTGCCATAACCAATGGTCGCACTCCCTCCCGAGTGCGTCTGTCGACCATTGGCTGACACTAGGTAGGGTTAGAAAGGCCCCTCTGGTGCTGTGCACCAGAGGGTTTCCTTTTTTTTCTCACCGAGGATCGGGCTGCTCGGGAAGAGCTGCCCTAGCAGCCTGAGCTTTGTTTTTGGTTTCTAATGAGGATCAGCGCGCAGGGCGCGCTGACGTCATTACATTCCTAAAGTGAAAGTAAAGAAATAAAGATGGGCTTGTTTTACATTCACTGAATTAGTGCTCAGGGGCATACCTCAGCTCCCGAGCACTAATTGTCATGGGAGAGGTATCATTGGAAAGGGGATAATCTCCCCATCCCAATGGTACCTCTGTCCAATGTATCCCTGCTTGGGGATCGCGACAGAAGAACGATACCCAAGCAGGAATCCACCCACTGGACAACAGGGACGACGGGGAAGCGGCAAGGGCTTGTGCTCCCCAACCCCTCCTAAAAACTTTCATTCTAGGGGCAGATGGGGAAATAACCCCTGATCTGCCCCCACAGGGGTGCAAAAAGCCGGACTAGAAACCAGGGATTTAAAAAATATATATATATATAAGGGTGGGGGCTGCCCACCAAGGCATGGACATGCCCGCACCCCCAATATATATAGAACAATCTATCTGCCCCCAGGGGGCAGATGGAGTGACTACTCCCGATCTGCCCCCCCCCTCCTCCCGGGGGGCAGAAAGCCCAATTGACTCCAGGGATTTTTGTTTAAATAAAAATATAGGGGTTGGGCTGCCCCCACCCTCAATAGTTACAGAACATCTTTCTGCCCCTCTTGGGGGGGGGGGGTCTGAAATCCCACTAGACACCAGGGTAAATTGTTTAACAGTAAACACAGGGGTGGAGGCTACCATGCCCACCCAAGAAAGGGCACAGACAGTCTTTCTGACGCTCTGGGTGCCGGATGGGGGATGATTACCCCCAATCTGCCCTTCTAGGGGGCAGAAGGTCCCCTAGACATAGAAAAAAGATAGGGGTGAGGGCTGCTCAACATGGGCATAGTGATGCGCAGCACATAAAAAAAGGCTCTATAGCCGTTTTGCACCCCCCTAGGAGGTGGATGGGGCAATTACCCCAGTTTGCTTCCCCAGAGCCCTATAAACAAGAGGGCTGCATTTATGCAGTATTGTTTTTGGGTGGTGGGTCCTTGGACATGGGCCTGTGCTCTCCCCAACCCAGGTCCCAATAGACTTTCTGCCCCTCCTGGAGAGATGGATAGGGGTATTCATTCCCATTCCACCCCCCCCCCCCCGACGGGGCAGAAAGCCCATTAAACACCAGAGATTTCAAAACGGCAACAAAGCATTCTGTAGGGGCAATAGTGTCTTTCTGCCCCCCAGGAGTAGATATTAAGTTTGTCCCAATTGGGGAGGTTTCCCTATATCTGTTCCCCTAGGGGGGTAGAAAGCCCATTGGACATCATGCATTTTCCATTTGGGGCAAAAGAAAGGAGTGGATATTCCACTCTGGCACTGGCCACTCCACCACCCCAAAAGGAGCAACCCAATCTGCCTGACCTTCCCTCAGGGGTAGACTTGGGATTTGTCCCCAATTTGCCCCGTCTCTCTCCTACTTGGGTCAATCATCTTGCAAAAACAGCACATGCGCGCGCACACGCATGCGCAGTTTTTGCAAGATGATCGATCCAAGTAGGAGATGGCGAGGAAGAGGAGGAGGGCAGCCTGGGGACGCTGGCAGTACAGGTAAGTGTTTATTTTTTGTTTTTTTATTAATAAACTACTATTCATTTTTATAGGGGGGTGGAGGCGGGTGGCGGAGCAGTCCCGCTATGCCAGCTCCGTCTGGGGTTAATCCTGACCTCAGGCACCACCCTCACCCCTAAAGCCTCAACAGTCTTCCTGCTCTTCTGGGCACTATAACATCCCATCCTGCAGGCAAGAGAGAACATTTGATTCCTTTGGGTGTTGTTTTTTCCATATAGGCCAGGAGAGTGGGGTTAAATCCTAATATCTTCCCACTTGCCATGGTGAATGTCGGCAGTTTTTGGGCTTGAGTAGGCCACCACCTGGAGAAAATTACCAAACGGAGGTCAATGGGAGTCCCTTCGCCATTCATGTCACATGCACTAGGCCCAGCCACACAAGTGATACAGCTTTTTATGAGCACCAGAGGGGTAACGCTGGGTGGTAGGAATTTTGTTTCCATCACAGACATGCAAGGAAAATGGGTGCTATCAAACAAAGTTTAAGGTTTGTAGGGCATTGTGGATATGAAATCCTCATGGGATCCATGCAAGGCACACCACCCCTGAATCCCATTGACTTGCTTTCAAAAATGTCGGTGGATCATAGATTTGCATGAGTGGTGCCACAGCACAGCCCTAAATACCACAGCTATTCCTATTGCTTATCTATCAGTGTATCGCTTTAGCGCCTTTTGTGTCATGGTCTTTAGGCCCACCAACACAAGTAGGGTACGATTCTTATTGAAGGACATGCTGCAACTCAAAGTGATAGGAAATTTTTGGCTCCCCACAGATTCCAGAACTTTCCATCACAGAAATGTGAGGAAAATTTATTTTTTTAGTCAAAGTTTGAGTGGAAAAATGTATCCATCTTGTGTTTTGGGCTGTTTCCTGTCACGGGCACTAGGGTGACCCACACAAGTGTGTAGCAATTTTTATCAGGTGCCTTGGGGGAATGCTGGATGGAAGGAAATTTGTGGCTCACAGAAATGTGAGGTAAAATTGGTATTTTTTAGTCAAAGTTTGAGGTTTGCAATGGATTCTCGGTACAGAAATCTGGTGAGAGCCCCACCAGCCACCCCACCCTGGATACCCCCAGGTGTCTTGTTTTTAAAAAAGTACAGGTTTTCTAGGTATGCCAAAATGCCGGCTGAACTAGGGTCCAAAATCCACAGCTACCCACTTTACAAAAGAAGGATCAGTTTTGAGTGGAATAATGTGATGTATCAATGTCACGTTTTGGGCCATTTCCAGTCACGGGCACTATGGCTTCCCACACAAGTGAGGTACCATTTTGATCGGGAGACTTGGGGGAAGACTGCTGAAAAGAAGTAGAAACTTGGCTGGTAAGTTCAATCTCTTTATTTGTATTAAGAGAGAGATTCAGGGTAAATGACCAGCCAGAGCAAACAGCAAAGTACAACTCTGTTCTGACCATTCCACATGCCACCATTCTAGTATGGAACAATGGTAATGGTGGCATGTGCTGACATTCAAAAGAAAACTTGTATTTAAAGATACACAAACATCTTATTACAAATGCACAGAACCGAACACATCTTCCCCCTTAACCAAAACAAATAAAACAACAACAAAAAAAATATAAATATATATGTGAAAAGAACAATGATACAAGTGATACATATCATTTCAAAACGTTAAGCTTTGACATAATCCTTCAAACAAATGGGAGGTTTCCGCTCCCTTGCAGAAATTCTGGAATTGGGTTCACCCTGCACAGAACATTGAACACTGTGAGAAAATGAATCCACACAAGTGTTGCCAGAAGATTTTTGTTTAGATAATCTCTCCATATTCCACCATTTACCATCACATAATCTAACTGATCTATTCCTTATACATGTGATTTGCATGGGACGTGAAAACTTAGAATGACCTTTCGTAATGAAACCAGGTAGTCTCACTTTGACCCAGTCACCTACTTTAAAAGCAAATTGTTTCCTTCCTTTGGTAGGTTCATTAGTGACATACTTACTTTGGGCTTTGAGACAATCAGCCTTCACCAAATCGCGATCAACCTTGGGAACACTCAGATCACGCATCCATGGTCTGACCAACTTGGAAGAAGCCGATCTGCCCTTTAATAGTGTAAAGGGGGAAACTTTAGTTACAGCATTTGGTGTGGTACGCAGAGCCCACAGCAAGTTAGAAAGCTCTTTCTTCCAGTCTAAACCATTGACCATCGACAGCTGAATGCTATCCTGAATAACCCTGTTGCAGCTCTCCACTAAACCATTACTGCGGGGGTGATATAAAGAAGTGGTAATGTGTTTGACACCCCAATGCGACAAAAACTCCTGGAACTCTTTAGACACAAATTGTACCCCATTATCAGTGAGAAGTTCGACTGGGGCACCTTCCTTTAAAAACAAGGACTGGAGAAAATTGACAACCTCCACAGTAGTCGCAGACTTTACAAATTTTACTTCAGGCCATCTGGAACCATAGTCTACCACCACCAAACTGTACCTGCTCCTTTCATCCAACACCAGCATAGGACCAATAATATCTAAGGCTAACTTCACCCAAGGTTTGTCAGGAATGGGAATGGCTTCAATGGGACTAGGAAAAGTAACTTGAGACTTGTCACTGGTGGCACATGAAATACAATCTCTCACGAAATGTTCAACAGAACGATCCATACCAGGACACCAGAATACTTCTCTAAGGCCCACATGCATCAAGCTAAATCGCGATCGCAAACGTTGCGAATCGGTAAAAAATGCCGTTTGCGATCGCAAAAGAGCTTCTTCATGCATGAAGCAAATTCACAGAAAAGTTTAGACATCGGTATTTTTGCGATTTCTAAGTCTCCGAATCGGTAATAGCGATTCTGTATTACGGATTCGCAAATAAGAAATCCCTAACTCACATGCAACAAGACTTCGCAAATACAGAATCAGTAAAGAATCGCAAATTGCATCTCCTAAATAGGAAGAAACCATATCAGGTGGTAAGAATTACACATTCAACAAATCAGGTGTAAATCATTAGCAAACTACTTAAACAGCCCCAGAATGCATCAGAGTGTTCCACAATGGCAGCGCTCTACTTCATAGCGCGGAGGATAAGGCTAAGAGCAGCAGCACACAGAAGAAGAAGGATACAGGAGAGAATCTTCAGAGTGCGCGTTACTTTGCTAGGGCAGACGGAGGAAGAGATTTATGATAAGTATAGACTGAATGCTGCCACAATCTTAGAGCTCATTGCTGAGTTAGACCCAATACTGCAGCGTCACATGCCATCCCCACCCATGTGCAGGTCCTATGCTCACTACATCTTCTAGCGTCAGGGGCCTTCCAGGGAGTAATTGCAACAGCTGGCGGTGTCTCCTAAAGTGCCTTATCGCGCTTTTTCAACGCCTTCCTAAATGCCATGTTGCAGAGGATACACCACCACATCAGGTTCCCCACAACACCACAGGAATTGATGCAAACCAAATTAGATTTTTATCAGGTTGCACAATTTCCACAAGTCATTGGCTGCATTGATGGGACGCATCTACCCATATGTCCCCCCTCAGTGAATGAACATATTTACCGGAACCGCAAATCGTACCATTCACTCAACATCCAAGTAATATGCAATGCGAAAACTATAATCACAGACATAGTGGCAAGTTACCCTGGCAGTGCCCATGACTCCTATATCTTCAGGCATAGTGGCATACACAGACGTCTGCTGGCTGGTGAATTTGGAGAAGGATATTTGCTGGGTAAACACATGTCATACTGTCTTGCACACCTGTCTGCCATGGGGACACATAGCAGTACCTAATGTTTGTCTATTTTTAACATCCTGTAGGTGACAGTGCATACGCTGTGAGGTCGTTCATCCTCATTCCCTATCTGAATCCCACAACACGAAAGGAGCAACGATACAATCATGCACACATTGCGACACAAAATGTGATTGAGAGGACATTTGGTGTACTCAAATCCAGGTTCCGCATCCTCCACAAAACCGGTGGGGCCTTACAGTATAGGCCGGAGACATGCTGTAAAATTGTCGCTACATGTGCTATGTTGCACAACCTTGCCACCAATAGGGGCATCCACCTGGAAGACTCTGATAGCGAGCCAGAACTGGACATCCAGCCAAGACAACCACACCAAGCAGCACGCGGTCCAGATGCAGCAGAGGGGAGAAGGAGACGTGCCGAAATCACGCAACGTTACTTCTAAGGTGAGTAATCAAGACACAACACATTTTTTACGTAACGGTTTATTCTGTTAGGTGGGTAGTTGTGTTGATGTACACATGCCATTCTCAGAAAAGTGCAGTGTGGGTGCAGACAATTTGAAAGTCATTGTCTTGGCACTGCAACATCTTTGGGAGATGGAGTCATAATTCTGGTTACCTCACCAGAGTGGCACAGGTGCAATTCACTACTTTCTCCTGCCACGCACTCCTGTGGCCCTGTTTGTGGGCTCTGATACCCCCTTCATGGACCCCTCTGTGCCGGATTGACTCCTGGTACTGCGCCTCCTGTCATGTGACACAGGTGCCAGTAGGCTGCTCAGGCTGGAGCCCTCCTCACTGTCCCCCCTGCACGCATGGGGCTTCCGCTAGCTGCTGCAGTCTGTAGTCCTTCCACAGCAGCGGTGACCTGGATGAGGCCCCTGGCGACATCCCCACAGCAGTGGGCCATCTCCACCTGCATGCCGACAGCACGCCTTGAAAGCTGAGCTGTGGTGTGACTCAGCCTATTGATGGCCCGGGTGTAACTTTGCATGCGTGCCATAGCAGTCTGATGCTTCCTGCCATTTGTGACATGCTCTGCCTGAATTGCCCTGCACATATCCTCAATGCCAGTCGCAACACGGTCTAGTCTCGCATTGTTTGTCCTGTGCCCTTCCACTACTGCAGTTGTGAGCTCCCTCAGGCAGTCATGAATACCACCCATGTGTTTGGCAAGTGTTCCCAGTTGGACCTGCATGTGACGGAAGTTCTTCCCTTGCAGGCGCTGGACCCTCAGCATCTTGGACTCAAGGACACTTGCGGTGGCTTCGCCATTGTCATCAGCAGGCGTGGGAAATCTCCTTGGCCTTCGCCTGCGGTACTGCACGGGACTGCGCCGCATTGTTGGCTCTGGTGATGGTGATGGGGGGGTATGTGCAGGCTGCAGTGTGTGGGATCCAGTGTTGCTGTCCTCATCACTCTCCAAGTCAGGGAGTGGTAGTACTCTCCTCCTGCGGTGTGTGGGAGCAGGTATGGGTGGGGATGGCAGCATTTCTTGTCCCTCATCATGCTGTTCCATGTCTACCTCGGACTCGTGGTCGTCCGCCCCATCACTGTCCTGCGCTGCATCTGTGAGTGGAACAGTGCAAGTTCTGTTATTTTTTTGTTTGCACTTGTTTGTAATATTACACCTGCGCAGTTATATTAAATCTACTTCTGTCATGTTGAACATCTACTGTTGTCACTCCTTGCTGCACTACACCTATGGTGTGCCCTCCATGCCTTCCCCTTACATTTGTCTGCATACAACTCCCAGAATGCATTAGGGTGTTGCTTGTAAAAGGTGGACTGGACTCAGGTGTGCATTTGGGGCACGTTGTGATTACATTTGACATATGTACATGTTCAGCTGTGCACTTACCTTGGGAGGTGCCCGCATGTCCTGAGGTGTCAATCTGTGCCACACCAACTACTGACTCTGGCTGCAACGTGGATTCCACCAGGTCCTCCAGTGTGGTGTTAGGGCGCACGCTAGATGTTCCCCCTCCTGTTTTGTTAGCTGCGGCTAGCCTTTCTGCCACCCTCTCTTTGGCACGGCTGCAAAGGTCATACCATCTCTTCTGCAGGTTCTGTATGTCACGGTGTGTCACCCCCACAGCATTTACCTTGGCTTGTATGCCAAGCCAAATCTTCCTCTTCACTGACTCTGCAACATGCAGGGATTGTCTCCCAAAAAGCTGGTCATGTCTCTGGACAACTTCCTCAATGAGGATTTCAAGTTCCTTATCCCTGAACTTGATTTTTCTCTTCCTGCCTTCTCCTTTTTTTTGTGCCTTTTCAGTGGCCATGGTGTATTTTTCTCACAGCTCCTGTTCAGCAACAATTCCTCCATGGTGTGCTCCACCAGTCTTCCTCCTCCTCCTCCTCTCCCTGTGTGCAGGTGTGGTGAATCAGTGAATGACTTCCTGGTTTGTGATGTCATCACAATGCGGCAATATGGGTAAATTGCAATTTCCGAATCGGTAATTGCGAATTAGCAATTACAGATTCGAAATACATGGAATCGGTAATGACATTTGCGATTTTTACCGATTCGCAAATATTTACCGATTTCATTGATGCATTCGATTTTGCGATTCCATAATAGCGATTTCTTATTTTTCGCTATTATGGAATCGCAAACACATTTGTTGATGCATGTGGGCCAAAGTCTTCTCTTCATCGCTCTCATGCCTATATGGCCCTCATGAGCAAGTATCAAATTGTACCTTATTGTGAAGAGACACTGGTACTACCAACAAATCCACTCTCTTGAGAATGCCAGATTGCAGATTCAATTCAGGGAAAACATGTTTAAAAGAAGCTACATCTTCATGTTTTGGCAACCAACCTTTACCTAACATAGAAATTACCTCTTGTAACAAGATATCCTGCTGAACAGCAGATTTCCACTCTTCTTCCGAGATGCAGGAAAAATTAGAATCCATTAACGAGGCAACAACACAAATTCCTCCTCACTTTGTTCACCAGATTGTTCATATGCTAAAGGAAGTCTGGACAAACAGTCCGCAAAAATATTCTTAACACCAGGAATGTATTCTAAATGAAAATGAAACTCCATTAACCTATAATGCCACTTGGCAATACGGGGAGTGGCATTACCAGCTCCTTTGGTAGTGAATAAGTTAAGCAAAGGCTTGTGATCCATTCGAATGGTAAATTTAGAACCCCATAAATATTGTCTGAAATGGTTCACCCCCCACCAACAGGCTAAAGCTTCGCGCTCCACAACAGAATAAGTGGACTCCGCACCTCTCAAAGTGCGTGAAGCAAAAGCCACAACCTCCTCCTTTCCCTCTCTGATTTGTAGAAGAACGGCATCCAAACCATACTGGCTGGCATCAGTGACTACAATAGATCTATCATGTGTGTCAAACGGTTGTAAGGGAATGGCCTTGCTTAGTTCTAATTTAATGGACTGGAATTCTTTTTCCAAATCAGATGACCCAAAAAACTGTTGGTTCTTTTTCATGAGTAGTCTTAAATTGTGTATTTTGCTGCTACAATTGGGAATGAATCTGGCGTAAAATTCTAACATGCCAAAAAATGATCTAAGTTGATCTTTGTTCTGTGGAGTAGGAAAAGATTTTATGGCCAAAACCAAATCCTCCTTAGGTTTTACTCCTTTAGCTGAAAGCTTGTAACCCAGGTAATTCACTTCTTTAACAGCAAATTTGCATTTCTCAGCCTTTAAGGTTGCACCACGGTCAGTCAAAATGGATAACACAATAGCTAAAGTCTTATCGTGAGACTCTATGTCTTTACCATAAACCAAAATGTCGTCCTGGAAACATTTTACATTTGGTACGTTGGAAAACATGGATTCCATTACCCTTTGGAACACAGCAGAGGCTGACGCCAAACCGAAAGGCATCCTTTTGAACCTATATGCACCAGCAGGAGTGACAAAAGACGTGAGATTGCAACAGTCTTTTTTAAGGGAAATTTGGTGATAAGCTGATGACATATCTAATGTAGTGAATACTTTGGCATCTTTGAGAGAACTCAACATTTCTGTGATGTTTGGAAGGGGATGCCTGTCCACCCATATTTTGTCATTTAAATCTCTCAAATCTATACACATTCTAAGCATTCCATTGGGTTTTCTGGCTAAAACCACAGGAGAAAGCCATTCTGAGCTCTCTATGGGCTCAATGATGCCTTGATTGCAAAGGGATTCAAGTTCTTGGGATACTTCCTTCCTCATGGCTAAGGGAACTCGTCTGACTTTGTGCACAATGGGTTGGACACCTTGCTTAAGAATGATTTGATGCGAAAAACCGTTAATTTTACCCAAAGTACCACTGAACACAGATGGAAAAGAAGTTTTCCAATCATGGACATCTACAGTACAAACAGAAGTAAAGTGATCCCTAAGCAAAACCTGTTCGGGACTGTTAGGATCCAAAATGATTCCCAATTTTTTCTGTTCCAACCAGCCAAGAAGAGAAGATCGATCTTCAGCCACATAGACGGTAGCAGAAGTAGTACGATCTTTAAACGTTAAGGTACAATCAAATTCACCTAAAACTTGAACAGGTTTTCCACCATATGCTACTGGTTTAATCAGAGACTTTCTCAAAGGAATATCAGTTAATTTGCACCACTCCTCAGGACCGATTAAAGTGAAAAAAGAACCTGAGTCAGCCATCATGGAAATGTTAATACCATTAACCCCAACCTGGCAATAGGGCCTCTTTAAGCAAGCATGTTGAAGTTTCAATATTTGAGACACATCTTCAGGAAGACTGGGTTTGGGAGGTGTAGACAAAATGTTTTGGGGTGCTTTGTCAAGAACTTCATCAGCAATGGATAACATCATGATCTCATTATTATCCTTACTATCAGAATCAGGGTCTACTTCAGATTTGGCTTCAACAGAGAGAACCTTTTTTGTGACAGGTTTATAATTGGAATTGCTGGGTTTAGATTTGCACACCTTAGAGAAATGACCTTTCTTTTTGCATTTAACACAAAACTTATCTAAAGCAGGACAAAAAGGAGCATTTCCTAAATGACTCCTACTACCACACCTGTAGCATTCAAGTGGTTTGCGTTTGTCATACCTAGCTTCCTTCTTGACAACAACTTTGTCAACAGCAAGAGCATGTACTTTAGTATCCAAAGTCATTTGGTCCATGTACGTTGCTGTTGATTCGATATTTTTGGCTATCTCTAAGGCTTTATCCAATGTTAAGTCTTGTGTAGTTAACAATTTCTCTTGAATCTTTTTACTATTAGTTTTTTCAACTAATTGATCTCTCAACATTTCATCATGAAAGGTTTTATAGTCGCAAGTGGACGCTAATACCCTTAGGTCAGTTATGAACGTTTCAACAGGCTCACCAGGTAACTGTTTTCTCATATAAAACTTGTGCCTTTCCATAATGATATTACGCTTCTTTTTAAATCTGTAGTCCAACATCTTTATGGATGAAGCATATTCATCTATAGCATCACCTTCACCCATGACTACAGTAGTAGGCAAATGTTTTAAAACTTTCCTCTCTTCTGTGCCCAAAGAGTGACGCAGTAAGGCAAATTTTTTCTTCTGTGTAAAAACTTCTGCTTCAATGGCTTCTAGATAAGCCTCGAAACCTTCTAACCACAACTCCCATTCTATAGGAGGATTTCCAGGAGTTGCGAGGAAAGGGGATGGTGGAAGTACAGATTGTTGCATTCTAACAATCTGGTACACGAAAAATACAAAATACAAAATTGTAACAGTGACACACCCCGTTAATGATTTAAATGAAATATTAATTATAAACTTGGTTCACATATACATGTGAGTAATAACTACTAAATAGTATTGAAATTGAAAGATGCACATCACTGAAATGCACTGGAATGAAATAATATTTATGGATGACATTAATGAGTGTCCAGTGAAAAAGGTGAGTGCATCACCGTGATGCGCACTCATCTGATAATGTGCAGTTCATGAAGTAAAAAAAAACAATGCCAACTGAAGAAATGAGCTGTGTGCATCAGCGAGTTGTGCACCAACATTAAGTAACTGTGGAAAACGCAAGTTGTAAGGTCTAATTAAAGCTGTGCGCATCAGCGATCTGTAAATCAACTGTGCACGAGTGAATGAAGGTAAAGGCGATGTTCATAATAATCAGTCCAGTTGCTAGGAAACAGAAGCAAAACTTTCTAAAATGGCCGTAAACTACGTAGCAACGTAACGTAGAGTCGACGTCAGGGCAAGCAAGTAGAAAAAATTGACCTTCGCTTGGTTCCTTCTGCAGTTGCCAGGAGACACCAGAAACAATGTTGAAAAGTACGCCAGCTACGTGATTACGTAGCGTAGAAACGGCGTCAGGCAGGACAGGCGGTAAATGCGGTGACGAAATTCCTGAATGCACGAGCTCTTGCGCATGGGACTGCGCGTGACGGCCAACAAAACCGCAGCAGGGATTCAGCCCAAGGAAAACAGAAGAAATAGGCAAAATCCTACCGGAGAGTGCTCTCACAGCAACAGGAAGAATTTCGGCATCCAGCGAAACGCGGTGGTCGTCCAAAAGGGAGGAAGAGTCTCCCTAGGAAAGAAGGTGCTCTTCAAAACTCCGAACAAAAGTCCCACCGGAGTCCGCTCAGCACAGCCAAAGAAGGCAACCAAGAAGTGGAAACACCGTCAGGGAAGATCACGATGGAAACAAAGCGCTGTCAGCAGCAAACGGGGAGAACACGAACAGGTCGTGGAAAGTTCTCCTCAGCAACCAGGATGCCTCTAGCCGGTCCAGGGTCCAGATCCAGTCGTCGCCAGTGAAAAGAAGTAGAAACTTGGCTGGTAAGTTCAATCTCTTTATTTGTATTAAGAGAGAGATTCAGGGTAAACGACTGGCCAGGGCAAACAGCAAAGTACAACTCTGTTCTGACCATTCCACATGCCACCATTCTAGTATGGAACAATGGTAATGGTGGCATGTGCTGACATTCAAAAGAAAACTTGTATTTAAAGATACACAAACATCGTAATACAAATGCACAGAACCCAACAACTGCATGGCAGGAAGGTTGTGGCTCCCCGCATATTCCAGAACTTTCCATCACAGAAATGTGAGGAAAATGTGCTTATGAAGTCAAAGTTAGAGGTTTGTAAGGGAATTTGTAAAAAAATTAAAAAAAGCTGCTGAGAGCCATGCAAGTCACCCCACCCTGAATTCCCCCAGGTGTCACTTTTTCAGAAATGGTCAGGTTTGCTAGGTTTCTCTAGGTGCCGGCTGAGCTAGGGCCCAAACTCCACTGCTACCCACTTTGCAAACAAATTGTCAGTTTTAAGTGGAAAAATGTGATGTGTCCATGTTGCGTTTTGGACCGTTTCCTGTAGTGGGCACCAGCCCAACCCACACAAGTGAGGTACCATTTTTATCGGAAGGCATGAGGGAGCTTATTTAAGTAGAATATTTGTTATTACTAAATTAATTTTACTGCATTTATGCATTCCAAATGTAGCCAGTGAGTAGAAAGAAGACAATTTGAAAAATACCCTCTAAATCAAATGCTAGTACAGGCACACAAACATTTACAGATGTACAAAAAACCACTGCTCCTAAACTCCTTGTCTTGTGCCTATTTGAGAAACACGTAGGTTTCCTGGATACCCATTTTTCACTTTACATATTTCACCATATGAGTTGGTCTATACTTGGTACACAATAATAAAACCATTGTATGGTGCAGATTAGTTGTTGGCTGTGGTTACCTTGAGTTCTTGGAGAACTTACAAACCCTATATATCCTTGCGACCATAAGGGTCTAGCGGTTGTAATGAAATATGTTTTTTGTAAATAGGGCATTGTGACAAAAAGTTACAGTTGAAAATGTTGTCATAAATGGCCGTTTTTTTCTTCTCATTTTTAATATTTCTTTCTATCAACAGCTGGCTTCTTTGGAAAAACCTTGAAGGATCTACATATTTGACCCCTTGCTGAATTCGGAATTATAATTACTTTTCAGACACCTATAGAGAAGGCCCAGCCGTTAAGGGGCTAGAATAACATAACTTAAACTTGCATAACTTTACATAACATCGCAGTTTAAAAACCTGGCTTTTAATGATGCTTTTTAGATTATGTTCCCCTTGTGGCAAGACCTGGTTACTGGACTTATATCTTTTGAGTAGCTGTGCTCTTTATAAGTATCATTTAATAACATAAACCTGCCTATACAAGTTTATGGGGGTGGGTGAGTACCAGCAGTTAAGGGGTCATTATAACATGGCATAGCATAACATAAACTTGCCTGTGCAAGTTTATGGTAAAGGGGAAAGGCCCAGCAGTTAAGGGGTTATTATAACATAACATAAAATAACCTTGCCTGTGCAAGTCTATGGGAGGGGGGAAAGGCCCAGCAGTTAAGGGGTTATCATGACATGACATGACCTAACATAACATCACATACATTTGCCTGGATACAGATAAATTAGGGAACTCCTTCATCCACTTCTGTATGAATGCCAAGAAACCCTGCTTCAGCTACATTTAAGAAATGAACACAGTAACCAGACCAAGATCATTTATTGTCCATTTCTTTTTCTGAATTAAGGACAATTCAGTGTTCTTGAACAATTCCAAAATATTGGTTCTGTGTCGAGGTGATACAGACTATAGGATCATTCAATTCACTTGGCCTGTAATCCCAGGAACAGCTGCTCCTGTTACTCATAAATGAAAAGCCTAAGTGTACCCTAAGATTCTTAACTCATTCAAGGATATACACCAATTTAAAACATATCCATGCACTGAAAAGTCATCTCATTCAGAGAAACAAATAACAGATTAGAGTGTATTAGTCATTTGTTATGCTAAGTTTGAAATACTGCAATACATTGTACAATACGCGGGTCTTTCAATACAACCTGACAACAGGTTATAACAACATCAAAAGTAGTTACTCAGATCTTTCTTCAGTATGAAAAACCACTTGAACGCTCCCTTATAAGTGCTCTCTTAGTTCCATGTACAGTGTGCAGTAAACTACAACATAACTGCAATCTCCCCTGCTTTACTGAACAAGAACTTAGGATCGAGCAACATTCTGTGCATCAACCAACTTTAATGGAAGCTGCAAAACAATAAGGCATGTCTATCACAGTACAACCTTTATAAAACAAGAAAGGATCATTATCTTTAAAAACATTGAAAACAAGCTGATTAAACAGGCCATGAATCCTAACCTGGAAAAGGACCTTAACATGGTGCGACTAAGGGGCTGATTTATAGGTGAAAAGGGTACTCGGTTGCAATGCCTCATTTATAGTCGGGTAGACCTTCGGTATATCCACAGCAGAGACTACTGTGTCTTTGCCACTGACACACACCTCAGAGTAAAGGCCATTGTCTGCCCAGCCTATTTAGAGTGGGTGGACAATTGGACAGTTTTCCCTGTCCCTAAAACCTGGTGGTTGGGACAGTGAAAACTGTAAAGTTTTCACTCGACGATCCCAACAACTCCAACTCCACTGCCATCCTGGAGAACCTGAACAAGATTGTCCTCACTCAACTGGTTACCGACACCACACACAAAGCCGGACACACACTCAACTCCATTTTCACCTCCAGTGACAGAATCAAATTCTGCCACGTTACAGAACTCACCTGGATCGACCGCGCCATCGTTCACTTTAGCAATCTTCGATGCTCAGCACACCATCCCCAAGCATGACGGATCCTACCCACACTACAGCTGGGGCAAGGTAACGGAGACACAGTGGACACAGGCCTCAGTGCCACCCTACCCAAAGCTTCATCAGACCTTGACCAGAACTTCTCTGCATGGACCACCAAATGCGCCGACAGAGTCGCCCCGATGAAACCAGTAAAAACCAACAAAACCTCAAAACAAGCCAGCTGGTACACCCCAGTGCTTAGAACCACCAAGCACAACTGTTAACAACTCAAGAAACAGCGATGCACCACAAAGAACCCCTCCGACAGAGCTGCTCACAAAGCAGTCTTCAGCAACTACCACTGGTGCATCTAGGAAGCTAACAGAACAGCCATCACAGTCACATCAATACAGCGGACAACCATACGAAAGAACTTTTCAAAATAGTCAAAGAATTCCCCAACCTAGCAGCCACAGAGAACACAATCCACCCCTCTCAAGAACTCTTGAACTACTTTCACAGCAAGATTGCCACCATCTACAACAACTTCGACCACCAACCTACCACTCTACACCTCAACAGCCTCGACCAACCAGCACACACCTGCCGAATGATCACCACTTGGTATCTGCTCACCACTCAGACCACCATGGACATCATGTCATCAATTCACTCTGGGGCACCCACCCGCCCCTATCAGCATGGAACTCACCAGCATTATCAACACCTCCATCACCACAGCAGCCTTCCCGTACAGATATAAACATGCAGAGGTCAGAGCCCCCTCCTAAAGAAATCCTCTGCCGACCCCAGCGTACTCAAAAATTATTAACCAATCTCCCTGCTCCCCTATTCAGCCAAAGTACTTGAGAAGGCCATCAACAAACAGCTTACCGAATACCTGGAACAAAACAACCTACTTGATGCCTCCCAATCAGGATTCCATGCCAACAACAGCTCTGAGACCGCCTATATTGCTGCCACACCCTCATCAACAGACTCTACAACATCGACATTCAGCAAAACTCAACTGGATCACCTCTTTCCTCACAGGCCGCACACAGAGCATCCGGCTGCCTCCCTTCACCTCCAAACCAAAGGACACCTTATGCGATGTACCCCAAGGATCATCCCTCAGCCACACCTTGTACATCCCCTACATGACCCCACTCACAGACATCATCAGATCCCATGGCCTCAACATAATTTCCTATGCAGATGATACTCAACTCATCCTCTCGCTCACCCAAGACCCCTCCACCACCAGAATCAACTTCTGCGACAACATGACCAACGTAGCCAACTGGATAAGAGAAAACTTCCTAAAACTCAACTCAACTCTGACAAGAGAGTAGCAGTGATCTTTGGTAAGAACACAGAATCTTCAGATGGGTCTCAGTCAGCACCAGAAAGAACATCACTCAGGCCTTAATCAATAGCCCCCTCGACTACGGCAGCACTCTCTACGCTGGCATCCCCACCCAGCTCCTCAAAAGACTCCAGACCATACAGAATGCTGCAGCCAGACTTATCCTGGACATCCCAAATGCACCCACATCACCCCCCAGCTCAGAAACCTTCACTGGCTCCCCATCCAGAAGAGATGCCAGTTCAACATCCTCATGCACGCCTCCAAAGCTCTGCACGATCAAGGATCGGCCTCCATCAACCAACGACTGAACTTCCCGCAAGACACCTGTGCTCCTCCTCACTAGCCCTTGCGTTCACCACCTGCATCTGTTGCAGCCGTAGCAGGGGCTGCTCCTTCTCCTACATCGCCGCCAAGTCCTGAATGACCTACCTCTCCATCTTCGAACAGCACCCTCCCTGGCAGACTTCAGTAAGAGACTCAAGACCTGGCTCCTCAACGGAGACTTCACACCCACACCCAGCTACCCCTAGGGGTGACAGAGCTGCACTATACATATGCTGATTGATGATGATGATAAATTCACCCATCGAAGGGAGAAAACTCATGATGTGGGGGTCATTTTTATTTTTATTTTAAAAAACAAATTCCTGTTTAGGATTTTCTTTTTGAAAATAAAAATAAAACATTTAGAGTTAGCCGCACGGCTCCATCACGTTGATGGAGCTGTCCATCAAACTTTAAATGTATTTACAGATGGCGCCTGGGCTGGCGGACATCTCCAAATTTGGCAGGTGGGCACTCCCTCAGGAGGACTAAGTACTAAACTTTGTCACCTTGACATAGTAAATGCCCCTCTGGCAAACAGTGACAGAGTGACCTTAGTGTTTCTCTGGCGTGTCTTCTTCAATGAAAACATCTGGAAACTACTGGAATCTTAATAACATGAATGAGTTACTTGTCTTGACCTATGCATCCCCTAATTCTGGTGATGCATGCAAGTTTCTTTGATTCCAATGATACATTAATAGTCTTTCCAGTCAAGGAACTCAGTGTTTCAATGAGCGGCAGAGGCGGTGAAGCTTCATTAGTCACAAAGAATAATTTGTATAGGGAGATGACAAGATTTCTTCTTCTCGGATCTCTGTCATCAGAATAGTGATGATGCAATTTATTATAGTTATCATTGATCTACTGAGGTAGCCTTAATTCCATCCAGAAGAGATGGATGTCAGTGTCACAGGGCATTTTGCCAAAAAGTTACCATGACCGCAGACAAAACTCCTATGACAATGAAACACTACCAGCTGCAGGTCTCCAAAGAAGCTGATTGTATTTCAGAGCTGACCATCAAACCTGAGAGCATTTGAGTGTCACATAGGTAGCTATAGTTCTTGTTTCTTGTTCTGATGTCTACCAGCATATGGGAAGGTCTGAGTTGCGACGGCCATGCCATATTTTGGCACCTCGGCCCATATTCGTGTTTTGATAGGAACAATTCCTACCTCTCAATAGTGCACTTAATCTGATATTTTGTTATGTCCAATGACGATATTGACATTTACAGGTGGAGACCAGGAAGGTATGCGTAGCTGCCCAGTTTCCCAGATCCATGCATTACTAGCTGCTCCTGTCCATGTTTATTTGAATTCTGGAACTTATATTCCTGGTTATATGATGTGATAAAAAAGAATAGAAGTCTTTGAATGCAAAGAAAAAATGCAGGACTGGAACAGCCACTTACGCATGAGCTAGAGAAACGTGGAAAGGGGGGAGGAGGTCTTTCTGCCTTTCTTAAGACTTTCAAAATATCAACCTACAAAGGAAGACTTGAAAAATTCCTTGTCTTTTAAGAAAGCATTATTCCTACAAATGTGGGAGGAATAGATGTATTACTTGATTTCGGTATACAGAATAATGTTCCTTCATCTATGCCTACAAATGTGCTCATTGGTATGAAGACAGTGTACCTACATTTATTATGGAAATAAATCCGAGGAAATTTGCTGCGCTAATCTGTACATATAATTGTTAAATAAATTATTTTAAAATGGCGGAGTATAAACACTGTTGACACGCTTTAATGATGTTCCCTAAGCTCTACGTTTAAGATTTGGTGACAGACATGCAATAGGTCTAACTGTGATCAGCTGTCGTTGCTGAATGAGTGGGATATATGTGAATGTATATGTCCCTTAATGAGTGAGATGCACTTGAAAATAAAACCTAGAAGGACGCAGCTCAATATATGAATTTCAAATATGATTTTGTGAATAAAAGTCTTACTTTATGACTATTATTTCTATATAAATGGCATTTAAAGAGCATTTAAGGACTGGTTAGTGGTCATGATTGATTGGCGTATTGATCTGTAGATTAATAACAGCCCCTCCTATTGTTCTGCACATGAATAAGAAATAACACTAGATGTGAGCTTGTGCAAGCAGAAGTTGATTTCTTTAGTATTAACATGACATTTTTTATATTTAGATATCCTATGCATCACATCTGATTTAGAATAGAAAGAGTATTTTTCATGATGTGTTATGCAAGTTCAGTCCAACTGGCAAAGGATAACAGTTTTCTTCTTCTTTTGCGAATAAGGAAACACTTTCAATATCCAGGACTGCTGCAAAAACCATCCACAGCAATGTAGAACAGGGATAAATTCGGCAATCTCATTGGTGCAATTTCTAGGCTTAAAGGTACTCTGTCCTTAATCAAACCTACAACTATATTAACAACAAAGCAACAACGCTAAATTCGTGAAAAGTTATTTTCACTAAACTCTGGTGCGTTTTCTTGTAATTCCAAGATGGCGCAGGAAGCAGATAGTGTTGCTTTAAATTCAAAGAGATACAGATGAGGCAGAGAGATGTCAGAGCTGTGCTTGGGGCAACTAGGCCTGCCTCCTTCAAGGACAGAAGGTATCAGTGGAGAACAGTGCCTTGGCGAAGCCAGGAGACAGCAAGGTGCACTGCTCTTGTTCCCATGAGGCTCATTAACAGGTGTTTTGCTTTATTGGTGTTTGAGCATCTCAAGGCACAGCCAGGCAGCTAATATATCTGCTTATGGTTGGCACTATTTAAAGGAAAACGTTTATAGCCTTTTAACAACAATGATTTAACGATCATATTTTGCCTAATCAACGTGCAATGTATTAGTTTGACTGAACGTTCAACATGCCTTTCAAAAGTTGTCACGTTGCTCCCGACCACAAGGAAGATATGAATTTATGCTTAACACAAGAGGTGCTAGTCACCAGGCAGCTAATATATGTGGAATATATCTGCTTATGGTTGGCACTATTTATAGGAAAACGTTTATAGCCTTTTAACAACAATGATTTAACGATCATATTTTGCCTAATCAATGTGCAATGTATTAGTTTGACTGAACGTTCAACATGCCTTTCAAAAGTTGTCACGTTGCTCCCGACCACAAGGAAGATATGAATTTATGCTTAACACAAGAGGTGCTAGTCACCCTGACATGTAACCATTTTTTACAAGGCAGAGGGTGTGCTTCTTTTATTGATTATATTTTTGTTTCGATTTCACTTAGAAACTGTGTGTCCAGGTTTAGCATTATTTACAGTGCGTTTAGTGATCATAACCCCCTCGCCTTATCCTTGGCGGACGTCTGCGACTATCGCGAGTCATCTGGCATGGGAGGGGGTGGCCAGGTCTACGGATCAGGGCAGGAGGCTACGGTGGACACAGGTTAATGGAGAAGCCTTTTATAAATCCCTGTTAAAAGAAGGAGAACATGTCATTTTAAGGTGCTTAGATCTTGATGTGGAAGGGACAGATTTAGTGGAGGCTTTTAAACAGGTGGCCCAAATAGTTGACTCCTTGATGCGAGCCCCTATGCCCAGTATCATAAGAGATAACCCAGGATGGTTTGATCCACATTGTTCACGCGCTCTCAGAGAGCTGAAAGATGCCCTAAAGACTACCCCAAGAGATAGGGTTTGGGTGTCCGTTTGCCGTAAAAATTATAAGTTAGCTGTCAAGGGACGCAAACGTCAATTGCAAAAACAAGCTTGGGAGGACTTGACAGAGGCAATAACACTTAAAGACTCCATCGCTTTCTGGAGAGTCATAAATAATTCTTGTTTTCAAGAATCGAACCAACCCGGGCTGAGCAATAACATCCTGCCGGAGCAATGGTACGAGCACTTTTATGGGCTGTACAATTACAATCCAAGTGCTGATCTACCCCAAGAATGTAATGGGGAACAGGGTACACCCCCGGTGGAATTCTCACTAAGTGAGGTTAAAAAGGGAATCGAGGGCCTAACTAGGAACAAGGCTCCTGGCCCTGATGGGATTCCACCTGATCTTTTCATAAGTAATGTGGATCTCTGGGCCCCAATCCTGACTAGGGTGATTAATGCAGCAGGTGACAAGGTAATGCCAGCATCTTGGTCTACAGCCACAATCGTCCCCATTTTTAAAAAGGGCAATAAGGACGAACCACAATGTTATCGCCCAATTTCCCTTATCGATGTGTCAGCGAAGGTATTAGGGCGGGTGGTTTTAAGTAGGCTTATGGACTGGGCTGATGAGCATAAGATTATAACTGATGTGCAATTTCGCTTTAGGCCAGGAAAATCTACTACTGACCAATGCCTCAATCTGTACCTCATTGCAGCCAAATACACAGTGGTAAGTCCAGGGACGATGTATTTAGCATTTATGGACTTAACCGCCGCCTTCGACAGAGACAATAGAGGGAAATTGTGGGCATTAATGGACGGGCTTGGCGTGGACACTGGGCTTATTAACATTTTAAAAACTTTGCATTTGAACACCACCGCCACGGTTAGATACTGCCAGGATGGAAGCAAAACAGAACCCTTTACGTGTTCCAGTGGTGTTAGACAGGGTTGCATACTAGCTCCCTTTCTGTTTACGTTATATATAAACGGTCTTGATCGCGCCCTAAGCACTCTTCAAGCTGATACTCCAAGGATAGGTACCCGTGGAATTCCAGTTCTGCTTTATGCAGACGACGCGGTACTACTGGCACGGACTCCCAAAGGTCTGCAGATCCTAATAGACGGGTTTGTTTCCTTTATGGAGAACTTGGACTTGTCTCCCAATTTGGCAAAATCTTATGTCATGGAAGTGGGCAAAAAGGCAGGCAAATCATACAAATACACAATTGGATCTCATTGTCTAGGCAAGGTGCAGTCCTTCTCGTATCTGGGGATTTTATTTGATGGGCGTTTAAATTTTAAACACTTACTAGAGGAGAAGTGCTGCACCATGGCCAAATGCAACGGTTCAATAATGAATTTTGCCCAAAGGTTAGGACGGTGGTCCCCAGAGCAGATTTTGAAACTGTACAGCTCCATGTGCTGTGCCAAAGTGCTGTATGGCAGTGAGGTTTGGGGATTTATTGAGGCGAACCAACTACAAATAGAGGAGAACAAGTATCTTAGGCGCCTGTTAAAAGTTCCTCAGAGCACGTCAGCCCACATTGTACATGAAGAACTGGGTGCCCGTTACATTATGGATAGGTGGGCTGTCAACCCCTAGTTTGCTGGGTAAAGATCTGGTCAAATGAGGAGGCTGCACTAAGTAGGCAGGTTATAGAAGATTGTCTCTCCCTGGACCATGGCCTCAAAATTCCCTGGCTAAAATATGTGAAGGAGTCCCTTGTGAAAGTTGGTTGTGCAGATTTATTCGCTAACCCCTCGGAAATAAGTATACTAGATAGGGCACTGGTCAAGGACCGGTTCTTTAATTATGTAACGTTGCACCGGGAAGACAGAGAGTTACTTAAACCGTCGGTGAAAGAACATTTAGTTGTTAGATCCACCGAGGGCATTGAACCATACCTGTCTTGTATAAGTAGTGCTCATGACAGATTTTTAATGACTCGGTTCAGGCTAAACCTTTTGCACCACATTTTAGCAGAACCAGCAGGGTTCTCACTGCATCCAGAGTTTAAGGGGCCCTGTGGCTGCGACCATAGGTCTCCACAGGACACCCTTCACTTTATTTTATTCTGCCCAATTTATTCTGATCCAAGAAGAGCTTTACTGAGGGGTATTTTAAAAAAAGCCAGATTTAAACAAGCACGGGTGGCACTTTTATTTTTGAAATTGGCCACAGATGCCTTTACACTCTTCTGTATCACGAACTTTTTAAGGACTGCTTTTAGATTAAGGGCCACAAGGGGTTGCGTGAACTAGCCCTGCAGATGGGGTTGCTTTATGAGAGACACGTTATATGCGATGTTTATTTTAATTTTTTAGCTAGATATATTTAATCTGTACCATGTAGATTATAAATTGTTGTATTGTTCCTTTAAAAAAAATGAAGTTTGTACTGTAACCTACGGATATAGTGTTACTTTTATGGTATTTTTATATGCCGAATAAAGGAATTGAATTTGAATTTGAATGAACGTTCAACATGCCTTTCAAAAGTTGTCACGTTGCTCCCGACCACAAGGAAGATATGAATTTATGCTTAACACAAGAGGTGCTAGTCACCCTGACATGTAACCATTTTTTACATTTTTAAATGCAGCATAATACAGAAAAAGGCAACCAGACAAATAGGAACATTACTTTCCAGCCAACTTTGAAGGTAGCTGGCAGTTCACATGCACCAGTTCCATAAAATGGATGTACTTTCAATAAAATATATTGGCTCATTTAGGACTTGGTGGGCGGCCTGGCGTATTTCAGAAGTGCGGACGTAATGACCACTGCTGCCATCAGTACCAGCAATGGCCCAGCCAACGGAAACATGATAGACCCGCTGACTATGAATACAACGGACAGGCTGTCAGTGTTAGGTTTCCACCATCAGGACCAGCGATGGCCCAGCCGACGGAAACATGATGGACCCGCCGACTATGAAAACAGAAGGCAGGCTGTCAGTGTTAGGTTTCCACCATCAGGACCAGCGATGACTCAGCCGACGGAAACATGATGGACCCGCTGACTTTGAATACAACGGACAGGCTGTCAGTGTTAGGTTTCCACCATCAGTACCAGCGATGGCCCAGCCGGTGGAAAAATGATGAACTGCCGGACTCTAAATAAAGGGGACAGGCTGTCAGTGTTAGGTTTCCACCATCAGTACCAGCAATGGCCCAGCCGACGGAAACATGATGGACCCGCGGACTACGAATACAGCGGGCAGGCTGTCAGTGTTAGGTTTCCACCATCAGGACCAGCGATGGCCCAGCGGACGGAAACATGATGGACCCACCGACTATGAATACAGTGTGCAGGCGGTCAATATTAGGTTTTCACCATCAGTACCAGCGATGGCCCAGCCAGCGGAAACATGAAGGACCCGCTGACTTTGAATACAATGGACAGGCTGTCAGTGTTAGGTTTCCACCATCAGGACCAGCGATGGCCCAGCCGACGGAAACATGATGGACCCACCGACTATGAATACAGAGGGCAGGCTGTCAGTGTTAGGTTTCCACCATCAGTACCAGCGATGGCCAAGCCGACGGAAACATGATGAACTGCCGGACTCTAAATACAGCGGGCAGGCTGTCAGTGTTAGGTTTCCACCATCGGTACCAGCAATGGCCCAGCCGATGGAAACATGATGGACTCGCCAACTATAAATACAGCGGGCAGGCTGTCAGTGTTAGGTTTCCACCATCAGGACCAGCGATGACCCAGCCGACGGAAACATGATGGACCCGCCGACTTCGAATATAACGGACAGGCTGTCAGTGTTAGGTTTCCACCATCAGTACCAGCGATGGCCCAACCGGTGGAACCATGATGAACTGCCAGACTCTAAATACAGAAGGCAGGCTGTCAGTGTTAGGTTTCCACCATCAGAACCGGCGATGGCCCAGCCGGCGGAAACATAATGTACTGCCCGATTCTAAATACAGCGGGCAGGCTGTCAGTTTGTCAGACAGGGTACTCTGCCATATTTGTGGCGAGTGCCATGTCCACTAACTTCTAAATCTGACCCATAGTCCTTATTGATATACACTAGAAAGCCACTCCCAGTGCTTAATTTGAGCCTGTGGTTTTCGGGGCTCGGCACCGGCACATAATTATCGGCACCGGCACTTATGACAGTCTGACACATGGCGACGCTGTTCGGGCAATTTCGAGATGGGCACAACAACAGTTGTTTATAAATGCAGTGTGCATCACAAATGACTAATAAAAGCAGCCCAAGCCATTCTCATAGTTGTTGTGGTGTGCAATAGTCTGAATTGTCATACTTGCAGCAGTGTGATGGTTAGTATTTGTGTAGGTGCTGTCATTGGCAGCACTGGCAGGGACAATGGGTGGTGCAAGCTGCAGTGGCCTCCTGACTAGAGCCCTGGCACTGATGATTTTACAAATTAAGCACTGGCACTCCCCTGGTACATTTTACCAGTGTGATGTGTGCATGGTGAAATGTTTGGACCTCTAAACAGAACACAGAAGGGCTGAGGCAGAGATATGCGCCTCACATCATACAGGAGTCAGAAATCAAGATGCAGAAAAGGCAAACAGTTAAGGGGTTGATGACAGAACAAGTGGTTTATAACACAGATGAAGAGGGCACTCTCTAAAACTGTCTGTAAAGAAGGAAACAATACATGGCCACCATTTGCATAAACTGACATCACAATATATCGCCCATATTTAGTTATTAAACCAGATATGGCTTGTTTCCGGTCTAGGGACGATCTAGCCTGGCAGTTCGGACTGGACTGTTCCCATGGGGAGCAGGGTCAAGACAGATTTGCATATGGCTGGGTCCAAACTGGAATGGCGTGGTGAGCAAAAAAACAATGGATCTCTGTACTGGGGTGAATGTTTGACAATGTTCAGCATTCCGTCCTTCTTTTTTTGTGTTGCTATAGATAAATGCCTAGCCAGGTAACTGTGGGCAGCAGAGGTAAACAAACACAGGAGTGTGTACCTCCAGCCACTCCTATATTATCAGCACGAGGCGCGCGGTAAAGCCTCGTGGAAGGACAGACTCATCAGGCCGAGCTTGCCCAACAAGCATCAGGCTTCCTCCGAGACTCTCTGACAGCTCAAAGGGATGATGAGGTGGATAAATTCGGAGACATAATTGCTGAGACAGACCACAAAATTGCAGAGTTATTAAAAGGATATAAAAAGTAGAGGGCATTTAGCTGAAGCTCGCAAAACACAAGACAGCCGCCAGGAGAGGTGTCCAGGGGGAGAGACAGGAGAATAGTGATGGTTTAACCCCACGAGCAGAGACTTACTTAGAGAAGATCTTCACAATGCGCTAAGAAGCCCTAAGGAAAAAGAGCATGCAGGACATAGAGACATCATTAAGGAAGCCTAAGGCCAAATGTGCCCAAGTGAAAGGAGAACATGAAGGGTGGTATTTGTCTCACACTGGTCTATAGGTGATTGCACCAGAATGAAGAAGTCAGCACAAAACATTGAACAGAAAAGGAAGGGGTTCATTTCAAAGCTTGTCGCTGTTTGAAAGGATGTCCTTCGAATGGTATAAAAATAATCAAGTAAAATAACATTTGTATATTGTTCCAAGATGGCCACCAGCCACTATCTGCTTTACTAATGCTTGCGCAGCAAATCTACAAGCATTGGCAAATCCAATAGTGGCTTCAGCAGGCAGCAGACAGAGGCTCAGCAGGGAAGGCAGAGGCTTGAGAGGCAGAGAAGGAGGCAAGAAAGATACTGAGCAGCGAGAATGCGCAACAGAGTAGGAGGGGGCAAAGAGATGAAGAAGTGGCAAAGGGAGGCTGAGAGTCAATAAAGAGGCAATGTGTAGGAGTATATACCATGGATGACTATGCAGCTGGTGGAGAGATGTAGTGAGAAGGAAACAGAGAGAGAAAGAGAAGAAGAAACTGGACAACAACTTCCATTGGGTGCTGAAGCTCGAAAGGCAGAGAAAAATGCAAAAAAGAAAAATGGCTCACAGCAGAAGTTGAGAAAAGATACACTCAACCCATCAAAAAGCGGGGTGCAATATAAATATACGAGGGGGAGAAAAAACACACAAAAGGGAGGAAAGCAATCGTATCAGCATCAGCTACCTGAAATAGACAATAAAGTCAGCCAGTCAGAAGTAAGGGCCAAAGCCCATTCAAGTATATGTTAAAGTATAGATTTGCTAAAAGCAGAAGACGCCGGAGGAGATGCGTTCTCACTCAAGAGACAAGTACTAATTAATTTCCAGAAGAAAATTGGCCTCCATCATTTAAAAGACAGACAGGCATCTTGATCCTAGAAGAGCCATCAACCATAGCTAAATATGAAGAGAGTGAAGGTGTTAGACTTGGCATCTTTGGCGTGGTTTCCCCAGACTTTTTGCCTCTACTGCCTGTATTTTTGAAGCTGTGCTGGATTTCGTTTTTGCTGGCTTAGATGCTTTGGGCACTTTGCCACTGCTGATCAGTGTTAAAGTGCAAGTGCTCCATGTGTAAATTGTTGTTACAATTCGTTGTCCCGGATTGGCATATTTGGTTTACTGGTAATTCCCTAGTAAAGTGCACTGAAGTGTGCCAGGGCCTGTAAATCAAATGCTACTAGTGGGCCTGCAGCACTGATTGTGCCACCCACATGAGTAGCTCTGAAAAGGTAACTCAGGCCTGCCACTGCAGTGTCTGTGCGCAGTTAACTGCCATGTTGACTTGGCATGTGCACCTACTTGCCTCGCCTAAACCTTCCCTTTTCTTACATGTAAGGCACCACTATGGTAGGCCCAAGGTACCCCCCTGGGCAGGGTGCAGTGTATGTGAAAAGTAGGACATGTACTGGTTTGTGTGACATGTCCTGATAGTGAAATACTGCCAATTTCGTTTTTCACTATTGAAATGCTATCTTTCCCCATGGGACAGAATAGGAGTTTATTCATAACATTTTATAAATATAACTTCCCATTGGAACAAGATAGAGAAATAATGTTTAGGCTCTCTGAACTCAGAATTTGTCTAAATCTAAATCCGTATTTGTAAACCGCGAACTACTCACCCTTACGGGTCTCAAGGCGCTGGGGGCCGTCGTGGAAATTAAGTGAGCTATTGCCCAGAGTCACATGGTGCTGAGCTGGGCTGCCGCCGGAGCCGGGGATCGAACCGTGAGCCCTGTGCTCCGAAGTCAGCTGCCCTGGCCGCTAACACATCTTTTAGTAAAGATAGTTTTTAAATTGTGTGTTTGAAAATGCCACTTTTAGAAAGTAGGCATTTTCTTGTTTAACCATTCTGGGTGCCTCTGCCTGTTTGTGTTTTGACTGTCTGTTATGTTATGTTAATTAATTTTGTAAGGCGCACAGCTACCCAACAAGGTTTCCCGGCGCCAGCCTGAAAAGAACAAAAGAAAAACAGAAAATTATTGATTGAACAGCCACGTTTTCAAACATTTGCGGAAGTTCCCGTAAACAGTTTCGTTGCGAAGTGGCAAGGGAAGAGAATTCCACAAAGAAGGACCTAGACAAGCAAAAGATCGGCCACCCATCCGTGACAGTCTGATCCTGGGAACCGAAAATTTAGCCTGGGTAGTCGACCGAAGAGGGCATGAGGGTAAGTAAAGGTGGACCAAAGCTTGCAGGTACTGAGGAGCCGAGCCAGATTTGATCTTAAACATATAGCTCAAAGCTTTGAATAAAATCCGGTTCTCTACCCTTAGCCAATGGAGTTCACGCAGAGAGCCAGAGATGGAGGCAGCTCTGGGAACCTGGCATAGCAATCTGGCAGCAGCATTCTGCACCACCTGTAGTTTACGTATCACATCCTTATTAACCCCCAGATACAGAATGTTTCCGTAATCCAGTCTAGAGGTAACAAGAGCCTGGACTACGGTTCTCTGGGTAGGACAGGGCAACATCCAGATGATTTTCTTAAGCCATTTCAGGATGGTGAAACAGGTGGCGGCCAACTTCACGGCTTGTTGCCTCATTGATAACTGGTCATCAATGATAAAGCCTAGATTGCGGACTTGGTGGGTGGGCTGGGGTAGAGCGCCCATTTCAGCAGGCCAATGTCGGGGACCCCAAAGATCTTTATTTTTTCCCAGAATCAGAACCTCCGTTTTTTCTCAATTAAGCTTAAGAAAATTGGCTTGCATCCAAGATGCAATTTTCCTCAGCCCGGACTGGAGAGCAGAGGACGTAGACACCCTTTCGGCAGAGAGAGTAAAGATAATCTGGGTGTCGTCCGCGTAGGAGAACAGGGACAACCCGGCTTCTTCTGCAATCTCTGCCAGAGGTTTAACGTAAACATTAAACAGTAGCGGGCTAAGGATAGAGCCCTGTGGTACCCCATAAGGAGACAAGTGAGTTTTGGAGCTAGCCGTAGAAGAAAAAACCTGGAACGTACGGTCGGTAAGAAAAGAAGCAAGCCAGTTGAGTGCCGGGCCAACAACGTCCAGAGATTGCAAGGCTTTCAATAACACGGTGTGAGACACTGTGTCGAAAGCAACACTAAAATCAAGTAATATGAGGGCCACCGTATCCCCAGTGTCCAAACGGTGCCGCAACATTTCTGTAACTCCAAGAAGAGTAGTTTCAGTCGAAAAACGGGCTCTGAAGCCAGATTGAGAGGGGTGTAAAAAGTTTTGGGTTTCCACAAAATGGGACAACTGTAAATTGATGTGTTTTTCCAAAATTTTGGAAAAAGCAGGAAGTAATGAAATGGGCCGAAAATTAGAAAGCTGGACAGGTCTGGTTTTGGAGTGACAGGGGCTGGGGATGTGCATTTACTGTAGACAGCCACTGGGGGGGTTGAGGTGTGCCTGGCCCTTACTGAATGACTCAGAGCTGGGCTGATTAGACCCTGGCTGAATTTAGAGTAGTGGGAGGACAATTCCTTGTACCTTGGGCCTACCATAGGGGTGCCTTACATGTAAGGGCCTGTCTCCCTTGCACAATGCGGTCTCCAACCCCCTGAGGTCATGCTGCACCAGTGACAACAGAACTGGTTTGGACTGGGCTCAGAGACCTTTGCACAAAGAGAACAAAGACAATTTGGAGTATAAGTATTAGACCTAAAACCCCTGAACTTTAGACTACTTCTGGAATCAAGAGGAACCTTTGCCAAGGAGAAGAGCTGGAGAAACTGAGGAGAAGTACTGCCCCTTTGCTCTGTCTCTGGGGTTGGCCTGCAGTAGCTGTTTCTGCCAAGGAAAGGAGAAGGACTTTGCTGTGTCCCCTGCTTAAGGAAGATCTCTAAGGGCTTGAGTAGAGCTTACTTCCTGTTTGTTTTGAAGTCTCAGGGACACAAAGACTTCAGCCCCAGCTCCCCTGAACTTCCTTGCCACTTCAACTCTGCAGTTATATCTTTGTACTAACCTACTTATCCACCATTCAGAACAATTTTACTTAATTATTCCACACTCATGTGAAAACACTGCATTGAAGCCTATATTCACCCAAAGATGCCCAAAATTGAAGAGCCACCTCAAGCGGGGAAGTAGAAAATGTGCTTCTCAGCCAAATGAAACAAAATACACACACATTCAAGTAATGGATCCATGCCTGGGTTGAACTAGCCACCATCCAATATGAACTATTACTAAACAGTACATTTGAGCACTCTCCCTTAGTTGCTTGCTACTCAGAATGATTCATCATAAAACAATAGCAATCACATCCAAACACAATGTCCATAGAACATCTGGATTCCAGCATTGAGACTCCCAGAACTGTAATGTGCTTTAATGTATTCCCAGACACTGATAGCGATATGGCCATCACTGTCCCACAAGTGGGAGAAAGTGAGATACAAATGCGCATAAAGTATCCTGTGCTGTGAGAACTGTGCATCAAGAAAACCAATTAGGTGAAGCTCACTGTGTGGACCTTGTGGATAAAACCTGCTGGATTTTTCCCCATCCGGAGCCTTTCTATTTTTTCCCCTGGTTCACTAATGGCTCTTATGAAACTGCAAAAAAAACATTGGACAGTAGATGTGAACAGCACCTTGTAAAGGCAAAGTACCTTTCGGTACCATCCAACATCTACTTGCTGATGGCCCCTTGATCTTATTCTGATAGACAAATCCAATAACTGGAATTAGAAAAGATTTAAAGCTCTTTAAAATACTCCTACAGACTTACATGGAATACCAACAACTTCCATTATAATGGCTGCTCTAATCACCTTAATAATTTAATGATTGAGTCTATTTCTATTTTTGCTTCTCCACTTTTTTACCCCAGGCCTTTCAGTGGTACATTTCCAATTTTACCCATTTTTTATCTTCCTTTGTTTTGAACTCTTAACAGTGCTGCATCCCTCAGATCCCCTGGTGGAGGTACACCTTTGTATTCTTAGCTTCCTCTAGCGCCAACAGTGTGCCACAGATGCCCTTGGTCCGCCTCTTGTGAGCAGAGGAACAGTGTGTTATGTGAGTGTGACTCACTTGTGTTACCTCTCTAGTCTCTCTCCCACTTCGATTAGGCCTGTCCATTTAGAGAGACAAGACGATTTATAGATGGCTCTCCCTTTGCAATCTGGGTCGTGACTTACAATAATCATTCCTCATGGCTAAACAGACTCGACCAACAGTGTGCCACTGTGTTCCTCGTGTCTCCTATATTGTTCTAAACCCATACAGACCCACAAGGAGACCTGATTATTCATCTCCCTCATCAACCTTAATTCAACAGAAATGCCAGGAGAAGCAGAAACTACATCATGCACCCTTTGGCCTCCACAATGGCATCACAGGATAATCCATCGCCCCAACAATAGTCCCTCAACAGTGCGCCAGTGCACCAACAGAAAGTTAACAGAGCCCTAACGTGTGTTTGTAGGAGTCATGTCTTCCTTACCTTCCTTAATCTATCTATCTATCTATCTATCTATCTATCTATCTATCTATCTATCTATCTATCACTGAAAACAACTAAGGTTAAAGTAACATTATAGTTGGGTGAATTTGTCAATGACAATATTAACATTTTGAACTAAACAAAAACACAGAAATTCACCAATTATAGTTAGCAGCACTAACTATAACTTGTACCCCATCATGCCCTGCTTATGACCTCACGTGACATCACTTATGACATGTTCTATGACAACATTTATGACATCGCTGAAGACAGCTCAAATGACATCATTGATAACATCACTGATGACATCATCCAAGCTTCGTTTTCCAGCATATTGCTCTATAAATTACTATGGCATTAGAGGCAAAATAGCTCAGGAGACTATCAGTCATCATTATAGCCACCACAGATAACATAACATAAAATAACATAACATAACAGAACTTGTATTTGTAAAGCGCATGTGCACGCAGAAGGGCATCTTGGTGCTGAATAACAGATGTTTATTCTTACCCAATTCAATGGTACTCATTTTATTGACCTCAGAAAGATTAAAAGCTCAGTGAACCAGACGGGATTTGAACCTGCGACCATGAGATCTCATTTCATTTCAAATAACTTTATTTCGGCTTAAGCCATAAAAGTGAGAAAATAAATAAATAAATGCAGATCATACATAAGCACAATAAAGTTATCAAGATAGTCAGTACAGAACCTATCCACGTCCTTAATTACAAAGTCAATAAATCGCTACAATAAAATTAGTGATACAAAATTCACACTGTAAAGTAGAATAAAACCATTATAAAAATATACACTAGTCAACACCTTAAAATCACTTAGGTGCATTGATAGCCCTCTTTTTAGCCCACATCAAGCCCAGGAATTTTGCAACTGCACAGAGGAAGATTGAATCAGTACACAGTATTCTTAAGGCAATCATATGGCTTGAGGTATCCAGCAACCTACACACTGGCGCAATCCAGAAAGAACAACACATGGTGTATGCTGCGCACACAAATAATGCGGGATAGTTTCCTTTTGGCCTACGCAAAATGGACACTAGTCACACCTTTCCATTGCACAGTGAGCGCTATGAGAGGGAGTGTAACCACTCTAAACAGGTGGTAGAGCTTCCTATCTAAAGGGACTGTAACCAAATCCCAGTGCTGCTCTAGTGCATATGTGGACTTCAAATTACGTCCCCAACCACACGTTCTTCCTGCTGATGGGAGTAGGTGCGATAATATTTTTTCAACATATCTTTTGATGGTATCTTCTCGACCTCAGGAAGGAGACCTAAGTCACCAAGGCCAATTGCCTTCAAAAGCTGCCTCACTGAGGACAGCCAAGGATCTTTGTTAGCTTTATCCAACTTAATTAACTCCTCTAAGACCGCTGCATAGTGCCCCAATTCCGGCGTGGCCCAGACCCTACCCCAATATAGGAGGGGTCGCAAATGGGCTTTGGGAATTTCTTTTCTCATGCCCAAATCCATAAATAGAGGATGCAAGGGGGTGCTGATTGGAAGCGAAACCAGTTCTTTAATAAATTTATTCTCTGATTTTACCAGGCCATTGATGTCGCCAAACCCCCAGAGCTCAGCCCCATACATAGCAGCTATTAAAGCTTTTGCTTTGTAGATTTTCAGAGCAGGTGCAACAGACCTAGTATGAGAACCACAATGTTCTTTTAGGATTACTCCAGATCTCTGCCTGTGCTTTATGGCTGTAACATCAAAATGCTGGTCTCAGGATAGTTTTGGTGAGAGTTTAATACTCAAATGTGTAAATGAGTCCACCTGTTCTAATAAGTCAAACCCAGGCCCCTATAGTGGCTGCATTAGTCCATTTAGCCACCAGACCTGGATGATACAACTGCCTCTGGTGTAGAAAGCATGCATTATGTGCATCACTGACCCTATACCATACACTTTACTGCTAGCATAGTTCACATTAACAATCAAAGTCACAGATATATAAGAACGGATTTTTAATAAAGAGCCTTAAATAGCAGTAGATAAACAGAAGGTTGATACTGAAATTTGCAAATTTCCATATTAATGCATTGATTTGTCTTCTGCGGGTGTTCATATCACTGAAACCTGGCAGGTATTCAAGCATGAGTGCTTTTTTATTGGTTAAATAAATGTAGAAATATACCAGTTTCAGCTTCATTTTTTTCACAAAACTCAAAATAAATATGGACAAATACATATAAAATGAGCAAAAAATAAATATGGATAAACACAGAGGGAAATGTCAAAAAAATAAACACCATAAAACTGGGAGTCCTAGTTAAAATACAACTCATGACAGAGTGTAAACTACTGCCTGGAGCCTTTAAGCGGTAAAAGTTCCACCATGGCAGGAAAATAACTAACAATAAACCCCGTGGGGGAAGAAACCTGACCAAAGCAGAGATCATTATACACGCTTTGCAATGACCTCCAGGAGGTTAATAATCTTTGGCTTGGTTTCATCTTCCACTCATTCTATGGGGGCTGTCGGAAATGATTCGAGTTCGGTGAAAATGAGTGTGTGTATTAGTCACAATTGGCATTCCCGAAGAAGACCTGTTTTTAACGGTTTTGGGGCATTACTGCAGTGTTTCAACCAGTTTTAGTTTATCCAATACATGTGTCTTATCCAGTGCTTAATCTGAGCTGGTGGTTTCCGGTACTGAGCACCGGCACTGAATTGTCATCACTAGCACTTAATCGTCAACACTGGCGCTTATGACAGCGTGCCACATGGTGGCGCTGTTGATATAATTTGGAGATGAGAACAACAATAGTTATTTATTAGTACAATATAAATTAAAAATGACTAATACATGCTGCCCAAGCCGTTCTTATAGCTTGGGATACCTGGAATCGTCTGAATTAAATTGCATTTGTAGATTTATATAGTGCGGCACACGTGAGGGTATGCAGGCCCTGTCCATGGGCACGTGGAGATTAAGTGATTTGCCCAGAATCACAGGGGCAAATTTACAAGCCCCTCACGCCGCAGTTGCGTCACTTTTGTGACGCAGCGGTGGCGTAAAGCTAGAGCCATGCTGCGACGGATTTACAACGTGACGCATCTAGGGAGATGCGTCACGTTGTAAAGCTCTGCGCCATATGAAACCTGCATCAGGTTTCATGTGGGCGTTCCTGCGCAGGGTGGGCGTTCCGGCGCAAGAACGCCTTGGAAAAGTGCCTGAGTGAAATCTACAAGATTTCACTCAGTCACTTTTCCGACGCCGCTGCGTCAAACCTTGCGCCTGCTTGAAGCAGGCGTAAGGCGTGACGCACCATGTTGCAGATAGGCCGGGTTGGCACAGTGTTGGAGTTGCGTCGCGCCCGCGACACGACTTCAGCACTGCGCCAACCTTACGCCGGCAGATGCGACACGCATCTGCCTTATCTTGCGCCATCCGTGGTGGCGCAAGGATAGCATTGCGTGTCGCACGTTTCCTGGCGCATCCCTGCTGATTTGCAGGGATGCGCCAGGACTCGTAAATCTGCCCCCCCAGGATGGTGATCCGACGCCAGACTTGAACCCAGATCCCCAGCTCCCGAGTCGTCAGCTCTCGCCACTGCGCCCCATCCTCGCCACACCTGCAGGAGTGTGATGGTTAATAGTTGTGAGGTTACTGGCAGTGGCGGGGGCAATGCATGGAGCAAGCTGCAGGGCCCTCCTAATGTGGGCCATGGCACCTATTGTTTTTACGAATTCAGCACTGGCTCTTACCCCCACCCCCCCTCTCCCCTGCTCCCACCTCCCCCTCAACTTATGTATGACTCACGCCCTGGTCACCAGCAGACTCGACTACGGCAACGCACTCTACGCCGGAATAAACAAAAACCTCACCCGCAAACTACAGAACATCCAGAACGCCGCCGCAAGACTGGTCCTCAACCTGCCAAAACACTGCCACATCTCCCAGCACCTGCGCACACTCCACTGGCTCCCTGTCGAGGCGAGAATCACCTTTAAGATGCTCACCCACGCACACAAGGCCCTCCACGGCACCGGACCAGCATACCTGAACAGCCAAATCAAATTCCACGCACCCCAAAGGACCCTACGAACAGCCCAGCTCTCCTACGCCGTGGTCCCCCGCACCAGAAAGACCAGATCGGGAGGCCGCTCCTTCTCCTTCCTCGCGGCCAAATCATGGAACGCCCTTCCGCTCCACCTCAGACAGACAACATCGCTCCCCATCTTCGCAAGATACCTCAAAACCTGGCTCTTCGACAGACCCCTTCCTTGATGGATGGAACCTGCACCCCCACCCCTAGCGCCTTGAGACCCTTACGGGTGAGTAGTCGCGCTTTAACAAACCCCTGATTGATTGATTGATTGATGTTTTATTTTGTCGTCTGGAGTATGCGCATCTCTTTTTCTAGCCACGGCTGGCACGCCTGCCCCTTCCCTTTCATTGCAATAGCACACTCCTTTGAGCGTGGTAATTTCTGATTCCATCCAGATGTCTGCCATTCAAGGGCTCGTTCATCAAGGAAAAAATTGAGGCATTCTAAAAGTGCGGATGCGGCAGCTTTTAGGCTGCCGCACAATTTTCTATCCATTTTTGCAATTTCCTGTCTTTGCAAAGGACAGTTTTCCACTGAATGTGCTGCTTGGGAGGCGGCGCTAATCTAGAGATAAGAGGCCCAGGCACCTGTGCATCGCATGATTGGGAAGGTAAGGCCCCTGGTCACTAAAGCCAGTATGTGGGGTAGGTGGGGAAGCACGTGTAACCCCCCGCCTCCCCCCGTACTCTCTTGACGAAGCAATATTTCTACCATATTCAGAGTGCATTTTTGAAATCCATCCAGCTGATCTCATCTGCGCCTTATTTCTGCCACGTTTGTACACTGGAGCAGCGAGTATATGCCCCCTCCACCCCCGCACCTTATGTAAAGTCCTTCACAAATAAAAACTAACGAAAAAAATATTGAGGATGAGAAAGAGATAGTAACTTTGAGAGGGAAGGGAATGAGACCTTATTCTGCAGTTTCATGTAAATATCTGTAGCGCGTTGTCCAGGGCGGGTCCTCAAGTATTTGCTGCCCTGAGCGAAAATGCCCAAGTATGCCCTACCACCCAACCCCTACATACATACATACACACACATCTATTGTATATTATATGTATATTTTTCACACTTAAAACAACGCGTGACCTTAGTGAATGACACTGAGTAAATTAAATTAACTACTTGTATACTTTTTGTTTTTAAAGGTCGTTTTTTGTGTGCTCTTTTTCAGCAATTCATTTTAGTCACTCTGTGTTTCAACCTGTTGTGACTTGGGTCTTGGTGGATAGGATGTGGTCCACGTGCAGTATGTCCCTATGGCCACAGAAGGCTGAGGAGTGAGGGATAATGGGGGTGCCCTTTGGAAACATGTATTGATGCTAAAAAATATACATTGCCCTCATCACCACAGGTACCTCAATTCGGTGGCAGCGAGTAGCCTGTTGTCCCAGAGCAAGCCCCTACAGCCTGGTTGTCTAGGAGCAACCTCCAGATGCTCGAGGACAAGGAAGGGCTCTGTCTCTCAAAGAAGATCGGCTTTTGTTCTGTGGCTCCTCTTTGCAGGTTGTGAACTTTTGTCATCGGCCTAGAAAGTAATCTGCGAGCATCTTCACACCCACACAGCTGCTACTCCTGCCGTTCCAGGTTACGTGCTCTTACAGTGTTCATTTTTTCTCACTCTGAGTACTTCCTCAGCACATCACTGCATTTCCACCCCTCCCCCTCCCTGCAGTCTGCTGCCAGGCCTCTCAGATCTCCCTTATTATCCTGGCAGGTTCCCCCCTCTTTGTTCATCTCTAGGCCGCCTTCCAATTGATCTAGGAGCCCCTTGAAAACATTTCACTCACTCTTAAAAAGCAGTGAAGGCAGAGGCTGCCACGTGATTTGTTTGAGGAAATATCCCTAAATCCCAGGCTATTTATCAAAGGCTACCCAGGCGTATCCTTCTCTGGCAGGCTGTTGTGCAGGAGGAAGGAGGGTGGGTGTACACAGCACATGGCAGCCCGGGAGGGCAGTGGCCAATTATGTTCCTCACCAGAGCATCCTCCAAGGAATCATTAGAAATGTCAGTAGGTGAGGAGGGGGGAAGGGCAGCACCAGAAGCCATGCCAACAAAGCGAAATACCCCAAAGCCAAGGGTTAAACTGGCTACTAAATATGTGGTGATCTTCTGGCCGTATGTGAGAGAGAGAAGGTTTGACAGATTGCATAAAATGTCGATCCACCCACAAGCGACGACCGCAGCAATTGCAATTGGGATAGAGGATTAACGCATGCCACCCCCGCAGAAGGTGATGAGGAGTCCCTCATATCTCACAAATATTAATTCGCTGGATGGGGGCCCCCTGGAGCGCTGGGTGACCCCATAGGTGTTGGGGGCCATAGCTACCCCCCTGGATCGGTAGCACACAAGATCCAGCTTTTGCACCAGAGTCATATGAAATCACCTTTGTTTTCAAATTTAGCCGTCAGCAACCCTATCAGACCACACAGGGATTTCGAAATGGGACCATGAATGCACTGTTAACCTCTGACCCGGTTTTGTAAAGCAGGCTTCACGGTGTACTCTTACGAAGGAACACAACGGTTGAAGTGTGGCATTGTGGTTGATTGGCCTCCGGCATGTGTGTGGTGTGCAGCTGGGACTGTTGTGGCACTGTTGTACTCAACACTGCCCAAAGTAGTTAGTGAATGCCTGTTAGAAATGGGGGTCTCTAGTTGGCAGAGGTAGATACCTTTGTCCAAATAGGGACCCTTGCTTCTAGTCAGGGTAAGTGGGATACACTCCTAAAATAACTCCTGCTCACCCCCTTGGTAGCTTGGCATGAGCAGACAGGCTTATCTCAGAGGCAGTGTGTAAAGCATTTGTGAACACATACAGTAATACAATGAAAACACTACAAATTGACACCACACCAGTTTAGAAAAATAAGTAATCTTTATCTAAATCAAAACTATACCAAACAACAAAAATACACACTACAGTAATACAAATATGACTTTCAGATGGTAGAAATAGTTCAGTTCAAAGCAAATTGCAGATGCGACACTTTTCTGACAAAGTACCTGGGATGCGTCACGCAAACAAACAAATCGGGCTGCAGGGAAGGTGATGCGTCGGTTCCTTACACTCAGGGAAGGTGATGCGTCGGTTCCTTGCTTCGGGGGAGGTGATGCATTGGTTCCTTACTGCAGCGCAGGGGAGGTGATGCATTGGTTCCTTATTGAAGAGGAAGTGATGCATCGGTTTGTTACTGCGTGGGGAGGTGATGCATCGGTTTCTTACTGCGTCCCCCAACGATGCGACAGACTTGGCGCCTTGATGTGCTGCGACGATCCGGTGAGGATGCGTGAACTCATGCAGCCGCACAGCAGGCCTTGCGTCGCACTCGGTGCGGTGATCTCGGACTTCGTAGATTGGTGCACTAGATGCGGCGTGCAGCGATTTCTCAAGCCGCGGCAGGCGCTGCGACGGTTTTCTTCGGCGATGCGTTGGTAACAGGTGCGTATGCGTCTCGCTTCTTCGAAGTTGCGTCGATTTTCCAGCTCCCAGCGGAAAACAGTCTCTAGAGGTCCAGAACAGCAGCAGGCACCTCTTTGCAGATTAGAATTCCCAGCAAGGAAACTCAGGGGAGCTGGTGGTGAAGTCTTGGTGTCCCAGAGACTTCAGAGCAGGAGGCAAGCTCAGTTTCAAGCCCTTGGAGATCTTCTTTCTAGCAGGTGACAAAGCAAACAGCAAAGTCCTTTTTTCCCTTCCTTGGCAGCAAGTAGCCACTGCAGGCCAACCCCAGACAGCAAACAACACAGGGGCAGTATTCCTCCTCAACTACTCCGGCTCTTCTCCTTGGCAAATGTTCCTCTTGATTCCCAGAAGTGATCTAAAAGTCTGGGTCTCTCTTTTTATACAGTAAAATCCTTTGTTCTCTGGTGGCAGAGAATCCCTGTGCTCAGTAAAAACCAGTTCAGTCCTCTCTGGTGCAGCTTCCTGACCGGAGGTGGAGACAGCATTGTCCTTGGCAGACCAGGCCCATTCAGGTGAAATGAAATCTCCTCCCCCTACTCTAAATGCAGCCCAGGTCTATTCAGCCCAGCCATGACTCATCAGACTTCTGGAGCCACTGTCCCTCTCAAGCCCCTGTCATCCAAAATCCAGACATGCAATACACAAACCAAGCAGAGGCACACTAGATGGTTAGGCAAGAAAATACCTACTTTCTAAAAGTGGTATTTTCAAAACACAGAATGTAAAAATCACCCTCACTAAAAGATGCATCTTTAAATTCCGAGTTCAGGCATACTAAACTTTATTTTTCTACCTTGTTCCCAGGGCCAGTTATGTTTATAAGATGTTATAAACAAACTCCCCATTCTGTCCTATGGGAACAGGTAGCCTTGCAATAGTGAAAAACGAAATTGGCAGTATTTCACTATCAGGACATGCCACACACATCAGGGCATGTCCTACCTTTCACATACAATGCACCCTGCCCACAGGGGTACCTTAGGCCTACCTTAGGGGTGACTAATATGTAGAAAAGGGAAGGTTTAGGGATTGGCAAGTGAGTGCATTTGCCAAGTCGACATGGCAGTCCCAGACTGCACACAGGCTCTGCAATAGCAGGCCAGAGTTACATTTTACAAGCTGCTTCTGTGCGTGGCACAATCAGTGCTGCAGCCCACTAGCAGCATTTGATTTACAGGCCCTGGGCACACACAGTGCACTATACTAGGGTCTGACAAGTAAATCAAATATGCCAATCATGGAATCACTAATCCATAACAACAATTTACAAAGGGAGCACTTGCACTTTGGCACTGAACAGCAGTGGCAAAGTGCCCAAAGCCTCTAGACCATCAAAACAGAGTCCAGCACACAGCAAAAACATGTGAGGCAAAGGCAAAAATGCAGGGGAGACCCACGCCGATGGTGCCAGGTCTAACAATGCCTATGAGGGAAGAGCTGAGTATGGTGTGTGAGGTTTGTGCTGTGGCAAGTGCAAAGGGAAGCCACTGTGAACTTTGTGTACATGCATATTGTTGGAATGGCATGGTTGCGAACCACCATGACCCCATGCATAATACTATAAGTTTAAAAACTACAATTAGTAAAGGCAGTGTCTGTCAAAGTACCCTTACTGATTAATGGCTTACATGAGTACCTGATGACCTTTAATACTCTCTGCCAGCATCAATCCTGGCAGTCAGGAGCTCCTGTGCCTTCTAAGTTTCAAATCACATCTGCACATTGGGGTAGACATCTAGGATTGCATGTATCTGCTGCAGAAATGGTGTGATGTTCATATGGGGGAGGGGAGAGGTGGCTACGACCACTCATTTATTATTCTTTCTTTCAAAGTTTATTATTTTTGTGACCCCGCAGCCCCTGCAGACTCCCCTGGTGGGAGCCAGCCACTTTTTCTTTTTTGGTAGGTGCCCACCTGGGGTACCCACATCCATGTACTTCATTGGGGCCTGTGGGGGAAGCCTCAGGGCCCTTTGCTCCTCTTGCAGGGTGCCCAGCCAGCAACAATACCGGGTGTTGGCGGTCAGGGCCGGACTGGCCATAGTTTGCCCGGTGGGCCGCCAGGGTGGGGGCCGGTTTTGGGCCCCTGGAGGGGCCGTTTTTGTTACAGGGCCATTTTTGCAGCATAGCTGCAATATCGGCCCCTGTAACAAAATCGGCCGAAACCGGCCCTGGCAAAGTGCTCGGCCGCACCCCGAACCCCCGAGGTGGCCAGCCGAGCACTTTGCCAGGGCCGGTTTTGGTTCCCAGTCCGGCTCTGCTGGCGGGAGCCAGTTTTAAGTTTGCCCTCGCCCTCCGGGAGCAGATTTAGTCAGTGGGAGCAAACTCTTTTCCCTGCTTGCACTTGCGGGCAGGGAAAAAAATTAAATGATTGTCCTTCGTATGTCAGGAGGATTAGAGCCCTAGGGTTGAAATCGACTCTGTGGGGGTCACACACTCCTTCCCTAAAAAAAAGGCATATGGGCCCCAGGGGATGGGGTTCCCCGGGCTGTACTATGGCTCAGAGAGGGGGCTGTGCGGCCCCCTCACAATCTTTAAAACATGGCAGGCCCTGAGGGATAGAGGCCTCAGGGCTGAAATCGACTTGGGGAGGGAGGGAGCACACACCCTCTCCTAAAGAAAAGCATATGGGCTTTGGGATGGGGTCCCCAGGGATGTACAATGACTGGGTGGGGGTCATATCCCCCACCCCCTCAAAAATAACGACTCAGAGCCCTGGCCATCCACAAGGGCCAATTCTTTAAAATGGGCAGAATCCCTAATTTTGTTCTTAAATTTGACCATAGATCCTCAGCAAATTTGGAGTAACATTTTCAAAAATAAGTTTTTGGCCCCAGGGGTAACTCTCTGGGATCCCCACTAGGTGTAAGGGAGGCAGGATATCACCACACTGCCCCCTATATGTATCCTTTACTTTTTCTACAGGACAGGGAAGTGGGCCCTCAAGTCCCAAAATGGATGCCACTATATACAGACAAGGACAAAAATTTGATCGATTATATAAACGTATTGCATAATTCAGCGCCATATATATTACCAAATTGTCCTCTTTGTACTAGTGCAAGACAGACAGGACATGGGAAAGATTTGAGCAAATGGATTTGCACTTAAAAGAGAAACCTCTTTATAGATTTGTGACCAGAAGTGTTCCACAAAGGCAAGACGTTCTCCTTCCACTCATCTGATCCATTGCATCACACTCCATGCATAGTGCTGTCTGGCCTCTCCGTTTTAAACAAAAAGCGCTTTTGCATAAGAAAAAAAATATTTATTTTATTTACCATGGCAACTGCTGTTTGTCATCTTGGAATGGTAAACAAAAAAACGGATGCCTGGTCATTCCGTAGGCCACTAACTACATACAACATGTACGTACACATGCGTATTCCCATCATCTGATTTTTTTTCTTGTCTTTTTTTTTCCAGATGCTGCACAGCATCAGCAACAAGCACTTCTTTTTGACGATGCTGCAAAGGATTGCCAGAGAGCATTGTCAAAGCCTATATGGCAAGAAGACGAGACCTATTGGCTTTGCCAATTCTTGTTGAAGCTAGCAAGAGGATGTTGGTCTGAGTGGACTCTTAGGTTTTGTTTTAGCACTTGAAAGTCAGTTAATGGGCTAAAGGGTGCAGCTGTGAGGGGTGTGAAGGGATCTAAGTCGAATGAGCATTGAGTATGATGAATGGTGAAGCAGGTCAGACCTTAGATATGCTCTTTTAAATCTCTTTTAAATCTTTCCAACTTTCGACCTCACTGTTAGTGATAGAAGGGGGCATGCACACAGCGGTGGCCGGCTCAGGTAAGCGTGGTGTGGCAGGCAGGGCACTGCAGGGAGGGAAGCTGACAGACGACGGAATAGATATTATTTATTTATTTAATTATACCTATTCCGTCATCTGTCGACTTGTCCCCCTCCCATCCCATCCCGTCCCGCTCCCGTCCCACCTGTGCCAGCCGCCACTGCAAGCACAACAGGGCTGCGGTGTTAGAGGAAGATGCAGAAAAAGATGACCAGGTTGACATATAGAACAGCTCATCTATATGCACTATACCCGGATAGGAGGTAGCAGGGTTGCATCCCACACAATCCTTGGGTCAGAATCATGTGCACCGAAGCACAAAAGGGTTGGGGTCGCTGCGAACTCCCAATATTTTCAAACCCTGCCACAGGAAATTGATCTGCAGAGGTGCCGTCATTTAACCTCTTGTCATTTTCTGCTCGGTCTATTCTTAACTGAACTTTGTTCTCCTCCATAAAATATTAAATTGGAGTTCATTAGTTTGGCTAATGGCTCTCATTCTGTGTCAGATTTACTAGGCAGCAAAATCACCCTGGCTAAATCCATTTTTGAGGTTTTACCGTGGAGTGATTATTCTGCTCTGTTCTGAGTTTTGAAGCTCAGAATCAGGGAAAACATAGGATCAGAGTTACTGTGCCCAACTTCCACATATTTTCTTTCGTTCCTATCAGTTTTCCTCCAAGTAAAATGCGTTTGGAGGAAAACCTGTGAGGTTGCGGGAGGTCGTAGCCTTTGCAATTAAAGGGAAGACCTTCACAGTTTCACCCATCCCCTTTTGTGATGCAGGTACAGGGGGAAAAGGCTTCCATGATGCATGGTAACTTCACATCACAACGGTAGCAGAGCACACACAGAGCGCTCAATGGAAATGTAGGCATGGATTAAGACAAGTTCCATGGACCCAAGGCTCGAGTCGAGGTAGACGCCGTCTACTCACTATTTTCAGAGGGTAGACACTGTCTATCCCGCTGCAAAGCTGGCCACTTTCAGCAGAGAGCCCTTGCTTTTGTTCCGAGCAGCAACGTGTAGGTGTGGAAGGGGCTTATCACATTCAAGCTTCGCCCATAACAAAAGCCAGAGTTAAGGGGCCATTAGGCCTTTTTTTGTTGGAGTATCCTTGTTGGGAGCTATCAGGAGCCTCTCACCTAGATGCAAAAGGCTCACATCTTATCACTTCACAGGTACTTAAGAGAGAAATGGTTTTGACTTTGTGAGGTCCCTGTATATAAGAGATATGCAAACACTGTAGAAATGTCAGATGTGTTTGTCGCCCCAGTATTCACACAAATAACAATTTAAAAAGCACTATTTTCTTTTATTTCTTTTATAGCGCTTTAGTAGTACTCATCCCAATGCAAGGTGTCAGAGCACTTTACATTACACACACAGATAATACATTGACAATAAATCATGTGTGTGTACATCAATATAAAGGATGTGTTACATAAGACAGTGAGGGTGTAGGAGCCACATGTCCTTCATACCTCACTGTGCTATATTAGAAGGATTACAATCTATGAACTGCAGGTAACAAAAGGATCTCTGTCTTAAAAGCAGTAACCCACTTACTCATTTACATAATATAAAAATCTCTGCAGCAGGTTCCTTAACCTCAAAAGATATTTTAAAATACAGACATTGTAACCAATTAGGCAGAACAGATTGACTGCCACATTTCGCCTTTTTGACAATGTCTTTGTGTCAGGGTTAAAAAAAATATATATATATATGTATAAATTGAGGCCCAGATTTTGCTTCGGGGTTGCGTCAATATTTTGGCACAACCCCAGTGCAAAATCAGATGTGTTAAATATTGTAATGCACTCAAATGTACTGATGATAGACCTGATAAACATATGTGAATCTGTTGTTACTTCCTGTGAGGTCATGGGTTGTGATACCACTTACTCTGATACCACGTGCGATGTCACGTACTGTGATGCCACTACCTGTGATGTCACACATGGTGATGTCACTTCCAGTGATGTCATCCGCGGTAATGGTATACCCATTCTGCCTAATTTGGTAAATCCCCCCCCCTCTTCTTTAGGACTTGAGCCCTGCATGAACCCCAGATACCCTTTCTTTGGGGGATGTAGTCATACCCTATCTCCACCTGCAGGAAGGTCCCTGTCGCCTTCAGATATAGACAGTCTGCCAGTAGTGAAAGGGGGAGCTGTAGTCTCAATAGTCCCACTCCATACATCCATGGTGCAAACTCAGACAGTTGCAAACTGTGCTGGAAAGAGTGCATTCTATTTGTCATGGGAAGCATGGCTTCCGTCTGTACACAACACACACATTCCTCTGCTCGCATGTTAGGTTTGCACCGAACATACACATTTTTCTCTTATATATGCGTCGATGATTAAGACGAATTGTTTTTGGTTGTATGAGTGCATTAAAGCTACGCAAACATCTGGCATTTTGCATGATATAAATAAACAAAATAATACGTAGGTTAAAAAATACATATGCACATTTATCCTTTGAATAAAGTAAACTGAACCTATAGAACACATGAAGTTGGATAATTATTTCATGTTTGGGCCTCCATAGCTCCCATTACAAAGATTAAAGTGGTGGCCTGCTGTCATCATTTAAGAGTGACTGCACTTTCATCGTTAGGGAGGTTGTCTCTGATGCATACATTACAGAAGACAAAGATGTGTCTGAAGCTTTGTTTTAATTGGAAAGTGCCCCCTCTCTATGCACAGTTATCTTACACAGCTAAGAAAAAGGCATCCGCTGTTTTGACCTGATTACTTAATTCTTGTCATCCTGAAATGGCTACCAATCGAAAACAGGTGGAGAAACAAAATGGCATGCTTGCTGAGAGAATGCTGCACACTGGCTCTCTCCTCACTACCTGGTCAGGAAGTTACCATCCCAAGTGGGCTAACTGTGGAGCTTCTTCCCTTACAGACACTGGTGTATAAGAAACACGGCAGCATGGATCAAGTGCTCTCTGGGTGAGACTCGAGAGCCAGGAAAGCCCATCCCATACTGCCTTCCAAGAGTGCTTACAACTACTTGAGAGAGGGCTCCCGTGGGGTTTTTTAATGTCCTTCCTCTATGTATGGTATGCAGGTGTGTGTACGCAGCATCTGGAGTCCCATAGCTTCTGCTCAAAAGCATTCATTGTATACATTTCTCTCTATCAAAACTCTACACGATATGATAATTCTGTATCAGTGTCATGCTAATTTTGTATTACTCACTGATCATTGTGAAATATTCTGACACCTCTCATAGTCTTGTTCTTGCCAAACAAAACAATATAAAACAGGTAACAGATAGCCTAGTGGGACAGCAGGTCGCACACATATACAGGATCCCGGAGAGCCAGGCTGTAAACTAACAATGGTGACTATTTAAATTTCTGTAATTAAGGAAGAGCTCATAGACGATACATAGGGCAAACAGTCTTGCATTACAGTCAGTTGTATCTGTAGAAAGTAGTACATAAACAAAAGCTACATTATTTTAATTTTTAAAAATATTAAAATACATGTAAACCCTCAATGCAGATATAATTAGCAGTCACTGCAAATTCTTAATGGTTGGTGGAAACCTTTCACAAAGCAGCAAGCGCTCAAAAGGGGAGAGCTGCTTCATAATAAATAGGATGTATGTCGGAACAATGAATGCCACTACAGCAAATGCCTTTACAATGCTGTTTTTACAATGAAAATGCCATCACAACGAAAGTCTTTAACAACAACTTTTTTTTACAATGCATATGCCTTTACCAAATATACCTATACCATGAAAATGTAAGTATTTTTACCATGAAAATGTATGTATTTTTCAGGTAAGTATAAAGCCTATATATATATATATATATATATATATATATATATATATATATATATATATATTTACACAATGGGTTGATACTTACCTGTAAAATACTTAAATTTTTGTGGTAAAGCACCTGCCCTTGGTGTGTGTGTGTATATATCCTGTGATGGAGCCCCGGTCAATTTTAAACAATTGCAGGGCACTTCCATGGGCACTTGCTTTGCTCCCAGTTATGCCAACATTGTGGTTGGATGGTGGGAGCAACGGCTGCTCTGGGGTCACCGGGGCTCCGTCACAGGAGCAGGCAAGAAGGCGTAGGCCTGCAGCTACAGGATTCTGCACCCGCCGGTCCCCCGAGGAAGCCGCACCTCGGCATAATTAAGTTACAGGTACCATTGACCTGTGACCAAGAAGAAGGGTGAGTCAGTAAACCACCCCCTTCAGGGTACTTGTAATACTTGTGACCCTATAAATACATTTTTTCACGTAGGTCCTGAAGAAAGCCTTCCGACCCCTCCTGGGCAAAATACGGGGCTGAAACATGTCGACCGTTTGACCTTCACCAGAACTAGAAGCAGCAACTTGTTTTTAACCTTGCCACCACTTATTCCGAATAAAGTTTGTTTAGAAAGAAGTGCAAAGCAATTTTAACTCACTTTACCTTTTTTCACTTCACTTTCTCTACCTGGTCACTACTGTTAAAACCCAGTGGTCCAACCTCCAGGTGGAGGAAAGCATTTAAAAAAAATCCAATGATGATGCTTTCACGTTCCTAAAAGCGGAGAATCAAGATATACCGCTTTACGCACCTGAACGTGATTGAGGGTTTTTATGTTGGTAACCACACCTGACCCTGGTATTACAGGTACAAGTGATCCATTTTACTTTTTGATTACTGACACCAACCACTCCTACACTATACCTCTTACCTAAAATCCACAAAAACGCAAACAAACCCCCAGGTAGACCAATTGCCTCCTCAAAAAATAGCTTACTGGAAAATACATCTCGATTCGTTGACCACTTTCTGTTTCCCTATGTAAAGGATTTGAGTTCATGCATTAGAGACACTAAAGATTTTCTCCAAAGAAATACAAGGCTTATTTCTGACTGATGACCACTGGCTAGTGACACTTGATGTGGAAAGCCTATACACAAGCATCAGACATTCTGATGGCTTGAGGGCTTGTCAATACTTCCTTAAAACCCAAGGCATACACTTGCTTGAGCATACACATATGATTTTATCTATGATAGAGATCTACCTAACTGAGAATGTTTTTATGTTCTCCAACGAACATTTTAAACAATTGCACTTCCATGGGCACTTGCTTTGCTCCCAGTTATGCCAACCTTCTGGTTGGATGGTGGGAGCAACGGGTGCTCTGGGGTGCCACGAACGAAATATGGATCGATAATGTGAGCCTATGGCTCCGTTATATCGATGACGTGTTCTTTGTCTGAGAGGGCAATGAAACAGAGCTGAATTCATTTTTCAACACTCTCAACGAGAACAATGGTAACATACAAACGGAGCTGTATAGAAAGGAAACTGCAGGAAACTCCATCTTACACGCCTCAAGCGCCAGGCATCCCAACAGCGCTGGGATGCCTGGCTTCACCCTGGGGGTGCCCAGGAGTGGACATTTCACAGGGAAAAGCCAGGAAGGGTTCCACAGCGGTATGCGTACAGCGCCTGGACACCCCTTTGGGGGTATGGGTGCGCTTTACAAGTACAAATTTCATTTCATTCATTTCAAGCTGCCATCCCCCTAGTTTTAGGTGGGGAATTCCCTTTGGTGATTTTTTGAGAGCCAAGAGAAACTGCAGCACCACTGAATGTTACCAACGTACAACACACTAAATGACTCAAAGATTCCTTGCCAGGAGATATCCTTACAAGGCACTTAAACAGGCAGGTGAAAGAATAGGGAAGGTAAGCAGAGAGGAAGCCCTGTTCAAGCCACCTAGTGCTAACAACAGGGATAAGTAGCAGAATGAACCCATCAGGTTCATCACCAAGTTCAGTACCCAGGCAGGACTACTCAGGAAAATCTTGAAAGCGAGATGGAATATACTCAGGCAAGATCCTATACTGAGACCTGTAGTTGGCAACAGTCCTTCAGTTACGTTCCAGAGGAATCTCTCATTAAAAGACATGCTGGTTAAAAGTAATCTTCTTCCCAAGGAAACCAACTGGCTAAAAAGACCAAAGGTTTCCGGAAATGTGGAAACTGTAAGGCGTGCAAGTTTAGTGTAAATGTGACAGAGGTAACATTGCAAAGAATTCATAGAAAGTGGAGGATCCCCAAATTGCTCACTTGTGGCACTGATTTCGTTGTATACGTGATCACATGCCCTTGTGATAGTTGGTACATTTGTTCCACCACTTTTCCTGTAAAAAAGCATATCCTCAAACACCTCAGGGCCATCACTAATAAGGACTTCAGCTATAGCACTGCCAAACATTTCCTCAAACATCATGGAAGTGATTGGACAAAAGCTAGATTTTTCGGTTTAGATTGCAATCCGAAAAATGAGAGGGAGGTAACCGTTTATCTGCATTGCGCAGATTAGAATCTCGTCTCATTCTGCAGGCAGGTACGATGTTCCCAAATGGGATAAATAACGATGAAGAGTTGTACTCACATCTATAAGCTACTGATGAGGTCTCCCGGTTAGAACCAATTTAAAAATGTTTCCCATTATGTTATGTTCACACATGTCCTTTCTACACAACCATTCCCTTTATTTTTTTACTATTGTCTAGTGTAACACATGCAATGTTCACATTCTGTAGTAATTTGAACTGGAATATTTCCATGGGTCCTTTGATCTCAGTTTGCATGGACAACATAGATATGATGTACATTGCCAGAATAAGGTCACAATTACACCTTATTTAACCTTTTAACGATGTTCTATGTTCTTTTTATAGGGATCATTAGAAGATGATATTATGGACGAATGACACCACCGGATAAATCTTTTTCACGGGAGCTCTGCGATGTTTCAGGAAACAGCGATTGCTCTCTAGGCACTATAGTACACCAGATTAACCCTGGGCGTAGTTTGCGTAGTAGCACTACACGTAGCTACGCGAAGTACACTTTGAACTACACGTAGCTACGCAAATTGCGTAGTGCATAGCTGTGTGCTTGTCTGCACTGTGCAATAATTGCCAAGGGCATCTTGCACAGTGCAAGTTAAGATAAAATAAATAATCACAAAATTTTCAAAACTATTTTGCCACTCAGTCCAGCTGCTGTCTTTAAAGTTTTTGGGTGATCCGTCAAGTGGGTCCTGAGAAAAAAAGGGGGGGTCCCAAAACACGTTTTCTCAATGCTAATTTCCATAGGAACTTTAGACACGGCCACAGTCCGAAATGCTGAACGGAATTACACAGAATTTGTAGGGTAGATGTTGGTTCAAGAAAGTGCCTGTTTGTGATTTGGTGTAAATCTGTTCAGTAGTTGCGGAGTTCTTCAAAGAAATTTCCAGTTGTATATCTAGATACGCGGAGGTTTCGTGACCCCACCCGATCTCGTGCTGAGATCTGATTTAGCTGCTGACACTTCAAACCAGAAAATGTTGGCAGCCATCTTGTAACTTAGTTGAACCAAGTCACAGAAAAAAAGGTTAAAAAAAAAAGAAAAAGGGGCAGGGTAGAAACACCCTGACCCACTAGGTATCTTGGGGGTGGGGAAGGTCCCACAGGGACCCTGCAGAGCCAAATAAACATTATCTAAAATTTTCCCTCTCATGGGCTTAGATTGCCAATAATGCGGGGGCTGCTCCGACCCACGTAGCCCCAGGACCCGCCACCCCCCCGGGCATTTGTTCTATTGAATGTGGGGGTCGTGCAGCCCCGCACAGCCCCGGGGACCACCACCTCCCTGGGGCAAATTGTAAGAAAGGAGAGGGCCATGCGGCCCCCTCCTGGAGCCATACAGGGCCCTGGGGACCACCACCCCCCAGGGCCGGCTCCTACTATGTCCCGGGGTACTCACCCCTGGGACATAGCTGTTTGCTATGGCTTAACGGGAGCATTACTGCTCCCGCCAAACCATAGCAAACTGTGCTCTGCTTTCAGAAGCGACAGCATTAAGAATGCTCTTGCTTGCTAAAAGCGGACCACAATTGCTTTTACAGAGAGGGAGCTTCAGGTTAGCAGCTCTGTTAGACTTGGCTTTTTCAGCGGGTTTACCCCCAGACTTTTTGCTTTTTGGCCTCCTGTTTTTGACCCTGTTTTTGTTGGTTTTAGGACTCTGGGCACTTTACCACTGTTAATCAGTGCTAAAGTGCATATGCTCTCTGTGTAAATCGTGTTATGGATGGGTGTTTCCATGATTGGATATTTGATTTACCTGTTAGCCCCTAGTAAAGTGCACTGCGTGTGCCAGGGCTGGTGAATCAAATGCTACTCGGGGGGCCTGCAGCAATGGTTGTGCCACCCCGTGAGTAGCCCTGAAAACAGTAACTCAGACCTGCCATTGCAGAAGTCTGCGCGCAGTTTGTCCTGCCATGTCGACTTGGCCAGTGCACACACTGGCCGGTCCCTAACCTTCCCTTTTCTTACATGTCAGACACCCCTCAGGTAGGCCCAAGGTACCCCTGTGGGCAGGGTGCAGTGTATGTGAAAGGTGGGACATGCCCTGGTGTGTGTGGCATGTCCTGATAGTGAATTACAGCCAATTTCGTTTTTCACTATTGCAAGGCTACCAGTTCCCCATAGGATAGAATGGGAGGTTTGTTTATAACATCTTATAAACATAACTGGCCCAAGGAATTCGGTAAGAAAATAGAATTTAGTATGCCTGAACTCAGAATCTAAAGATGCATCTTTTAGTGAAGGTGATTTTTACATTCTGTGTTTGAAAATACCACTTTTAGAAAGTAGGTATTTTCTTGCTCAGTCATCCCGTGTGCCTCTTTGGAATGTGGATTGCCTGTCTGGGTTTTGGATGACAGAAGGCTGGGGGAGCAGGAGGGGCGCCAGATGGTCTAGGTAGGTCAGGAAAGGGCTGAAGAGACCTGGGTTACGATGGGGGAAGGGGGAGGAAATTTCCTTGCACCTCAAAGGGCCTGCTCTGCCTCTGAACAAATGCCGTCTCCACCTCCTGCCAGGAATTCACACCAGAGAAGGCAGAACTGGTCCTGACTGGGCACAGGCCCTCTCTGCCTAAGAGATCAAAGGATTTTGGGACATAAATGCTGGGTCCCAGACCCCTGAACTTTAGAACTCATCTGGACAAGAAGACTGCCAAGAAGAAGAGCCGGAGAAGCTGCGAAAAGGAACGACTGCTTTGCTGGGTGCTTTGCTGGGCTGACCTGCAGTGGCTGCTTCTGTCTTGGGCAGTGAAAGGCCTGGACTGGACTTTCTGCAACCTAATTTGTGAGTCTCTCCAAGGGCTTGAGGTAGAGCTTGCCCCCTGTCCACGAAGTCTCAGGAACAGCAAAGACTTCAAGTTCTTCGACCCGCAGCACTGGGGACTGTGTGTTTTGTGCTGCAGCAAGAAGAACGCCAACTCAACGACGTCTACGACGCCGCTGCCGACTCCGTGTCCTGAAGGCACCACAGAGCGCACCGCCGCAACGCCGCACCGCAACCCTGGTCTCACCGACGACGCCTGTTGATGCCGACACCGAGCCGCTGCTTACACCGCGACCTGTGGGCACCGCACTCCGCACCGCCTTGCTTCACGCCGAAGCTTTGGCACCGCAGAGAGCACCGCCGCAATGCCGCACCGCAACCCTGGTCTCACTGACGACGCCTGTTGACGCTGCCACTGAGCCGCTGCTTGCACCGCGACCTGTGGGCACCGCACTCTGCACCGCCTCGCTTCACGCCGAAGCTTTGGTGCCACAGAGGGCACCGCCGCAACGCCGCACCGCAACCCTGGTCTCACCGACGACGCCTGTTGACGTCGCCACCGAGCCGCTGCTTGCACTGCGACCTGTGGGCACCGCACTCTGCACCGCCTCGCTTCACGCCGAAGCTTTGGCACCGCAGAGAACACCGCCGCAACGCCGCAACGCCGCACCGCGACCCTGATCTCACCGACGACGCCTGTTGACGCCGCCACCGAGCCGCTGCTCGCACCGCGACCTGTGGGCACCGCACTCCGCACCGCCTTGCTTCATGAGCACGCCTTGGCCTTCCTGACGCCGCCACTTCCCGCCGAAATCGACACCGCTGCTTGCACCGTGGTTCGAGGGCACCGCTCGTAAGTTACACGACGCACCGCCCTCATCCTGCACCGCAACCATGGCCTACTGACGCCGGCGCCATCGACTCCAGTTCGTCAGCCGACGACAGCGCTTCAGCAACGACGACGACGCTGCTTGCACCGTGACCTGCTAGCACCGTGGCGAGCACCGCCTTCATCTCGCACCGCGACCCTGGTCTCACTGACGACGCCATCTGACGCCGTCACCGAGCCGCTGCTCGCACCGCGACCTGGGGGCACCGCACGCTGCGCTTCGCACCGCAGCACCAGACGTCTGCCAGCGCCAGCGCTCCTGATTCCATCAGAGAGGAGCTCGACCTGCAACCGAGTGACTTCAAGGGCCTCAACGCCCTACATCTCTCACATGTTTGCGGGTCTTCCCGACACCGTAGCTCGCGACCCCGCGACCATCCAGAACTGTTGGATTTGTTGTTCACGACGCCGTGGTAGCCCGGACGGAGCTATCCACACAAGGAACTCTTTTTAATCAGCGTATTTTTGGAATTGTGAACTTTTAAGTATAGTATTGTGGATTTTTATCGTTTTTGGTCTTGTCTTAAGTATATAAAAATATTGGATATTTTTCTAAACTGGTGTGGTGTCCTTTTGTAGTGCTTACGCTGTATTACTGTTGGTTATGTGCAAATGCTTTACACACTGCCTCTAAGATAAGCCTGGCTGCTCATGCCAAGCTACCAAGGGGGTGAGCAGGGGTTATTTTAGACGTGTAACTCCCTTATCCTGACTAGAGTGGTGGTTTTTGCCTGGCTTTGGCCCACGCCCAAGCCTACCAAAAATCCCATTTCTAACAAGCTCCCTCTCTGTAAAAGCATTGTCGGCTTCAGCAGGAGGCGGGGAACCGGCAGGGATGTGGGGGCATTGAGGCTCCCCCCACGGTCCCCAACAGAGTGGGGCCCCTGGGTGGGACCAGGGCAACCACAATTGAGGCAGGGCCCCAGGTGGTGTAGTCCCTGGGGCAAAAATCGGCCCGGGAGAGGGGCCACTCAACTTCCCTCACAATATTTATTAAAAAAAATAATGTAAAGGCCGGGCCCCGGGAGTTGGGATCCCTCGGTCCGAAATAGACCCGGAAGGCGCGTCACTCAGCCCCCTCCCTTTAATTTATAAAACAAAATTGTTTTTAAAAAAAGACCAGGGGATGGAGTCCCTTGGGCTGAATTCGGCCGGGGATGTCATCAGTGATGTCACTGACTATGCCATGAGTGATGTAATATGTGTGGCCATAAGCAGGGCAATGTGGGGGCATAAGTTAGAGGTACCTCGGCCAACTATAACTTCTGATTTTCTCTAGTTTTGTACGAGTGAAATGTCAGCCTAACTATAACACCCCTGTAACCTTTGGTATTTTCAGTGAATTTCTAAGGTTTTTAAATTCTATTTCCTAGCTATGACGTCCCTATAACCTTTGGTTTTTTAAGTGAATTTCTATGTTTCTTTAATGAGTAGTCACGTTTGCAGAGTGGAGGAGAAAGGGGGAGGGGCCTTCTACTAGCTCTCAGGGATCACTCTGTGTCGGACTTAATGGAGGTAACAGGAGGGCTTCTTGGCCACCAAGGATCCTAAGCATCCAAGAGGACTTCATCCCCCAACTAGTAGTGTGACAGGAGGTGCATTTGCAGAGTGGTGGTGAAAAAAAGCGGGGCCAACGACCAGCTCTCAGCAGTCGTGCATTGTGGGACTTACTGGAGGTAACAGGAGGGCTTCTTTGCCCCTAAAGACTCTCAGCATCTAAGAGGACTTTATCCCCCAACCAGTAGTGTGCCAGAAGGTGCGTTCGCAGAGTCGTGGAGAAAGAAGGCAGGCCTCCAACCACCTCACAGCAGTCCTGCTGTGTGGGACTTACTGGAGGTAACACGAAAGTAGTTGACCCCTAAGGACCCTCAGGACACAAGGGGGCTTCACGCCCCAACCAGTAGTGCGCCAAGAGGCACGTTTGCAAAGTGGTGGTGAAAGGGGGAGGACCCTCCTGCGGCTTACCAGGGCCCGCTTTTTAAATTTGTTTTAGGTTTTTTTAGGGAAGGGGGCCGTGTGGCCCCTCTTTCCTGGGACGATTTTGGCCCCGGGGACCCGATCCCCCAAAGCCAAGCCTTTTTGGAGGGCGGAAGGGGACTGCGCAGCCCCTCACCCCGTCTTGCGTGGCCCCACTCACCGGGCCGAATTTGGCACCTGGGACCCCATTCCCCAGGGCCTGGCCCTCTTTAAAGTGGGTGCCCACAGGGCACCCACTCTCCACTGGGACAGCAGAAGCCGGCAGTATTTCACATACAGGGATCTGCTAGAAAGGCAGCTCCCTCTCTGTTAAAGCAATTCTGCTCTGCTTCCAGCAAGCAAGAGCATTTTTAAATGCTCTCCCTTGCTGGAAGCTGAGCGTTTGCTATGTCTTGGCAGGAGCGGTAAAGCTCCCGCCAAGTCGCATCAAACAGCTATGTCCCGGGGGTGGGCAACGCCGGGACATAGCAGGAGCTGACCCTGGGGGTGGCGGTCCTCAGGGCCTCCCTCTTATTTTTAAAAATGTATAATGGCCCTGGAAGGTAGTGGTCCCCAGGACCTGGCGGGACCATGAGCCTCCCCCCCATTTGAAAAATTAAACCGTCCCGGGATGTGGTGGTCCATGAGGCATGTGCGGGGTCTGTGCGGCTCCCCCGCTTTTATTACTAATAGCCCCGGGTAGGTGGTGGTCCCCAGGGTGCAGGGGGTGCCGTGTGGGCACCCCCGCATAATTAAAAACAAGTGCCCTGGGGTGGTGACGGTCTCCGGGGCTTTTACAAAGCCTTGGATGGGGTGCCTACGCGCCCCCCTGCGGTGTATTTCTAATGCCAACATGCCCCCGGGATTTATTATAAATGCCATCACGGACTATACACTCTGAACTTAACCCTCTATGCACCATCTAGAGGCTTGTATTTCATATTAACTTCTTTGAAGTAGTCATGACACTAACACTTCTTGCCATTACATTACATCCTTTTAATATGAAATGCATACACATTGTACTGTTGTTCTTAAACACATGGAATTTTATTTGTTTGGTTTTTAAATTTGTACTTCACAAACTTGTAATGGTTTTAAGTAATCACACAAACTATTCATTCATTTCACTCACACATCCAGCCCTTGGATAAATCTCTGTCCATTTTCCAGGGCAGAAAGGAGCCAGATCGCCATTTTCAAACATCCAGGGCAAACCACACCAATGAACGTTTCCTCCACACACCTTGAGTGGAGTTTAGAACTACAGATATCTCTGCACTTGTGGCAGCAAAATCTGCAATTGTAAATCTATTACGCCCACTAGATATCACTCTCTTAATACCTGGCAGGTGTAAATAGAAGTATTTTTGGCTGTAAACGCTTTTTTTAGGTGAAAAATACCTTTGTGACTTGGCCCCATAATCTCGTGACTCAAATGTTAGCCAAGAAACAGCAGACATGAGTTTGATTCTGGATAACCTGCCTTAACAAATTGTGACACCCACAGCAGTATCCCAGCACCTTATTGCATCATGATCCAAAATGGGGAATACATACAGGTACATGACTCATGAGCATTTCGTATAGTGTAAAAAACTGGTGCCAGTCCAAGGAGTAGAGCCATATTTGAGACAGCCATTTGCATTCTGACACACGCTTATGGTGCCACCCTAAAGCAGCTGAGCTGTGTTGCATTATTATAGCACAGACTTCTCCAACGAGTAGCTCGTGAGCTACTGGTAGCTCTCCAGCTAGCTGTAAGCAGCTCTACTGTGTGCAACACAGCCTACTAAATTGGACACTTTTACTTGGCTGAATTAATATATGTATACCAAAATTGTGTATTCAAGACGAAAATGAGTTTATTTTCAGAACTCATAAGCTGATGTTTGGAGAAAAATGTTTGGATTCTCAAAATATATTTAAAGCTTAGTAAAAGCATTATCTTGGTGCCAGGGCCATTCAAGCTCTATGCCATTATGAATTACCTATGTAGCGGCATTCCAAACTGACAAAGTCTTTTTTATGTTACTGCTGGCTACCCTGCCTGATGCACTTAGGTGATCATGGCTAGTAATCTTGAGTGGTGTGGCTACTACTATGATCTTGCCTGATGTGGTCACTACTACAACACTAATACTATTAGGGGTAAGGATGATATTCATTGATCATAAATAGCTCCTATTGCAGAAAAGGTTGGAGTGATTCCACTCCTGCCTATACATAAAAGTTGTTGACTTAATCCACTTGGGTTTAGTGAGAGAGTTACTGCACGGGTGAACCAACACTAACCTGTCTGCCATTCGTACAGTGGCGGCTCCTCCGTAATGGCGGAGGAGCGTCGCCCCATAACCTGCGCCAGCAGATGATAAGTAAATTGACAATAACACAGTTATTATCATTTTATTTATGCTGTCTGTCTAAGCCCTGCTATAACTGTAGGGCGGAGGAGGAGTAGAGTGCACTCATAAGTGCGCATGTGTGCTTGGACGGCCATCCTAGGCGGGCCAAACACACATGCCCAATTTTGTTTCTCCAACCCGGGTGTGTTACACAGCAGGGTTGGAGAAAAGTCACAGGCTCCTATGCACCATCTGAGTGGCAAACGAGGCCGTTCAAACCAATCCTGGCGCTGCTCTCATGTGAGAGCAGCATCTGGATTGGGTGGCGAGCCTGTGCCCTGAGGGCCCATTCACTACTGGCCCGACGGCGACGAGAGGAGCAGCTAGGCGGCCGTCAGCAAGACCGGAGAGGAGCGGCAGGTAAGTCTTTTATTTGTTTTCTTTTATATTATTTCTACCCCCCTCCCCAAACCCCTGCCCTCCCCCTGTGGCCGTCCTACCACTTAAGATAGGCGGTGGCCACTGCTGCATTTGTTTAAGTTACAGTTTGTATCTGCGGTTCAGAAGGACGGGTGGAGGATGTCAGCTGCTGTGGGCTCAAATCCATATTTGATGGGATTCAAAGTTCACTTAAATTTCAACAATTTCTCATTTCCTTCTTGTAATGGGTGCAGATTAGAGCGGGAAATAAATACATTTAAATTGATTTCTATGGCATTTTACCCTCCCTCTGTAACAAGTGCTGAATAAGACAGCTGGATTATATATGTGAAATCCTTGCTTCCTAAAAATAACCCTGCAAAGTGTGAATATTATATTTAACTCCTGAGGCAGAGGGAGTGGATGTTTTTAAACATGAGTGCAGTTTCCGTGCCTCACTCCAACATGCCACTTTCCAGGTGTGTGGATTTGCCAAAGGCCCCCAAATCTTAATTTGAGAAGTCCAAATAGCTTCAAGCTTCTGCTTCTCACTGAAACACCTTGCAACTGTCGAGGCACCCAGAATGCTCCAGCAGGCTGCATGCACAAATGCATATATTGTCATAATCACCATATCTATATAGTAATGTAGTTATGGCAATTGAGCATTTTGCGCGCAGTACTGCGTGCTAAAGCAGGAACTAGTGGTTGTTAATTGCCCACTCTGCACTTATAGGTCTGAGCTTCACTGTTGTATTTATTTGTTTATTTATATATTTTATAAAACATTGTGATACCCCAATCAGACCTCGTAGTGGTTGCATAACGGAATATCATCGTCAAGAATATTGCACTAAAAAACACACTGAGGCCCCAAATATCCCCTTTACAAACTTTGTAGATAAAGCAAAAAATATTCGAGACCAAGTAATCATCACAGAGCAGGTAAGTTTATCAAATTTTAAATATTGACATTATACCTTAATATTATCACTTATATAATATACAAACTATAAAAATACATTTTACAACTTTTAAATACAAACTATATATATACATTTTAAATAAATGTAAAAAATAAACATAATATATAAAATTATGAAATAAACATGCAAAATAAATATAAAATACTAATAAACAATTCATAAAAACATTATGCAGAATTTTTAATACATATTAAATACAATTATTACATTTTACAAATAAGTTAATACACATATCACTGCAAGAAATAAAACTACATAATTAAAAGAATAATTAAAATATGTTTTTTAAATTAAATCACAAAAACATAAATGAAAAACAAAACATTAAAAAAATTCACACAAAAATAGACTTTTAGAGGTCAAATTTACTATTTCCACTTCAAACTAAGCAACAGAAGGGTAAATGTTGGACTTTGGAGCAGTCAGATTTATTATTCACACTCCTACATAAGCAACCGTAGGGAAAATGTTGGACTTCGGAGGGGGTCAGATTTGCTATTCCTACTCCAACTTCAGCAACAGTAGGAAAAGTGCTTTAAGAGACCAATTACAATTACCAAGGCCATAGTATGAGATGAAAAGCCAAGTTTGTAGCTTCATGTGGAAATAATAAAATATTTGTTTCAAAGAGAAACTCGAAGTGTAGTCTAGACCAGTATTTGGCTGCCAAGTCAGAGAAAGACCAACCACTGTGCTGCACCCTCCTGATAGTGGGAACACATACTGAAGAAGCTAAAGAGGATTGAAAGGTCCAGTTTGGAGGATAAGTGGTGATATTCTGTTGAATAAAAAGGTGACTTCTTTCTAGAGAGATTGATTTCATTAGCATAGTGCCTTGAAGACAGATCTTTCAACTACTGGCAGCTAGAGGAAGTCACATTAATGAGTAGATACAGATTAGTTTGGCAGAACGCATAGTATTAGCATGGCTGTGATATTTTGGAAACTTTGCAATGCGGCTAGCAGGAACATCAGGAGACATAAATATGGCAAACTGCAGTTGTCTCAACGGGAAGTTATGGTAGCATGAATGAGTGCTTTCCAGCAGTCCACTCAAATAAGTGAAAATGAACTTTACGCAGCATTGTGATGTAATAAAAACTAGAGGAAGAGACTTAATTAATCAGTTCTTAAAGGAAAGTTTGGTTGCAAGGATGAGTCCAAAATGTCTTGCTGAGTTCAAAGTTTTCTATTTCTTCTCTTTAGAACTACTGATTGTTCAAAAGTGATTCACTCATTGTGACCAGGATAGGAGGAAGTTGTAAACATTGTGCCTATTCTGCAATGGAGAAATACCGCCACTTCACCCAGAGGAGCTCTGTTGGTACCCCGTCGACCAATAGCAAGCCAATGGGATAGGTTGTGATAACACCAAATGCCACTGCGCATAATATGGGAGAAAGAATCTTTCTGAAGACTCTTCCCATTATATGTTGTGCTAGTTAGGTCGTTGACCATTTTTTCGTATGTGAATGAGTTATACACTTCCATTCTAGTAACGTTTAACCATAAACCATCTTGAGAAATATATAAGGGATGGAAATGGACTCCCTTATACAACTTTTCAGTTTGCAGTGACTCTTGGTTAAAAACAAACTCCATGCCGCTACAGTGTTATATAACTATATGTACATGTCAATCATGAAGCACACCAAACATGTGTCTCTTTACACTCACTAATAATCTCAGTTATTATTATTCTTGATGTCTCCTTCACTCCCATATTTAAGGCGCACTTTATTAGAAACAATAATTTTGTCAGACCAAGGGACATCAGATCCAACAACAGTTATAGAAATAATAGACAAGAGAGAGAGAGCTTGTATGTAAAGGCTACAGAATGAACTGCAGAATATGCCTGAGCGCAGACCATACCAGAGGAAAATGTATAACTAAGTTGTAAGGAAATGACTCTTTTTGGCATAAACACTCCCCTTTTTGTGGACTGATGCTGCTGGTTGTTTTTTTCTTTACTCTGTGCACTGGGACTCTGCTAACCAGGCCCCAGTGCATGTGCTCTGGCCCCCAAAGCATCTAAAAATTATCTATACTCCTAATTGACATATTTAACTTACCTCTAAGTCCCTATTATATGGTACATATTGTACTCAAGGCCTGTAAATAAAATGTCATTTGTGGACTGCAGCACTTATTGTGCCACCCCCAAAGTGACAATACAAAACAGGACTGCAGGCATGCCACCACTACCCTGCATGTATAGGTTTAAACTGCAAACTCAACCTATCAATATAACCCCTTTTGACAGGCCTAAACCGTCCTTTTAAATATTTATAAGGCACCCCTAAGTAGGCCTTAAATACCCATAAGGGAGGGTGCATAGTATTTAACAGAAGGACATGTAAACATTTAGGGCCTGATTACGATGTTGGGCGGGACACAGTTGCAGTCTTGGGACTGACCGACCTCCGGTCGGCGGTCCCAACACCGCTAATACAAGGCAACCACACATGGTGCGGTCGCATACTCCCATTTCTCTATGGGAGCTTGTTCTGTGGCCGTAACCGGGCCGCAGCACAAGCTCCCATAGAGAAATGGGAGTGTCTGTTAATTCCTGCACCGCATAGCAGGCACCTCGAGGTGCCTGCCACACGGTGCAGGGATTAACAGCGGGGCACCAAAGGCTATTTTCAGTGAAGCAGGGTTAGATGGTCCGTGGGAAAGCATTGGGGTACAATATAAACTGTAAATAATACTATTTGCATCTAAGAACCAGATACAAAGTTAATTCCTGGACTTATTCAAATTGTTTTTACAAATCCAATTAATTGGTAATGTCAGATTTGTACTAGGTATTTTACAAAAGGTACTTTTAAAGAGTCACTTTTAACCCTCCTAAAGCCTCTAGAAGTCCATTGTCACCCAGGAGCTGAATAGCTCCTTGATGAGGCATGAACTGGCTTCTAGAGCTAGGAAAAAGGCATTGGGTGTGGGCAGGTGTTTTGGTCCTCAGACAGGATGACCATTTGGACTGTGCACGGGAACTTAATTCACTTAAAAAGATGCCTATCCTGTCGCTAGCTAATGTAGCCCCCACCCGGGCCACCTTCCCTTTCGTTTTCCTAATCAGTCAGACCCCAATCCCTGTGAGAAAGGTACTTTCCCAAGAACCGGTTTAGACTGGCCACGCAGGAAGGGTTTGCTCATTTTCCTGGCCACACCTCAGGGGTGGGCCCAGGAGCAATGCACAGGGGACGGAAGGTTCTTCAATATTAGATTTAGGTATAGAGGCACTCCGGGATTGTCTGCCATAGGGGACACAGAAACTGTGCACAAATATGAAGTGTCACGACTAGGAATTTTTTCCTCATTGGTTATGGGGGGTTCGGGATTCACCCCTCACCCGCAGGCTAGTGCCAGGCATAAATGTGACACACCTGGGCATCTGCTTCAGAAAACTACTGGACCTGTGGTAGACAGAAGAAGGATTGCACCGCCTGTTGAGACCTGTGAGGGCAGCCCTAAGGGCTGGACTTTCTCCCACTTGTACTAAGGACTAAGAACAGGACTGCAAGGGTCAGTTGGCTGACGTCCTGTTAAGCTACAGGGACACCAAAGCTGAAAAAAAACACTTTCTGGAAGAGTCCAGCTGACTAGTTTCAACTGGACCCGCACTGGACCATGCTTGAACCTGCTGGTGACTTCTGTGGCGTGAGTCCACGGATGCCACCAGTCCAAGTGCTCATAGATGCTTGGAAGCAGGCAGCCGGCAAAGTCCTTCTGAAGAAACCCTTCGGCAGACCCATCCAAACTTGCGAACTACCGACCGATAACTCCCTCTTTCTTAACCCGCCAAGGTCCTACAGAAAACCATCAAGAGAGGCCTTTCGGACCCCCTCACCAACAAACAGCTCCTTGACACAATGCAATCAGGGGACAGACCTAACCACAGCTCAGAGACAGCCCTCATGGCAGAAAAAGATGATATTTGTATGATCCTCGTCAGACAAGGGACTGCAGCCCACTGTAGGAAGGTGGAATCTGACTATATGGTTGCCCCCACTTTTTTTATGGTGTTTTGCTGGTTTATGACTTAGTTGGACTGGGATCCGGCTATTCAGGGCCCCAGTCTATCTGCTTTCTCTGTAAAAAGGTTTCCATGTGCCTTAGGCACATCTCTGATTGGAATCTGGAGTGCCCTTATAAGTCCCTAGTATATGGTATACTATGTACCAAGGGCATAGGTACCTCAGAGGCCTACCCGGTGGCTGCAGCATGTATTGTGCCACCCCTGGAAGGCCATCCAAACTGACACCACAGGTCTGCTACTGCAGCCTGGGTAAGGTGGTGCATGCACCCCTTACTGTGATATAGGTTACCTATATCACTAAATACATACACACATATAAACCTATAAGTCACTCCTAAGGCAGGCCTTATCAATCCTAAAGGCAGAGTGCGTGGTTCCTATGTGAGAGGGTGCCCCTGCATGAGCAGGGCCCCTCTGCAGCGTTCGGAGACCATCTCTGATGCTGTTTGTAGTGCAGCCTGACCATATACTCTTAAGCGCATTATATCCTCGCGGTAAAATGCTAACTTTGGAATGGCTGCACCTAAACATGTCGTGTTTGGTGTCAAACATCTTGGAATACTACCCCCTTGCCAATACTGGCGGCGGGGGTAGCATTCCACCCTTCTAGAGGGAAAGACATGTTAACTCTGACTAGTCCGGTAACTTCTTTCCAGAGCCCTGGCATCACAAAATGGATGCTGCTGCCACAGACACGAGTCTGGCCTCCTGCTGCTGGACGAAACTCCGGCAGGGGAGGCCTAGACAATAGGTTTCCTGTCCCAGGGAGGTGTGACCACCTCCCCAGACAGAATAATGTGTATTGGGGCTGGGCGGGAGCACTTTCGGGTGCTTTGAAGTCCTGCACTGGGGGCACATTTGGTGTCCCTAGTGCATACCCCAGTTCAAACCGGATCAGGGCTTGCAGCCCCTGCTTTGGCGCGAACTGGACAAAGGGAAAGGGGTGTAGCCACCCCTCAGCCCTGACCCACCCATAGATGGGGCCACAGAGTAGTCCAACCCCTATCTTTAGTATAAAGGTAGGAACCCAGTCCTTAGGACTTTAGATTATACCTGGACGAAACTCTGAAACTGAATCCTGGACCTTCGACGCTCTACTCACGATTAGAGGAAAGAAGAATCTCCCTTGGGGTCAAGGAGTGACTCCCCTGCTTGGCAGGCACCAAAGAAGCATCTGTCCGGTTCGCATTTCTGAAGCTACCGTCGGACGCCGAAGTCATCGCATCACCAGAGGTGGATTCTCAAACTTCCCGAGGCTACCCTGAGTCCCCAGCAAAGCTGAGGCCCGTGGCTATCGTGGGTGACTTGAGACCGTGACCCCTGGACACCGAGCACATTTGCAAGTGCATCCTCTTCTGGGTCTCCCAAGAAGTCGTGCTTTGGGCTCCGAGTAGCCCTAGCCTCCAGCACCACCTGCACTGAAGATCACTGGCCCCCACTCCACGAGTGTCCTGTAAGCCAGATCCACGTGCGGCGTCACGAGGCTCCTTCGCGGTCGCTAGCCCGTTGGCTAGTAGCCCTTAACGAAAGCCAATCCTTTTCTTACTTGGCATCCTGGTTGCTCCAGGCCTGCCCTCACTTACCCTCGCTGGGTGAGTTCCACAGACCTTGCTGGTCTGCACCATTGACGATCTACATCTTCACCGAGACTTGCCGTTGCCAAGGCTTGTTGGGTCCAATCCGGTCGCCGACACCTCAGCACTCGACAGACATTGTGTACCAGCCCGAATCCTGCTCCTGGTCGCCGACAACGCCTCCGGGACCTCGTGGCTGAAGAGTCAAGACGACCGTCAACGCACCTGAAGCACTCGACATCGGTGGGCATCTGTCCATCGCCTTCCTGGTCACTGGCTAGTGACCCAGACTCTGTCCCCTCTGCTTTCAGGTTCTTCAGAACTCCGATCCACTCTTGGATCCACCCGGACACTTTTCTCTTGGCCGCCAGCAGCACTTTGCAGCAGATCGCCATTCGAATCGACGACGAAACCCGACCCCGAAAGGCACCTATGCACCCGGCTTCCCTGGGTGAGGTAACACGAGTACTCCGGTGCTCCCGTGGGTAGAGACTCTTCAAAGTCCTAGATCTCAAAGGGTTTTGTCCAAGTCCTCTTTTAAGTGTCCCTTTTCTCTAATTTCCCGATCCCGACTTTCTCCATAGAAGTCAACGGCGTATCGCGGTTGTGTATTTACACTGCACGCGTCTCCCGTCGGTCCCCTGTGTCACTACCTTGGGTGGTTCCTTGTGGTCCAAGCACTTCTAGAGGCTCTAGGCCTGAGTGTCTAGTTCAGTCGTGGTTCGCATACCACTTTATTGGTATATGGTTTGGTACGCCCCTAGGGCCCAAACGTGTATTTGTGCTATTACTGTGATTTAATAACTTATAACTTATGTACTTCGAACTCTAGCCTCATAAAGAGACTAGAGGGGTGTGTTTAGCAATAAATACATATATTTTGAATATATACCTGGTGTGGTGCTCTTTCATTTGATCACTCAAGAGATTATAGACTGGTAAAACAAGCTGCTTTACATTCCTTCAAGACTTAGCCTGAAGGCTGCTCTCCATAGCTACCACTAGGATAGCTTTCAATAAGGTTGTCTTTAACCTATCTCCAATAAGGGGTTGTTTGGACTGGTGCAAGGTGCCCACTATAATTAGTGGACAGCATATGCCAGGCCAACTTCTCACACCCACATCCTACTTGACCTCTCTGCAACCTTTCACACAGTCTCCCATTCCAACATAATCTTGCACCAAACTTGATCTTGGCAGTCAGTGGCATAGCAAAGGGGGTGCGGTCCACACCGGGCGGCATAAGTTTTGGGTGCGGCGGCCAGCCCCTGCTCTTACCTGCAGCCGTCGCAGGAAGTGCCAGCACCCCGCTACATATGGCTAACGCGAGGCAGCCGCCACAGGCGGAAAAATGTCTAGCTACGCCACTGTTGGCGGTGCAAACTTGCAGATGAGGCTCTGCATGCTTAGTACTCGACGAGTGCCATTTCTAGCTCACTTTTAAATCTTGACTACATCACAGACTGCTAACCAACTAATCTCTCTTTCTCTCAAAGTGATTAATCTAATCCGTTTATGTATATGAAAACACGAAGGTTGTGGTATAATGGCATTAGTTGCCGACTTTGGAACTGGGGTACCAGGTTTGATTCCGGTGATGTCTCAAAATCCTGTGATTCTGGGCAAATCTCTGGGCAATCTCCCTGTGCCTAAAAAAACATCGCTGCATCCTTGTGTAATGTAACTGATGCTCATGTAAAACGCTCTAACACCTTCGGTTCGAGTTTGCGCTACATTAAAAAAATCACCAGGAGTGTAAATCAGTGACTCTGCTTGGAAGGACGTAGTTGAAAGAACTAGTAAGTGTTGGTGACTCACAAGCACTTCTGCACTAACTTAAGAAGCGGAACTTTGAACGTTTCACAGAAAACGTTATTATTTTATCAAATGACCTTGGCACTCCAATGTCAGAAGGACACGACTTTTCAACTTTCGTTGAGCAGATCATTATATTCCAATGTGGTAGTCCACTTGGTTCAAGTGAGGTGAAGCAAGACTACAAGTCCCAGAATGCACCGATGTGGTAAATGAAAGGCTATACTGAAAGCAATCTGCCTCGTGGCACAGAATCATATTTCAATGCTTGAGAGATTCATCAGATGTTAGGAGGTGGGGGCAATGTTTGTGAGTTTGGGGAGACGGGCTGCGTGCATCTATGTCTGCTAATTTGGGGAATGCTTTATGTCTTTCTCTAAGGAGGTCAGCAGAATGTATACACTATCCAACATGACACTTCCTGGTTCCAGGATCACATCCGGTTCGCAAAATGTAAACAAACTCAAACAGTGGGATAAAATGGGAATACATAATTGCATACATTTAGTTTATGAATATTTTACTCCAGACACCCACATTTTTGGGGAGCAGGTGCTGTGTTTGAGATTACTTGTAACAGAGAAATAACACCCACGAGCTGCACAAACATTATTTGACATGAAGCCTACCAACGACGGTTGTTAGGTTCTTTTCCTACCCCGCGGTGCTGCTGCTAGTGCTAAAACAAATGTACGACAAAAAAAACCTTTATTGCGATCACTGTGTTCGCATAGGCACTGTCATAAATACTGTGTGCGGGAATTTAACACTGGAAACCAAAAAACACGATGCCCTTCATAGATCACATGCATGTCCTAGTTAAACAAATCACCTGTGATAAGCTAGCCTATTAGGAAAGTAAAAGCGGCAGCTTGGCGCAGAAAGACATTCATAAAAAGTCACGTTAATCCGACACATCGGCTCGTGACAGCGGACGCAGCGTGCCCTTTGAAGCCGGACGCATTTCACAATCTACGACCACATGCAGGTACCTTACAATCTACATTACACGTCCTTGTTGGTAAAAAAAACCCAACAGGATAAAGTCTCAAAAACACCTCGAAGGCATGCAGAAAGCATCACATGTTGATGCCTGTACATAATTACACAGGGATGCGGGGACATTGACTCGCAGCCTAGCAACCGTATCCACGTATTAGCCTGCTGATCAAGCACCACAACTCGCACACACGAACCCCACGCACAGCATCTCACATACCGACACAGCTTTCTTCTCTTCCCGCCGCTGCCGAAGGGTAAAAAATGGGGAAACAAACCTTTAATACATGAAGACGAACACCCCATGTCCTCTTAATCCCCAAATCCTTTCATCTCACCGAAGAGGGGGGTGGGGGGATCACATCAGCGGTCCAGATCACGGATTATCAGCTTGCCAGACATTTATTATCTCTATAAGCGCGTCTAACGAAGGCAGAAGGGATCCCATATAGTCGTCTTAAATGTGTGTACGTGTGTGCTATGGAGGCCATGGTATAGACAGCCCAGAGCAGATGCTACCCAAAGCCTCTCTGCCGGTTTGCTTGTAGACAGCTGTATGCTGGCTGAAAACAATCAGGGATTAACTTTTCTGTGCACTGCTGGTTTAATCCATTCCTTAACGTGATTTTGGGGACCAGGAAACCCATTTTCAATAAAAAAAAGATATTGACTAATTTAGGAAAAACATAACTTCAAAGAAGATTGGTAAATTTGAGGAGCAGATGGCAGGATGGTGTGTTGTGTCAGCCTTGGTGCATGCCAAGCATCATGATCATATGTCTGTCGTCCAAATTCAGTGAAGGCGCCCGAGGCAGGGGTTGGCATGTTTATCATAGCATGGCGAGAGGCAGGATTCTGCGTCCAAGCACTACACAAACAATATCTGAGTAATCACAGGATAATGCCTCCAATCTCCAAATTTCCTATTCCAGAAGCAGTCAAGAACCAGCACTGAACATACTAGACGGAAAACATCTATAAGGCTTCCTAAGATAAAAGTGTTCAAACTATAGGCGGTATGTATCTATACTAGCACTATAATATTGCACTTCCTTGCATGTGCACAGACTTACTTACAAAGGAGTTTTTAAATTGTTCTCTCATCTACCCAGAAGTACAAGTGTGGCAGCAGAAATGTCAGCAGGGCTGAACAACACGGTCTTCTTAGCAATGTACAGGTTAACAAGTTAATCAAGCGTAAAGTGTTCCCACATTCATAAAGAAACTGTCCCATCTGAGCCATTAAATTTCGCTTTTGAAAACATTAATACTTCTTTGGGGGTAGCTATTCATTGACACAAGGGTAAAATATATTGCCTCCATAGAGACTGTTACATTTCCTCCCTTTGTGCCGCATACTTTCCCGGGTAGGATATTGAAATTTCCTGCATAGATAACAGAGAGTGGCTTCCAGACGTCAGACCCAGAACCGAAGGCATGTTCGCAAGTACAGGAGGAACCTCCCTTCTTCACCAGCGTCCGCTAGGAAAGATCTGGTTCAAGCCCTCATAATATCTAGGCTGGACTACTGTAACTTGTTACCAGTGGGTCTCCCTAAATATCTACTACACCCAAAGTTGTTGTGTGAACCTTCCTGGTCCTAAAGAGAAGCTCACCAATTTCCATTCACCTCTGAAAACTGGATTGGCGGCCCATTCCTAAGAGGAGTATTTTTAAAGCACTATGCCTTTGGCATAAAATGCACTATTTCACTGCACCCGGCTCACATATGTACACATGTTCTCATTGTACTCTCCATCTTGTCTCTCGCTCACAATCTCAATAACTGGTCAATGTACCAAAATACGAAAGACACAGACAAGGAGGCAGTGCTCTGTCAGTCATAACGGCTAAAGAATGGCAGGCCTTGCACAGCTCCCTTCGTTTCCAACCTATGAGAGTTTTACAAAACTGATGAAATCCTACTTATTCAACAAATTATATCTTCTCTGCCCATCTTTCCTCTATCAGTTTGGTAACGTGGTTGAAGATTCACTGGGACACCTCTTTCTGAGGTATTTGTGTGCTGTCCAAATCTTCTGTTGTTTATTCATTCATTCATTCCCTCATTCACGGCTATAGACATTGAAGCGCCTATCTGCGGCACAGGAAAAGGCACGGGCCTCACAGGAATGAAGGGGCAAGTAGATGCAGAGTGTGGCAGATGTGGTATGGGTTTCACAGATCTTGCAACCTCAAGAGAGGCACAAGACATTGACTGCAGCAATTGGGCTGGGGGGGGTGGGGGGAGGGGTGACATTAGGCTCCATTGGAGCATGCTACTGGCCCGGCAACAATTAGAGATGAAAAATCAATACACAGGAAATAAGCCAGATATTTATCTGTGTACAAAATATTTTTCTTGAGAAAGTAAGTTTGGTACATGAGGCTGTTTTCAAGTCAGGATAGAATCTCTAATTCAAAAGTGCTTTATGCCACCATTTTTGTTGAAAGGGATTTAAATGGAGCATTGGAGCCAACACAGGGAAACATGCCCAAATGTGCTATGTGTTAATCACTATACATCTAAGGGAGATGAAGTGTAGTATACGGATATTGGATATATAGAACTCACATGTGGCTAAGTGAGATTGCAGCTTTAGATCCGCAGCGCAGTTCAAGTATCAACAATGTTTACGCTTCACACCATCTCATGGCCAATGTACAGGGAACACACATTGCTGCGATCAGGCTTACTGAATATGCCCCTGTTTCAATATCTACGGATCAATTTGCTTTTGGGGATCCGACCCATAAGCTCTTGAAACTTAACACCTCTCTTCTGAAGATGAAAGGCATGAGGAATACATTATTGGACACGTCTGCTATTCTTGATTTTATTATGGATTCTGACAATTCTATATCGCTTGGGAATGCATTTGATGGTTTTCTGAACAGCAATATTATTAGCTATTCTTCAGCTCAAAAAAGCTCTACCTTTGAATGTAAAGGCTCAAAAATGTTTAGTGGATGCTGATTCCTGAGAGCAAATTTGATCATGAGTAAAATTTGACAGAATTGAGAATACTAACACAACACAGGGACTAGCGTTGTAATATTTTATACCCAAAACATTAATTTGCATTTCAGAGAGTGTAAAATCAATGTTGGATTCAGGATGCATATGTGGGTAAGTGTTTCTTGTATTGCTTTACGCTTTCAGATTTATTGTCCTGAATAAAGATGCACAAGGAAAGTTTACCAAAAAACAGAAAAAAGAACAATATTTTTCTTAGCTATTATCCAGAACTCTTCTCTGATGATGTCTAATCTTTTGAGAAGGACATCACCTCTTTACCAGGCAATATAGATTTACAGCATCTCACACATGATGATCAAACGGAGATGCCAAATTCAATATAAATATTCTTAAAACCAGTAAACCACCTGGCATATATTAATTCCCATTTGGGATTTACCAAAGCAGTGGTTGTAATATTTATAAAGAAATGTTGCATGATAATTACATTTTTTACTGCAGTTTTGAGATCTTCCTTAATAACTGTGATCGCTACGCTAAGCCTATCAAAAATGTCAATGATTGTATAAGCAATATACCTATATGCCTCCTCTACCCAGATTCGAAATTCCTGAATGTTCTGCTCATTTTGCTGCAAAGGTAATATATTACACATGTGGTGGCTTCATCGGATACAAGTTTGATAAATCTAATTTTAAGTCCTTAACAGAAACAATTGGCAAATTGAAGAAACTCGTTGTTGGAAATGGCCCTTTTTGCAGGGTCACCCCTAAACTTTTTGCCTGCCTCCTGTATTTTTGCTGACCTGTTTCTGTTGGTTTTATGACTCTGGGCACTTTACCACTGCTGTTCAGTGCTAAAGTGCATATGCTCTCCCTTTGTAAATATGTCTATGTGAATTGGTATATCCCTGATTGGCTTATTTGGTTTACCTGTTAGTCCCTAGTAGTGTGGCCTATGTGTGCCCAGGGCTGGTAAACCAAATGCTGCTGGTGGGCCTGCAGCACTGATGTGTGCCACCCACAGAAGCAGCTTGTAAAGTGTGTCTCAGACCTGCCACTGCAGTGTCTGTGTGCAGTCCAGAACTGCCATCTTGGCTGTGAAGTGCACCCACTTCCCAGCCCCTGAACCTTCCCTTGGCATCTTGTAAATCACCCCTATGGTAGGGTGCATTGTATGTGTAAGGTAGGACATGCCTTGGTGTGTGTAGCATGTCCTGGTAGTGAATTATGCCCCATTTCGTTTTTCACTACTGTAAGGCTACCTGTTCCTCATAGGCTAGAATGGGCAGTTTGGCTATTACATTCTATAGTCCTAACTGACCCCAGGAACATGGTAGAAAAACGAATTTAGTATGCCTGAGCTCAGAATATTAAAATACATCTTTTAGTGAAGTTTATTTTTATATTCTGTGTTTGAAAATACCACTTTTAGAAAGTAGGTATTTTCTTGCCTAAGCCTTCCAGTGTGCTCTGCTGTTATGTGTATTGGCTGTCTGGTTTTAGAGGGGCAGGGCAGGCTGAGTCAGACCCGGGTTGAATAGAGAGATCTGAATTTAGAGTGTGGGGAGGGGTGGCTCCTTGACCTGAATAGGGCTGTGCCTGGCAAGGTGAATGCTTGCTCCACCTCCTACTGTGTGTCTGCTAGCAGACCCCCTCTTTCTGAAAGGAAGAATGCAGCCTGGTAAACAAAGTGCTCCAGGCCTGAGCAGAACTGGTTCTGGCTAGGTTCAGTGACTTGTAGCTTCTGAGAACAAAGACTTTTGGGGTATAAATATCTGTGCTCAAACCCCTACAATTTGTATTGCTTTTGGATCTGGAGGAAACTCTGTCCGTGCCACTGGAGGAATCTGCAGGAAGTGACTGTCCTTGTGCTTGTGTGTTGTTTCTTGCACTGGCCTGCAGCAGTGACCACTGGACCTTGAAGAAGAGGAAAAGGAACTTTTGAGAGAACTTTTATTTTTGTTACAGCAATTACCCAAGGGCTAGGAAAAGAGCTAGCCTCCTGCTGGAGTCTCAGGCACATCTGACTCCACCACCAACCTCCTGCTTCCTCCCTGCAAGGATTGCTATCTGCTGATGAGGCTCCTGCGAGTTCCAGGGCCTCTAGTTTTGCTTCAGAGAAAAGAGTGCTGGAAATCGTCGCTAACGCACGTTTGCGAGCCGCTGCAGCCGAGACGCTGGAAAAATCATCGCTGCTGCCGCTGGGTGCTCGCAACACGAAACCATCGCTAACGCCCCTTTGCGAGCCGCTGCAGCTGAGACGCGCTGGAAAAATCATCGCGCTGCTGTCGCCGAGTGCTCGCAACCCCTAAAGAAATCATCGCTTCAAGACATCGCTTTGCGGACGCCGCGCGTCCGCCATTTTCATCGCATCGCACCGGATTTCGTCGCTCCCTCGTGGAGCGTCATCTCTTCGCATCGCAACACAATCGCACAGCGCAACAGGATCGTCGCATCGACTTCTCTCTCGCTGCAAGAAAGTCATCGCATCGGCGGCCTAGCGAGCAGAAGTTGGTCGCAGTGTCTCCGCACGCATCACGCAGATCGGCGCATCATCCTCCCTTGCGGCAAGGATTTCAACGCATCGCCGGCCTCGCGTGCCGAGAATCAACGCTACCACTTCTTTGCGACATTTTGTTGGTTTTGCTACTAAACCCAGGTACTTTGTGAGAGAAAGGGTCGCAGAGACCACTGCTTTGAATTTGAACCTTATTTTTGCAACCTTTGAACTATTTTTTGACAGTCCTTCAACAGCCATCCTATTTTTGACAGTCTTATGAGAGAAAGGGTCGCAGAGACCACTGCCTTGAATTTGAACCTTATTTTTGCAACCTCTGAACGAGAAAGGGGTGCAGAGACCCCTGCCTGGAATTTGAACCTTATTCTTGCAACCTTTGAACTATCTTTGACAGCCCTTCAACAGCTATCCTATTTTTGACAGTATTGTGGCTCTTACAGTTATTGGTCTTGTGATAAATCTGCCTTTATATAAAGATACTCATTGTTTATAACTACTTGTGTGGTGTCTGTAGGAAGGTGGAATCTGACTATATGGTTGCCCCCACTTTTTTTTATGGTCTTTTGCTGGTTTATGACTTAGTTGGACTGGGATCCTGCTATTCAGGGCCCCAGTCTATCTGCTTTCTCTGTAAAAGGTTTCCATGTGCCTTAGGCACATCTCTGATTGGAATCTGGAGTGCCCTTATAAGTCCCTAGTATATGGTATACTATGTACCAAGGGCATAGGTACCTCAGAGGCCTGCCAGGGGCTGCAGCATGTATTATGCCACCCCTGGAAGGCCATCCAAACTGACACCACAGGTCTGCTACTGCAGCCTGGGTAAGGTGGTGCATGCACCCCTTACTGTGATATAGGTTACCTATATCACGAAATACACTCACACATATAAACCTATAAGTCACTCCTAAGGCAGGCCTTATCAATCCTAAAGGCAGAGTGCATGGTTCCTATGTGAGAGGGTGCCCCTGCATGAGCAGGGCCCCTCTGCAGCGTTCGGAGACCATCTCTGATGCTGTTTGTAGTGCAGCCTGACCATATACTCTTAAGCGCATTATATCCTCGCGGTAAAATGCTAACTTTGGAACGGCTGCACCTAAACATGTCGTGTTTGGTGTCAAACATCTTGGAATACTACCCCCGCCAATCCTGGCGGCGGGAGTAGCAGTCCACCCTTCTAGAGGGAAAGACATGTTAACTCTGACGAGTCCGGTAACTTCTTTCCAGAGCCCTGGCATCACAAAATGGATGCTGCTGCCACAGACACGAGTCTGGCCTCCTGCTGCTGGACGAAACTCCGGCAGGGGAGGCCTGGACAATAGGTTTCCTGTCCCAGGGAGGTGTGACCACCTCCCCAGACAGGATAATGTGTATTGGGGCTGGGCGGGAGCACTTTCGGGTGCTTTGAAGTCCTGCACTGGGGGCACATTTGGTGTCCCTGTGCATACCCAGTTCAAACCGGATCAGGGGCTTGCAGCCCCTGCTTTGGCGCGAACTGGACAAAGGAAAGGGGTGTAGCCACCCCTCTGCCCTGACCCACCCATAGGTGGGGCCACAGAGTAGTCCAACCCCTATTTTTAGAATAAAGGTAGGAACCCAGTCCTTAGGACTTTAGATTATACCTGGACGAAACTCTGAAACTGAATCCTGGACCTTCGACGCTCTATGACAAGATTAGAGGACTGAAGAATCTCCCTTGGGGTCAAGGAGTGACTCCCCTGCTTGGCAGGCACCAAAGAGCATCTGTCCGGTTCGCATTACTGAAGCTCCCGTCGGACGCCTGAAGTCATCGCATCACCAGAGGTGGATTCTCAGACTTACCCGAGGCTACCCTGAGTCCCCAGCAAAGCTGAGGCCCGTGGCTATCGTGGGTGACTTGAGACCGTGACCCCTGGACACCGAGCACATTTGCAAGTGCACCATCTTCTAGGTCTCCCAGAGTCGTGCTTTGGGCTCCGAGTAGCCCTAGCCTCCAGCACCACCTGCACCGAAGATCACTGGCCCCCACTCCACGAGTGTCCTGTAAGCCAGCTCCACGTGCGGCGTCACGAGGCTCCTTCGCGGTCGCTAGCCCGTTGGCTAGTAGCCCTTAACGAAGGCCAATCTTTTCTTTACTTGGCATCCTGGTTGCTCCAGGCCTGCCCTCACTTACCCTCGCTGGGTGAGTTCCACAGACCTTGCTGGTCTGCACCATCGACGATCTACATCTTACTCGAGACTTGCCGTTGCCAAGGCTTGTTGGGTCCAATCCGGTCGCCGACACCTCAGCACTCGGCAGACATCGAGCGCCAGCCCGAATCCTGCTCCTGGTCACCGACAACGCCTCCCGGACCTCGTGGCTGAAGAGACAAGACGACTGTCAACGCACCTGAAGCACTCGACATCGGTGGGCATCTGTCCATCGCCTTCCTGGTCACTGGCTAGTGACCCAGACTCTGTCCCCTCTGCTTTCAGGTTCACCAGAACTCCGATCCACTCTTGGATCCACCCGGACACTTTTCTCTTGGCCGCCAGCAGCACTTTGCAGCAGATCGCCATTCGAATCGGCGACGAAACCCGACCCCGAAAGGCACCTATGCACCCGGCTTCCCTGGGTGAGGTAACACGAGTACTCCGGTGCTCCCGTGGGTAGAGACTCTTCAAAGTCCTAGATCTCAAAGGGTTTTGTCCTAGTCCTCTTTTAAGTGTCCCTTTCCTCTATTTTCCCGATCCCGACTTTCTCCATAGAAGTTAACGGCGTATCGCGGTTGTGTATTTACACTGCACGCGTCTCCCGTGGGTCCCCTGTGTCACTACCTTGGGTGGTTCCTTGTGGTCCAAGCACTTCTAGAGGCTCTAGGCCTAGTGTCTAGTTCAGTCGTGGTTCGCATACCACTTTATTGGTATATGGTTTGGTACGCCCCTAGGGCCCAAGCGTGTATTTGTGCTATTACTGAGATTTAAGATCTTATAACCTATGTACTTGAACTCTAGCCTCATAAAGAGACTAGAGGGGTGTGTTTAGTAATAAATACATATATTTTGAATATATACCTGGTGTGGTGCTCTTTCATTTGGTCACTCAAGAGATTATAGACTGGTAAAACAAGCTGCTTTACATTCCTTCAAGACTTAGCCTGAAGGCTGCTCTCCATAGCTACCACTAGGATAGCTTTCAATAAGGTTGTCTTTAACCTACTTACCATAAGAGTCGATTTGGACTGGTGCAAGGTGCCCACTATAATTAGTGGACAGCATATGCCAGGCCAACTTCTCACAGTGTCCCTTTGTACTGTTCCTCACTGTGTTATTGTGTATGGTCATAAATGCTTCACACCCTGCCTCTGAGATAAGCCTACCTGCTCGTGCTACGTTACCACAGGGTTGAGCATGGGTATTAAAGAGGGTAGCCCTCTCACTCTGACTTAGGAAGAAGGGTCCCTACTTGGACAGTGGCCAGCCATTGTCAACTAGAGACCCCCATTTCTAACATTGGTGGCAGCGGTGGGATCTGGACTTGCATTTATGATCGCATACAATAATTATAGTGTACACTACTAGTGAGTGCAGACCATAACGTACCGCATACATTTTTTGAGAGTTTTTTTGGATCCTATATTGTAATTGATATTGCCGGTGATTTTCACCCGCACACATTTCCTGAGAGTTTTGGGATCCTATATTGTGATTAATATTGCCGGTGATTTTTCACCTGCGCACATTTTTGAGAGTTTTTGGATCCCATATTGTAATTGATATTGCCGGTGATTTTTCACCCGCACACATTTCTGAGAGTTTTTGGATCCTATATTGTGATTGATATTGCCGGTGATTTTTCACCAGCATACATTTTTTAGAAGTTTTCTTCTATCTTTTATTGATATTGCCCGTGATTGTTACAATGGGCAAGCCTATGTTTTATTGATATTGCCGGTGATAGTACCCGCATACATTTTTGAGAATTGTTGGATCCTATATTGTGATTGATATTGCCGGTGATTTTTTACCCGCATACATTTTCTTGAGAAGTTTTCGTCCATCTTTTATTGATATTGCCCGTGATTGTTACAATGGGCAAGCCTATTGTTTATTGATATTGCCGGTGATAGTACCCGCATACATTTTGAAAGTTTTTGGATCCTATATTGTGATTGATATTGCCGGTGATTTTTACCCGCATACATTTTCTTGAGAAGTTTTCTTCTATCTGTTATTGATATTGCGCGTGATTGTTACAACGGGCAAGCCTATTTGTTTTATTATTGATATTGCCAGATATTGCTACAATGGGTCTTGCTGAAATGAGACCTACCTTTTATATAGATGATCTGTTAACCTACAGTCTAGAGGAGCTAAGGGGGTTCTGTGAGGAGAAGGGCTTAGCAGTGAGTAGGAAGGAGACTCAGCTATCCCTGCAGACATCCCTGAGACTTTGGCAACAAGACAGATGGAGATTCTTGGAGTCCCAGTACACCTACCAAGAGGGTAGTTGGTCTGAGGGTGGCTCTAGAGAGTCTGAAGAGGAGGAAGAAAGTGTTATGGAATATCTCATAGGTGGGGAGTTCCTTGATGAGCCTAGTGCCTATGGTAGTGCCAGATTCCCCTCATGGTCCCCAGAGGAGTTGGGGGACAGGCGGGAAGGTCCCATAGGTAGGGAGTCCCTTGCTGGATCTAGTGCACAGGGTAGTGCCCAATCCCCTTCATGGTCCCCAGAGGAGTTGGACAGACAGAGGGAGAGGGAGTACCAGCTGGAATTGGAGAGGCTCCAAATAGAGATTGCCCAGCTGGAGGCGCACCTAGCGCAGATAGCAGAAAAGGAGAAGTTAGCTCCAGAGGGAGGTTACCCCTGGAGCGCAGTTTTAATTGTCTGGATTCCCCAGAGAGGGTGGGGTCCAGTGGTGGCAGCAAAATTGAAGTATATAGTGATGACAGTGTAGTACACCCACCCAGGGATGTGGCACCTGACTTGAAGGAGGGGGTTGATCTACACCAGGGGATTCAAGGACCTGAGATAGCTCCATTGGTGTGCAGTGTCCCTGAGGTGGATTGGGGAACTAGCGCAAGGGCCCATAGTCCTAGTGAAAGGAGGGATACTCTACCGACTCTGGATGAGAGGTGCAGGGAGAGGGGTTCCCCGTGGTTGAAGTCCTGGTGTATGAGTGTGAGGACCGCCCAGAAGAGTGTGGGTTGAGTGATGGAGACAGTCAGTTAATGTCTCGCCCATTTCAAGAGAGTGGTGCGGGGTACGTGTGTGAGGCACTGGATTGTGAGGTAAAGGTTAGCACCTGTGTGGAGCTGTGTAATCCAATTGTGGGAGAGCATATTGTGAGTTCCTGTTTTCCAGAGCTAGGCCAACACCTGTCAGATTGCGAGTTCTCTGATCCTAGGGAACTTGCACAGGAGGCAGACCTCTGGGTGAGTACCAGAGGCTCTGTAGAGGCATTAGGGAATGACCCTAAGAATAGTGGTTCAGAAGTTTTCCAACCCAGAGTGCTGGGAAAGGTTAGGAGTGTTACAGCTGGGTCCCCTTGTTGTGAGGAGGTTGTAGGGCCTCACATCCTGTCTCATGGGAGCAGGAGTGAGACTGGGATAGTTCCCGAAGTGCCCCAGCCTCAGTCCCCAGGACTGGATGGTTCCATGAGGGAACACCAGGTGGGGAGCCTAGTCTGTCTGGATGGACCGTCCATTGTGGGGGTACCCCAGTGTTAGGTGAGCTGGGAGTGCCTGTAGTCAGGCCTCCATCAGTTCTTGTGCCGGGCAGTGCCACTCCTGGGGGAGGGTACAGAAGTCCAGTCTGAGGGATGAAAGGGGAAAGAGTCCCCAGTGGAAGAACCAGTGGGTCAGGGGCCAGCCAGAAGGGCTGAGCCTCATAGGATTGGCCATGGTGACGCCACTTCTGTCCTGGGGCATCTTCACGCACTGTCAGAGGGACAGGAGGTCGTGAGCTCTGTGCCAGGCAGACTGTCACGCAACACGCTAGGTATGTGTCACCCTCAGGAAGTCCTGGTTGGCCAGGCAGTTGTTCAGCCGCAGGGGTTGGTCCCTGGGTTGGTAAGTCAGGTCCAGGAGTTGTCTGACCTGGAGGGAGGGACCACTGTAAACAGTGTCCCGACCATTTTTCCAAGAGCACCACTCCAGGTGGGAGGGTGCAGTATGCTGGAAGGGGGTGCAGAGGGAGGGAGTCCTCGCCTCTGACCCCGGTGCACCCTGAGGGTTTTCAGGTTGGTAGGTCAGTTGCAGGGTCCCGGCCCTGAACTGGTGGAGGAGTGTGTTTCCCTTGAGGGGAGCCTGTGTGCTCCCCAGGAAGTCCCTGGGTGGCCAGGCAGTTGTTCAACCACAGGGGTTGGTCCCTGGGATGGTAAGTCAGGTCCAGGTGTTGTCTGACCTGGAGGAAGGGACAACTGTAAGCAGTGTCCCGACCATTTTTTTCCTAAAAGCACCACTCCAGGTGGGAGGGTGCAGTATGCTGGAAGGGGTGCAGAGAGAGGAGTCCTCGCCTCTGACCCCAGTACCACCTGAGGGTTTTCAGGTTGATGGATCAGTTGCAGGGACAAGGCCCTGAACTAGTGGAAGAGTGTATTTTCCTTGGGGGGATTGGTGTACTCCCCAGAAGTCCTGGGTTGCCAGGCACAGGCCCAGCCTAAGGGTACAGACCCTAGGTTGGGGGCCAGGTTCAGAGTGTCCCCCTGATCTGGAGGAAGGGCAACTGCTAACAGTGCCCCTCCCGGTTTGTGTTATGGAGGCACCTCTCCAGGTGGGAGGGTGCCGGGCCCCAGTAAAGGGGGCGGGGAGAGGGCAGCCTCACCCCTGACCTCCGCCCAGTCTAAGGGTACAGACCCTATGCTGGGATACCAGTTGCAGGATAGAACCCCTGAACTGGTGGGCGAATTATGCAGGACACCTGCCTCAGGTGCCCTGACAATTCTGGAGGGGGTACCGCTCCAAGTGGGAGGGTACCGAGCCCCAAATAGAAGGACCGGGTGTGGGGGAGCCCACCCAGTCGCTGGCCCCGCCGTTGGGTACAGGCCCAGGGCTGGTGGGTCAGTGTCAGGACGCGTTGCCTGACCTGACAGGAGGGAGAAGTGGACAAAGGTGCCAGACACCTGGGGTTACTGCCCCGCACTCTCTGATGCCACAAAAGTTTGAGAGCCCTGAGAGGTATAGGGCTTGGATTTTATCACTGACTACTGTCAGTGACTACTGGGGCTTGTTGTTTATCTGTTGGGACACACCTGGGGGCCAGTTAAGGTTAGGTGCTGCACAGGTGGTGTCCACAGGTGAGGGCAGAGGTCCCCATTGGTTATCTTAGTGGGCCCTGGGAGTGTGGACAGAGGGATCCACCAGGGTTCAGATTGGAGTAGAGCTGGCATATGCCCCTGCAGTTGCGGGCCAGTTCCGTGTTCTATCGCCCGAAGCAGGGAAGCCCATCAAAGTAGTGATTGGTCTACCCTGCGTTTTGGCTGGAAGAGGGTTGTGTTGCAAATGGCCCTTTTTGCAGGGTCACCCCTAAACTTTTGCCTGCCTCCTGTATTTTTGCTGACCTGTTTCTGTTGGTTTTATGACTCTGGGCACTTTACCACTGCTGTTCAGTGCTAAAGTGCATATGCTCTCCCTTTGTAAATATGTCTATGTGAATTGGTATATCCCTGATTGGCTTATTTGGTTTACCTGTTAGTCCCTAGTAGTGTGGCCTATGTGTGCCCAGGGCTGGTAAAGCAAATGCTGCTGGTGAGCCTGCAGCACTGATGTGTGCCACCCACAGAAGCAGCTTGTAAAGTGCGTCTCAGACCTGCCACTGCAGTGTCTGTGTGCAGTCCAGAACTGCCATCTTGGCTGTGAAGTGCACCCACTTCCCAGCCCCTGAACCTTCCGTTGGCATCTTGTAAATCACCCCTATGGTAGGGTGCATTGTATGTGTAAGGTAGGACATGCCTTGGTGTGTGTAGCATGTCCTAGTAGTGAATTATGCCCCATTTCGTTTTTCACTACTGTAAGGCTACCTGTTCCTCATAGGCTAGAATGGGCAGTTTGGCTATTACATTCTATAGTCCTAACTGACCCCAGGAACATGGTAGAAAAACGAATTTAGTATGCCTGAGCTCAGAATATTAAAATACATCTTTTAGTGAAGTTTATTTTTATATTCTGTGTTTGAAAATACCACTTTTAGAAAGTAGGTATTTTCTTGCCTAAGCCTTCCAGTGTGCTCTGCTGTTATGTGTATTGGCTGTCTGGTTTTAGAGGGCAGGGCAGGCTGAGTCAGACCCGGGTTGAATGAGAGATCTGCATTTAGAGTGTGGGGAGGGGTGGCTCCTTGACCTGAATAGGGCTGTGCCTGGCAAGGTGAATGCTGGCTCCACCTCCTACTGTGTGTCTGCTAGCAGACCCCTCTTTCTGAAAGGAAGAATGCAGCCTGGTAAACAAAGTGCTCCAGGCCTGAGCAGAACTGGTTCTGGCTAGGTTCAGTGACTTGTAGCTTCTGAGAACAAAGACTTTTGGGGTATAAATATCTGTGCTCAAACCCCTACAATTTGTATTGCTTTTGGATCTGGAGAGGAAACTCTGTCCGTGCCATTGGAGGAATCTGCAGGAAGTGACTGTCCTTGTGCTTGTGTGTTGTTTCTTGCACTGGCCTGCAGCAGTGACCACTGGACCTTGAAGAAGAGGAAAAGGAACTTTTGAGAGAACTTTTATTTTTGTTACAGCAATTACCCAAGGGCTAGGAAAAGAGCTAGCCTCCTGCTGGAGTCTCAGGCACATCTGACTCCACCACCAACCACCTGCTTCCTCCCTGCGAGGATTGCTATCTGCTGATGAGGCTCCTGCGAGTTCCAGGGCCTCTAGTTTTGCTTCAGAGAAAAGAGTGCTGGAAATCGTCGCTAACGCACGTTTGCGAGCCGCTGCAGCCGTGAGCGCTGGAAAAATCATCGCGCTGCTGCCGCTGGGTGCTCGCAACACGAAACCATCGCTAACGCCCCTTTGCGAGCCGCTGCAGCTGAGACGCGCTGGAAAAATCATCGCGCTGCTGTCGCCGAGTGCTCGCAACCCCTAAAGAAATCATCGCTTCAAGACATCGCTTTGCGGACGCCGTGCGTCCGCCATTTTCATCGCATCGCACCGGATTTCGTCACTCCCTCGTGGAGCGTCATCTCTTCGCATCGCAACACAATCGCACAGCGCAACAGGATCGTCGCATCGACTTCTCCCTCGCGGCAAGAAAGTCATCGCATCGGCGGCCTAGCGTGCAGAAGTTGGTCGCAGTGTCTCCGCACGCATCACGCAGATCGGCGCATCATCCTCCCTTGCGGCAAGGATTTCAACGCATCGCCGGCCTCGCGTGCCGAGAGTCATCGCTACCACTTCTTTGCGACATTTTGTTGGTTTTGCTACTAAACCCAGGTACTTTGTGAGAGAAAGGGTCGCAGAGACCACTGCTTTGAATTTGAACCTTATTTTTGCAACCTTTGAACTATTTTTGACAGTCCTTCAACAGCCATCCTATTTTTGACAGTCTTATGAGAGAAAGGGTCGCAGAGACCACTGCCTTGAATTTGAACCTTATTTTTGCAACCTCTGAACGAGAAAGGGGCGCAGAGACCCCTGCCTGGAATTTGAACCTTATTCTTGCAACCTTTGAACTATCTTTGACAGCCCTTCAACAGCTATCCTATTTTTGACAGTATTGTGGCTCTTACAGTTATTGGTCTTGTGATAAATCTGCCTTTATATAAAGATACTCATTGTTTATAACTACTTGTGTGGTTTCCCTTTGTAGTGTTCCTCACTGTGTTATTGTGTATGGTCATAAATGCTTCACACCCTGCCTCTGAGATAAGCCTACCTGCTCGAGCTACGTTACCACAGGGTTGAGCAGGGGTTATTAAAGAGGGTAGCCCTCTCACTCTGACTTAGGAAGAAGGGTCCCTACTTGGACAGTGGCCATCCATTGCCAACTAGAGACCCCCATTTCTAACACTCCTAAAGAGGAGAAAGCCTTCATTCAGGCTAATTGGCCATTTTTATGTAAAATGCTTGCGAGATTTGGTATTGGTCAAGATTTTATCACTGGAATTAAAACGTCATATTCTAGTGCTAATTCTAGTTTATCACTGAACAGGTTGGTATCTAATTTGTTACTTTTGACTAGAGGAACTCAACACATTTGCGCTTTCTCCACTGCTATTTTTATTTTACGTTAGAATATCTGGAATATAAGATGTTCCATTAGGGACATGAAATGCTCTTGTACTATGACATCCATACATTACCCTGAATCTTGCATTGATATATTTGTTAATTATGGAATGCTATCAGATTATAAACTAGAGTTGAGAAGTCTGAGTTATGTCTTTGTCACAAGGCATCTTATTATATCTTCGTTTAGAGTTAAAATTATATAATTTACTTAGGTACAACAATTGTGCGAGTAAGCCCTAGAACTGTGATTAAACATTTTTAAGAAGGTCTTTCTAAATTCAACGCTGATAGTAAGAAATAGTGATTGTTACATTTAAAATTACAATTGAACAAGGAGCATCTCAAGCATAAATAAAATGAGCTTTTTGCATTATTTATATTATTTCAGTGCATTCTCCAAATAATTAAAAGCAACATAACTCAATCGATATATGTTTTTATTGTGAGACTGGGTAATGTCTGCCATGCAGCAGGCAGCCAAACATTTCCAAAGTTTTTATTTTTCACAAACAACCTCCCAAAGCGGTAGTTTGTTTGTGAAAAACAAAAACTAATGACCCCACACCCTGGAAGTTTTTTCCCGGGATGTGGGGGCTCATTTTCGATTTTTTCCTATCCATCTTTGCAAGATTTTTCCGGGCGATGACAGACAGTAAAAGAAAGGTATTTCACTGTCCACCATAGATAGGTTGGACAGTGAAATATACTTCCTCCAACGGCCCCTGCTCTGTCGGGTCACAGGGGGAAGTATTCTTTCAATGGAGCCAATGGATACTTGCGGTTCACCCATCTCAGACTGAGGGTTTGGTGGTCAGGGTACTCAACAACAAGTAGAAGGGGGGACTAAGGGCTTTTTTGAGGTCCAGCATCCAGGCCCAAATGAAGTCAAACAAAATAGGTATGCAGTTCCTGAAAGGCAAGGGGAATGAGGTTAGCTAAGTGTAGAAATGTCCTCACTTAATAGCAGGCGGAAAGGGGGATTACTCCTTTCAGAATTAGGGCCCTCACACACCCAGCCAGCTGGGTGTCATGCTTCATCATAGGACTTGCTCCTCGTCAGGTCGGCGCTGCAATACCTGACGGGCACCCTATGAGGGGCTCTTTGGCGGAGATCTTTTATTCAATGCCGTTTGGTGCCATGGGTGTGAGGGACCTAAAGGTGTAGATGTGTGAAGTGTGGGTCAATGGACCGTACAAGGGTTAAAACAGGAAATGGAAGTTCAACCAGAACAATTTAAATGAATATGGCTTCCAACCTGGTTAAAAAATATAGATGTGGCACACTCCTGATATGATGCGTCAGGATAACGCGCTCTACATTGTGGTCGACATGTTTCTTGCCTTAGTGTCATAAGATCTGACGGCAATTCATCAGGACCTAAAAACAGTCTATTTACACTAGTTGTGGTTTTCTAGTTAAATAACCGTGATAGACCACAAGCAGCACCCTAAATGTGGTACCTGTGAGTAAGATGGCCAACCCAAGTTAGATTGGTGACTCACACCATCGACTCCCGGCAGGTAGAGATTCCAGGTAATTCCAGTGTTGTGTCGCCAACCGCAAGGTCGTCAGTGGACCTACCCGAACACTGCCGGGGCCGGTCAGGGTACTCAGGTACGAGACACTGGAGCCAGCTCAGAAACCTGGTCTTCGATCTTAATAATTTGGGAGTTGTTGGATAGAAATGAGGTTAACCATTTTAGTACTGTACCCATCTTTCTGAAGCACTGTTAAATTAGGGATGGCAGACTAATAGTCAACTGTGTTGGGCACTGTAGTTTAGAAGTAAAAATGACTAATACTACCAAAAGGCACTGAGGGGGGTAGTAATACCGAGAACCAACCCATGTCAGAATTTATTATGTTATGTTAGCAGAGACTTATATAGCGATGTACTGCCATCGATATGGCCATGCAGGGCTTTCAGGTTTGGGTACATTCATACCCACATCTCGAACATTCTGTCACAGACCGGAATCTTTTTTTAATTTGAATTATATCATGATTAGTATGGTTGCGGGTATTATTCAGAATATATGATTGGATTGTTGTAGTTTGGCGCGTGATGCTGGACGGGTTTACCAATTTGGTTGTATGACATAAGAAGCATTCGTCTAAGTATTGCCTGGCTTGAGGTATATGCATAAGGTAACTGAGACACCAGTTTTGATTACTAATTTCGCTGGTGCTGTTGTGAGCTTGGTGATAACCAGTTTTTAATTTGAAAAAATTTGAAGAAAAAAAATAAGTGCAGGTCCGCACAAATTTTCTTAGGATGCTGCCACCCACCTCCCCTCACTGGCCTCTCCCACTCCATCACTTGCATTGCCCAGTACCTGCATAAGTGTAGAAAAATGTCACTTTTTGCATAAATACCCCCATTTTTAGGTCGAGCATTCGAGACCTCTTGTATATACTTTTGTATATACTTATTATATACTTAAATGTGTATATTCTTTGTGGGCTCTGGAGATCAGACCTAGGACTTGTCTGCTTCCGCTTAGGGACTTTTTTTCTATTCAACTGCCTCTATTTAACTGTCTTGATAAAAAATAACCAGCAGAGGTCAGTAAAATACCAGAATTGCTTTCTGCTGAGGGACTTTCTTTTTAAAAAAATTTCTGGCAACTGCCTCTATTTCACTTTCTTGATAGAAAACGACCAGCAGAGGCCAGTAAAATACCAGAATCACTTAGGCATTCTCTAGATTCCAGTCCATAGAAATTGTTTTCCACGAGCACCTGTAGACAATAATATTTTTTTCAAATCTTGTATTTTCAGTGATATGACCACCGAAGGCCCTGATTTTATAATAAAAACAGAGCTTTGGATTATACCATTTTCCGCTGAAAGGCAATATTTCTCTCCATGTGTTCCCATACCTGGCGTGTCACACAGTTTGGTGCTTACTTTCCCTCCATGTTAAAGAACAGTAGATGTTTCAGCACACAGGCTAATGTGCTGCATAGCTAAATACATATAAGGTCCCAAAGGCGAGACCGATTGCATTGCAAATGTTTGTTTTGGACTGATTCTGCTGATTTTTTTACTCTTTGCACTGGGAGCCTTCTAACAAGGCCCAAGGACATGTGCTCTGAATTAGAAGAGGACGTAATTACTCGTGAATTCCACAACTTCTCTATACTTTTGGCAAAATAACAAGTATTTCTGTCTTTACATGCTAAAATGCATATAGTCATTTCACAAAACTGAAAATGAAAATTTAGCAAGCAGTGAGAAAGGTGATGATTGTGGGATCCTCCCTAACCTAGGGAGAGAACCAAGCAGATGCCTTGAAAACAAAGAGCACATCTTGCTGAACGATTCGGTGGTGGTCCCATCCTCTTAGGACCACCCCAAGCACAGTTATGGGCAAAAATACAATCCCAACCAAAGGCCCTGCAAAGCATTATGGGTCGAGATTAGCAGTGGGCAGTGAATATTATAGTATCCAATATCAAAATAATTCTACAAAGAGCTGCAGTTCAACTAGTCGTTACTAGGTGTCCCTCACGAGTCAAATGCAAAAGCATTGAAATTATTACATCAAGCTGCAGTTCCACTAGTCGTTACTAGGTGTCCCTCACAGAGTCAAATGCAAAAGCATTGAAACCCTTTCATGAAGCTGCAGTTCCACTAGTCGTTACTAGGTGTCCCTCAAGAGTCAAATGCAAAGCATTTGACTTGAGGGACACCTAGCAACGACTATTTGAACTGCAGCTTGATGTAATAATTTCAATGCTTTTGCATTTGACTCGTGAGGACACCTAGTAACGACTAGATTGAACTGCAGCTCTTTGTAGAATTATTTTGATATTGGATAATATAATATTCACTGCCCACTGCTAATCTCGATCCCATAATGCTTTGCAGGGCCTTTGATTGGGATTGTATTTTTGCCCATAACTGTGCTTGGGGTGGTCCTAAGAAGATGGGACCACCACTGAATCGTTCAGCATGATATGCTGTTTGTGTTCAAGGCATCTCCTTGGTCCTCCCCCTAGGTTAGGGGGGACCCCAAAATCATCACCTCTCTCATTGCCTGGTATTTTGCATTTTCAAAGTTCACCTTTGTGAATTGGTTATAATGTTTTTAGCATGTAATGTTGCTTGACCAAAGCATTTGTGGGTGCAGTTTATTAGCTTACTCCGCTACATGGAGGAACGATTTTTGCCTGAGTTCCTGTTAGAATTAGCAATACTCCTTCTTGGCACGTTTAACTTACCTATAAGTCTCTATTATATGGTTATAAGATTGTATTTATTAAGCAAGAGATCTACAGACGACCAACCCGTGGCAAGAGAAGTTGTTATCTGCCTCTAGAATTCTAGGAACACATGGCAGTTCCAGAACAGACACATAAACAACAACAGGGTGCTGGAATATCCAACTATACAAATATATATAGAGTATCACAGTGAATAAAGAACCCACTTAAACATAACACATACCCCTTCTTACGCAAACTCACTGTGATGCTCGACTGCATGCGTAAAATAAAACAGTGAACAACTGCTAAAACAATTGCTATAGGATTATAAAATCAACATCACCCTAAAATAATGAAGAAACAGAGCATGCTATATAATATCTATCAACACACAATCAGTTAGTCTGACAGGTTTTCTCATTCATGTTTACTCACACTGTCACTCCTCAGGTGTGTTTCACTATAGTACCTACTCCATTGCTAGATGTAATTCCACGATGTGCACATTCAAAGTCATTGCACTTTGTGACCTTCCTGGCATTCCATTTTTTCCCATCTTTCAACACACAGAACTCCCATCCATTCTGACAATTTTCAGGGAACGTGTCAATCTTGAAGACTTCCCTTCACCACTAGTAATCGCCTACATCATAATGATGTGGACTTTTCCCCTACCTTTTATTTTATCGGTTCACATACTTGTCTTGGTATACCTTCACTTTCTTCCTAAGCTGGTCACCATTCACACGTACAAGAACCACTCTCTACATCCAAGCAGGTGTTACTTTACTGCATGCACTCCTACCTCTCAACAAACGGAATGGCATTTCTCCCGTGACTGAGTGAGGGGTATTCCGATAATTTCAAAGCATCTCCTTAATTTCATTCCTGCAATCCAAACCAGACTACACAACCTATTACACGCACTCCTTCAACACATGATTGTAGTTCTCCACAAGACCATTTTCACTGGGATGATATACTGCCGTTCTTTGTTAATTGGGACCAAGTTTATGCAAATTTGCTTGAAATTCCCCCGCCACAAATTCTGGACCATTGTCTGACAACAACCGCTTTGCGCACCCTTCTTTCTTAAATATCTCATCACAAAACAAAATGACATCGGATGCCCTGTTGTCTTTTGTGAACGTCACCTCCGGCCACTTAGAGTAGTAATCTACCAATACCAATGCATACTTGCCCTTGCGCCCTCTGCAATAGAAAGGACCACATATGTCCAGTCCTACCCTATGCCACGCCCCGGATGGAAATTCCATGGCTTTTATTGGAGTCTCGACTTGTCACTGCACGCACACGCAAAACAATTCCACACAAATCTTTCAATATCACCATCCATCCCTGGCCACCAAAAATCCACGCGCGCCCTCAGCTTCATGGCCAACATCACACCATGCCCTTCATGCAAGAAGTCCATCAACCTAGAACGCAAAACCAACGGAACCACCAACCTACCGCACCTTCAAACAACATCCTCCACTACTGACAATTCGGCTCAAACCTTTTTGAAGTCACATAATTCTGGCCAATTTGAGCCACAATCACCCTTGATCTGCGACAAATGGAGCACAACTTGTTGGAGAATTTTATCTGAAGACACAGCTTGCTTCCATTCTTGCACGGAAATGGCCCCCTTGCACGATTCTTCCACATTAGTCACCGCCCATTCTTCATCCTCTGGTTCGTGCTCACCCTGAATAGGCAAACGTGACAAACAATCCGCATTTTCATTTTTTGCACCTGGAACATACTTGACGATAAAATTATATTCCTACCAACGATAGAGCCACTTGGCGATTCTGGGAGTTGCTCTCGCAGCACCACTGGTAGAAAACAAATACACCAATGGCTTATCATCAGTGCACAACTCAAACCTGTTGCCCCAAGCATATGTTTTAAAATACTGCGCACCCCACCAACAAGCCAAAGCTTCCTTTTCTATGGTGGAATACATTCCATCTGCGCCTTTTAAAGTCCGGGGTGCAAATGCAACCACTCTCTCCTGACCACCCATTTGCTGCATTAGCACAGCACCCAGACCATATGCACTGGCATCGGCTACCACCATGGTTTTGTCCTGTGGGTCAAAGGGCTTCTAGACCACTGCTTTAACAATAGACTCTTTGAAATCCTCAAGTGCTAACTGACACCCCGTGGTCCACTCCCACATTGCACCCTCTTCATTGAAAGACGCAGCACATGAACCTTATCTGAGAAATGTTCCACAAAATTTGAATAGTATTCGACCAAACCCAAAAAGGAATGAAGTTGCTCCTTGTCGGTAGGCGAAGGTGCTTTTTCAATAGCTTCAACTAATTTAAGCTTGGGCCGAATACCATTGAAAGACATTGTGTGCCCCAGATACTCTACTTCTGGTACAGAAAATATGCACTTTTCCTTGCTCACCATTAAACCTGCATTTTCCAATCTTGCCAGCACCTTGTCTAACACACTGTTGTGCTCCTCTATATCAGGCCCTCACACCAAAATGTCATCCTGGCAATATATCACATTGGACATACCTTTCAAAACACTGTGCATCACTCGCTGTAACACCGCTGACGCAGATGCCAACCTGAAAGGCATGCACACAAACTGGAATGCTCCCTCCGGTGTTATGAAGGATGCAAGATTGTGAGAAGTGCGGCCTGGTATATGCTGTTCACTAATTAAAGTGGACACCTTGCACCAGAACAATTCGACTCTTATGGTAGATAGGTTTAAGACAACATTTATAGAAAGCTATCCGAGTGGTAGCTGTGGAGAGCAGCCTTCAGGCTAAGTCTTGAAGGAATGTAAAGCAGCTTGTTTTACCACACAATCTCTTGAATCACCAAATTAAAAGACACCACACAGGTATATATATCAAATATATATGTATTTATTAATAAACACTCTCTACTAATCTCTTTATGAGAGTAGAAGTCAGGAACATATGTACAAATCAAATGTTATCAAAATAAGTTTAGCACAATCGAATATCACAATCTTAGTTTGCCTAGACCTAGGTCTAGGGCATCTAGAATCGAGGGACCCCCAAGAACCACCCCAGGTAGTTGTAGGAGACCCACAGGGGACGGACGCGGTGCCCTGGCACCGGTGCGAGTCCTGTACGAGTCTATGCGAACAGACATGATTGAGATTTCAATGTTAAAGGTCCCTTGCGTGTTCGAGGCGAACACACCGATCGGTCCTTGTACGAGTCGCAGGACGCGGTTACAGATAGAGTTGCAAGGGAGATGGACGCGCTGTGTCTAACACAGACGCGAACCTTGTGCGAGTCAGTGCAATGGAGGTCTCGATGTTACAGGCCCCTTGTGTGTTCGAGGCGAACACCGATCGGACTCAGTACGAGTCGAAGGACACAGTTCTAGGTAGTGTTACAAAGGAGATGGACGCGGTGTGTCTAACACAGACGCGAACCCTGTACGAGTCCAGCGCAATTGTCGCACTTAGAAAAGGAGAGTTTTAGGACACTTCTAGGGAAGCTACAAGCAAGTCACTTACAGGGTAAGTAGTTCTAGGGCCCACACCCACAGGAGCACCGTAGTGCTGAAGTTACCTCACCCAGGGGAGCCAGGTGCATAGGTGTCCTTTGGTGTCGGGTCGCGGCGTCGTTTTCAATGGGAGCCAGTGAAGACTTGCTGCTTGCGGCGACAGGAGAAGTGTCCGGAGGAATCCAAGCCTGGATTCGGAAGATGGAAGACCTGAAAGCAGAGGGGACAGTGTTCAAAGTCACTTGGCAGTGACTCGGGGCAAGGAAGATGGATGCCCACCGTCGTCGCAAGATTCAGGTTGTTCACGGGTGCCTTGACTCTTCAGCCACGAGGTCCAGGAGGCGTCGACGACAACCAGGAGCTGGATTCGGCGTGTCCCACGATGTCTGCAGCTTACTGCGGTGTCGGCGACTCGATCGGAGCCAACAAGCCTTGGTAACAGCAAGTCTCGGGGAAAGTGTGAAGAGGCAATGGCGCAGACCAGCAAGGTCTGGGGGACTCACCCAGCGAGGGTAAGTCAGGGCAGGCCTGGAGCAACCAGGGGAGCCCTTTGGTTTCTTTAGAAAGTCTTCTGGGGTACAACAAGCCGGCTGGCAAGGGATCGCGAAGACGCCTCGGGAGGATTCGCTCACAGGGGCTCACGGTCACTCAGGACAGGGTAGGCCTCTGATCTTCGGAGGGATTCCTGCTGGAGGCTAGGACCACACGTGGTCCAAAGCACAAGTTCGTGGAACGTTGTGAAGGGGTTGCACTCGACAATAGTGCACGGTACCCAGGGGTCGCGGTTCCTCGTCACTCTTGGGGTCCACTGGCCTCAGCTTCGCTGGGGACTCACGATGGCCTTTGAGAAGTCAGGAAATCCACTTCTTGGGCTGCAGGGACTTCGGACTCCGGTGGGAGCGGCGTAGTTTGTGACCGTCGTTTGTAGTTTTTGGTGCCTGCCAAGCAGGGGAGTCACTCCTTGACTCCAAGGGAGATTCTTCAGTCTTCCAACGGTAGTGGAATGTCGAAGCTCCGGGATTCTTCTTCAGAGCGTCATCCAGGGAAATCTAGGGTGCAATGCACAGGTTCCCCCTCTTATACTAAAAGAAAGGGAGGGACTAGCTCTATGACCCTACCTATGGGAGGGTCAGGGGAGTGGGTGGCTACACCCACTTCCCTTTGTCCAGTTTCGCGCCAGAGCAGGGAGAGGTAGCCCCTGAGCCGGTTTGAACTGGCATATGCACAGAGGAGCCTTCTGCTCCCCCAGTGCAGGACTTCAAAGCACTCTAAGAGTGCACCCACCCAGTTCCAATACACTAAACCCTGTCTGGGAGGTGGTCACACCCCCTTGGGACAGGATATCTATTGTTGGGCTTCCTCCACTGCGAGTGTTGGTCATCAGCAGGAGGGCAGCCCAGTGTCTGTGACTGGTGGCATCCATTTTGTGATGCCAGGGCTCTGCAGGATTCTACCGCGTTTCCACAGTAGGTACATGTCTATCCCTCTAGAAGGGTGGAATGCTACCCCCGCCGCCAGGACTGGCGGGGGGGGGGTAGTATTCCAAGATGTTTGACACCAAACACGACATGTTTCGATGCAGCCATTCCAAAGTTAGCATTCTACCGCGAGGATATAATGCACTTAAAGTATATGGTTTAACCGCATCCACAAATAGCCCCAGAGAATGGACTCTGAGAGCTGCAGAGGGGCCCTGCTCAGGCAGAGGCACCCCCTCACATGGAAACTAAGCACCCTGCCCTCAGGATTGATAGGGCCTGCTTTAGGGGTGACTGATAAGTCTCAATGTGTGTGCAGGAGAGATATAGGGGACCTATATCTCAGTGAGGGGTGCTAGCACTTCCTCACCCAGGCTGCAGTAGCAGGCCTGTGGTGTCAGATTTAGTCTGCTTCCCAGGGGTGGCATAATACATGCTTCAGCCCCTGGTAGGCCTGTGAAGTACTTATGCCCTTGGTACCTAAGGTACCATATACTAGGGACTCATAAGGTACCACATTATCCAATCACTAGTGCACCTAGAGTGCACTCCAAGTCGTTTAAAGAGAAAGCAGATAGGCTGGGGACCTGAATAGCAGGTTCCCAGCCAAACTAAGTCAAAAACCAACAAAACACCAGGAAAAAAGTGGGGGCAACCATGTAGTCAGATTCCACCTTCCTACATAACCCCCCAAACGAAAGGAGATGAGGCTAACCTTGTCCAGGTGAGCCTGTATTTACTGAGTGGCCATATAAGGAAGTACCTGCACTAGCATGGTTACCCCCTGTCTTATGGTCCACTAAGTTATCCCTCACCCTAAGGGTATGAGAGGGTCTCCACCATGGGGAATTACTACCTGTGGGGTGTTTTGGTAAAGGACAAGGCTGAGTAGGTGTCTGAGCAGGGAAGTGAGACCCTAGGGAAGTTGGTCTCAGTTTCCTCAGATCACTGGTCACCATGTATGCCTGTCTTTCCATGACTGAGCTGCACTTTGCTCTAAGGGTCAACCTTTGGCTGCCTACAGCTGGGGGTTGGGTCCCTTTGGGTGGAACACTGGAGGGACATGGCAGGTTTGGAACCTTTTGGTTCCAGGTTTGCCCTTGCCTAACAGAGTCCTTCTGGGGAAGGTCCCTACACAAAGGTATGGGGGATCCCTCAGTGTGTGGAGGAATTTTCACCTGGCTAGGGCTACTAGACTGGGTGCCCCTAATCTGCTGATGGGGGGGTTCCTCTGGACAGGGGTCCTGTGGGGTCCACTGACCTCCCTGACCTCTGCAGCCCTGGGCTGACTGAGGCAGGGTAGAGAGGGGCAGGTTACCTGCTCCAGACTGGGTACCACCTTGGAAGGGTCCTCTGCCATCAGGGGTGGGGCCAGGCCAGGCCTGACTACCTCTGGGGCAGTTCCTTCACTAGGGGTAGGATCAGTTCCCCGAGGAGGCTGACCCTTACCTGCTGTCTGGGGGGAAGGAGACTTTTCTTCAACCCCTGCGCTCTCTTTTGGGGGAGAGTGGGCCATTCTTCCAGGCTCCATCTCTCCAGCATTTCCCTGGGCTGGGGCTGTGGCCATCACAGCCCCACTAGCTTTTCAGGGACGCCTAGCATCTTCAGATGGGTTTGGTGTTCAACTTCAGCCCAGGCTGAAATTTCCAGATCATTGCCCATCAGGCAATCTACAGGCAAGTTGGGGGACACTGCCACTCTTTTGGGCCTGTGACCCCCTCCCAGCTGAGATTGACTATGGCCATGGGGTGATCTGTCCTGACACCATCAATGTTGGTCACCTGGTACTTAAACTCAGGTAAAAGCTGGTGAGGGGGACTAGTTTCCCTGCCACCATGGTGACACTAGCCCCTGTGTCCCTGAATGCCACAGCCTTCTGACCATTAATCATTGGCTCCAGTCTGTACCTGCCCAATGCAATGGGACCCATGGTAAAGGTGGCAAATCCTATACCACCATCAGAGTCTGAGGAGTCTGTTGAGGGGGACCTGTCTAAACTAGGGCCCACCTCTGTTCCCCTTGCAAAAGCACCTAACTTTTTGGGCGCACTACTCCCAACTGGAGGATTACTACTGGTAGTACCAGGAGGGGTGGTAGTAATAACTGGAGGAACAGTTTCTTTATTGCCAATCCTGGGGCAACTGGGATCAGTTTTCCAGTGTCCAGGCTTTTTACAGACATGGCAATATGGTTTTTTTCAGGAGAGGAAGGAGTTTGGGGCCCACCCCAGAAGAGGACTTTTGGGGCCCTGTAGTGGAGTTATCCTTAGATTTATCCCCACCTTTCTCTTGGGACTTGGTAGAATCTTTCTTCTGGTCACCACCCTGATTCTTAGGCCTCACCCTGGTTCTGACCCATTTGTCTGCCTTCTTTCCCAATTCTTGGGGAGAGGTCAGATCAGAGTCCACCAGGTACTGGTGCAAAAGCTGGTTTTGACAGTTATTAAGGATCTGCTCCCTCATAATCAAATTGTACAATCCTTTGAGATCAGTAACCCTACTGCCAATCAGCCAACCCTCCAGAGCCTTGGTTGCACAATCTACAAAGTCAGTCCAGTCCTGAGTCTGTGCCTTCTGGGTGTCTCTGAACTTCAACCTGTACTGCTCAGTGGTTAAGCCAAACCCATCTATCAGTGCACTCTTCAGGACTTCATAGTTATCAGCATCCTCTTCTCTAACAGTGAGGAGCTTGTCTCTACCTTTATCTGAAAAGGAGAGCCACAAGATTGCTGCCCACTGCCTTTGGGGGAACTGTTGGACTCTACAGGCCCTTTCCATAGCAGTTATCCACTTGTGGATATCATCCCCACTCTGGTAGGGAGGAACAACCTTGCTCAGGTTCTTATGGTCTGGAATATATTCTCTGCCTCTAGGGACACTGTTGCTGCCACCAAGGCGTTCTAACCCCTCTCTTCTAGAAGCTCTCTGGATCTCCAGGGCTTCTCTATCCAGTGCCAACTGCTTGGTTCTGAGGGCAACTCTTGCTTCCTCATACTGCAGCAGTTTGCACATTCTTTCAGAGGAGCTTTCTCTTATGGGAAAGTATGAGTTCCTCTGCTGAACAAATTCTCTGCCAGAGTGATAAGAGTGGTCAGACTCCCTGGAAGGGGACCTATGCCTCTCCTCCACTCTGTCAGTTCTCTTAGGGAGAATTCCTCTGTCCTTTTCAGGCCCCTTGGAGCCTGGCCCTTCAATCACAGAGTCTTGGTCATTCTGATTTTCATCATCTGACCCAGACACTGTAATTGACCCACCCCCTGATTCAGACCCATTAGCTCCTAGAGCCAATCTAAGATCATCTGCTGTCAGCAGATCTATCAGGTGTAGTGCGGAGGGACTCTGTCCTAGCTACAGGTGTCTTTCAACACACATGGCTCTCAAGTCAGAGAAAGCCATGTCCTTATACTGAGGCTGAGTGGATCCACTGGTTCCACCCTTTAAGGACATTCTAGTGTTGTGCAGTGTTGTACTACCTACACTAGTTTGTGGCCTACTGATACTAGCTTGAGCTGTAGAAAGGGTGTGCTATCCCTTGGCACACAGCTCTAAGTTCAGTAGAACTTATTGATACTAACCTTGACTTTATATGTACCTTAAGTACCTATAGTGGTTTTCAGTTAGTAATTCAAATAGAGATTTTCTGGTAAAACAATAGCAAGCTGGAATCCCACACGCTGCCCACCAATGTGAGAAGTTGGCCTGGTATATGCTGTTCACTAATTAAAGCTATGGAGAGCAGCGTTCAGGCTAAGTCTTGAAGGAATGTAAAGCAGCTTGTTTTACCACACAATCTCTTGAATCACCAAATGAAAAGACACCACACAGGTATATATATCAAATATATATGTATTTATTAATAAACACTCTCTACTAATCTCTTTATGAGAGTAGAAGTCAGGAACATATGTACAAATCAAATGTTATCAAAATAAGTTTAGCACAATCGAATATCACAATCTTAGTTTGCCTAGACCTAGGTCTAGGGCATCTAGAATCGAGGGACCCCCAAGAACCACCCCAGGTAGTTGTAGGAGACCCACAGGGGACGGACGCGGTGCCCTGGCACCGGTGCGAGTCCTGTACGAGTCTATGCGAACAGACGCGATTGAGATTTCAATGTTAAAGGTCCCTTGCGTGTTCGAGGCGAACACACCGATCGGTCCTTGTACGAGTCGCAGGACGCGGTTACAGATAGAGTTGCAAGGGAGATGGACGCGCTGTGTCTAACACAGACGCGAACCTTGTGCGAGTCAGTGCAATGGAGGTCTCGATGTTACAGGCCCCTTGTGTGTTCGAGGCGAACACCGATCGGACTCAGTACGAGTCGAAGGACACAGTTCTAGGTAGTGTTACAAAGGAGATGGACGCGGTGTGTCTAACACAGACGCGAACCCTGTACGAGTCAGCGCAATTGTCGCACTTAGAAAAGGAGAGTTTTAGGACACTTCTAGGAAGCTACAAGCAAGTCACTTACAGGGTAAGTAGTTCTAGGGCCCACACCCACAGGAGCACCGTAGTGCTGAAGTTACCTCACCCAGGGGAGCCGGGTGCATAGGTGTCCTTTGGTGTCGGGTCGCGGCGTCGTTTTCAATGGGAGCCAGTGAAGACTTGCTGCTTGCGGCGACAGGAGAAGTGTCCGGAGGAATCCAAGCCTGGATTCGGAAGATGGAAGACCTGAAAGCAGAGGGGACAGTGTTCAAAGTCACTTGGCAGTGACTCGGGGCAAGGAAGATGGATGCCCACCGTCGTCGCAAGATTCAGGTCGATTCGCGGGTGCCTTGACTCTTCAGCCACGAGGTCCAGGAGGTGTCGACGACAACCAGGAGCTGGATTCGGTGTGTCCCACGATGTCTGCAGCTTACTGCCGTGTCGGCGACTCGATCGGAGCCAACAAGCCTTGGTAACAGCAAGCCTTGGGGAAAGTGTGAAGAGGCAATGGCGCAGACCAGCAAGGTCTGGGGGACTCACCCAGCGAGGGTAAGTCAGGGCAGGCCTGGAGCAACCAGGGGAGCCCTTTGGTTTCTTTAGAAAGTCTTCTGGGGACCCACAAGCCGGCTGGCAAGGGATCGCGAAGACGCCTCGGGAGGATTCGCTCACAGGGGCCCACGGTCACTCAGGACGTGGTAGGCCTCTGATCTTCGGAAGGATTACTGCTGGAGGCTAGGACCACACGTGGTTCAAAGCACAAGGTCGTGGAACGTTGTGAAGGGGTTGCACTCGACAATAGTGCACGGTACCCAGGGGTCGCGGTTCCTCATCACTCTTGGGGTCCATTGGCCTCAGCTTCGCTGGGGACTCACGATGGCCTTTGAGAAGTCAGGAAATCCACTTCTTGGGCTGCAGGAACTTCGGACTCCGGCGGGAGCGGCGTAGTTTGTGACCGTCGTTTGTAGTTTTTGGTGCCTGCCAAGCAGGGGAGTCACTCCTTGACTCCAAGGGAGATTCTTCAGTCTTCCAAAGGTAGTGGAATATCGAAGGTCTGGGATTCTTCTTTAGAGCGTCGTCCAGGGAAATCTAGGGTGCAATGCACAGGTTCCCCCTCTTATACTAAAAGAAAGGGAGGGTCTAGCTCTATGACCCTACCTATGGGAGGGTCAGGGGAGTGGGTGGCTACACCCACTTCCCTTTGTCCAGTTTCGCGCCAGAGCAGGGACAGGTAGCCCCTGAGCCGGTTTGAACTGGCATATGCACAGAGGAGCCTTCTGCTCCCCCAGTGCAGGACTTCAAAGCACTCTAAGAGTGCACCCACCCAGTTCCAATACACTAAACCCTGTCTGGGAGGTGGTCACACCCCCTTGGGACAGGATATCTATTGTTGGGCTTCCTCCACTGCGAGTGTTGGTCATCAGCAGGAGGGCAGCCCAGTGTCTGTGACTGGTGGCATCCATTTTGTGATGCCAGGGCTCTGCAGGATTCTACCGCGTTTCCACAGTAGGTACATGTCTATCCCTCTAGAAGGGTGGAATGCTACCCCCGCCGCCAGGACTGGCGGGGGGGTAGTATTCCAAGATGTTTGACACCAAACACGACATGTTTCGATGCAGCCATTCCAAAGTTAGCATTCTACCGCGAGGATATAATGCACTTAAAGTATATGGTTTAACCGCATCCACAAACAGCCCCAGAGAATGGACTCTGAGAGCTGCAGAGGGGCCCTGCTCAGGCAGAGGCACCCCCTCACATGGAAACTAAGCACCCTGCCCTCAGGATTGATAGGGCCTGCTTTAGGGGTGACTGATAAGTCTCAATGTGTGTGCAGGAGAGATATAGGGGACCTATATCTCAGTGAGGGGTGCTAGCACTTCCTCACCCAGGCTGCAGTAGCAGGCCTGTGGTGTCAGATTTAGTCTGCTTCCCAGGGGTGGCATAATACATGCTTCAGCCCCTGGTAGGCCTGTGAAGAACCTATGCCCTTGGTACCTAAGGTACCATATACTAGGGACTCATAAGGTACCACAGTATCCAATCACTAGTGCACCTAGAGTGCACTCCAAGTCGTTTAAAGAGTAAGCTGATAGGCTGGGGACCTGAATAGCAGGTTCCCAGCCAAACTAAGTCAAAAACCAACAAAACACCAGGAAAAAAAGTGGGGGCAACCATGTAGTCAGATTCCACCTTCCTACAAAGATGTTTCGACTCAGAATGCAAACGCACTTGATAATAAGCTCTAGACATGTCTAACGATGAGAAATATTTGGCCTTGCCAATGCTCATGAGCATCTCGTTAATGCAAGGAAGGGGATGGCGGTCAACCCCGATGCACTCATTAAGATCCCTAAGATCCACAACACATCCTCAATTTTCCTTTAGATTTGCACGCCAAAACCACCAGACAGCCACTCAGATGACTCTATTGGCGCAATCCCACTGCTGCACCCAATCTGTCCAACTCATCCTTCAACTGACCCTTCAAGGCCAAAGGCACATTACTCACCTTATGCACCTTGGGGACACACCCCTTCTTCAAGATGATGCGATGCTCAAATTTCTTTAAGCACTGCAAACGGTCAGTAAACAACATAGGATACTTCCCACACTACTATTCTCCATTACAATCAACAGCAATATTGGTGAGTAGTACTTGATCAGCGTGATTGGGATTTAAAATTATACCTAGAGCCCTCTGCTCTCTCCACCCCAAAAGCGTCTTCCCTCTCTCAACCACATACACCTTAGCTAAAGCAGAATGCCCTTTATACTCCAACGTACCCATGAAATATCCCAAAAGTGGTAGTTTAGCTACTAAATAACCTTCGGGTTCAATATCTGCTAAGCTCAACTCAGACACAGGCGTCCTTTTCCACATGATTAGATCAATGAGAGTGTAGGGCATACACAAATCAGCCCACATACACATTCTCTCACCACTGATCCTCACTTCACACCTCAGGGGACGATATTCTCCCTTGATATCCCCAACAACTTGCTGCAGTTGGCTGCTGTCACTAACCACTAAAATTTCAACCTCCCCCTCATCCAAGGAATTCTCATTTGCATTTGACCTACAAGCCACATCCTGCACCACATTAACATGCTTACTACCTCCACGCACTTCCCACTTACACACCCTGGAAAAATGTCCCATTTTCATGCACTTGAAACATCTGGCTTTAGTAGCTGGACAAAAATCAGACTCTGCTAAAGGTCTTATACTCTCGCAACGATAACACGCACGCTTAGCAAATTGCCCCAGAGATGACCCCTTAGCATTTGTGCTATCCCCGGGTGAATAAGTTGCTTTCGCAGTGCTATCCCTCAGCTAACTAGCCGCTTTCGCAGCTTTCTGCACCACATGAATACTTTCCGGACCAATTTCTATCACATTTCTCCTTCCCTTGACCTTTATTTAACTCCTTCACGTACCTCTACGTGTTCGCCATCCGCCGTGCAATTGCAATAGTTTTGCAGCGCTGGCAACATAAAGAAAATCCCTGCTCCGCCAAAGCAGCGTCACGATCCACCACTTGGCAACGACCCGCTGTTCAGTATGCACCCGCTCCGCTGCCAGCTTCAAGTGCACGTTCACGCGAATCACCGTCATGCGCGCCAGCTCAGTCTCGAGCAAGCGCTCAAGCACGACTTCATTACAAGGATTCCCAAATTCTTCTTTACTCCACACACACGTCAAACTTTCCTAAGTACTGAACACTCATCTTGTTTCTACAGCTCCCACGTCTCCGCACTGTCACAACGCTAACTGTCCTGCAAGTATCCTGGCTTCTCAATGCCCGTCACTGGCCGTATCGATGATCACTTCACTGCCGAAGCGACACTCAGGGGTTGGCAACATAGGAGAACAGGCATCCAATCCTCGTCGCCAGCTTTATGAGTAATCACACATTGTTTGTGATTATAAGATTGTATTTATTAAGCAAGAGATCTACAGACGACCATCCCCTGGCAGGAGAAGCCATTAGCTGCCTCCAGAGTTCTAGGAACACATGGCAGTTCCAGAACCAATGAGGCAGACACATAAACAACAACAGGGTGCTGGAATATCCAACTGTATACAGCGTCACAGTGAATAAAGAACCTACTTAAGCATAACAGGGTGTATGTCATCAGAAGCATTCATCTAAGTATTGCCTGGCTTGAGTTATATGCATAAGGTAACTAAGACAACAGTTTTGTTCTACTATTTGGCTGGTAATGTTGTGAGCTTGGTGATTACCAGTTCTTAATTTGAAAACAAAATAAGTGCAGGTGCACACAAATTTTCTTAGGATACTGCCACCCACCTCCCCCCACTGGCCTCTCCTACTCCATCACTTGCATTGCCCAGTACCTGCATAGGTGTAGGAAAATGTCTCTTTTTGCATATTCACCCCCATTTGTTGGACTGATGCTGCTGGGTATTTGACTCTGTGTACTGGGAGTCTGCTAACAAGGCACAGGACATGCTCAGAATCCTAAAACATGTTATAATTAGCGATACTCCTAATTGGCACATTTAACTTACCTATAAGTCTCTAGTATTTGGTTCTAAGTATAGCTAGAGCCAGTAAGCTAAATGTTACTAGTTAACTACAGCACGTATTGTGCCACCACTAAAGTAACAACACAAAACATGACTGTAGGTCTTACACCAGTAACCCATCTGTGCAGGTTTGAACTGTAAATTTGACCTGTCATAATAACTCCTTTTGACTGGCTTAAACCCTCCTTTTAAATAATAATAAGCAATCCCTAATGCCCCAAAAGGCAGGGTGCATAGTATTTAAAAGTAAGACAAGTAAACCTTTAAAGTGAAACAAGTCCTTCCAGTGACATGGCCCTAAACACTATTTTCACTATAGCAGGTTAGCTGTGCCAAAGGAAAACATTGGGCATTAATATGACTAGGAACCAGACAACAAATTAATTATTGGACTATTTAATGATTGATTACAAATCCAATTCATTGGTAAAGTTGGATTTGTACGAAATATTTTACAAATGGCACTTAAAAAAAGTCACTGTTTGCCTGCCTAAAGCCTCTAGAAGCCCATTTGCATAAGCTTCTGACTGTCACCCAAGAGATGAATAACTCCTTGGTGAGATATGAACTTGCTCCCAGTGCTGAGACAAAGGCATTGGGTATGGGAGGTATTCTGTTCCGTTGACAAGGGTGACCATCTAGGCAGTGCCTAGAAAATAAATTATCTTCAAAGGAGCCTACCCTGTCACAGGCCGATGTAGTTAACACCAGGGCCTGCCCCCTCTCTAGTCCTTCTAGCGAGTCAGGCACCAATCGCAGTGGGAGTGTGTTAAGTCTGTCAGCCTTAGGGTGGTCTTTCCACAAAACCTTTGCCTTATTGTTAGACATGGGGTCTCTAGTTGGCAGAGGTAGGTACCTTTGTCCAATTAGGGACCCTTGCTTCTAGTCAGGGTAAGGGGGATACACAATTTAGATAACCCCTGCTCACCCCCTTGGTAGCTTGGCACGAGCAGACAGGCTTATCCCAAAGGCAATGTGTAAAGTATTTGTACCAACACTCACAGTAACACAGTGAATACACCACAAAAGGACACCACAACAGTTTAGAAAAATAAAGTATCTTTACCTAAACTAAACAAGACCAAAACGACAAAAATCCAACATACACAGTTAAAAATATGACTTTAAAAAGGTTTCAAGAACTTGTACCATAGAAATCTATGGATGCGTGACTTTTCACCAAAGTACCAGTAGATGCGTCAAAGTTCCAAAAGCCAAACAGCTGCAGAGTCGGAAAACAAAGAGATGCGACACTCCTGAGACCTTGGGAGGCGATGCGACAGTTCTGCGACACGCAGAGGACGAGTTGCGTCGAATCCGGTCTGTATGGGATATGATGCATCAATTTTTTGTGACAGTTCCGGTTCGCAGGTGATGCGTCAGGAAAGCGTGCCGCACAGGTACGATGCGTGGGAATCCGGGATGCGTCGGCGATCGATGCGGCGGCGTCAAGCGGCGCTGTGTTGGTCCTCTTCAGCCGGGATCTCTCGATGCGTCGATTCTTGCAGCAGCGACAGGCGCTGCACCGGTTTCTGCAGCGTCGCTGCGATACGTGGAAATTTTCTCACGCCGTGGGGATGCGTCAGGAAAGCAGCCGCAAGAAGAGCGATGCGTCGATTTTAGCAGTTCTTCACGTTTCTTCTTTCTTCCAGCTCCCAAACAGCAGCAACAACCTCCAGAGGCCCAAAACTGGCACAGGCACCTCTTGGCAGGCGAGAACTCGCAGCAGCAGAGTTCAGGGGAGCTGGGGGTGAAGTCTTTGTGTCCCTGAGACTTCAAAACAGGAGGCCAGCTCACTTCAGGCCCTTGGAGATCTCCTTCAAGCAAGGGACACAGCACACAGAAAAGTCCTTCTCATTTCCTTGGCAGAAACATCAACTGCAGGCCAACCCCAGACACACAGCAAGGGCAGTACTTCTCCTTAGTCTCTCCAGCTCTTCTCCTTGGCAAAGGTTCCTCTTGAATTCCAGGAATGATCTAAAGTTCAGGGGTTTTAGGTCTAATACTTATACCCCAAAATGTCTTTGTTCTCTTTGTGCAAGGGGCTCTGAGCCCAGTTCAAACCAGTTCTGGCGGGCACTCTGCAAGTGCACAACAACATCCATTGTCAGTGTGAGCCTTGCCTCCATACAAACCACAGAGGGGCGGAGCCAGCATTGTGGAAGCCAGGCACAGCCCTATTCAGGTACAGGTGCTACTCCTCCCACCACTCCAAATGCAGATCAGGCCTATTCAGCCTAGTGCTGACTCATCCAGACTCCTGGAGCCACTGCACCTCCCCAGCCCTTGTCACTCCAAACCCAGACAGTCAATCCACAAACAGGCAGAGGCACACAGGATGGTTGAACAAGAAAATAGCCACTTTCTAAAAGTGGTATTTTCAAACACACAATTTAAAAATCATCTTTACCAAAAGATGTTATAAAATTCTGAGTTCAGGGATACCAAACTCCATTTTTCTATCTTATCCATATGGGAAGATATGCTTGTAAAATGTTACAAAGCATAACCCATTCTATCCTATGGGGCAAGATAGCCTTTCAATAGAGAAAAACGAAATTGGCAGTATTTCACTATCAGGACATGTTACACACACCAGTACATGTCCTACCTTTCACATACACTGCACCCTGCCCCGAGGGGTACCTTGTGTCTACCATAGGGGTGCCATATATGTAAGAAAAGGGAAGGTTAGGGTCTGGCAAGTGGGTGCACTTGCCAAGTCGACATGGCAGTTAACAAACTGCACGCAGGTACCGCGGTGGCAGGCCTAAGACATCTTTTCAGGGCTAATCATCTGGGTGGCACAATCAGTGCTGCAAACCCACTAGTAGCATTTAATTTACCAGCCCTGGCACACTCAGTGCACTTTACTAGGGACCTACTGGTAAAACAAATATGTCAATCATGGATAACCAATCACAATAACAATTTACACAGAGAGCAGATGCACTTTAGCACTGATCAGCAGTGGTAAAGTGCCCAGAGTCCTAAAGCCAACAACCACAGGTCAGGAAAAAATAGGAGGAAGAAGCAAAAAGTTTGGGGATAACCCTGCAAAAAGGGCAATTTCCAACACTTACTCCTCCTGTTTTTGCTGAATTCGTTTTTGTTGGCATTAGGTAACTAGTGCTAAAGTGCTTGGGCTCTCTCCTTAAAACATGGTAGCTTTGGCTTCCACCCAATTGGCTCATTTAATATACTCGTAAGTCATTAATAAAGTGGCACTACAATGCTACTAGTGGGCCTACATCACTCATTTTACCACTCACTTAAATAGGTCTTTATACATGTCTCAAGCCTGCCATTGCGCCTGTGTGCAGTTTAAACTGCCATTTCGACCTGGCAAAACAAACCTTTGCCAGACCTAAACCATCCTTTTTAATACATATGAGACACCACTAGGGTAGACACTAAATAGCCAATAGGGCAGGGTGCCGTGTATTTAAAACGTTGAACATCAATTGGGAACAGGTTGGATTGTTGAATTTGGCCCATTAGGAATTCTAATTTAAAACCGCCCTTAATGGTAAAGTTGAATTTTCAGTCACAGTTCTGAAAATGCCACTTTTAGAAAGTTGGCTTTTCTTGTACCAGACATTTGGTGCCTGCAGCCTGTATCCTGGGTCACATGACTAGGTGTAGTTGGCAATCGGTCTTTGTCTATTACTCCCAGACAGTGATACAAAGGGGGACTGAGTTTTGACAGGATCGGCCATCTTTGTCAGGACGGGGGGGAGGAGCTGTCACTTATCACATTTACACATCAAGGGCTCCGCCGCAGCACACTCACAAAGGGTTTCACATTAGTCTTTTGTGCAGCCAGACAAGTTGGGGCCAGGACAAAAAGGCAGGAAATTCCAGACACCTCAGTAGGAGGAGGACTCTAGAAGTTTCTCCTACATCAAAGTGGGCACCAGATATAAATATTGAATCCTCAGACCCAACACTTAAGTACACATCTGGACTTGTTGAAGACTCAGTAGAAGGACTGTTGTGCTGGTCTGCCGCAAGATAGAGTGCTACTCTGCTCCCCTGCTGCCGGACAAGCATTGGACCTGCACCTTGAACCCAGGGCCATCATAGTGATGCCATGGGCTAGTTGGCTCACCTCCTGATCAGAGTCTCAGGGACAGAAAAAGCTTGAACCACCTTAAAGCCAGCACCTAGAATCTGTCTGCAGTGAGTCTTGCCCTTCAAGTGGTGCCACCCCAATCCTGGAGCCTTAGAAGTGGGTCTGAAGGTGCTCTGCCAACCCGGCTGTGTTCCAAACAGAACCAATGCATCGCCTCACAGCTTCGCATTGGAACCACAGCTGTGTGACGCATCCCCCAGGCAGGTCCTCGCTGCTCTACGGAACCGTTACTCCGCAATGCATCTTCGATGTAGGACCTTGCATCATAGCCCCGCAGCTCCTCGGGAACACCGCTGTGCGATGCATCCTTTACACAGGACCTTGCATCGCAGCTCCACAGCTCCCCGGGATCACCGTTGTGAGACGCATCCTCGACGCGAGAACTCGCAACACTCCACAACCAGGATTTGAGGAACTTTGTTTAGCGGCCCTAACTTAATCTCTGTATCTGTCCTGCTCTCTATCTCAGTTGGCCTGTACTTGTGACTTTGTCTCGGTACGGCGCGACCAGATAACAATAGTTGGCGCTTTGTGCTGTTAAGCACTATTTTTGTCTAAATCTTAAAAATTGCATCTCTCCGATTCTACTGGTTGGATGTTTGATGCTTTGGTGTCAAATCATTTAATACATTTTACTCTATTTTTCTAAATTAGTATGGGATTTTTATTCTGTTGGGATTACAATTTATGCCTGTTTGTGTGTTGCATAAATATTTTACACAATGCCTCTAAGATAAGACTGACTGTTTTTGTGCCAAGCTACCAGAGGGTTGAGCAGAGGTGAATTTGGGTTTTGCTTGTGTTACACACTGACAAGAGTTGTGGTTGCTGCCTGAGTAGGGTTTCACCCCCCAAACCAGTCACCCATTTTCTACAGAGAGGAGCTGCTCCTGGAACCAGTTTTGAGAGACCACGTGTTGCAAAGTCATCCTGTGCCCTGGGCACCCCCCAACTTTTTGATGACTGGTACTGGTGGTAACTGACTTTGACTGAACCTAGGCTCTGCCTAACCAGGCCCAGGGCCCGTGCTATGCTGAAAACACTTAGAATACAGTGAAAACACCTACATACACTAGGGTATACTAAGGGTTGGGGTACCCCTGTGATTGGTATGACCTACCCCATAGGGCCCTAGTACATAATAGGGCAGAGGGATTGAAACTACCTATCAGTCCCTAGTCTATAATAGGACATGGCAGTTTAGAGGCCAGCAGCCCTTTCTGCACTTGCATGTGTGCACTGCTGAAGCCCAAGGTCAGTTTAAAAAGTGGCTCTGGGCTACAGGACTGCTTTTAAAAAGTAAATTGTGCCCAAACTCGACTTTTGTGTTTGAGGCACTTAAAAATGGTTAACCTACAATGTTTGGGCATATTAGGTACCCCCAGGGTCTCCCCTAGGTGTCAGGTATCTATAAGGTGGACCCTTATAAAATGAGTTTTATATGCCCTGTGTAAAGTGAAATTGCACATTTCACTCCCCACATTGTGATAAACTGCTTCCCAAAATCGACTATGGTGGTAGGAGCACTGTGGAGGGAGGATCTGCAATAAGTTTACATATTCAGAACCCCTAAAGTCCCCCCTAGGTGTTCCTGGGGTGGGAGTCCTGTAGATATATGTACATATGTTTTTATAAGCCCTGGTGCTGGAAAAATGGCCTAAGTCACTTTTCCCACTGCAAATCCCATGCCATAGGTTAACATTGGAAAAGGTTATTAGTTAATAACTGGAGAAAGAAAAGCCATAAAACTAGGATTAAAGGACTCAGTAGAATGGTAATGATAAATCCAACAATATGGTATTGTTGTATTTATTGTAAAATGTACAGACAAGAAGTTATAAGACTTTTTTTTGTCTGTAAGCCAAAATTAAACTCTGTACTGCTCTGCCCTGATTGGTCAGAGATAAGTGGGTGAGCCTGGCTGCTTTGAAGAGGTGATAAATGACCCCTGGGGTTAGGAAGCCTCTTGGGGAGGAGAGGTTGCTGGGCATAGGAATGCCAGAGCAGGGGGAGGAGTTGTAAACCATAGACTTCAAGCTAAGGGGAGGACACCTGTTCACCTCCAGCCAGATGCTAGGATTGAGGAAGGAATGAGCAGATGCAAGGGGAGAGACTATGGAGATTAGCCACCGTAGGGGTGTGTTTAGCCAGCTCCTCTCTCCATGCTGAAAATTCTGACATATTGAATTTTGGAAGAATAGTGGTTTCTGGGTTAGCATTTTGCCACACTCTGCAGGAAGTAGTCAGACCTTTGAGTAGAACCCTGCAGCTCATTGGACAGGAGTGCCCTCCTGCTTGACCCCAGAGAACACTGAATAAGTAGCTGAGAGGCGCGGTGCCTCTTAGATCTGCTGCTTGAAACTTAAGAGAATCAGAAGGGTCTGCGCTGAAGAGTTTGATGTGCATTTCCAAAGGCCTGGACTCTCAACATTGAGCCTTTTTGCACCATTTGAAACTACAGCCCTGTGGATCAGACCTGCTTCAAAAGGACTAAAGAGTGGACTCCCTGCAAGCTACAGGTTAACAGATCTCACCTGGACCATCACCACAAAGAATCCCCAGCCTGGAGGACTACCAGTGGATTTGTAAGGGTTTTGTCCAAGTGGATGGTGGGAATTGAAGTCTCACACTTTCAAGGACCCTCTTGGAGATACCAGAACCTTGGATTGTGTGTTGGATACTTTGGGACCCGCAAGAAGAACTTCAGGAAGGAGTTCTAACTGGACCCAGCCTGCTGGAGGGGGCTGCACAAGAGTGGTGAGAGATCCTCCAGAACAATTGCTAAAGGTGAATGTGTCCCTGTCAGAGGCAACGAAATGACTAAAAGGGGCACTGTTGGTTTCTAAGCACTAGAAAGTGACTAATCTTTAAAAATTAATATCTCTGATTCCCTACAGTGGATTTTTTTTCGTTTTGGTGTCATTTTACAGATACAAATATTTCCTATTTTTATAAATTGTTGTTGGATTTTTATTTTGTGTTGTGTCTTAATTATTTACTGAATTGGTGTTTTTAAATGCTTTACACACCTGTCTTTGAAGTTAAGCCTGCCTGCTCGCAGCCACGTTACCAAGGGTTGAGCATAGGAATAATTTTCTAAGACCTATTCTGAGCCCTATACTGTGTTAGTGGCCTTATTGCCAGTGGCAAACTTACATTTGCCCCTACTAATAATCCACTTTCCAACACCACAGTGGAGGATTTGATAATCTCCCTTCAATGAGACTCCTTCGTCAACCCATTATTGACGAGCCTGTCTTTGGAACCAGTCTGCACCTTTGCCCCGCTGAGGACTCTACCTTCTTGAAAAAATTTTAAGTGTGAAGGTAACTTTCCCACCAGGACTAACCTGGTCCTCATATCTGACCTGCGCTCCATCGCATTCAGCCTCACATCTTATCCTTGTCTAATGCGACCAGTTGCTTTGTGCTTATTGGCATTATTTGTATTTAAAACTTTAAAAATTCATGTCTCTGGTCCTCCTTATTGGATCTTTGTTGCTCTATTGTCATTTTGTTCATTAAAATGCTCTCTTTTTTTTTTTATAAATTGGAGTCAGATTTTCATTGTGCTGTGTCTTTTTACCTGTTTTGGTACTTCTAAATGTTAAACCAGTCTGCTCTGTGCCATAGCAACCAGAGGATGAGCTCAGGTTTAAATTAGGTCTCGGAGTAATTTTAATTACACCAGAGTAATCATAGTAATTCTGGTAATTCTGCATTACTCTTTGGCAAGGAATTACTGATAATAATGCAACTATGCCCTCTCACTTAATTTAATTTAGTAATTTAATGGAAAAAATCCTACTGCAAGGCCATATTTAATGAGCGTGAGCGGCTGCTCATAGTGCTGTTTATGTTTTGTTCATTTACTGCTATTTTCTTAGCACAAAATGCATCATTATGTCTATTTTAGACACAAGAAACTAGCACTAAATGCAGGGAGTATGTTGGGAGAAAGTGCACATTGAGCGAGTGGCTGCTCGCTAATGATGTTCTGTTGCATTTAGCTCGGTTTCTTTGCACAAAATGCATTCTAGTGTACGTTTTAGACATGAGGAGGTATTTTTGTGCTAATAAAACAGCGCTAAATGCGGAATTCCCCTCTCGCGTAGTTCTGCATAATCTTGCTGGACTAGGTAATTCTGCATGAGTACGCTACATGGAATTATGCGAGTTACTCCCACCCCTAGTTTAAGTGATTGAAACATTTACTGTACATAACAAGATTAGTGACATTATTACTTGTGGTGGACTAACATACATCCAACTAATAATCCACTTTCCACAATAAGGAATGACAAAGCTAGATTTCAGTGAGCAATTAAAGCGACCCAGCCAGTGTCCACAAGTGGTGTACTGGCGAGGTTTCTCCTGTCTAAATGTTTTTCCCAGATTTCAAAAGCTATGTGTTGCATCCTGTTCTCCCTTCAAGGAGAATGTTATGTGAACATTCTCATTCTGAGGAATGATTATATTGAAAGGGAAGCTTCCTGCTGGTCAGTTGGCTGAGGCCCCACTTCCTGTAAATCTGCTCTTAAGAGGATTGGATAATCAACTGTTTCATTAAGGCTTAGGTAGGGAGGGTCGACCCGTACACTGTTTTGTTGAGTGATGGAAATTTGTGGAACCGTAAAAAAGTAGTGAGATTACCCGTGTGCCTTGTGGAGACAAAGGGGAGTCAAAGTCGAGAGAAATTCGAGCAATGAAGCACATGTAGAGGCAAAAGGACCACGCCAGAAAAGAAATCGTCATTCACCTAAGTATTTCAAAAATTCCCACCCATGCGTAAATCCCCGTTTAAGCCTGGGTCTCAATTATGAGTTGAAAGCTATTTAACCCAGCCGATAATATCTCAAGCTTAGTTACATTTCGGCAGGTCAAGCCTGCCACAATGCAATAGGGGAAATATGTATGTTATTTACCGTACCATGTGAGTTTTAGTACTTTAAACACCAACATCTGCATGCTATTCCCCACAAACTCGTCATAGGTGCAATTGTTCACACCCGATAAATAATGTACCCCAAGGTATCATTATCAGGAGCATTAAATAGCACCTACGCTCGTATTACACTCGTAATCAGAGCCATAGTATCTCATGCAGTAAATACCATACATGGAGGTACCTTTATTTAACAGGTGTGATATTAGCACCCGAAATGCCACAGTCTCCGAAATGATGCCACATCCAATATATGCACTTTAACTTAATCTGCATATTGTATAGTAACACCGCAAGCTTCAGTGGCTAGATCCACAGCACAGTTTTAGGTTTTGCAAATAGAGACAAAAAGCATTTTGTGCTGTGATGAGTGGTGCAACACGTTTCTACCCCTTACAATAGAAACTTAAACAAAATCTCATAGGACATTTGGGAAATTCTTCTTTCTGCACTGCTCGCAGTAAGTGTTGCACCACCCGAAATGCGCTTTTCAGTGCAAGAATGGTGTGAATAGGTTGGAGCAGGGACCAACCACCCAACAGTCTGTGCAAGTGTGCAGCCCCTCCACTGCTCGCTCCGCTCTTACTTAATCGTTCCCCTAAGATTCAAATGCAGCTGTTAGAATTAAGTGGTTGGGACTTTTTTAGGCCAGCCTGTCTGTTCTTTCCACCTTAGTAAAAATGTTCGGAAAAGCAGGAGACAACACTAAACTGACCCGACACGTCCTCCTCCTACAAATGTAAATTGTCTTTCACCCTCCTTCCCTTCCTCCTGCTCTCACCTATTGAAAAAAGCACACAAAACTGAAGAGTTGTTTTACGTGCTATGCCTTTATGTCATGTTTTAAACCCATGTTATGATATTGTATATGTTATAAATAAATCATCCAGTTTTGCGTTTAAAAAAAAAAAAAATCGACAGAAAAAACCTGTTTTCTTCTCTGCATTAATTAAAAAACAGACAAATGTAGAAAATGACTCTCAGTGTTGTCTAACACAACTGTGGCGCCAATAGTTCTGAAGATTAACAAAATAAGAACTTAAAAGAAGATACATACATGTGCATGTCACATGTGGCTGTTTTTAGGACTAAATTCTACGAGCACCCAAAATAAATGTAGAAGCTGACAATTTGTCACTTTTTTTTACACCTTGCAGAGAATGAATTTGGATACTGAATAAGTATGAAAACATAAAATAAGTAAAAATTAAGTATGAATAAGTGTAGACGAAAATAGAAAGTTAAGAAAAGGACAAGATTCCCTGATGAACTTTAGCTAGATGCAGATGTAAACATGTGTTTGTAGTGCAATGCTAAAAATGTCTAAGAAGTACTGCAGTCATTTAATATGGATGTCACTCACAACTCTACTGGCACTTAGGGGCCCATTACGATACCCGGCGTAAAAAAATCCGCCAGGCATGGAAGCGGCAAAAATCCGCCCGCTCACACCGCCTGAACACCGACCACGCCATTATGAGTACACAAACCGAAAACCGCCATCGGCGGAAAAATCATACAAAATACCGCCCGCCATCGTCCGAGTCGGAGTCAAACCGCCCGCCACGGACGGAAACACGCACGACAACACAAAACCGCCCGCCCACACGGCCGACACACCGCACGTGAAATTACGATCGCACCGCCATGAGCGCGGAAAAACAACAAAAATACCGCCCGCCAGCGCAAACAACGCCGATGAGAATCGACACGGCAGAAGCCATGGCGCCCACGTACCTGCACAGAAACCATCCGCACACAAAACCAATAGCACACAACATGGCCAACAAGTCCACACAGCAAGGCACGCACAAATACACAAGCACAGTACACATCCCGAAAACACCCCCGGACAAACAAAAATACAAAGGCCAGAACCCCAGACACAACACACCTGAAAACAACAGACCATGAGGACACACCCACATAGGTGAGTACAAAAGCAGCACTCCCACAGACCACAACCCCTTGCTACATTGCAAACCAGAGAGGAGAGGAGAGGACACAGTGACACAGCAAGGACAGCAGCACACCACAGAAACGCACACATCACAACCACCACCACCACCACCACCACCAAACACCGGCACCACAAACCCCCTGCACATTACACAACACACACCGCACCACCACCACAAACACCATGGCACCACAAAGGATGCCCAAGTTCACGCCCATGGAGCTGACGGTCATGGTCGACGAGATCATCAAGGTGTACCCACAAATCTATGGGAACATGGTCCAGCACACACCACTAGCCACCAGAAACAGAATGTGGACCCGGATCGTAGACCAGGTCAATGCAGTCGGGACCCTGCCCAGGAACAGAACCGAGATAAACAAACGTTGGAATGACGTAAAGAGCCTGGTCAAGAAGAAGGAGGGCAAAAACAGAGAGCTGGCTGCCGTCACTGGCGGGAGGGAATCCCGCGCTCTTTAAGACCTTCAAAGCGTGGGAGGAGAAGGTGCGAGTCGTAATCCATCCGGAGATCCTCGCCGGATTAGCAGGGGGAGTGGAGGCTGGTAAGTACAAACTAATGTATACCAGCACACCGCTATGTACTCACATGCGCAACTACCATGCCACAGCTCCCAGGGACAAACACCCCCATGTCCAGCACACAATACACAACACATCACACACACATGCAACAGACACTACCACACACAGCCCAAACCGAACAACTGTAAGATGCGTGGGGACATGTGTACACTAAGCCAGCCACGTAACCACCAACAGGTCCCCAAATATGCCAGAAGCGCCACAACGAGCACCCACCACACCCATGTGTCCGCCACAGCTGCACTAACCGACAAGTAACAGGTAAGTGGCAGGAACACAAAGTGCAGTGGGTGGGACGGTGGACAGCCCAAGTACAACACACACCAGGCCCCAGTCCCACAGCACAGCAAGGAGGAGCACTCCCCACACCCATGTGTCAGGCACAGCTGCACCAACCGACAAGTAACAGGTAAGTGGCAGGAACACAAAGTGCAGTGGGTCGGAGGGGGGACAGCTGAAGTACAACACCCACCAGGCCCCCACTCCCACAGACCAGCAAGGTGGAGCACTCCCCACACCCATGTGTCAGGCACAGCTGCACCAACCGACAAGTAACAGGTAAGTGGCAGGAACACAAAGTGCAGTGGGTCGGAGGGGGACAGCCCAAGTACAACACACACCAGGCCCCAGTCCCACAGCACAGCAAGGAGGAGCATCCCCCACACCCCACACCCACGTGTCAGCCACCGCAGTGCACAACGACAGCCGAAAGGCAGACATCACGGTCCACAGCAATCGGTGTCAGTGGGTGTACAGCCACCCCACGACCCACTACACCCCCACCCCCACAGACCTGCAACATGGAGCACCCCCGCTAAGAGCCATGTGGCATCCAGTACAGTGCACGCACGAACAACTTGCAGGTGGGAAACTGGACAGGGCTGGATTACTGGAGGCATGAGGACCGTAACACCACCAACACATGGGACATGTCACGTAGCACACGAACACGCAGCACCGCCCACCGTCACGAACAAGTGAACAATGTGCACACGGACATGAACAGCAGACTCACACCCCACATGACCCATCACAGACATAGCAACACCCAAGGAGCCACGTCTGCATGCACAAGCCACACTGAATATAGTCCCACACGGCAGCCACTGTGCAACTCATCACACACAACCGAAACACCATTGAAGTCCTGTCCATGTAGCCCCTACTGCCTGTCAACCACACACCCCACAACTACGCCTATGTAAGACAAACAACACTAGACGCAACAGAGCGGAACAACAGAAATGCACACGAACACCACTGAACCCATCAAACACACAGACACACCATGCACATACAACATACCATCCATCCCATCCGTCAGCCCCAGTCTCATGAAAGGCATGTCATCCGCACAGCTGCCACACATACAGCAGTCACGCTAAGACACATGCCCATGACCAACCATGTGCCAGAAGTCAATTAAGCGCACGACACACTGTGAGCAACAACACACAACATGGGCCACACCCCCCGAGCACTGCAGTGATGCACATGGCACAGGGCAGCATGCACACCAAGGAGATGGGACAACTGCGATACGTTGGCTGGCACACAACTATCACTCACTCATAACGATGCGTCCAATGCCATGTCCAGTAACCACAACAGACAGCAAATATGCAGGGCATGTCAGGCATGCACACACCTCAGACCATGCACTGTCATGCTGCCACAACACATGTCACGTTCGGCACCCATGGCTCACAGCATGTACCCCAAAAGCATATACCCTCCCAAATGCGAATCTGGGGCATGGCCCCCATGTTGCCATATGCGTTCCTAAGCGTTCCATTTGAACCCCAAAAGCATATTCCCTCCCAAATGCGAATCTGGGGCATGGCCCCCATGTTGCCATATGCGTTCCTAAGCGTTCCATTTGAACCCCAAAAGCATATTCCCTCCCAAATGCGAATCTGGGGCATGGCCCCCATGTTGCCATATGCGTTCCTAAGCGTTCCATTTGAACCCCAAAAGCATATTCCCTCCCAAATGCGAATCTGGGGCATGGCCCCCATGTTGCCATATGCGTTCCTAAGCGTTCCATTTGAACCCCAAAAGCATATTCCCTCCCAAATGCGAATCTGGGGCATGGCCCCCATGTTGCCATATGCGTTCCTAAGCGTTCCATTTGAACCCCAAAAGCATATTCCATCCCAAATGCGAATCTGGGGCATGGCCCCCATGTTGCCATATGCGTTCCTAAGCGTTCCATTTGAACCCCAAAAGCATATTCCCTCCCAAATGCGAATCTGGGGCATGGCCCCCATGTTGCCATATGCATTCCTAAGCGTTCCATTTGAACCCCAAAAGCATATTCCCTCCCAAATGCGAATCTGGGGCATGGCCCCCATGTTGCCATATGCGTTCCTAAGCGTTCCATTTGAACCCCAAAAGCATATTCCCTCCCAAATGCGAATCTGGGGCATGGCCCCCATGTTGCCATATGCGTTCCTAAGCGTTCCATTTGAACCCCAAAAGCATATTCCATCCCAAATGCGAATCTGGGGCATGGCCCCCATGTTGCCATATGCGTTCCTAAGCGTTCCATTTGAACCCCAAAAGCATATTCCATCCCAAATGCGAATCTGGGGCATGGCCCCCATGTTGCCATATGCGTTCCTAAGCGTTCCATTTGAACTCCAAAAGCAAAGTACAAACCAGACCCAGGATGGGCCAGGAGCCCACATACACCAGAGTCACAATGAGTAGGGGCAAAGCAACACACCCATCGGCATGGCCAATCCGTCCCATGCCACATGTGCACAGCACACAGTCCCATTGCCTAGCACACACAACTACAGATGCCACAGCCACACACTCGCCTCCGGGAAACCCATGTACGAGATTGCACGAACTGCCAATGTCAGACGACTAATACATACTTCGCCAGGTGCAACACAATAACAAATCTCATTCTCTCCACAGGTGACGAACTGCTGGACGCTGGGGATGGAGACAGCAGCCAGCACAGCCAGCCTACAAGCCCCCAACGAGGACACACGGATCTGGAGGATCTGTCCACCTCTTCGGACACGGACCACCAAGCTGGCCCATCTGGCGTGGCAGGGCCCAGCCGCTCCCAGGACCCCTCCTACCCACCAACCCATCATCCAGGGATGCTGAACAGTCCCAGTCCCCTGCTGCCACGGTCGTTGCGGCCACACCCACGGTCATTGCGGCCACTACCACTGCCGCAACCGCCACCATCGCCGCACCGACCACCACCGCCTCCACCACCACCACGTCTTCGCTGGCACCAGCCCCAGCGCAGGTGGTGGCCCGGCCGACTGGATCCACCCTGGGAGCCACAGCGAGGACCGTGGTGAGCAATGTGGCTAGTGGGCAGGCCGGTGGCAGCAGGACTGGTAGGAGGAGCAGGGTCAGGGAAACGCCAGCCTCCCCTGGGAGCCATGCCCTGCCTCAAATGGCCAGAGTCCTTGGGGCCTATGAAGAGGCCCAAGGACAATGGGCCAGGTCTGCTACTGACACGCGGGAGGTGCTGGGGGTGCTGAGGTCCATGGACGCCCATATGGGCCAATTCGTGTCCCGTATGGACCAACTCGTGGACCTCATGGGCCAGCTGGTGGTGGCGGTGGGGTCACAGGCAAGGCCAGCAACACCACCTCCGCCACCACCTGCTAGGGCGCAGGCTCGGGCAGCAGTGTCCACTTCCCCTGCGTCCACAGCCAGTGAGCACACCTCACCCACCACCAGCAGGTCGCCACCACACCCCCCTCCCAAACGTGGAAGGGGCCGTCCGAAGAGGAAACAGATCTCCCGGGAGGACTTCGCACGCTCCAGTCGCAAGTGAGGCAGCCAGCCAGCCTTCCGCCAGCCTTCCTTGACCAGCCACTGCATTGACTTGCTCTACGATCCCACTCCACACAGCCATCTGGATGGCATGTGTGTGTTGGACTATGGACATAGAACCAGTGGGTACACCCTGATCATCACGCAGCCATGACCGACAGCTCATTGTCACTGCACGCACCACTTTTGTCATCACCTTACACACAATCACATGTCACAGTTTGTAATAAATGCACCTTTTTCACTAACTGCTGTTTGTGCCCTGTGTCTTTATTGTACGGAATACAACGGCCACCTTGGGCGGAAAGGCACCTGATGCGTGGCATGGCAATGGAATCCGGAGGGCCTGTAGGGACCTAGGGGTGGGAGACAGAACAGGAGCACATTCAATGAGTGTGTCACACACCCATCACACAGTACATGTCAACAACTACAAGCAATGTACACACATCGCACAGAGCAATAGGGCACAATGCCACAGTCACCAACAGTGGCATACTACCCTGGCCATGGAGCGTTGACACACTGCACGCAGTGAACATACGGCCACCCTGACACAGCACACACACACCTGCATAGATACAGACACATCATCCGTCGTACATGGACACTCACCGTCAAGTGAAGTAGCGGGCGATGAGCTGCTGGCGCACATTCCCAGCTTCCTCCTCTCCGCTGTCCACCTCACTCGAGCTGTCCTGGTCTGCGGGCTGGGGCCCTGGTTGATCTCCGTCATCCACAATGAGGGGGATCTGCTTCCGAATGGCCAGATTGTGCAGCATGCAGCACGCCACCACTATCTGGCACACCTTCTGTGGGGAGTACGCCAGTGCACCCCCGGTGCGGTCCAGGCACCTGAACCTGGACTTGAGGAGGCCAAAGGTACGCTCGACCACACGTCTGGTCCTCCCATGTGCCTCATTGTATCGATCGTCTGCTGGGGTGCGAGGATTCCTCAATGGACTGAGCAGCCATGCCCCATTCGGATACGCAGAGTCACCTGGGTGTGAGGGACACAGAGAACCGTTGCTATTCCAACTGGACAGGGGACAGCATCGCACAACCAGCACGCTACACCACTCCACATACTCACCGACAATACAGCCACGATCCTGTTGCAGATTGGCCATCAGTCGTGGCAAGATGCTGTTGCGCATTATGTGTGCGTCATGGGCCGAGCCTGGAAACTTTGCACACACGTGGGTGATCACCATGTCCGCAAGGCACACCACTTGCACATTCAGGGAGTGCGTGTGCTTCCTGTTGCGGTACAGGTGCGCAGTGGCCTGTGGTGGAACAAGGCCAACATGAGTGCAGTCAATGGCTCCCACGACGTGTGGGATTCTGCCAAGGGCATAGAATGCACCCTTCACTGCCGCCAATTCACGAGCCCTGGGGAATCTGATGTACCTGTTCCGGTACAGCATCATGGCTGCCAGTACATCCCTCAGCACCTTGCTGAACATGGGCTGGGACATCCCTCCTCCACTGCCCACTGTGTGCTGGAATGACCCAGTGGCGAAGAAATGCATGGCGGCCATCACCTTAGCCGTGGGGGTGACAGCAGTCGGATACACCCTGCGGGGACGGAGATGGGGCTCTAACATGGCACACAGTCGATGCAGAGTTGGCCTGTCCAGCCGAAACTTCCTGATTACCTCTGTATCGTCCATGTCCGCCAGCAATTGGTATGGGCGGTCAATGTTCGGTCTCCGCCTGGGTTAAATGGCAGAGGACACATGTCAAAGCAACACGGCACATAGCAATTTCGCATACACATCACTGACATGACTGAGCAAGCACATGAGCCACAGCCCAGCTGTCAAGCTGGGACGGCACGGCCACAATACACTTACACAGGTCTCCCAACAATGGCAATGGCAAGTGAGACATACCACTGCCATGTGCATGCACATGGGGATCTAGGCCCCAATGACTTGCGGGGCGTGCTGATGGGGACTGACTGCATATTCGTCAAGCGGCAACGCCACGGCAACATGAGTGTCTGCTGAGCATGGAACTGCTTCCGAGGCTGGATGAGTATGGCACACGACGACCGACGATGTGGGCACGGGCTGAGCGGCCAATACAAGTGGGACCTGTGGCACGAGGGGATATGAGACAGTAGTAGGTGTCAGCACTGCACCCTATGTACAGCACTGTACGGATCACAGCTCCCGAAACATTGACTGGTGTCCACATTGACAGCCCCATGCCAAGACGGCTGTGTGCTTGCAGTCACACGTCACAGGTGAGAGGTTACATTGCACGTGCCAGGTGGCAGACGTACATAGTGGGAGCTGGCATGTGTGTGCATGTGTCTCCTGTTCAGGATCCACCAGATGGGCGCTGACTCTGTACTGACCATTGGACACAGCATGTTCCGTGGAAGGCTTGTGTGTGTGGGATGGTGGCACTGGATGTGCCTCCGTTGGGTGGGGGCCATGCACAGGGCGGGTACGTCGATGATTGCGCATTGTTGGTCACGGTGGGTGCACCAACTAAGATGTGTTGCCCTGTGTTCAATTCCTATGTCCGCATGATGATGGACTGTGGATGTGAGCAGACTACACATTGGTCGATGTGCTGTCTATATGCATGTGCCTTCACATCAGGCACAGCTGCCCCTGCACATGTGACCCCTGCTGGACTCGCTGCTGGGTCTGTGGAGCTGATGCACCTTCTGCGCGTGGGCCGGACAGCTCTCCTCACTTCCCTCATTGCGCATGTCATGTCTTTGCCGCAGGTGACATGGATCATGGAGGGCCCACATGTACGCGTGGGTAGGCTACACATGATTGTTCACTGGTCGCCACCCCCAGTCAGTGTTTCGAATGGGAAGGTTGTCGTGCTGGTGGTATGTTCGATGTGGCGGATGGGCGGGCCTAGGTGCGGGCTTACATTCCGGACATGGGGGTAGTTGGATTGGCGACTAGTTGTAGTACACACGGGACACGTCTCTTCCTTTCCACATCTGGATCATCCCTTGTACTAACTGACAGTGATACAGTCATCTTCGCCCCAGCCCTCATGTCCTCCCCTCGCCCCCCAATATGCATGCTCACCTGCGAGGCTAGCGCTTGCACAGGCAGCCCCAAGCTCGCACCAGAGAGGGCAAGGAGTGTATGTGTGGGTCCAGTTGCACGAGTGGGCTGTCTCAGGGTATGATGTGTGGCGGGACGCCGTCCACCTGCGTGGTGCCCCAAATGGAGACCCGGCCTGCATGGACTATGCATCACAGTCTTCGCCTTCCGGATCCGCCACCTGCGACACCCAGTGGCTGTGGCTGCCCTTGCGGCCAGGCCGCGTCCGTCTGTGGCTGATGGCCCACACATTCACTCTTTGGCCTCTCTGGGGAGGGCTCAGGGGTGGTGGCGCACGCACTTGCACTTAGTCGCAATGGCATGTGGCGTGGTTGGTATGATGGGCAATGGATGGGATGGTGCGAGCCACCTCCCGTGACGTCAGTGCTGCTCGTGCTGTGGTGCGTCCCCCCTACACTTCCATTTGACTTTTTGCCATGCTGGACGTTGAGGTTCTATTGCCTGCGTGATATGACCAGGAGGAGCGCGAGGAGACCTCTCACACACCATGCTCCACTGCCATCCCGTGCCCTGTATCGCCTGTGCGGATTGACTATGTTGGGGTTACACCTAGTCGACTGGGGCTGTGTGTGCCTTGTCAAGGGGCATGGCGGGCGCACAACAGGATCCAGCTTGTCCACAGAGGGTGGGCTGAGGTGCGCCTGGTACCGCTTTGTACGTGTGCCCGGCTGCTGTGCACACACGTGTTCACTCCCCCGACAGGTGTCCTCTCACAATGCCCAGGGAAGCGGTGGTGTACTGTTCATGAGCCCTCCCAAAACGGCGTGCTCCAACTTGGCATGTGCGCATCTACCCGTCGCACCCACCCACCTGAGCACTGCGTCCATACGACTTCACACGACACATGTGTGTCTTCCACAGTAGTGCTACTCATTTGCGTTGACATCCAATACCAGTGGACTACATGGTCATGTCACGACTGCCGTGTACTTCACATACTCTCATCCTCTCTCATTCGTACTTGTGAAATGAGTCAGCGGAGACAGTTTTGGTTTCAAACATTATATTGAGTCTTCTGTCCTCTGTGATGCAGTATAGTGGACACTACTGGCAGCGGAATACATGTTGAGGATATACTGAGCATGATTACAAATGGGATAGGGTGTGGGGTTACATCTGCTTGGCCAAGGCTGTGCTAATGTACATTTACGTATAGCTGCGGAGCTGCGGACTTTGACACAGACGGTATACATGTAGCCTACCAGACCGCTTGGCATCATGGGCACAGTCCATCTCAGTTCCATGTGACAGGTTTGCTGCGGTTGTTCCTCATGCACGCGTGCATGTGAGATGACATCAGGGCATGTGCTTGCGTGCATGCAGCGGCGTGCCACTTGTTGTTGCACTGTGGTGGTTACTGGACATGTCACAGTCACTGGGGTCGTGTTGTTGTTGTATGCACTTGTCGTCCATGCAAAGGTCCTGGTATGGGATTCCCGGGGCGGGGGTGGGAGGGGTGCAGCACCCACAGACTCCAGGCGACCTATTCATGTCCACTGAGCGGTGTGTGTGTCCATGGGCACTGGATCCATGTCGTGTCCTGGTTGTTCGTGCAGTTCCGTCCATGTGGGTGCGATACACAGAGCCCATGCCACTGCCTCCCACGATGCATGCGGTGTTCCTGGATGTGATGGGGAACAGTGTGCATGTCCCGGTCATATCCGATGTCATGGCGATGTTGTTGATGGTGTGGTTACAGTTGCCGGTCGTTTGGTATGGCTGTTGTGGTGGTGACTGGCCAGTCCGTGCGGAAGCTAAGCATGGGTGCGGGGTTGGACATCATAGGTCACTCGGGGAACCTGCGTTGTGGTCCGACGTATTTACAGGTTGTCAGGTATGCGATGCCGTCCAGCAGGGCTTCCATGTCATTGGTGGTGTACATGTTTGCCAGCCAATGAAGCGGATGGTGGCTGTCAAGGTGTTGTTCGTAGGTTGTCCCTTGGAGGACCATGATGGGGCATGCTGGGTGACATTCGATGTAGCTGTTCTCGATGATCCGTCGTGTGGAGGCACAGTGGTTCCATTTCAGTGCGCGTGCGATGTTGGCCACATACGCCATGCCCCCATAGGCAGAGCAGGCCCTGTCGTGTGCGTCCAGAGGGAGGAGTAGTGGTAGCAGGTCCGCCTTCAGACATGCCGGGTTGGAGAGGCATATCTCAACGGGATGCTGGTAGGGACACCTCCGACAGTAGAAGACGGGCATGACGCAGCTGAACAATGTGATGCGGTAAGTCAGTCGGTAACTTACGTTCAGCAGGGACAGGAGATCGCATCCCAATGTATGTATCGTGCTGGTTTGGTACAGCTTGAGGCTCTTCGGCGTAGTTGGGTAGGTGTGTTGCGGTTGCCATTTCGCAGCGGTTCGTAGAGGTGGCGTGCTCCGGCTGTGTGTGCAGTCTGCAATGTGCACGCTCCGGGGTTGCTGTGAGCTCTGTGTAGTCGTGGGGAGACAGGACTTGTGTTCTGTTGGCTTGTTTGGAGGACACGGGCCCTCTTCCCACATGCTTCTCAGACAGTTCAAGGTCGGTGCTGTGTGACTCCTTCCAATTAACTTGCATGTGGCCGACATGGGGAGTGTTTTCTTCTTTCCTCCCCGTCCGTTGTGTGCTTCTGTGATATGCGCTATCTGCCGTGTGGTCGGTCTCCTCGGCATGCCTGTGTTGGTCTATTCTTGGACAATGGCTGTATTCACCGGCTTCTGTCGTAGGGCTGTGGTTTCGGTGTTGGAATGGAAGGTCATTCAGTGCTGTCTGCTCTCCCTTGTGTGGGCGGCAGGCTGCCTTTCCGCTCTGCGTTGGGCCTTGTGTGTGGATGTAATTCTTGGGCCACCTGTTGTCGGTCACCGGGCTCTTTGGTGTTCCGTTTCATGTGTCTTGTTCATATGTGCAGGGTGGTATGGGTTTTTCAGTGTGGTACTGGCATTCCTCTTCCCGAAGGGGCCCTGCTTCTCCTAGTTGGTGTTGCCGCCGCTGTGTGCTTCGCCATGTTTGTTACACTGGGGTGTGTCCTGCTGTTGCGTGACTTCACTGACATGTGTGCGTCGGTTGTGTGGCGTTGGGTGTTGTCCGTGAATTGGGCGTTGGGGACATGTATGTGGCAGGCCTGTCACGTGTCATGTGCGTTCGGGGTGGGGCTGATGTGTGTGCTGCTTGGTTGTGTCCCTGTGTCTGTGTGCGACGCATGCATGGCGCTGCGGTTGGCCTCTGCGTTGTGCGCATGTGTGGCGGCGTCATCGGCGCTTTGGGGCCGTGACGGGGTGGTTGGTTCCTAGTCCCAGGTGGTGTGTACACATGTGTTCCGCGATGTTAGGATTTGGCCTGTGTGTCATATGTGGATGCAATGGTGGATGTGTAGTGTGCACGCGCTGGTGGGGGTTGTCCGCTTTTTCCGCCCTTGCACTGTGTGCGCTGTTTGCGTGCACTTGTTGTGTGTGTGCCTACCTGCGTCTCCGCGGTACGTTGCGTCCTTGGTGGTGCAACAGCAGAAGCATGGGAAGGGCCTGCAGTGCTGGATTCATGCCCGGGGTGCCGCTTCTTCGTTGTCCGTGCTCTGCGTCCGTGTTTCCGCCTCTCTTTCACGTGCGGTGTCTCTTTGCCGTGGGAGCCGTTTGTTTGCGGCATCGTAATTTATGCGCCGGGCGGGACGTGTTTCGTCGGACGGTGTGTGTCAGTTGTGCTGCGCCGCTACGTGTGCGGGCGCACTTTGATGGCGGACGGTGTTGCTGGCTTGCCGGCGGTGTTTGGCCTGCTTTTCGCATCGTAATTGGGCGGGCGTGTGGACTGCTGCGTGCCGGCGGTAACTGGTGGTTTTTGCATCCGCCAGCACGGCGGTAGTGCTTCCGCCCGCCATCGTAATGGGCCCCTTAATTCCCATTTTACATTAAACGGTTAAACATATGTCCAAACAAATCGTTACAACTTTATTTTTTTTTAACAACACACAAAATAAATATGGATTTATACAGATTACGATCAATAAAAACAAAATATGAATAAATGCAAATTACAATTTAAATTGGGAGTCCAAGTCAGCAAACCCGAAGATCTTTTTAGCATTTGTCAGTGTGTGTGTGTGTCTCCTGCTGTACCTTCCTCTTTACATCCACACACACTCTCTCCTTCTCGCTCTCAAGTCTCTTTCCCTCCACCTCCATATTTCTTTCTCTCTTCCTTGAAAGCCTCCCGCGGCTGCTGCAATTAACCTCGGGGGGGATGGTGAAAGTGACAGAGGCACCAGAAGCCACCCCCTGCCCTAAAAACCGCCCTCCGATAGGTCCACCCCACGAGGGAGGTTGGCAGTGGAATAAATGGCCTCTCGGGGTGGACCCTATTGTGCCCCCAGGGAAGGGTGGGCAATGTAATGCACCCTATGTTTGTTGGGCCATTTAGTATGGTCCATAGTCACACAGTAGCGGCTGGAGTGCTGGACAGACCGCGTGGACAGGGGGATATAAGAGTCGCGGGTAGGGAAAAACATACCTGCAGCCGTCACCGTCACGCTCTTCTGCTACACTTCGCTGCAGGAAGGGAAGACACAGGCTCCCAGAATGCCCTGCGGCCAATCCTGAAGCTGCTCTCAAGCTTGAGAGCAGCTTCAAGACTGGCCTAGCACCCTCGATTTATGCTCCAGGAAAGACTGAGTCTGTGCCTGCTCTCTCCAACCCAGCGGCGTTGCTTGGTTGGAGAGAGCTTTCACTGTGCATGATGGTTTGGCCAGCTTGAGATGGCCTGTCAAACCGTTATGCGCAGTGATGGGAGAGCACTACCACTCCCCTCAGTGCCTGTCACTGACAGGCCCCGCCCCCAAGTCTCGACTGGAAAAGAAATACAAAACAAGTGTTAATTCTTGCTTTATTTTTTCTTTCTTGCCGTTTTTGGGTGGGCGACGCTCCTCCGCCATAGCAGAGGAGCCGCCGCTGTTGTCACATGAGAGAATGAATAAAAGTGCCTGGGAGCAGAATGACGTCTGGCAGTGACTCGCATAAGTGGAGTTGTGTATTCATTGCCACTGTGCCCCTAGTATCCAAGCCGACACTGCATGGCCCTGTCTGTACTTTGCATTGCTAAACTGGGAAGGTAGTGAAGTGCCAAATTACAGCACCCCACAACTTGCTTTTAAGTCTAATTTTACAGAAGGTCGAGGAATGTTGTTACTATGGGAACTGCAATAAGCGGAGGCACCATAGTCTTTTGGTCAAGTGGTTGACATTTTTGTAAGTTAAAACATTGTTCTAATACGTATTTTTATTCTTCTGAAGGTTAAGAAAATGGAGTCTCGGATCACGTACTGGTGCTTCTATTCAAAGTTGTTATTCTATACATTATAATGGGTGTTAATAGTGAATAGAGCAACAACTTTGAATCCAAGTGTGAATGGGAAAGTGACATTTGCGGGAAGGGATTTAGGGCATAATTACAAGTTCGGCGGTTCATGGGTCCCTGGTGGTGGTCCACCCGCCATATTATAAGTACGGCGGTGGGACCACCGCAACCGCTGGGGACCCACTGCTGCACCATCTAGCATATTACGGGTTTCATCACTGCGATCCGTTTCAGGGCGGTGAGCCTACCATAAATAGGGTGGTGCTGAGGAAACTAAAGTGGTGCTCCAGGGCTCCCACTTGCCTCTGTGCACGGGGGTGCATGCAGGGGGGCACATAGTGTGCCCCCCTGTCTGTTTATCACCCTCTGTTCCCGCACAGCACAGACTGCACAGTTTATACCGTGCAGGAATGTACTTTGACGCTCCCACAGCGCTGTCTTTCTAAGGCTCATATAGGAGCCTTTGAAAGGCACCGCTGTGGGACCACCGACCTGGATTACAGTCGTCATGTGGTGGGCGGTCTGACTATGGGTTTGGCGTTGTTGCAGCGGGGCGCTGGCGTGGCAGCCTGCTGCAACACCACAAAACACATGATCCGGACCTTAGTCATGATGAATGCCTCTGGCCTTTTGCTCGAAGTTAAGTGGCAGGAACATATGGACTATCTTTAAGGGATAGTAAGGGTCATTACAAACCCTATCCTATTTTATCCTTGTGGAAAGTTCGGGGGAAAAAAAAGAAATGTAATGCCTCTGCTAAATAACTTTAATTAATGGCCCTCGATGTACACATAGGCCCTGATTATGATGTCAGACGGACTTGCGTCCGTCCAAAACTGTATCGGCGGGAACCGCCCAACCATAGGTCGGCGGTTCCGACCGCCTGATTTGGATGTGACCCCCCCCCCCCCATAGGGTGGTCAGAAACATCCATTCTACAATGGAATTTTGTGCGGCACAAGGGATAGGCCCGCAGCTTCCATTGTAGAATGGATGTTTATAAACATCCGTGTGGCAGGCATCATGCGGTAGCTGCCACACGGTGCAGGGATGTGAAAGGGGGCCCCATAGGTGCCCCCAGACCCTACAGCGGAGGGCCTCGGGAGAAGGGGCTATGCTATGGGTCTCCATTGTCGCTTTCCGACAGCCTTTCCATGTCAGAAAGGGCGACATGTAATGGCTGTCGGAAACCGACAATGGCGGAGCCGCCGTCATTAGGGGATTATGAGCATTTCTGAAGCCTAGTCTTGGACAAGGACTCATATAAATCTGAATTGAACTTTTACAAATGCTTATCAGAGGTCATTCGGTGGATGTCTTTCTACCACCTTAAATGCAATACTGACAAGACCGAGATAATGCTAATAGGCAAAGACAACCCGTTCAATCCAATCAAGTGGTAGCCTGAAGACATCCCAGCCCCACCTGACACAGTTAACATAGTTAAGAATCTGGGAGTCAAGTTTGACGCCACTCTTTCGTTTCAACCACAAGCCCTGACAGTGGCAGGGATGTGCTTTAAATTAATCAAATCACCAACATTTTTAGGGATCTCATCCCCATTGCTGCAAGGAAAACAGTGGCAGTAGCACTGATTTTATCTAGACTGGATTATTGTAACAGCCTATATGCTGGCGCAAATAAGCAGGTCTTAAAAAAGTTGCAAACGGTTCAAAATGCAGCTGCTCGACTGGTTTTGAAACTGCCAGCACGCTTGTTGGCTAGGAAAGCCCTGAAAACCCTGCACTGGTTGCCAATCCACAAGAGAATCTTATTTAAGCTCCTTTTAATTACTTTTAGAGCATTTATGAAAACAGGACCCTCATACCTGACCGCTAGATTCACACCATATGTCACTGCTAAGCTAATTGTTTAAACCCCCCCATTTAAACTCAAATTTAGAGGTGGCAAGTCCGTGACCAGCCTAGGTACAAGAGCATGGAACATCTTGCCTACACAACTAAGGGTCAGATTACGATCTCGTTAGGAAGGCCTCCCGACGGGTACCCGAATGTGCGAATCCGATTCGGCGCCTATGTTTCTGACCGAGTCGTCACCCGCTCCGAACGACCAAGTACGATGCGAAGATCTCATCCGCGTCGACCGAATCGTTTCCGGAACCCAATCCTGTCTGACCAACACGTTCACAGACGAATCATGCCACGCAATGGAGCCAGATTCTGACCGAGCGAGTACGATGCACAATTTGGTCAGCTGTATCGCCTCGGTCTCAGTGAGACGAAACGGCTGTCGGAATAGGACTTCGGGGGGCCGTAGCAGGCCCCCCTTCACCCGGAGCCCTTTGAATCGGTAACGGGAGGTGCTCATGGGTCCCCCCGATCCATGCATGCACCGTGTGGCGGGCAACATGGGGTGCCCGCCACAGGCTGTACGCTTTTCCCCACCCACCCCTTTTTGCTATGGGAGCCTGTGTACACTTCAGTACACGGGCACCATCGTACTCATTCGGTCGGACTCGCCCAGCGCAATTCACTTGGAAAGCCCTCCGGATCAGAGTCGTACGGAGGGCTTTCCTAGCAAGATCGTAATCTGCCCTAAGACTCTTGGAATCAGAAATGCTCGTCAAGAAAGCACTTAAGACCTGGATCTTTACAGCTCCAGACTCCCTCTGTTATTCCTTAGTGTAGTCCATAACGGTCTGAATCTTCTGTTTTACTTATGCATAGCGCCAAGATGCTCCTGCCGGAGTAACCATGCCCTTTATAAATGCACAAATCAAGCACTGACGGGCTCCTTGTGCCCGTTGGCAGCGCCACAGATGGTCCCTCCGCTCGATGCCTTCGCCCGCTGCATCGTAATGCAGAAGGCGACCGCAAGGGCAGATGTCAGTGGGTCCTACATCATAATCAGCACCTTAATGCTATACAGCAACACTTTGAGAGGACTCTAGAATAGTGTATGCCATCTACAAAGGTTACACACTGCTTAATAAAGTCCTGCCAGCAACTGCATCAAGAATGAGGAGAAGCCCTCTGATAAAGCATGCCATCATGTGTGTTTAATGATGTGAGTGATGACTGTGCTGTACACAAGGAATAATGGAGGTTTGTTGGCTGTGGTTGCATACAATGATGGGTGGCTCAGCAGATGAAGTGTGGTTAGATGGATGAATAATTGGTTAAAGGAAAGTTGTAGTTACAAAACTTGAGAGATGCATGTGGATATACGCATGAATGCTTGGTTGTGGGATGATGGATGAAAGGTTGGATTAATCGGCCTGTGCTTGGTTGCAAGTGGAAGATGGGCACATAGGCGTGGGGCGATGGATGAATAGATATAAGTAGAAACACGTGGAAGGATTAATGAATGAAAAATAGATGAGTACATGGGTGTATAAGTGTGAGTAGAGTGTAGCCAGACAGATGACTGGCTGAATAGATGGTTGCAAAGGCGTGGGTTAAAAAAAAATGCATAGCATGGTTGCATGGAGTAAATATGTTGATCGGGATTTGAATGATCTGCTATGGAAACATTAATTGCAATTCCCTAATTAATTATTTATAGCTAATTTAAGTACCTCTTGGTAAAAGCGCTAAAGCAGCTGTTGCTTTTTAAACTTACTTTTTCATGTACATTAATCTTGACGCTTCTGCTATTATAATACGTGAACATTTGTAAAACACCGGATATCAAATGCGCTTTACACAAAATTATAATAGTGCACTATTCTAATTTTCTGCAGCCCGATCTACAAGTGAATTTAAGATTCCACTACTCCAGCAGCCCCGTTTTCTGCCCAGTTATTAAACAGACCGTTATGATGTACTGACTCATTCAACCTTTCTAGCCTGTGTTTCTAGCAACCAAGGACACCTCGTGCATCTCATACACTAGACTGTGCAATTCAAGAAATGTACCGTAGAAACCGAGACAGAATCAGGCAAAATTTTAATAGTAGTCAAACTGAAAATGTATCATTATTTTGCTTTCTCCTAATTGGGCGGCCGCTTCCGATATGGCACACAAACATCCGTTCTGTAATGTTCTAAGTACATCTGATTTTACCTGTAAGAGGATTAAAGAAAGCAAGCATTTGCTTGCATGCAAGGCTGTAATACAAAAAAGAATTCCTGGGTGGCGCCATTATTCAATACCTGTAAAATTATTAAATTAGAAATGAGTGAAGGCCACATCACTTACAACATAGGGGCTGATTATGATGTTGGTGGGTCCAATACCGACGGCATGTCGGGGTCGGACCCACTGACATTTGCCACTGCGGTCCGCCCGCCGCATAATGATGCGGCGGGTGGAGGCATTGTGCAGAGGGACCGTCCGCGGCGCTTCCGATGGGCTCCGTCAGAAATGCTCATAATCCCCCAATGACGGCAGCTCCGCCGTTGGGATTATGATGTCTGTTTCCGACAGCCATGCCATGTCGGCCTTTCCAACATGGATAGGCTGTCAGAAAGCGACATTGGGGGGCCCTAGCAGGGCCCCTTCCCCCCTGGCCCTCCGCTATGGGGCCTGGGGGCACCTGTGGTGCCCCTCCTTAACATCCCTGCATCCCCTAAAATCCCTTCTACAATGGAAGCTTGTGCTGCAGTCCTATGTACGGGCGGTTCCAGACTGATATTGCGTCCACCTGACATCGTAATCAGGGCCATAGTGTCCCCAATTTCACAGCGTATATATCTGCGATATGCTGTTGTCCTTGCACTGCATTATTGATGTCACTAACCTGCCACTGTCTGTTGACAAATTCTATAAACAGGAGTGGCATCAGCCAGAACCTTCATTTCACTCTGCTAAAATGTTAAGGCCACAACACAACACAGCTAAAGTATTACATCAGTGCGACCCCCTAGCTGCACTTAGCCTTGGTGGATCTCTTTGATCAAAACCTCTGATAATAACTGGGAAATGCAGGTTTGTCGCATACATCTATATTCACCGCATGTTTTCTTTGGTGTTTGGGCAGAGTATCGAAAAATATATTGTGATACAAAAATATTGTCTCAACAATTTAGGGACATAAAAAATATAGACAACAGGAATATCATTTTAGTGTTGTTTTTAATATTGTTGTAAAAACATGGATGTAGAAAATATCGCTATATGTAATATCGTTTGTAACAGTCAATTAATATGCAATTGTATTGCGTTTTTTTTTTTAGATGTCTTTTTTGAGTAAGCAAAGTTTTTAGCTATGACATTTTTAAATTTGCATATTTAGTTGTATTGATAAATGTAAATATTGTTATTTTAGCACCAGGATATTGGATTTTTAGGGGTTAAGCATGGGGAGATTTGAAAAATATGTATATTTTAAAATAAAAAGTTTAATAATTTTCAAAATATATATTTTTTTAAATATTTAAAAAAATTGCTTTTAAACATTTAGCAAATATTTTTTCCATTAAAATATATATTAATGGTATAAGAAATTATTTAAAAAATTAAATTAGAACACCCTTAATAAAAATAATATTTAGAAAGTTTTTAATTAAAAATGTATATTGTTATAATTTTTGTAATTTGTTTTAAAAATTGTACACATTTTTTATATTTTTGTATTGTAATTGAAAAAATAAAATTACAAATTTTAAAAATATTACATTAAAAAAATATTTTTTGATTATTATTTTGAAATCATAGTTTGCTATTTTATGGTTTATAGTTTCTGAAAGGTTGAAAAAATAATAATAAATATTTAAATTATTAATATTAATAAATTGATTTTTCCCAATTTTAATAATTTAGTCTGTATATATTCGTTTGTAGTTTAGGTTAGTTTGCTTCTAGATTGGAGTAGGAATAGTAAATCTGACCCCTTTAGTGTCAAACACCTTACGCAAATTCATTTAGATTGGAATGGGAATACTAAATGTCACCCCTTTAGTGTGTCCAACGTCCTCCCCATATTGGTTTAGGTTGGACTGGGCATAGTAAATTTCACCCATGTAGGCCCTAATTACGAGTCTGGTGGTCCGAGGACCACCAGACTCGTAGGGCGTGGCGGTCCAGCTTCCGCAGTACTGGTCATCCGACCGCCCTATTAGGACTTCAGCTATCGGACTGCCATTGCACCGCTGCATCCACCATTCCCCGGCTGTCCCGCGGAGGTCTGAGGGCTGCTATATGCTTGGCGGTGCCCTGAGGCACCGCCAAGCATATTAAGACTTTCCTCACCGCCAGCCCTGTCATGGAGGTTCTTCCTCCATGAAAAGGCTGGCGGTGAGGAAAGATATGGAGCTCTACAGGGCCCCCTCTTGCCCCTGTGCACAGAGGGGCATGTGCTGTACCCCCCTGTAGTTCTGAACACCCTGTTCCTGCACGGGAAGAAATGCATGACATGGTGCATTTCTTCCTGCGGAGGAACGTGCACTGCAGTCCTGCTGCAGTGCTGTTTCAGGCTCACAATGAGCCTTTTAAACAACACCACTGCGGGACCACGATGGTCACCTGCTAGACTACAAACAACTTGTAATCTGGGGGGCGGGTGGCGGCAACTCTTGCTGGTGCGGGGTGCGGCGGTGGCGAGCCGCTCACCCTCGCACCGCCAAAAGTCGTAATTGGGCCCTTAGTTCCTTCCCCAAATTGGTTTTGATTAGAGTGGGAATAGTAAACTTCACCCCTTCAGAGCCCTTCACTTTCCTCAAATCGGTATAGATTGGAGTGGGAATAGTAAATGTCACCACTTTAATGTCCAACACCTTCCTGAAATTGGTTTAAATTGGAGTGGGGTAGTACATTTCACCCCTTTAGTGTCCAACACACTCCCCCAAATTGGTTTAGGTTGGAATCGAAATCGGACATGTTAACCCTTTAGTGCCCAACAGCTTCCTCCAATATGGGTGGAATGTAGTGCATTTCTTCCTGTGCAGGAACGTGCACTGCAGTCCAGCTAGGGTGCTATTTCAGGCTCACATTGAGCCTTTTAAACAGCATGGCTGCGGGACCACCACAATGGCCACCTGCCAAACTACAAACAACTTGCAATCTGGAGGGCGGGCGGCGGCAACTGTTGCTGGTAATCGGGCCCTTAGTGTCCAACACCTTCCCCAAAGTAATTTAGATTGGAGTGGGAATAGTAAACTTCACCCCTTTAGTGCCCTTCACCTTCCTCAAATTGGTAAAGATTGGAGTGGGAATTGTAAATCTCACCCCTTTAGTGTCCAACACCTTCCATAAATTGGTTTAGATTGGAGTGGGAATAGTAAATTTAACCCCTTTAGTGTTTGTTAATTTTCTATAAATGATTTATGGTGGAGCGTTATTATCTAATTTAACATTTTTATTCTGAAATCTGAAATATTTTATATTTATTTGTAAGCAGTTTAAATATTTTGCTATTTTATTAGTATTGTTGTTCATTAGTAATATAGTAAAAAACAGTTGTACGCTTGTAAATAATAACAAATATTAATTACATATTTTTGTAATAAAGACGATGCACATGTTTGTCATTTTATTTCTGTCTTCAAATTTATTTGTTGTATATTTTGATATTTTTAATGATATATATTTTATCTGAGAAACAAACTTTTTAAAGGTAAGTTAATAAAATATCTAATTTTTTTATTAATACATTTTTTTAATTATATTTACATATGGTTATATATTTTCAGCTTTTATTGTATTGTTATAATTTTTGCTACATATTTTTAGGGATGAAAAGTAAATGCATTATATTTTTGTTTAACTTAAGTTAGTATATAAAACGTTTTAGTTTTATTTCAGGTAATTGTTTTATGGTAAAAGTGTTTTTTTTAAATATTTATCAGTGATTAATAATTTTGGTAAAAATATTGTTATCGTTATTGTGTGTTGATATTTTTGACAACATATTTTTATGTAACAACATTTTTGTATCTGATATTTTGTTTTCGATATAGTTAGAAATCAATATTTAACAACAATTTTTTTGTTCTCAATATTTGTGGTTTCACTAGTTAAGTATAAGAAGTCGATATTTTTATGATCAATATTTAATTTCCAATATTTTTCTGTTTCGATATTGTATGGATCAATATTATGTCAGTGCACCATTTTCGCTTCTGTCCAGGAATTATGACAAAATAATGTGCGTATTTTCCATCTGGATTCTCACTTACCTACGTCAGATTCCTTGTGATTCTTTATAAATTCAGCAAGCTCAAAATTTCCTGCTATGATCGCCACCTGAGACAAAAATAAAGTAGGTATTGTGTTTAATTTGCAATACTGAAAAGTATGCCGTTGTAATACATTGTAATATATGCATTACATAAAAAGTACGAATGTTTCAATTTATTTAAATAAACATCTTCCAATATTCTCTCCTCTGGTTAAAACATCTTACACTCAAAGAGGTCATGAGGCCAATCTCTGACACTCCATGATGCCATAAAGGGTGACACATTACACCAGCATTTGTCAAGCTTCAAATAAAATAATATTTCCATGAGCATTAGTTTTTAATTATAATTTGAAACAAGGGCCCTCATTAGGGGTCGGACGAGTGTCATTCCAACAATGAGTTGGCGGTCCTGCCTGCCCTAATATGATCGGACTGCCGTGCAGACTGTCGAAAAGTGCCTTTTCCTACTGCGGCTTGCGCTGCAGCCCAGGAAAAGGGTCACATTACAAGCCACAGTAGGAAAAGGCACTTTGTGCACATCAATGCACCGTGTGCCAGCCACCATTTGGTGCCTAGCATTGGTGTCAGCAGTATTTGCCACATAATTATAGATTTGCCAAAGTTGTCACACATTTTGAAGCACAAGTTGCAGATTTCAATAAAAGAATTTTCTAAGAAATGGATCAAAATAATAATTTTAGAAAATGTACCATGTAATTTGCCCTTCCTTGCAGTATAATTTAGATAACCCAGCTTCATAATTTGATCCTTCTTTGCTGCATAATTTGAGTGGTATTGACAGTGATAAAACTCTGCAGAGTCGTTTGGGGCTGTCATTATGACTAGTGGTGGCGGTTAACTTTTAGGAGTAGTGGGGTGGGCACAAACACAGTCTCATCCTCACCCATCCATAAGCACACACACTCATATACATACTCACACCTATGTATTCTTAAACATACACAATTCACACCCATCCATTCACAAGTATGCACTTGCACACATACTCACTTCCACGTCTATCCATTCACAGGCAGATATGCACACACTTGCATTCACCCATTCACAGCACACACGCGCAAATACACATACATTCATACATACACACATGCCCCCAAACATTTAATAGGGCTCTTACCGGGCTGTGGCAGGGATGAAAGGACTACATCATATGAAGAAATTGTCCAGCTGAGACGATTCTGTCAAACAAAAATCAAGGTTGCTTACATTACTTAGGGCCCAATTACGATGGACCGCTGAACCCATGGTGGTGGTCTGCGCACTGCCGGTTTGACCGCCGTACTCTGAGTGTGGCCATTCCTAAAAGCCGCCTCGTAATGAGGCAGATGCAGGACCACCACCGCTGCACCACAGCAAGTCTGGCGGTCCAAAATCCCCAGACTCAAAATCGGGCCCTGAGATATTAGCAAAAAAAACTTTTGACTCCTTCTTCTACCTGTACCAACTATTGATAGATCTACACAAATTTAACAAATGCCAAAAGTAAGCAAATCATGCTAACCTTCTGCGTAATTTTGTGCAAACTCAGCTAATCACCCTTAAGGTACAGGCAATTGAAAAACACAGTTTCAACTCTCAAGTTATCTAAAAATTGTAACAATTTGAAGCCCACCTGTTGTTTTTTGCTGGCCTTAGGACTCTGCACATTTTACCACTGCTAACCATTGCTAAAGTGCTTGTGCTCTCTCCCTAAAGCATGGTAACATTGGCTGATACCCGACTGGCACATTTAATATACTTGCAAGTCCCTAGTAAAGTACTTGTACTCAGGGCCTGTAAAATAAATGCTACTAGTGAGCCTCAAAATAAAAGTTATCATCAGAGCATCACACGATTTGTCTTGGTCTGGACTCTACCCGTGGTCATATGAGGTCTGAGTTGTCCTATACTTATGGAACAACAGGGTACAAAGTTGTGCTTACTTCTGGGTTTGTATTAGTAGAGACCCTCGGTTTGCTCTTCTGTTCTTGGGCCTCTGGTACTTGGGGTCACAGGGGCTTCCCGTTCCGTTGTTTTGCCTCTGCGTCTTCTTCCGTTTTTAGCTTCAGAACCAAGCCTGTTGGTCCATAAGTGTAAAACCGATCAGACCTCATATGACCACGTGTAGAGTCCAGACCCAGACGAATCGTGTGATGCCCTGATGGTGACCTCGTAACGCAAACTGTGCCCAGAGTTCGTGGAGGTTAAAACGCGTTGCACTACTGACACAGAATAGATAGAAACCAGTAGAGAAGGGGACACCACATATACGTACTACATTTCTTAACGCACTAATGGGCCTTTGATGAACCCTTCCAAGCCAATCCAGTGATTTGTTAAATGGGTAGCTCTTTTTGATTGTGTATGGATAGGACTCTGAACAGTGTTTATCTGTATGTGATAACTATTCAATGTGAGTGATTTATGGTGCCAAAACAAATTTTATTTTGGGTGTAAGGAATCACCATTGTTTGGTTTTGTGTATTTCAAAGTGTTTTTTTACTATTTTGTATATGTAAGATGAGGCGATTGTGTGTAAAAAGACAATGCAAATGAAAGAATGAAAAGTGAATAATATGTTTACATACAGGGTTAATGTATTGTTTTGTGTATTTCATTTAAATTAATCGATTGTTGGTGGGGGCCTGTTATTTTTATCCTTTATTTAACTGATAACTCCCCTGCTTAGGCTTTACAGGATCACACCCCCTTGTGTTTATGGATACTAGTGAGCATGCATCACTAATCGTCCCACTCACTTAAGTAGCTTGTGTTTGCAGTTTTAAACTGCCATTTCGATCAGGCAAAATAAATGTTTTGCAAGACCCAAACCTTCCTTTTTAATACATATGTCACCACTAAGGTAAGCCCTAAAGAGCCCATAGGGCAGGGTGCAGTGTATTTGAAAGGTTGGACATCTACTTTTAACTTTTATATGTCCTGGTAGTGAAAAACTCTTAAATTTGTTTCTCACTACTGCATGGCCGATCTCTTCCATAGGATAACATTTGAGGACTTTATTACATTTAATAAGTGATAACTTTAAATGAGGAGCAAGTAGGGATGTTGAGTTTAGGGACTAAAGAATTGTAATTTAAAACCCTCTTTAATTGTAAAGTCAGATTTTAAGTCACTAGTCTGAAAATGCCACTTTTGGAAGGTTGGCATTTTCTTGTACCAGCCAGTTGGTGCCTGCAGGCTTTATCCTGGGTCACATGACTAGGTGAAGCTGGCAACTGGTCTTTGTGTACTGCTCCCAGACAGTGAGACAAAGGGGGAATATGTGTTGGCAGGATGGTCCATCTCGGACTTGATAGGGGGCAAAGCTGTCACCTTCCACACGTTCACATCACAAAGACTCTGCCTCACAAAGGGTTTCATGCCAGTCTTTTGCGACACTCAGACCCAACTCCAGTACACCTCTTGACCTGTAGAAGACTCAGAAGGACTACTGTGCTGCTCTGCTGCAAGAAGGACTGCTACTCTGTTGCCCTGCTACTCTGCTGTCCTGCTGGCTGAGAAGGAAGACTGGATCTGCAGCCTTCATCTAAGCCTGAAGTGACTCCAAGGGTTAGATGACTGACCTCCTGTTCTGAGCTACAGGGACATAACAAGCTCCAGAGACCTCCCTGCATCTGTCCAGCTGAGCTGCTGCCCTGACCTGCAACTGGACCTGCTTGAGCCCTGCTGGGCTCTCCTGGAGTAAGTTTCTGATCCCCAAGAGGTGCTCCTCAGGTCCTGGACCTTTGGTGTGGCATCAGTTGAGTTCCTCCTTCTATAAAAGGAGAAATCCTGAAGTTTTGGGCTCTTCGCAACCGCTAACAGGCTTGTTTGCCCCAAGATCTTGTCGCCCGCACTGACCACAAACATGTAGCTCTGGTGAACTCGACTCTTCGTGCTACAGCCACTGACGACCGGCAACACAGTATCTGCACTTCGCGCTGCAGCATAAACAGCCCGTGGGGACCGCCAATGTGAATCTCCAGTAATGACTGCCTGCAACACCCCTCAGGATCTTTGCGCTCCAGTGACGACCGTCCGCTACACCTGGCCTTCTCTTTGTGATACAGCGACGACCATCTGCAATGCTTTCCCTACTCCACGTGGCCCCCCTCCACTGCAGATGGCACTCTTCCCACTGAACCTTAGAAGGTAACTCTTTCAGCGGGACTAACATGGTCCCTGTATCTGGCCCGAACTCCATTGGTTGGCCTGAACTCGTTACTTTCCCCCGATCTCGTGAAACCAGATAACAGTGAGTAGCGGTTTGTGCTTTCAGTTTCTATGCTTACCTGAACTCTCTAAAATTACACATCTCTGGTTCTACTGATTGGAGTTTTGACGCTTTGTTGTCAATTTATTAAACTTTGCTATATTTGTTTTAATTGGTGTGGGATTTTTCTTGTGTTGTATTTTCCCTTTATGACTGTTTGAAGTGCTGCATAAATACTTTATGCATTGCCTCCAAGTTAAACCTGACTGCTTTTAGCCATGCTACCAGAGGTTTAATCACAGGTTAATTTGCTTGTTTTTTACCCTGCCAAGAATTGAGGTTGCTGCTTGAGTAGGGTTTAACTCCTTTAACCAGTCGCCCAATTTCCTATACCACCCAACACCTTTTTTCAAAGGATAGTATCTCAAAATCTTCTGAAGAAATTTACATCAAACCAAGCAAAGTCACAACTCTGAGCACAGTTTTACTTTGATACCAACTCCAGTGCAATTCTGCAGTGTTTTTTGTTGTATAAAACAGCAAATTTTCCTACAGGAATTTAAAAAAAAAAACAAAACTCTTTTTTTCACCCTATTCTCTAATTTCCTACATGACCATCCAGCCCCCATGCACGGAGTTTCACGAAACTTGACATGCCGAATACTAAAACAGATTTGCTTTTTTTTTTTTTAAAGTTTCATGCAGATTCAGTAAATCAAAAATAATTTTTTAGTGGAAACTGAGCCCTATCGCCAACTCTGTAATATATGTTATTTAAAGGGACATAATGGTTACCATTAGAGGCTCAATCTGAATTCCTCCCCAGGACACAGTTGACAGCCCTACACACGACATGACATGTTACTGGAGAGCAAGTAAGTACCTAAAGGGCACAGCGCAATTAAAAAAGCAGGGAAATAAGAGCTACATTGATTTATTTGTAAGGGAAGCATATACGAAATTAAAAACTAAAACTAAAACAACTGTACCTCAATCCACAAATGGAAATCGTTTGTAGTGCTGAATAATTAAGCAAGCTGCTAGAAGTTCAAATATGTTTAAAAAGTTACACAGCTTGTTAGTATTTTATTTGTACTCAATTATAAATGAATATGTGCCGGCGTATTATTCCCCCATCACCCCATATTAAGTATTTCAGTTTTAAATTGTTCATAAAAATTGTGGAATTGTTTGTTTCTTCCAGCTGCCCCTGTGTGGTTTGGTAAGTTGCTGAGCACGGAGTCAGTTTGCTGACCTATGCGGGCTTGACTTGCATTTATTAGTGTACACCAAGCGTCTTACATGCTTATCACGCCTCTGGCTCCATTAAGCCGCATTTGCATGCCTACATCTGCCAATTATATTTAATGAGAAGACGGTGAGGAACTGGTGTGGGGCGCAGAGCTCCTGAAAGGGGCCTGCGGTAATTACTCAAAGGCAGTGGTCTAATTCCTGTTGTTGAACATCTGTAGCTGTACAACTTAAGGCTTCCAAGTATACAGGGGGCGATCTATTCAGATTACTGAGTTTAAAACATAAAAATTAGGCGAACAAATGTAAAAATTGGTGAAATGGCAGAAGTTTAGGTGTTCGTAGCAAATACATTCTTTGTGTATTGAAAGATAGGTGCAGCAGAAATTGTAGTAATATGGAGGACAGAGCGGTGTGTCTGCATTTGAACAAGATCACAAGAGCACATGGTCAAGTCACGAACACCCCAGGTTCTGGAACATATGTTTATGTTTATGGATTTATAAAGCGCATAGCTGCTCAATGGCTTCCCAGCGCTAAGGAGAGATGGTGATGTGAGGGAAAGGAGAGTTATCAAGGGAAGAGCCACGTTTTTAATCTTTTCCTAAAAATTTGTTCATCTCTTAACAGTCGCATTTCTTTGGGCAAGGAGTTACACAGACTGGGAAAAGATCATCCTCCCCATCTAGATCTCTTTATTCTTGTCGTCTTGATGAGCAGATCTGAGGAGGATCTCAGAGACCTACCAGGAGCATATGGAGTGACGAGAGTTCTCAGTAGGGCTGGACCCCTGCAATTCATGGCTTTGTGGGCTATACTTAAAGATTTAAATTTGTTCCTGGCTTGGATCGGTAGCCAGTGCAGCATTTTCAATAAGGCTTTCGCTGCATCCTGTCTGGGAATGCCTCGGAGTATCCTGGCTGCCGCGGTTTGAACTACCTGTAGTCTGTTCACTACATATTTGGGGGAGCCCAGATAGAGGGAGTTGCCCTAGTCCAGCCGGGACACTACCAAGGCCTGAACAACGGTTCTCCGGGTCTGTGCAGGGATAAGAGTTAAAATCTTCCGAAGCATACGGAGTATCCCATAGCAGGTGGCTGCCAGTTTTTTGGCCTGTATTTCCATAGAAAGATTGTGGTCTAGCCACATTCCCAGGTTTTGTATGGAATTTTTCGGAGTAGGGCGACTGCCTAGTTCTGGTGGCCAGCTAATGGTAGCTCTGGGCACAGAATTGTTTCCCAGGAACATCAATTCTGTTTTGTCTCCATTCAACTTTAGCCTACACCTGGTCATCCATTCCGCCACTTTTTTCATGCAAGGGGCCAGTTGGTTGTAATTGGACTGAGGGCCCTCTGTCACCGATAATATCAGTTGGGTATCATCTGCGTATGATACAGTGTATAGTCCAAATTTCGCCAAAGCTTGCATGTAGAGGTTGAATAACGTGGGACTAAGGGCGGATCCCTGTGGGACTACACATGAGACCTGTAAGACGTCTGAAAAGTGCTTGCCTTTCATCATCTGGAAGGATCTATCTTTGAAAAATGAGGACAGCCAGTTTAGGCACTCTCTCTGATACCTGCCTCCTTCAGCCTGAGGGATCATGGTGTTGTGATCCACAGTGTCAAAAGACGCACTAAGATCAAGTAACAGGATTGTGGCTGCACCCCCCTGATCGAGGATTCCCTTGAGTTCCTCAGAGACCACTAGCAGGGCTGACTCTGTGCTATGCTGTGGTCTGAAACCCATTTGGGTCTGCTGTACCGCATTCTCTTCCAGAAACTGGGACAAGGTATGGTTAACATGCTTTTCTACTATTTTTCCCAACAGGGGTAATAGTGAGATAGGGCAGTAATTCCCCGGGTCTGAAGGGTCCAAATGGGGTTTCTTTAGTAATGGTTGGACTATGGCGTGTTTCCATTTTTTGGGAATTATCCCTTGTGTAAGAGATAGTGAGAGAAGTTCAGATGTAGTGGCCAGTGTTGTATTACCACCCTGCAGTAGAATGTGTGGGGGAACCGGGTCTTGGGGGGAGCCCGATTCAATATTCCGGAGGATCATGCTCGTAGTTTTCATACTTAACACCAGAAAATTATCTAAAATTGGCCCTGTGGCCTGTCCCAGAGGGTCATTGGTTCTTGGAGGGGCACTGTGCTGTCTGTATAAGTGCTCCCTTGCATGGAGTCATATAGCTTTTCCATCTTGTTTTTGAAAAAGGTTGCAAGCTCGTCACATCTCTCCTTTGAGGACTGTTGAGAGGAAGTCTCCTGTTCGGTGGTAGTTAGGAATCTAACGACCTTAAAGAGTTCCCTAGAAGAGTTGAGGGCTGAGTTAATTTATTCCTCAAAGTGCTTAGCTTGGGCTTGTTTGATTTCATTGTGGTAGTGTCTGACGGCCTTCTTATATTGACTTTTGATAACGGGAACATATGTTTTCCTCCAATTTCTTTCGATTTATTTAAAAACAAATTCAATGAGGCTAGGTGTGCGACATAGGGACTAATTCTTCTGCACTAATTGAATTTCTTTTCTATGGTTTTTCACCGATTCCCAGAGTATTTCACACACTAACCTGTGAAATGTCTAGATATACAGGCTTAATTTCCTAGTCGTCATAACCTCTGCTGTACAGGAAACAGGCTAGACTGCATTTTGCACATTATATCCTTTTCTTATTACTACAATCACTTACTGCTGCTTTTTCCTAGTGTAGTTTTCTGTTTGCTTCTGTGGGTGGAAACATTTGTGAATATCTTAATTAGTGTGTACAGAAGTGTGCCTGATCTCTCTCCCCTTTTAAGTCCCATTAAACCCCTAAGTACACACAATACAATTTAGAGTATTGCCCCCCTCAAAGAACATTATGTAGGCAGAAAAAGGCCCACTGCCCCCTGGTTATCAGGACAGTTGAGTAAACTTAGACAAACTTGTCGTCACCAAATTAGGATCTGGCGGCAGCATCTTGACCCGATTAAAAGAGATAATCACAAAAAAGAAGCTAGCGGAATATAAAATAGCCATCAAAGAAGAAAAATCGTTATTCTATTCTCGAAAGACAGAATCGCTTAAATCCCCTAGGGAACTATTTAATGTGATTAACTCTCTCTCTGCTCCTCCTGTTCCACAATAAAGTGACAGCTCACAGGATTTCTGTAACAAGATGGACAAATATTTTCACTCTTAAAAGTTTCGAACTCTATTCTTCCCTGGACAATATCAACTTAGAGCTCTCTAACACGGCTCATATTACTAATTCTGAATTTTATAAACCTCCCAAATTAGACGAGAGGGAAGACACTTTGTCTGTCTTTCCTCCTCTGTCTCATAAGCAAACAGATCATCTAATAGGGGAAATTACATCTGGGTCCCCTTTGGAACCTTGCCCCCTGAAGATTATGAAATTAGGATGGGCTATGATTGTCCTCCATCTAACGTCCACGCTTAATCTGGCCATCTCATCAGGGCTTTTTCCTCTTAATTGGAAAACAGCCGTGGTTAAGCCTTTACTAAAGAAAACCAACCTGGACCCTTTGGAACCTAAAAATTATCGGCCCATTTCGCTACTACCAGCCCCGGCCAAAAATCTGGAGAAGCACCGAAATACCAAACTAAGCACCTACCTGGAACAACATCACCTGCTTGATGGCTCTCAATATGGTTTCAGGAGTGGCCACAGTTCTGAGATGGCCCGAACATCTGCAGTAAACTACATACCTACCCAAGTAGATTCTGGGCATACTTCTCTGTTAATACTTTTGGACCTATCTGCCGCTTTTGATACCATCTCGCCAACAAAACTGATTAACTGTCTTCAAGAAATTGGGGTATCAGGCTCCGCTCTGGAGCTGTTGTCCTCATTTCTCTCAGATAGGTCACAAAAAGTAAAAATGGACCAATTTTATTCTGACTCCATTTCCACCTTCTGTGGAGTTCCACAGGGTTCTTCATTGAGTCCTCATTTATGTCTCTCCGTTAGCCAAGGTAATCAGATCTTTCGGGCTCGAGGCTCTGTCTTATGCTGATGACACATAAATAATTGTGTCGATCACAAACCGCATTGAAGCATCTGCAGCCAATTTTAAAAAATGCATGCAGGCCGTGGCCGATTGGATGATAAACAACTACTTACGATAAAACTGAGGTCCTGGTTTTTGGCAGCCAACAATCTATATGGTCACATTCCTGGTGGCCTGAAATACTAAGACCGTGTCCCTGTCCTGATGTATCAGCAAAGAATCTGGGTGTTATAGTCGACAGTTCCCTTTCTTTCGACCTTCAGTTCAATAGTACTGTTTTGACCTGTTTCGGGATGATCAGGATCTTGAGGAAGATTTTTCATGTCTTTCACTCTCTTCTCGAAAGCAGGTAGCTGTTACCCTGATCTTGTCCAGGCTGGATTATTGTAATGCCCTTTATGTGGATATTAACAAGGGATCCATTCACAAACTGCAACTTGTCCAGAATGCAGCAGCAAGACTCGTGATGGATCTTCCTAAACTCCACTCAGTCTCTGCAGCAATTCACAAACTACACTGGCTTCCTCTAGGAAAGAGAACTCTGTTTAAAGGCCTCTTCATGGTTCTGGTCCTGAAGGGATCAAAAGACTCTTCCAACGGTAAGTCCCCACCAAACAGCTGCGGTCTGCCAATAAAAATTGTCTGGTAGTCCCCAGGTTTAGGAGAGCTAGGTGGGGTGGAAGAGCCTTAGCTGTTGCCACCTCTAAGCTCTGGAACACTTTTCCTCTACTGATCTCTTGTCAAGAGTCGCATCTATCCTTTCCTAAATCTTTAAAAACATGGCTCTTCTCACTTTAATATCTGAAGCTCCATCTTTAGTATTCCTGACCGCTTGTTTTATCCCCAGCGCCTTGACGCCTTTGGGAAAAGTTCACGCTCTATAAGACTATCATTCATTCATTCATTCAGAGAATCGGGCTGGAAGGTGTAATTGTATCCCAATGCATAATACCTCTAGAGCAGCGGTTCTTAACCTTTTGACTTCTGTGGTTCCCCATTGAATCAGTACTGGAATTGAAGGACCCCCTCTGAGTCATTATTGGAAGCTGGGGACCCCCGACCTCAGCAATATCTATCATTTAAACCTCAAAACAATACACAAAAACAAGTATACACCAAACAATTGCAAAAATATTGAAATATTTTGTTTAATTCACAAAATATAGAAAAAGGTTGGCATAGTTTCAATTTTGCTTCTTCATTTGTACATATTCTTTATTAATATTAATGTATTCATTTTAACATAAATGGGTTTTACATTTAGTTTTGTAACACAGCACGGACCCCATGAGTAAGCCTCGCAGACTCCCAAGGGTCCTCGGGCCACTGGTTAACAACCACTTATCGAGTTCATAGCCATAAGCAGTGCTTTGAAAGGTCATACATAAGTGAGGCTACTCACTATTTACCTGTTTTCTCCTGAGAAGTGCCAATAATCTCCTATTAAATGTATTACAGCAGTGCTGAGAAGTGCAGGCACTCTTCCTTTCAAATTAAAGAAGTGCAAGTACTTAGCACTGGGCATTGCCAGCCCATTTATAGCACGGGCTATCTGCCATAAACTTTTCTCCTAGAGTAAAAGAAATTCACAGTAAATCAGTTTGTGTCATTTTTTCTGCTTGGGTAATAAGCAACAGAATGTGAATTAAAGCATCGAATGAAAGCAAGATTATTTCTTAAAAAGAACCCTTAGGATACCCGGTAGCACTCAGCGGTGGCATACTTTACACTCCTCAGACACGCACCCTTAACTTGGGGTACGCTCCTTAATAGTATTACATGGGGAGGACATATATAGTGATTGTAACAAAATCCCCATCTTTATTTTAAGGTGTTTAGGGATTGCGTTTACGCCAGCAAAGACTTGGTTGCTGGCAAGAGGGACTCACTTAGCCCCCAAAGAGTGGTTTTACTATACCACGTCGTCATTCTTCATGATGGATTAATGACTTATACACACAAGATCCACACTTAAGTTACGTGGAACTTCCTGTTGTCAGCTACGAATGGGATGATAACTAGCCCTTACTTAAGTGGGGTGGACTCACAATTGTAACTGGGACTTTTCTGTCTGCCTTTCTCGTTTATCCCCAGAAAAGAATTCTGGAATACACTAAATCTTGGACACAGTAATCACTGTTGCCCTTAACTGTGCAAATATCACTGGAGTACTAGAACCCATTCCGGGTCGGAAATACAACCGAACGGAGGTTGGTTACCCTACAATATCTTTCCACAATTATCACTATTCACCAGTCCTAGTGGATTCGTTATTTTAATCCCACGTTATTTTCTTCCCTTGTACCTTTTCTCCATATAGGATCCATACAAAGAGATTAGAGGTACTTCTTAGATTCTAAATATACTTTTTCTTCATCTGAGGCAACATTGAGGGGGTTCTGTGTTTCTTAAATCACTTTAGAAGAGTCAGTGCTAAATGTTCGGAGATTGGATGTCACTAAATAAGTCACCGGAAACTGGTTTATTTTCATTTGCTGACAATTTTTGTTTGGAATAGCGATCATCTTTTAACTGCACAAGTCTGTCGCAATGGTGATATGTTTTAGTAAAACAGCATGGGTGTCCACAGGCTCGAGGACTATACTTGAGCCGCTCTTTGCGATAAACATACTGTCACAAAGGGTAACGGACATCTGATGTTGGTGATGGATATCTTTTACTCCCAACTTCTATACACTTGTTTGTTTCTTAGCCCTGAAGAAGTCGCTGCGCACAACAATTAAGCGCGACGAAACACGTGTTGGCTAAGGATCTCAAGATTAAACTGAAGTGACTGTTTCAACGGAGGAACAAGAGTGTTTTTTATTATTGTCAATGATACATAATATATACTGTCGGCATGTGCAAGGGACTGTTGTTTTGGTTTATCAGTGGTTATCTACACATTGGGGAGGAGGGTGGCTCTCCCCACCCTTATGTACCGCAATCATAATTGTACACTAGTATATACTCACTGCGTATTTCCCAGGAGCGCCATTACCCTACACAATCCACCGACCAAGAAGTCCCACTGAAGTCAATAGGGGGCTGCCCGGGGCGTAGAAAACACTAAAAATAATTGTCTGCCACGATGAACAGGGACAAGGAAGCCGAGGAACTCTTCAGTAACCTCGGGAAGGGATTGACTGTAGAATTAGCAACCAAAAGTGGAAACCCACCTAAAAATGAGGGTCTGAGAAGTAAATTCATTAGACTGGAAAGATTGAAGAAGAGCGAATTGTCAAAATGGTGGGATGGGGCCACCTTAAAACAATATATCAGATTGGGTAGAATACCTAGGGGCCTCAGGTCGCAGATTATACCCACTTATGACGACCTTGAAGATGATTTACTAGTAGCCTGGGAGAGTGAATTAACAGCAAACTCAAATAAGCTGATGGGTATACTGATTGAGAATTTTCAGAGAAAAGTCAGCAAACTGTTGACAGACATAGATACCCTGTAGACAGAGATAAAAATCTTAATTTACCAGAGGCAACTGAAAAGAATTACGCAATTCTTGAGGGCGTATTATTGAGACACCAGAACGAGGTTAAACAAAGAAATGTTAAGAAACTAAAAAGGGACGAACAGGATTACAATAGTGGCTGGATCTTTACCTTTGCCAAGAAGTATGACCATCTTATCCCTAGACAACAGACAGAGATTAAAGAACCCACTACTTCAATCAGTTCCAGTTCCACCTCACTGGACATGCCTGTGACCAGTGAGAATGAACAGGAAGGGATAGGAGGCAGGGTAATCCTTCTTTATGGGAGGTTTTATGGATAAAGAAAGGGAACAGAGAACAGAATCGATGCACTCCTATCACAGGCGGACAAGGCGGGGAAAGAGAGGGGGATGGCAAGAAGACAGAATAAGAACTAGGTCTTGGAACAAGAAAAAATAGAGGATCCCACAGTTATCAACCTCACTGACAAACCGATTAGCCTGGCAGTAACATCATTATTACAAAAGGGTATGAGCTTCTGTCCTATGGACAAGGGTGATTTATGTAAGGCTAAGGTTGACTTGCTTAAATTTGTGAGACGCCTTTAACTGAAGAAACACTTTGCACAGTTTCCCTGTACCAAGAAAGACAGAACCACACTGCAGAATACTCTTCTGTGTGATAATTTGACCATGGAGGATGTTTTAGATACCAAGTTATTGTTGTCAATCTCTGAATGTGAGGGGGACCAAGTGACTATGGATAGACTTCTCTGTGATCTTGATGTCCAAATGGACTTGAACATTAACAGTGGGCTAAAGGCTAAATCAAGATGGACCCGCCCTTTACCGGCTGGCAATAACATCGATATGTTTTACAAACTGGTTATGTAAGATTTAGACAAATCGGCTGACTCACGACACTCACACATGGGATGGAAAGATAATCTCACCCAGACAGAAAGGAAAGCACTACAACAACTGCTGGTAGATGACAGCATCACAATACGGGAGGCAGACAAAGGTGGCAACGTGGTTCTCATGAACCAGGTTGACTATGACAGTGAAATCATCTCACAACTCAGTGAGGTGGACTGCTATGAGAAACTACCCTCCAATCCTATCTGGACGTTGACGAGTCTCATTAACCAGAAACACAAAGGCTGGCACGATCTATGCCTACTAGACTTTAATGAGCACACTTACCTTAGGATAGAACATCCCAGACACCCCTGCCTATATACTCTACCTAAGGTACATAAGAATCTCCTGTTCCCGCCAGGAAGACCAATTGTGTCGGGTATTGGTGGACCCACAGAAAAACTATCCGAGTATGTTGACATATTTCTACAACCTTTGGTAGCCAATCTACCGTCCTACATCTGAGGCACCAAACACATTCTCAGCACGCTGAATGACATCACCTGGGATGATACCATGACACTGGTCACCCTGGACGTCCCTGCTCTCTACACGAGCATTCAACATGATTTGGGTTTACAGGCATTAAGACGCACGCTCAACTCTCGCCCGGCTAGCCTCTGGGAACACACGGGCATGTTACTGGAAATGACACAAATAATTTTGGAAAACAATGTGTTTCTTTTCAAAGGGTCATGGTACAGACAGATACGTGGAGTGGCCATGGGCTCTAAATTTTCCCCATCATACACTAATCTGTTCATGGGATGGCTGGAGGAAAACTGGATATGGGGCACTGTGGGCAGTGAATGGAATGACTCTATCCTGTTCTGGGGCAGGCACATTGACAATTGCTTACTTATCTGGACAGGCGACAATGATAAACTGACCAGATTTGTGACACATCTCAACAGCAATGATGCCAACATTAGGTTCACCTCCACCCATAGCAAAACCTCCCTCAAGTTTTTGGAAGTGGTACTTTTTGTTTCCAACAATAAAATTGAAAGCAGACTATACAGGAAGAATACGGCGTGCAATAGTGTGTTACATGCCACTAGCGCGCATCCCATACACCAGATCAATGCTATCCCCTATGGGGAATTTATACGAGCTCGACGTAATTGCAGCATTGATAGCGACTTTGCGGGTTGCCTTAAAAATATGGGGGACAGATTTGTGCGCAGGGGTTACAGCCAAAGAACGATACATAATGCAATGAGCAGGATTTCACGAGTAGAAAGACAACACACACTTCAAGATAGAGGCAAACGAGGGGATCCTAAAACTATTAATCTTGTCACAGATTACAATGCACTCAATATGACACTCACCAAGAGCATGCGAAAAAACTGGCACCTATTGTGTGCTGACAAGACATTGGAGGCTTTTATCTCTTCTAGACCAGAGGTGACATTTCGTAAGGGTAAGAACCTCAGGAATCTACTGAGTTCCAGCTACCCGAAAGCGGGTACTCAGAGAAATGTGGGTTTCTACAAATGTGGACGCTGCTCCGCGTGTAGATGGGCCTCAGATAAAAAGAAGGAGTTTTCTGGCCCCAATCACCGCACTTACAAGATAAACACCAACATCAACTGTAAGACCAACTATGTGATTTACGCAATTGTTTGCAAATGCCAACGAAAGTATATTGGCAGCGCTATTAGGGCTCTGAAGGACCACATTGTAGAACACGTCAGGGCGGTCAAACAGGCTGACACTAGATACCCTGTAGCAATGCACATATGGATTGTCCAGCTCAGGACAGCCACAAATTCTTCTCTTTTTTGGGATTTGACACCATACTGAGACACGTGAGGGGTGGCAATAGAGAACTTTTGTTGAGGAGGAGGGAAGCAACTTGGATTATGCGATTGAGAAGTCTTGAGATGGGCTTAAATACAGACTATGAATTACATTACTTTTTGGGGGACTAGCACTCGTGGTCCATTCTAGTGCATTATTTCACCAGGACATAGTATGTCTACGCTACTGCATATGACACTACTCATGTGGGCGCGTCAATACCCCCGTTTTATCCCCGTCTCCAACATGGCTCTCCTATGCTGACCGACCTTTCTTCTACTCACTTTCAACCTTTTACCATTGTAAATGCTAGAAGTAATAAATTGTCAACCTGCTCTCTTGCTTACACGTGTAGACCGTTCTAAGAAATGATGAACTATTGAATTATGTTATACTTGTTACAACCCTATTCTTACTTCTAATCCGGCTCTTCTATGCTGACTGACATTTCTTTACTCTCATAATGTCAACAGTTGATTGGCAACCTGCTTTTCGAATCAAACGTGTAGACCTTCCTTAACAAACTTTCGTATTGTATGAATATGTTATGTAAGTTCCAACACTTTGCTTTTATTCAGGTATTGATTTATATATTACAAGTCTCAAAAAGTACATTCTCAAGATAATTTACAGAACTGTGTCTGTAGGTTCTGTAAGTGTCTAATACCGTCCTATGATTACTCCTGCTTGCACGTCTTGTCCTAAAGCGTTTTGGACACAATTTCACGAGATTTGGAATGTATTCCCTCGACTCTGCTTCAATGTTGCCATAGTTTAGCACCGGTTTCGACCTCAATATAACTTTTTATTACTCATTCACTCAATACTACATAGGATTTAACTTAGATTGTGGAGCTTCACTGCTCCAAGATGGCCGACAGTTTTCTTCATACTATTATGCATCTGTTTCATAACTTATAAATTGGACGTTAGACAGAATGGCCCCACACAATACATTTGTGACCATGCAGATACCCCAGTACGTTTGTATATGATCCTTGATACACTTTGGGTTCAGGACTGCACCATCCACTTAGCTTTTTGGAGGCAGCGGTACTTTCAAACATTAACTTTACTCCATTTCAAGATGGCCGACGCCATTTCTTTGAGTTGTTAGAGTAAGCGGGTGTAGTCCTATCTATGTCTGCGGTCTCTCCAGTATTTAGGCGGGAACCTCAGCAGGCCAAACTCTTCTGCGGACACGCCAGAGGCAGCCCTGCTACTGAACAGAGGTAAGTGCCCGTGTTAGAATACCCGGTAGCACTCAGCGGTGGCATACTTTACACTCCTGAGACGCGCACCCTTAACTTGGGGTACGCTCCTTAATAGTATTATATGGGGAGTACATATATGGTGATTGTAACAAAATCCCCATCTTCCCTTTATTGTGTTTAGGGTTTGCGTTTATGCCAGCAAAGACTTGGTTGCTGGCAAGAGGGACTCACTTAGCCCCCAAAGAGTGGTTTTACTATACGATGTCGTCATTCTTCATGATGGATTTATGAATTATACACACAAGATCCACACTTAAGGTACGTGGAACTTCCTGTTGTCAGCTACGAATGGGGTGATAACAAGCCCTTACTTAAGTGGGGTTTACTCACAATTGTAACTAGGACTTTTCTGTCTGCCTTTCTCGTTTATCCCCAGAAAAGAATTCTGGAATACACTAAATCTTGGACACAGTAATTACTGTTGCCCTTAACTGTGCAAATATCACTGGAGTACTAGAACCCATTCCGGGTCGGAAATACAACCGGAACTGAGGTTGGATTCCCTACAATATCTTTCCACAATTATCACTATTCACCAGTCCTACTGGATTTGTTATTTTAATCCCACGTTATTTTCTTCCCTTGTACCTTTTCTCCATATAGGATCCATACAAAGAGATTAGAGGTACTTCTTAGATTATAAATATACTTTTTCTTGATCTGAGGCAACATTGAGGAGGGTGCCGTGTTTCTTAAATCACTTTAGAAGAGTAACTGCTAAATGTTCGGAGATTGGATGTCACTAAATAAGGCACCAGAAACTGGCTTATTTTCATTTGCTGACAATTTTTGTTTGGAATAGCGATTATCTTTTAACTGCCCAAGTCTGTCTAGAGACAGCAATGGTGATATGTTTTAGTAAAACAGCATGGGTTTCCACAGGCTCGAGGACTATACTTGAGCTGCTCTTTGCGATAAACATACTGTCACAAAGGGTAACGGACATCTGATGTTAGTGATGGATATCTTTTACTCCCAACTTCTATACACTTGTTTGTTTCTTAGCCCTGAAAAATTCGCTGCGCACAACAATTAAGCGCAATGAAACACATGTTGCCTAAGGATCTCAAGATTAAACTGTAGTGACTGCTTCAACGGAGGAACAAGAGTGTTTTTTATTAGTGTCAATGATACATAATATATACTGTTGGCATGTGCAAGGGACTGTTGTTTTAGTTTATCAGTGGTTATTCACACATTGGGGAGGAGGGGGGCTCTCCCCACCCTTATGCACGGCAATCATAATTGTACACTAGTATATACTCACTGCGTATTTCCCAGGAGCGCCATTACCCTACACAATCCACCGACCAAGAAGTCCCACTTTTTCAAATATAGTGGTAATCGAAAGAGCGCTATCGGTTCTGATCGTTTGAGTACTATCCACTTTCAGCAACTTTTCATCAAAACAAATTGTTTGTACTCCACTAACATTGTACTATGGTCAAACCCACCTGCAGGCACCGAGGAGCAGGTGGTGCCATCTCATCAGTGGGGTAGTGCGACCCTTCAGAACTTAGAACTGAACCAATTACAAATGTCCATAAACCTTTGAAGTAGTGAGAGGTTGGCACAGTAGGACATGTGACCTATAGAAAGCTTATTGGCACATCCAGTGTAGAAAACATCAACTGTTCAATCTCTCCTGTGAAGAGTACTTTCAGGCATTCCCCAATCTAATACCTCTGGGGCAGCAATTACACTCTTGACTGCAGAGACAAGGTCCAGCAATTTAATTCCAAAGCAGCCCCTATCCATTAGACTTTAGTCAGAAAGATCACTGTCACTTTGACTCTACAATTTCGGCTGAATGGAAACTTTTAAAAAGCTCTGTTGTAAGAGCTATTGTTCCTGCCCTTTCCCATCAGTCAGACAAACTGGATGTGCAAGGGAACTTTCTGTCATCTCTCGGCATGTATGTTGCAGAAATAGATAAAAACGTGTCAGATTAACACTATCATTGAATGGGCTCAACTAAGGAGACCCGGTGACTGTTCTATTTTGAACAAACTCTCTCAACTCCCCGAAAGCGAAATAATGCGGTCCTATCGTCTTTGCTACGTAGCTCTCTGGATGATTCTGTCTGTTCTATAAAACATGCTGGACTCCCATGAGAAGGCAAATACAGCATTTGTTAGAAAACGCCTCTTTTGCAGGGTGACTTTCTGAGGACTGAAGCTGCTTGTTTTTGTACTCTGCCCACTGGGCATTACTGATCAATCTCCGGTGTATGTGCGCTGACCCCTAAAGGCATATTTAACTTTAGAGTAAGGCCATATTGTATGATGCAAAAAATACACCAATGGCATGGAAGTTGTCACTTCTGGACTAAAGGACATATTGTCCATTCACTAGACCGGCAAGGAAAACACAGCTTCAGACCTCCATATGCAGCCTGATTGCAGTAGTTTAGAAACTTGCAGGCAAACCTGTCGTAACAACCCTTCTGACAGGAAGAAATCCTACTTTTAAATCCTAAGTTAGCCATCCCTAAGCAGGAGGCCTTTGAGCCCATAGGGGGAGTGCTGAGTATTTAAAAGTAGAAGTAGTTTTGGCAACTTTGATTCGGAATAAGCTAGAGTTCAATTAACCACTTTAAAAAATAAATTAATTGGTGGAGTTGGTCTTTGATAAAAATATAGACAAAGTAACTTTAACTACCGGAAGCTCTAGTAGGCTAATTAGCAGTAACTTGCCTCCCTATTGGTTTTTGCACCTTATTAAGGTGCCAACACCTCTACCAGAATAGAGACAATGCCTTGGTGTGAGATATGTGATTCATCCTCTCTAATGAAAGAAAGTTAGGAGGGTTCAGGCACTCCATTAACTTAAAGGGACCAGGGTAAGGCTACCCATTCATTGTTACATGTAAAGAGATACCTGGGGCGAGAGGAATATTTGATCACAGATGTGGCGCAGTGGCAGAGTTGCTGACTCTGGCGCTGGGGATCCGGGTTCAAGTCTCGGCATCAGCGCAACATCCTGTGATTCAGGGCAATCACTTTAATCTCCCCATACCCATGGACAGCACCTGGATATTGACACAGGTGATAAGCTGTGCTATGTAAATCTACAAATGTACTTAATGTATCCACCCTGGCCCCTCTCCAGTCGGAGGAGGAGTTGGTCCTAGAACCAGCTTAGTATGTTTGAGGTAAAAGAGCCTTCTTATTTCCATAGACACACCCCTTGGTGGACCACCAGCCTCCTTAAGGGGTAGAAGAGTTCTCCCATCTTGATTTTCCCTAAGAAATGTGCATTGTGAAATAGATTGCAGTAAGGCAAACAGGATATAGTTCAAAAGGAGAAGGTTTGCCCTTGGCAACATTTTGCCTTGTAGTCACTCCTGAATTGAATTGAATTGAATAGGGAACTTATAAAGCGCGTACTGTCACTCCGAAAGGAGCATCCTGGCGCTATCCAGTTAAGGTCATACATGCTGAAGAAAAAGGTGGAACCTATATAAGAGAGTGACAGACTTCGTCTGGTATACCAAAGATCCAGGTTTTTAAAACCTTCCTGAACTGTTTTTCTGTTTCGAGGCATCTCAGTTTATCTGGCATAAGGTTCCAAGCTTTGGTTCCTAAAACTGTAACTGATTTCCCTCCCCTGGTTTTGTATCTATAGCAGGGGGTTTTAAGAAGATGCGCTGAAGAAGATCTGAGGGTCCTAGTTGTGGTATAAGGGGTGAATCTTGCTGACAGATAAGTTGGACCCTCTTTGTGTGCTGCTCTGAAAGTAATTAAGAGGATTTTGAATAAAATTCTCTTGTGTAAGGGAAGCCAGTGGAGATCTTTCAGAGCCGCCGATGCGGAGGCCCTACGCGGATGTTTCAGGACCAGGTGGGCTGCCGCGTGCTGAACCACCTGTAATCTCTTCAGTGTTGATTTATTGATCCCTGCCAGAAGGCTGTTACAATAGTCTAAGCGTGAGAGAATCAACGCCACTGCCACTGTTTTCCTGGCCGTTAGGGGGATCAAATCAAAGAATTTTTTTAGAGTTTTGATTAGGCCAAAACAAGTCCCTGCCACTTTTAATACATGAGGTTTAAAAGAAAGGGGAGCATCAAATAGTACTCCCAGATTTTTTGCTACGTCAACCGTAGCCGGGGGAGCTATGACATCATCCGGCCACTGGTTGAAAAGGATTATCTTTCCCCATCAGAAGTATCTCTGTCTTATCCGTATTGCACCGGAGATGATTGTCTTTCATCCACTGGATGACTGCTGAAAAGCAGAGCTTAAAGTTTGCTTCTGCCGACGTAGAATCTTTGTCCAGAGATAGAATCAGCTGAGTATCGTCGGCAAAGGATGAGATGAGAAAGATAAGAGGGGACATGTATATATTGAATAGGAGGGGGCTGAGGGAAGAGCCCTGAGGTACTCCTGTTGTGATGTTCCGTTCAGGGGAAAGAAAGCTGCCCAGGGAGACCGCTTGCCTACGATTGGTCAGGAAGTACTCGATCCAGGACAGGACGATGTTTGAAATGCAGCTGGATTTTATTCGAGCCAGAAGTATCTCGTGGGAAATGGTGTCAAACGCCGCAGACAAATCGAGCAGGATAAGTACTGCTTTCCTGCCTTTGTCTGCGGTGAATTTAAGTGTATCTGATATTTTTAATAGGGCGGACTCTGTGGAATGTTTTGGGCAAAATCCTGATTGGCGTGGGTGGAATAGCATAGAGGTTTCGAAGAATTTTGAAAGCTCTTTATTGACTATTCTTTCCGTGATCTTTCCCAGGATTGGTAACAAAGATATTGGGCGAAGATTCGATAGGTTGGAGATGTCTACATTCTTTTTTTTCTTTAGGGGTTTCACTATAGCAAGTTTCCATTCGTCAGGAACTGTACCAGTGAGTAATGGAGTATTTATGATATGGTTAATCACTGGGTTGACGATGTGTACCATTTGATGTAAAATCATCGGAGGACAAGCATGAAATGGTTAGCCCGATTTACAGGCTGCAATTGCTGACCGTGTATCCTCCAACGAGACAGGTTGGAAAACTTGCAAGCTGGGCCTACTGCCCGCAGGGTCCAGTTCCTGATCGATGTCGGATTCTGGTATCATAACTGTTCCAAAATCCTTTTGAATGATCTTAATCTTGTCATCAAACTAAATTTGTGATTTCATTGCATAGGGTCTGAGAGGGGGAATTTCTTTACACAATACTTTAGGATCAGTAAAGGATTTTACTATTGCAAAAATCAATTTTTGATCGTTATTGGCCTCCACTATTTTATTATGGAAGTAGTCTCTTTTTGCTATTTTGATGGATGTCTGGTATAGTTTTCTACTTATTTTAAAGGCTTGCCGGTCTACTGGGTCATAGGCCCTTCTCCACCTGCGTTCTGACTGCTTGCATTGGAGACGTTGTTTAGCTAGATCTGGAGTGAACCAGGGATCTTTGTGTAATTTGGCTTTGTTTATTTTCCTGGAAGGTTTAAGAGGAATTAATTTGTCACTTATTGATGTCATCCAGGTGTGGAAACGATGGGAATCCTCTATACAATCCCCAGTGAGGGCTGGGGTACGGTCTTGTGCGATTTTGGCCAACATAGGGTTGGAAGCCAATTGAGACCCCTTACGCCTGGGCTGTATCACAGCAGCCTTCTTGGCTATGTAGGTGGTATTAGGTATTGTGATTTTCAAAGGAATGAAATCATGGACCATGTCTCGGGTATGGGAGGGTCTGTTGAGAGGAGGGAAAAATTAGTACAAACCCCATCAAGTGTATGTCCTGCCCGATGTGTCGACGATCCTACTAATTGGCTTAATCCAAATGGTTTGATTATTTCCCTGAAGGTAGCCACCCCTGGTTCGCTACAATTTTCCAAATGGAGGTTAAAGTCTCCAAGGATGGTGAAATTAGCGTATCTGAGCAGGTAGTGGCTACACATTGGCTAGGGAATTGTACAAAAGTGGCACCTCATCCCCAACTCCTCAGAAGACACTTGGACCTCTGGATGAACAAAAGATGAATGGACCTGCTCTCTGTAACCTGACAGGAGATCTCAAAAACTGGACCAGCTCCGACTTGTACCCAGCACTAGCAAGTGGCTACAAGAGACCCTTTCCTGAAATGACCTAGTGACCATTTACAACTAGACCCTGAATGAAATCTGCCTGTATCCTCTGTTAGAGTGAGTCCTGGCCCCTAAGTGCTGCCCTTGAGATCTTTGGAGCTGTAGAAGTGACCAAGAGGAACTGCTCCAAAAGAAAGAAAAGTTAAGACTTAGAAAATGTTTGTTGTACGGAGGACCGGAATTAACCACTGAAGGTGTGACCTTGGGCAAGAAAATCAGGTTGTCCTACTCTGATCTTTTTGCAGCCTGAGGGCAGTCTTCAGTGGACCCTCATGATTAAACTATCTGGCTTCCTTGCAACGTGCTGAGCTATGGTTTCCAGGCTTGTCTAGTGAAGGTTTTTGAATTTCAAGAAAAGAAATCTTGACCTGTTGTGGTTACAAAAAGTATTTGGTCAACAAGAGGACTTTGGTGGGTGGGAAATTTGAATTTTCCTGCTAGAAGTCCAATGGCTATCCACCTTTCAGAGTACTTCATCAGATACAGCCTATAACCTTGCCCCGCTGGAGGGTTTTGAGTTCCATAAAGGTTCAGAAAGTAAAAACTTTGAATGGAATGCCCTGCTTAAGGTATCTGACTTCCAATCCATTGCGATTAACCTAAATTTGCCTCTAAATCTGTTCAACCATAAACAGTGTCTTCTGATTGCTGCTTTACTTTTTCAAGGTACTTTTTGCCCTAAAACTTTAAAAAATCATCCAAGGATCCAGGCCTGTGGTGGCGCCACCTGGCGGCAGGACTCACACCAAGCAGAGTCCAGGTGCATGGTTCAAGGCAGTTGGAGCCTTTTCTGTTCCTGAGTCTATGACCAGAAGGCCAGCCAACTAGCCCTTGGAGTCACTCTGGTGTCCTGGGTTGAAGAGGCAGGTCCAGTTCTTCTCACTAAGGCAGCATGACAGTAGAGTAGCAGTCCTTTTTGAAGAGAAGCACAGCAGTCCTTCTTTGTCTTCCACAGGTCTAGAGGTGTACTGGATAGTTGGATCTGAGGGTCCACTATTTATAACTGGTACCAGCTAGTAGGAGAAGTTTCTAGAGGGTTCTACCCCCACAGGTGTTTGGAATTTCCTGCATCCATGCCCTGGCCCCAGCTTGTCTGGAGGCACAAAAAACTAGAGTGAAACCATTTATGAGTGTGCTAAAGCAGAGTCTTTGTGATGTGCAAGTGTAGTAGATGACAGCTCCGCCCTCCATCAAGTCAGAGATAGCACATCCTACCAATACCTATTCCCCCTTTGTCTTACTGTCTGAGAACAATGCACAAAGACCAGCTGCCAGCTACACCTAGTCATGTGACCTACGATACAGACTGCAGGCACCAATTGGTTGGTACAAGAAAATGCTAACTCTCTGAAAGTGGCATTTTTAAAATACGACTATACCCTTAAAGAGGTTTTTAGATCACAAATAGTTAGACACCAAACTGGACATTCCTACCTGCTCCCAAATGAAATCCATCATTTATTCAATGTAATAAGGTAACCCATTGTTAGCCCATGGGAGAGGTAGGCCTGCAGTAGTGAAATACGAATTTAAGAGTTTTTCACTACCTGGACATGTAAAAGTTAAAAGTACATATCCAGCTTTTTAAATACACTGCACCCCGCTTCATGGGCTATTTAGGGTCTACCCTAGGGATGATTTGTATGTATTAAAAAGGAAGATGAAAGCCTGGCAAAAGGTTTATTTTGCCAGGTCAAAATGGCAGCTGAAAACTGCATATACAGGTTGCAATGGCAGACCTAGGAAATGTTTTAAAAGGCTATCTAAGTGAGTGACACAATACGTGCTGCAGGCCCAATAGTAGCATTTAATTTGCAGACACTGGGTACATGTAGTACCACTTTACTAGAGACCTACAAGTAAATGAAAAATGCCAATTAGGTGGAAGCCAAATGTATCATGTTTTAGGGATAGAGCACAAGCAGTCTAGCACTGGTTAGCATAGGAAGAGCGCAGAGTTCTAAGGCCAGCTAAAACCAAGTCAGCAAAAACAGGAGGATTGCTCTTCTTTTACAGCATCTCATCAATCTAGCCTTTTTTTCTGGTAACTGTGTATATTAATCTAGATTTTAGTGACAAAGTAAACCATCTTAATCTTAAATCGTTCCTTACTAATTTAAAAGTTTTTATGCCAGCATTCCTAATATATTAACAAGCTATTTGAAACATAATATGACTTAAACAAACTTGGATAACTCCAGGTATCATGTGCAGAAGGATGTTGTACCATTCTAATCTATATACAGTTTTATTCACATAATGATAATAAAGCTTGCTGCTAGCCTAAGTGAGTTGAACAGTTGTTTTGCAGGGGACATCTAAGTATAACACATGATACTACTTTAAGCACAGCAGTGCTGGATTACACATTTATATCTGTGGATTATTTTCTGAAGTGGAGGATTTAATATATCTATATCAAGCAAGACCGACATCAATGATTTTCTGCCATATTTTACCAACACAGTTTAGAGAGCAAGAGGCATTTTGCCTTGGGTTTAGGTCTCCCAGTGGGTGTGTGGGGAAATAGAAATGAATTAGATGGTCCTTAAACTCATGCACAAATTATTCCGAGTAGAAATGTGCAGTGGAATTACAGTAGCACTTTAATAACTTTGATTATTCTCCTGTTTCCTCTGAGGCAATCACCTCCTGGGAAACTTTGCATGACTCCCTAAGAAAGTCTTTAATTCTGCCATTTCAATCAAAAGTATCGAAATTAGACTCTTAACAACTATGCCTTAAAAGGTTTTCAAAACTATTTTGACATGCTCGAAATCAAGATGCTTAGAAAAGAACATAAGATACTAGTTTGGCATCCTAAAGAGCCCCTCAGTAAATCTCAATGGTTAAAAACGTATGATATTTGCAATTTTTAAGACATTTGAATAGATTCTGGGAATTTATAAATGCCTTGATTCACCCAATAAAAATAACCTACATTGTATTATCTCTTTAGCTGATTGATTAAACACATTTCTTCTTTGTATGTAGGAAGAAGAGACCAGTCTTATATTTATGTATGTTAGTTCTACAGCAGAAATCTACTAAAAAAGCAGGGGATGGCCAAGGCAAGGAGATGGCCTAGACAAGAATGAGGTCAACGAGTATAAAAAGATCGAGTTGCGTTGAGGATGGTTAATGAGTTGTGTTGTCGTGCTCTTTAAAGATGTAAATCTTCAACTCTTTCCTAAATTGGTTTAGAGTTGGGCAGTCCTGATGTATGTGGGGATATTGTTCCATGTCTGGGTGCATACATGGAAAAGGTCTGCAGTCTTGTTTTTTCAGTTTTACACTTCTTAGTCGGCAGTCTGATGGTGTTCTGGTTGTGGGTATGCTGAGATCCACCAGAGATGGTGAGAATGTCTGGAAGAAAAGCTAGGGAGATCCATTAAGATGGGGGTGATAGGATCATATTTCTTCCGGCCCTGGATGACAAGTGCTGCAGCATGTAGGATGCCCTTAAGGGGTGATGGTGGGGTGTCTGGGAAGCCATGGATTAGGACATTACCACCCTCTATATGTAAGAGCCCAAGGGATTGAGCAACTGTTCTGAAGTAGTTTTCTGTGAGAAATGTTTTGCCTTTGTGTAGAAGAGAGAGCTGGTAACAGGATGTTAAAAATCAGGGTTTTTAGTTGGAAGTGGTATGCAATCTGGCCAAGTAGGGACCCTTCCTTCTAATCAGGATAAGGGGATTACACACCCAAGATTACCCCTGTTCACTCCCTTGATAGTTTGGCAGGAGCACTCAGGCCTATCTCAGAGGCAATGTGTTAAGTATTTGGGCATAACACACACAGTAGCACAGTGAAAACACTACAAATGGACACCACACCAGTTTAGAAAAATAAAGTATCTTTATCTAAACCAAGCAAAACCTAAACGACAACAAAAATCCAACATACACAATTCAAAATATGACTTTTAAATGTTTTAGAAATTCTGTCCATAGGAAACTATGGTTGCAGTGATTTTACACAAAGTACCTTCGGGTGAGTCAAAACGCACAAGGCAAAACAGCTGCAGAAGAGGGAAGCGTCGGAAAACACAGTGATGCGTCAGTTCCTGAGTCCTTGGGGAGGTGATGTGACAGTTCTGCTGCACGCAGGAGAAGTGATGCATTGAATCTCGACTGTAGGGGGAAGTGATGCCAAGATGGTTCTGGTCTGCGGGTGCTGCGTTGGGTAAACTTGCCGCACAAGTGCGATGCTTGGAAATCTGGATGCGCTAGTGGTCGATACGGCAGTGGCCAACAGGCACTGCGTTGATTTTTCAGTCGTGATCCCACGATGCGTTGCATCATTCAGCTGCACAGCAAGGCCTGCATCGGAGTCAGCGCGGTAGTCTCAGACTTCGGCGGCCGGTGCACTGAACTCAGGCTGCGGCGGTTTTTTTGTCCTCAGACAGGTGCTATGTCGATTTCCTCGAGCCGCATGACGGTGGTGCATGGAAATTCGTCACACACAGCAGTGCTGTGTCAGAAAAACAGGCGCTGGAAAGGTTTTTAGGTTTCTTGTAGCTTTTTTGCAGCAGGAACAACCCCAAGGGCCAGAACTGGAATTGGCACGACAAGACAGGTCAGAACTCCCAGCAGTGGAGTTCAAGGATGCTGCAGGTGAAGTCTTTGTGTCCCTGCGACTTCTGAACAGGAGGCAAGCTCTACTTCAAGCTCTTGGAGAATCTTCTTAAGCAGGATACAGCAAAGTAAAAGTCAAGTCCTTTCCATTGCCCACAGACAGAAGAAGCAACTGCAGGCCAACCAAGCAAAGCAACAACCAGCAAAGGGGCAGTATTCCTCCTGACAGCTCTTCAGCTCTTCTTCTTGGTAGGATCCTCTTGATCCCGAAGTGTTCTAAAAGTCTGGGGTTTTAGGTCCAATACTTATACCCCTTTTGGGATTTGAAGTTGGCAAACTTCAAAGAAAGTCTTTGTTGTTCACATGTTCTTGCTTTGCCCAGCTTTAGCTCCAGACAGTCTTCTGGGGGCTGGAGACATCATTGTGCGAGGACAGGCACAGCCCTATTCAGGTGTCAGTGAAAACTCCTCCCACCAGTCTAGCCCAGGAAGACCAATCAGCCTGGTGATGGTTCAACATGATATTCAGGACACACCTCAGCTCCTTTGTGTGACTGTCTAGAGTCAATGCACAAACAGCCCCTGTCAGTCTAAACCAGACGTGGATTCCACAGGCAGGCTGAAACATAGGATGGTTAAACAAGACAATGACCTCTTTCTAAAAAAAAGTGCAATTTTCAAAAACACAGTCTGAAAACCAACTTCACTAAAAGATGTATTTTTGAATTCAGAGCTCAGTGAACCCAAACTCCAAATCTCTAATTCTTCCCAATTGAAAGTTACACTTGTAAAATGTTACAAGGCAGCACCAATTATAACCTATGGAATAGACAGGCCTTGCAATAGTGAAAAACGAAATTGCCAGTATTTCACTATCAGGACATGAAAAACACACCAATGCATGTCCTACCTTTCACCAAGACTGCACCCTGCCCATGGGGGTACCAAGGGCCCACCTTGGGGGTTCCTTACATGTAGGAAAAGGGATGGCTAGGGCCTGGCAAGTGGGTGCACTTGCCAGGTCGAAATGGCAGTTTAATCCTGCACTCACAGACACTGTAATAGCAGACCTGAGACAATTTTACAGGGCTACTCATGTGGGTGGCACAACCAGTGCTGCAGGCCCACTAGTAGCATTTAATTTACAGGCCCGGGGCACACACAGCACACTTTACTAGGGACTTACTAGTAAACCAAATATGCCAATCATGGATAACCAATCACACTTTACACAGAGAGCATATGCACTTTAGCAGTGATCAGCAGTGGTAATGTGTCCAAAGTCCGAAAGCCAACAAAAACAGGGTCAGAAAAATAGGAGGCAAAATGTTTGGGGATCAACCTACAAAAAGGGCCAGGTCCAACACAGGCCATCTTTGTTTTTTTTAAGCAATGTGCTCCTTGAGAGTGAGTTTGGTATCCAGGGTGAATACAAGTGACTTGGCATTCAGAAAAAATGGGGTTCAAAGCCATCAAGGCCCATGTTACTGTGCCAGGTTTGTACTGTATCTTGTTTAATTTTCTTGGCAAATAACAGGAATTCTGTATTGATTGATTTGAGCTTCAGGAAGGCACTGGATGATGTGCAAACAGTGTTTGAGGCACTGGATGTCTGGAGCAGAGAAGACTTTCAAGTATAGTTGTTTATCATCAGCATATTGGTAAATCTTGATATAATTTTTTTTAAGTTGAGCACTAAGCGGTCCAATGGATAGGTAGCAGATGGCAGTAGACAGTATGGAGCCCTCGGGAACTCCACAGGTTATAGGGATCTTTTGTGACCTGAATGTGCTCATGTAAACAAACCAGGGTTCAGGGCAAAGGACAATCAATCAGTCAAGTACTACTTGTATAGCACAGCTTATCACCCTGTAGGGTATCAAGGCGCTGTGCTACAGGTATCAGTCGAAGAGCCAGGTCTTGAGTCCCTTCCTGAATAGGTCAGAGAGCGTGTAGTGTAAAGGGGGAGGGTGTCTCAGGCTTTGGCGGCGAGGTGGGAGAAAAATCATCCTCTGGAGCAGCAGCGGTGGATACATGGTATCTCTCCAAGGGTGAGGTGTGCGGAGTGGAGATTCCTGGTCAGTCGGTTGAAATGCAGGTGGTGGTTCATGGTAGGAGGTAGGAAGAGGACCGGTGATGAACATTGTCTGTGAATCCCATTCAACACTTCAGGTCGAATATGAGAATGATATGATCAACTGTATTGAAGGCAGTACAGTGGTCCAATATCAGGGGTCATCTCCATCTGTGGTCAAAAGGACATCTTTTATGATGCAAGAGGTAGCAGATTCTGTGCTGCAGCATGATCTGAAGCCAGACTGGTAGTCGTGCTTAAGATGGTTAACACTGATGTGAGTTGAACATAGACTGCTTTTTCAATGATTTTTCCGATAAATGGTAGGTGAGTGGTGGACAGGTGACTCGCGAGGTCCTTTATTTAGGAGTGGGAGGCCTGCCCTGTCTTGAGAGTTTTTCAGAAGATGCCTTGAGTGAGGGAGGCATTACAGTAATAAGTGGGGATAAGTGAGCATCTCTGGAGAGAGCGTTGATGAAGAAAGATGGTACGATATCATCTACATTGGAAGTGGCTTTGAAGGAGTTGAGTATGTCAATGAGATCTCAGAGGGCTTTGAAGGTTGACCATTGTGGTCTTAGTTTTATTGAACAACCCAACCTAGCAGTTTATCAGCCAGTGACTATGCCTAAAACTAATTAAGTCATACAAGCCAAATGAATACCTGGGCCAACAGCAGTCTTTAAGTTTGACCTCATGCTTGACTCCACTGTTTGAGTTTGGTATTTTTTGTAACTCTATCCCTGCTTCTTGTAGGGCTTCATTCTGCACCTATTAAATAAAAACAGACCACTTAATACCCTGAGCAGTCACCATTTAATAGTTCTCATAGATGTCTTTGGTCAGTGGCGGCTCGCAAAGGGCGTGCTGGGGGCGGTAATTACTTACTTTCCTCCGTTCCGTCGTATGTCCGAGTTTACTACCCCCCCACCCTGCCCCTCCCCACCGCCCCGCAGCACGCCCTATGCAAGCCGCCACTGCTATTGGCTGACCATGTAATCTGTACTGATGAGTGCAAATTTGTGCACTCTTGTCAGACAGATTTCAGGGCCAGTTCTGGCAGGCGGGCATCATCATTGCTTTATCCATGGTAATCAAAAAGCAGATTCAATCTGGTCAAAGCTTGTACGCAGGAGTCATCGATTCCAGGACATCTGTTGAATGAACTGATAGAGCACTTGCCTGGCCAAAACTACAGCAATAGGTGCTTAGTCCAATTTTATGATCAGTATTTCCCAATTATATGATACAACTTGGGTTCAAATCAAACTCAGTGGCACTATGGCATTATCCCTGGACATTTGTACCTGCAGAGGCCTAAAACAGGGTTGATTTTTAGCCCCCTTGCTTTCTAATCTGTTCTTACCCCGCCTCCCCCCACCAAAACATTATGCAGGACTCGTATGAGCGGTATGCAGAAGATACTGTCCTTTTGGACCAAACTATTTAATCATCCGCAATTCCTATTGCAAAGCAAATAAGCTATTTATTTACACGGATAAGAGCAATGCCATAGCCCATAACAAGAACTAAAAGAAAGTTGGGAGGTGGTTCTTGGACTGTTAAGAAGTCAAAATGGCTGCAACGTACTAATGCCTTTGCATTCGGCTTCACGAACATGGCAGCCACAAGTATCAACCTTTCAAGATAGGAGCCAAAGGGCCCTCTTTATCTTTTGTTCAATGCAAACTTCTTAAATCTTTGAGTGGAAAATTGCTGCTTCCTTTTTTTAAAGTTGTTTAAGGCAAAATTCTTCCCTCTACTAATTATGACATCACTGCTTTTCAGGGGAAATTAGCCCACTGGCTGAAAGGAAAACGCTGCATGCTACGTTTGGCCATCATTCCATCTTCTTACATCCTCCTCTCTGGTGCAGATCAAGATGGAATTTTGCCTCATTAAACAGCCACTTGTGCCTGGCACTACTTTCCCTCACATTTGGCACTGTATTAGTGACGCCGCTGAAGACAGATTCAAAAACGACTGCTACAGAAGGAAACGCAGAATAATTCAACTGAAGGCAGCCCAAGGTTGGTATGCCTGATTGCTGCAAGTTATTAAAAATCTGTCATTCACAGAAATTTGCTCTTTAAAAAAGTCTTGGCTAAACAATGAAGAATCCTCTCCAGAGAAGCAGATATGCGCGACTTTGCTGTTCTCAGGCACGAACAACTGTTTGACAACCAATGCTCAGAAAACAAGCTGCCCACATGCCTTCTTGAGCCAAATGCTCCTTCTTGTCTGAGGCTTGGAGCGGGCATGATCCTAATAGGGGAATTACATCAATCATGGACATATCTGGACCCAAACCTTGGCTGCCGTTCCTCCAACTGTAAGTGGGAGTCTGTTGCACATATTCTTTGCGGCTGCCCGGGCTTCAGAGTGTTCTTAAAACCTTCTATTTTTAAGACTTTACATACAAAATGATTTGCCGCCTTTTTGTCCTGCGTCACCAGTTCTGATATACAGCTACTGTGCAGCTTTAGTTATTTGCTGCCACCGTCGACAATAATCTTATACTCTACTTACCCTGGCCAATTTGTATCTTGCTTTGCACATTTATGGTGTGAATACAAAATACTTGCTCAAGGTTTGCTCACTAGAAGAAGTGTTTGATGCTGCTGTATTGCAGCTACAATTATTTATTGCGTTGTGTTTTATTGTTTTACAGTTTTATTGTGCTTTCATCTTTTCCTTAATTTCTATTAGCTTCTATTGTTTGATATTTTTATTAAAATGGTTTGAGGTGCAATAGTTTTGTTCTATTATTTATTAAATGACTAGCAAAATAATACAAAGTTAATTTTCTCTCAAATTCACTGTTCAAATGGATTTTGAATAATCATTGGGACCTGTGATGGAAATAGAGACTAAGGGCTCGATTGCGAGCTTGGCTGTCCATAGGACTGTCAAACTTACGGTGGCAGTCGGGGACTGCCGCACCAGCGGTCTGACCGCCATATTACAAGTATGGTGGTTGGACTTTCAGGGGACCGGCGCTGCCACCAGGGATCCGCGATCCCTGGCGGTCTTGGGAAGCAATACCTTTGGTGGTGCCACTGCGGCGCCACCCAGCATATTACGAGTGTACCGCAATGGCACCGCAATGAGACCATCGCGCCGGTCGCACGGCAGACAACAAGGAAACTCGTAATCTGGCGGGCAGGCGGCGGTCGACTTTGGGGGTCTGGGATCGGGACGCTGGCATGACGGCCTGATTCCAGACCACTAAAGTCATAATCAAGCCCTATGTCAGAACTCTCTAGTTTATCTGGAACCCTGTTTGTATATTGACCTAGTTACCTTTATTCACAACAAAGGTATCACTTGATTGAACTCGGTTGCATGTTGCAGACTCTAGAAGTCAATTTTCCTTCTATTTGCACTCTGTTATGACCATAGGAATCGTGGAGGTACCAGTGCCCTTATCTCCGAGGTTAGTAAACTCTTAGGGCCTGATTACGAGTTGAGGCATTATTTACTGCCCCTGTTAAATAACAATATCACAAGTTACGCTATTTATTGTGTGAGATAAATAACACCTATTATGGGTACATGGGGAATAAGATGCAGATTTTAGTGTTTAATGCACCAAAATCCACATGATATGGTAAATACCACATGCTTTCCCCTGTTAAATTTCTGCAGGTTTGACCAGCCAAAATTTAATGAAGGTTTAGTTATTTAAGGCATCCGATAATTATCAGATGCATTAAATACCTTCAAACTAGTAATGCCGACCTATTTTATTTTATTTATGAAGTTTTATGTAGCGTGAACATGACCTGTGAGGGTATAAGAGCGCTTTACAGGGGGGAGTAGTGAATAACCAGTAAAGACACAGTAATAAAGTGCAGCTACGACATAAATACAATCATAAGAGAATAACAATTTGAAGGACGCGACCTCCCTTGGAGAGCAGAAGGAAGTAGTCATGATCAAGAAAATAAGAGTACAACATGTAAGGTCTATCGAGATATATATATATGGTATGATTCCGATTTTAGGCTAACCATTTGTTCATCAGAAAAGTTTATACTTCTGTTTTGAAGGAAGGGTAGAGGGAATCAGACGGATTTCCTTCGGAAGAGAATTCCAAATTTCCCGTGGATGCCTGAAAAAGCTCTGTTGCACGTTTTCTTTTTGCGGAAAATCTGTGGTTTCAGCAGCAGGGAGCTGGTACTTCGCGATGATCTACATCCGGCTGATAATTCCAGCTTTTGTGCTAGATATCTGGGAGCAATGAAATGTAGGGCTTTATGGGTCTTATAATGAATTCATGCTACATAAGGGAGCAAGGGTCGTAATATTACAAGGACCTCGTAATCAGGCCCTAAGTCTTTTCCACTGCCTAGCCATACCTGCAATAATTCGTAAATTTGGACAGAAGCCAAGAAGGCTATGAATAAGTACACTAAGAGGGATGGAAACCCTCAAGTCCGAGTGACAAGAAATCTCCCCTATATAATCTCTTAAATAAGGCCAGTCCCTGTATTCCATATGATTGATACATCTATGGGCATGAAACTTCACAACTGAAAATCTAGAGTTAGGGCTGAAGCTTTATAAATGTTGTTAGGAGAAGGTATTAAACCACAGTTTTGCACCAAGTGTCTTTCCTCGGTAACGCTATGAAAATTGGGGGATATCTGCAATGTAGGTGCTTGTTATCTTTTAATGTGTTGATTCACACTGAAATGCCCACATAGCTATTCATCATTCTCTAAGGTGGCATCAAGAAGACACTCTGAGAGGTTCCCAGTCTTCTCGGTCCCGGCCTTGGCAGGAAGAGGACTCACTGCACAAAGTTTGCTGGACTGCTGGCTCTTACTGATACCAGTGGAGGGCCACCACTATCTCATGCCCCGTTGTCTGCTCCTGAGACCTCGGTTCACATCCTCCACATAGCGATGGCCAGGGAACTCGCTCCATACCACATAATACACAACATGAAGCTCTCAAAAAGAGGCCAGCATGCAAAGCAATAGCAAACGATGGAATGGAACCTCTGAGGCAAACTCTTGGTAAACTGGATAGAGTGGCAGGGTCAGAGCATCCACAGCAAGCTAACTTGCTGCTGCTTTCTTCGCTCATAAATACTGATACCCAGCCTAGATGTTTGTTCAAGAATACCAATTCTACCACGTATGTAATTTTTCTAAAGAATAAAGTGAAAGAGAGTGGCACTATAAAAGGACAATGTAATGGAGTCCTTACTGGGAACCAGTTGTAAAAAAGAAAGGGGTAAGGGAAATATTTGATGGGCTGGAGGTAGATCGATTAAAACTAATGTTGGCTTTCTAAATCCTCGGAAAAGTTTAAAATTAGCTTTAACCTGCCTCACATCTCCTTAGACTCTGAGAAACTACACCTGGTCAGAATTACCTCTCAGAGGGATAATGTTACGAAGCCACACACTGGTAAGTTTCAAAGAGGTTTATTTCTTGTAAACGTAGCACCACCAACTCCTGCTGCCGGCCTGTCAGCTCTCCTCCTTCCAACTGTCTCACACGAGACACTACCATGGAGATAGAACTGCCAGGCTCGAGCTGCACATTGAATCATTACAACACATCCCCCTTACTAAAAATACAAAAGAAGAAAGAGAACGAAGAACTAGAAGGAAAGGAAAAGAAGAGAAGGCAGAGGAGATGAGATAAATGTGAAGGTCAAGACAGGGCACTTCCAAAGGTTCGTACTCTACCACCAGACTTGCACACTCTGGCATAATGACCCTTGATCCCACACTTGTGGCATGTTGTATTCCTAGCATAGCAATTAGGGTAGTTCGAAGAGTGGTTAAGGCTCCCACACCTATAACACTTTATCCTTGAAAAATCAGTGGAAGACTTGATTCTAGTCCCACGTACTGCCTTGGAGACATTGTCAATGGAGTCTTGAGGTATTTCCTTTTGAGTTAGTTCATGAATGCTACTTGGAGTAGGGGTATCATCAGCCGCTGCCTTATGGGCTTTCATCTCTTTAACCCAGCCAGAGGTATTTTCCATCCCCTCCACGATGGCTATGGCTTCCTTGAGGGAAGGGTTTCTAGACAAAAGCTTCTCCTGCACTCTAGAACTGTTGGTGCACCTGACTAGTTGATCACGTATCAACGAATCAGTAAGTTCTCCAAACTCACAAGTGCGGGCAAGTGTTTTTAGCGGAGCAATGTAATACCCAACCTTCTCATTGGGTTCTTGGATCCTCATGAAAAACTTGTGTCTCTCTAAGACAACATTAATGCGTGGCCCAAAATACATTTCTAACATTTTTATGGACATTTCGAATACATCAGACGGTTCACCATCACCTTCGCCAACAGGTATTGTGTCAATACTTTCATATATGTTGCGCCCTTCAATTCCGAGATTATGGAGAAGAATTGCTTGCCTCCTATGAGCTGAGGATTTTTCGCCTCCAATAACAACTAAATACGAATCAAATAACGGTTTCCATCTTTTCCAGGGTAACAGTGGCTCACCCTTTTTGCAAAGGAAGGGCGGAGGCTGGCTCATTGATGTGGCTGACATGCTGGCAGAGTTACAGTAATTGTTTGCTTAAGAAGAACAAGGAGAAACTGGCACCAATAACCAAAGGAAGTTCAGTTATGAAAATGTAACTTGTGCCACATATCCACAATCAGAATCTTCACTATCGCAATTGCGGCACAAAATTAAATGCTTGAACGCTTGGTATAATTAGAGGAAAAAAAAAAATCAGCAGACAATAAAACGAAACAGTACCTGCAGGACGGTGAATTCAATTCACTTCGGATCTAATCATAAGTCCAAGATCCGATTCCGGGCTACGTGCGGCTCCGTGCTTCGTTGTCATGGAGATTGACAACCAAGATGGCGGCACGCAACGTGTACGTAACGCTATGACGTGTGCTCGTTGTCATGCGATTGTGCACGAGCAGGAGAGCATCGTCGCGAGCACAAAGAGCTGTTAGAAGAGCAAACAGTGAAAAATGACTCAAATCCGGCCAAAAGCCTACCAGAAAGCAGGAAAAAAGAGCAGCAGACATGCGGAAATCCTCGGGGCAGACGGGGAAGATGATGCTCAACAGTCAAATTGTCGTGGTGAAGGAAACCAAATCCGTGGGTTCAAGAAAGGGGAAAGTTGGTGGTGAGCTTGTCCCCCGCAAGCGTCACTGGTCACCAGTGTTACAAAGCCACACACTGGTAAGTTTCAAAGAGGTTTATTTCTTGTAAACGTAGCACCACCAACTCCTGCTGCCGGCCTGTCAGCTCTCCTCCTTCCAACTGTCTCACACGAGACACTACCATGGAGATAGAACTGCCAGGCTCGAGCAGCACATTGAATCATTACAACAGATAACTTGTTGGGAGAACAGAATCTCACAGTGAAGGAGGACATTCACACTGGGGTTTGCTTTAGTCACAGTACATGTAAAGAAGATGGAGCAAAACATTTCTCTTCCAGGTGGTTTGCAGACTCTAAGACAATTTTTGGTATTGGTGGCCTCCTCTGGCAGTACTAAAGATAGCAATGATTCTACTGGTGTTACAACAAACCAAGAGGGGCCACTTTAAAAGCAGTTCTAGATTTTTAGCCACTCATTAGGGGCTCTTTCCACTAGTACCGTTGAACCCCTTTTTAGCCATTAATATTGATGCTATTGAGGAAGCAAATGATGAAGCCTTCGAAGATGTGAGTAGCTCCCCTACAGGAAGCGAATACAGTACAGTCTACAAGTTAGTCTCAAACTCTGTAAAGCTTAAGAGAAAGTGACAGAACAGCCTAAAACTCTGCAAGGCTTAAGAAAAACTTACAGGACAGCCTCAAACTCTGCAAGGCTTAAGAAAAACTTACAGGACAGCCTCAAACTTTCCAAGGCTTAAGAAAAAGTGACAGGACAGCCTAAAACTCTGCAAGGCTTAAGAAAAACTTACAGGACAGCCTCAAACTCTGCAAGGCTTAAGAAAAACTTACAGACAGCCTCAAACTCTGCAAGGCTTAAGAAAAACTTACAGGACAGCCTCAAACTCTGCAAGGCTTAAGAAAAACTTACAGAACAGCCTCAAACTTTGCAAGGCTTAAGAAAAAGTGACAGGACAGCCTAAAACTCTGCAAGGCTTAAGAAAAACTTACAGGACAGCCTCTGTGGAGAGGTGTGGTGCAGCGGCCAGGGCAGATGACTTTGGAGCACAGGGTTCACGGTTCGATCCCCCGATCCGGCGGCAGCTCAGCTCAGCACCATGTGACTCTGGGCAATAGCTCACTTAATTTCCACTACGGCCCCCAGCGCCTTGACACCCGTAAGGGTGAGTAGCTGCGCTATATAAAAACTGACTTACTTTAAACTCTGCAAGGCTTAAGAAAAACTTACAGGACAGCCTCAAACTTTGCAAGGCTTAAGAAAAAGTGACAGGACAGCCTCAAACTCTGCAAAGCTTAAGAAGAACTTACAGAACAGCCTCAAACTCTGCAAGGCTTAAGAAAAACTTACAGGACAGCCTCAAACTCTGCAAGGCTTAAGAAAAACTTACAGGACAGCCTCAAACTCTGCAAGGCTTAAGAAAAACTTACAGGACAGCCTCAAACTCTGCAAGGCTTAAGAAAAACTTACAGGACAGCCTCAAACTTTGCAAGGCTTAAGAAAAAGTGACAGGACAGCCTCAAACTCTGCAAAGCTTAAGAAAAAGTTACAGGAAACGGTTCATAAAAAATTGTCTTACTCATCTTGGACGCTATCTCAAATACGACAAGTGGAATAATGGAAAATGGTTCTCCGGCTACGATTCAACTGTTTTCCAATGAGCTCTCTTTTAAACTAGCCGACCTGATGACTTGAACTGTATCACTTGAAAAAGATCTAGCATCCATGCAAAAGACTGTGGTCAACAACCCTAAAATCATGAGTATAATGCCACAGCCCCGTAATGAGATACAAGATAGGACAGAACGTTTGGAGATTGGGTCATGCAGGAATGGCCTATGCCTCCTTAATATTCTGGAGATGGCACAGAATTAGCACAACTTGAAATGTTTCTAAATTACAATGATAAAAAAATCGTAAGAAACAATAGCACTCTTGGTTTGGAAGCTGAGATTCAGTGAGATCAGAAGCACCCTTTTAGGCTTAATCCTAAATTAACAAAGTCCTGAAATATTTTGATTAACACTTGCCTGAAGCACTTAAGTCAAAAGCATTTTAAGCAGATGATTTGTTTTTTCTGCCCACTCAGACATGTCTGAAACACAGAACAGACACCATGGAAGTTAGGCAAAAGGATGGGAGAACTTAGGCAATTGGGAGCAATGGTGCAAACCCCTAAATTCAAGTCATCCACACAGGCCATACGAAAGTTCCACTGGCTTCCGATTAGACAGTGCACCAAATTTGAGGCCCTCTGCATTACCTATGAGGCTCTCATGGAGGTGCACCTGCATTCTTGAGACACAGTTTTAAAGAATATGAGCCGTCCAGAGCAAACAACTTGACCATTCCTAGGATTTACAGGACTAACTGGCTAGGAAGATGTTTTGTGCTGGGTACAGCGAAACTCTGGAATGATCTACCCCCTCTTATCAGAACCATGCCTAGCCTACTGGCATGCAGAAAGGCACTCAAAACATGGCTTTTGCCTAAATCAGCTATTGATCCTTATCCTGCTATTATGAGCTAGCGCCTTTACACCTCAGGATATTTGTGCGCTTAAGAAATGTATTAACATAACATAAGTGAAATTCTTTGTTTTTTTAAGTCGGGTATAACAACAAGATGCACTAGGTTCGTACACTTGAGAAGGCAAATGCTCTCTTGTCTTCCCATGAACAGGCCTGACGTCAACCTTGGGCATCTGCTAGATGAGGGTTTAACTATACCTGGAGAACAACTGAAGGCAAAGACGTATGCCCTCATTACGAGTGGTTCAGAAATTGGCTCGGACTTTCCCCACCCCTGGAGCTACCCATAGAAATTAAGAATTACTAAGGAATCTGTAGTTCTGGGTCTGATTCCCCTGGTAATTTCTCATATTTCCCATTCAGCAGCTGAAATCTCAGTGTGAAAATAAACAGATCTGTGGAAACACCACTGATCTTTTAATTCCAATAGGGCTAGTGAAGGGATCCATTGGAATTAGGAGACCATTCTTGGGCATAGCGAGGACCCATGTAGTTGTGTCCTCTCAGAGCTCCTTGGGCCGTTGGAGACTCTGCTGCCCTACTTTGGCAAAATTAGCCCCAATAATCACCATAACTACAGGGAGGCATGTGAGGCGATCCCACACGAGGGGCGCACTGAATAAACAGCTGAGGAATTGCGGAGGTGAGCAGTCGATCCTGGGACTACCTCTTCCTTTACATCAGTGTTTTAAGATGGCCACGCCGGCTGCTATGTTTGCCCACCGGCTCTACCAGAGCCGAGATGTGACGGTCAGGAAGTGAGCGACCGGAGTGCCTCATGCGGGGTCAATCAGCATGAGGAGAGTAGAAGGTGAATGTGGGAGCAGGCCCTCCTTGAGGATTAGAGCTGGGCCCGTAGAAGCGCAGCACTGCACGCAAACTCTGTGGTTGGTCACCAGCCTTACCGGCACTCTCCTGGGGGATCTCACAACGGACCCAGCTGCCCCAGTGGTCCACACATAGGAGGACAACATGCTGAGTCACTTAGTTTGCTGCAGGGCATGCGGTCTGGGCTGAGCCAAGAGGGGAGGCCATGGCCCTGCCGAGTCAGAGAGAGAAAAAGCCTCACTACTGCGTGGCTGAGTGCGGGGCGAGCGTGGGCCTATGCTGGGCCCGGCGGGCTACACCACTTGTGGTGAGTGCTTTTCTGAGATATCAGCCGAAGGCAAAACATAGCTGGGGTGAGAGGAGGCTGAGCACTTGAGGAGGAGAGGGGCGCCCAAAGAATTGGGACTGAACAGCAGTAATCCAGAGGCGCTGACCAAGGGCAAGGAGGGGGCCAGAGAACATTGGCAGGATGATAGTACTTGTGCAAGAGTGATCCCCTCCCCAACGGAGGGAGACTAAGACCCAGGGGTGCTCCAGACGACTACCTTTTCCCATACCTGTCCCAATGCCAAAGGTCTGAATGACAAAAGCGCGCTCGGGGCCTGAGGCAGCTCCTCCATTGAGGACCTTTTACAGACCCAGCAGTCACTGCCAGCAATCCAGAAATTGAAGAACGGCATGGGTGAACGCCCAAAAAGCTATGGCTCATGAGGGCACAGTGGAAGTCTGAACCCAACCTCAACACACGAAATAATATATGCCAGTTCATGGCAGCCTTCAAGGAAGAGATGGGTCTGATATGCATAGATTTAGTGAAATTTCTTACCGATCACCAGAACAGACCACCTGGAGGTGACAATAGCAGAGGGAGCCTACAGCGGGATAAGCAGGAGTTACGGGTTGACTAAATTATAAAAGGCACCAGTGGCTGATGGACAAAGTGGAGGATGGAGAAAACCAATCCAGAAGGAATAGTATTTGAATTAGGGGTGTCCTGGACAGAGAGGGGGAGCGAGAGAAAGACGGACAGAGAGACGGAGCGAGAGAAAGACGGACAGAGAGGGGGAGCGAGAGAAAGACGGACAGAGAGGGGGACCGAGAGAAAGACGGACAGAGAGGGGGAGCGAGAGAAAGACGGACAGAGAGGGGGAGCGAGAGAAAGACTGACAGAGGGGGAGCGAGAGAAAGACGGACAGAGAGGGGGACCGAGAGAAAGACGGACAGAGAGGGGGAGCGAGACACAGATAACAGAAGAGATGGACAGGGAGAGAGAGTGCCGACAATGCGCACCCAGGCCACACTGCCCACCTGCTGCCACAGGTGTGTCTCCAACCACGTGCCTGTATGTAGTGCAGTTCACCAGGTCACACATCTGAAACAGATCCGTCATCTGAAAGAGTCCAGATACATGAATGGCAAAGTACATACAATTGCACAAGACATCATCGCCTGTCTGCCCCTGCGCATCCAGGCAGATGTACCCCAGCCCCTCCCGCCGCCCAGCGGTGCATGCCCGCCCCTGCGCACCCAGGCCTCACTGCTCACCTTCCTCCCTTGGCGTGTAGCAATGAGGGCCCACCACGTGCCGCTGCAAGCCACATGCCCGGGGCCCACGGACATGGCACCCTCCACATCATGCTGCCCCGCTCCGCAGGCCACCAGGTCTCACATATGATTCTGGGTCTTGATTTCGCCATGGCAGAGGACATACCAGTGCACCCGGCATCATCGCAGGCTGCACACCCGCTCAGCCCTTGAGGTGCCACTAACCCTGTGATCCGGGATGTGACGCCACGTGGCAGTAGGCCCGCACTGCCCGCTGGCTCTGGCCTACACTGCTGTCCAGCAGGGCACACAAATCCTGAGCAGTCCGGACGGCCGGGACGGGCATCATCGCAGGCTGCACACCCGCTCAGCACTTAAGGTGCCCCAACCTCAGTGCACCCAAAGTCACCGTCCCGTGGCAGCGGGCCGTGCCGGCCGCAATGTATCCGGTGCCACCAAGTCTGTGTCCCAAAGTCATGGACCCTGTATGATTGGGTATCGTGTTGCGGACGCCATCATGTCACCTCCGGTCCTGGGGAATGTGATGTTGCAGGGCCCGAGGCCCTCATGCCTACATTAACACCACACGGATGCACCCAGATAGAGAGTGGAAATGGCGTCGAGCACGTGCGCCTGGCCCTTTTTATTGGCAGGGTCACATGTCCTGTGACGATTGTGCTGGATGGGTGTGGTGTGGGTGTAAACCAGCCATGAGGGAGTGGCTGTGGCATGCTGACAACTAGACCTGTGAGCAGCAGATCACTACAGGAAAGACTTGGGACATGTAGCGTAGCCGTCCCCCCCTGTGAGCGTAAGCGGAGTGGGCTGGCCTGGCATATGCTAGTCCAGCGTAAGGGTTTGTAAATGACCCTAGGGCCCTGGGCGTGGTTCCGTACTGGGCTGGACAAGAAAGTAACTCATGCGTGTGTCCCTGTTGTTGTGTCAGCGCCAGCCGGACCGCATTGGGCAATGTGTCACCCTGTGACCCCTGTTCTACGACATGAGCCACGTGGATGTAAGAGGAGTCCAGTGAGCCTACATTCATCCATACTTCCACACTTGAAAGACCATAGACATGACACATCTGTGTGAATATGAATGTTTAATGCACATTCAGAGGAGTGTTGCATCTGGAGCAGTACAGGGCCATGCAAACCCCACATGACGATGTTGTCCCGTGGAGGGCCAGCCAGGGTCCTTCAGGGAATGACAAGTCCAAAGGAAGAGGAAGAGTTCAGTCCGCAGTCTGATTGCTGTGTCAATGGCGATAAAACAGCATATGGCAGTCCATGTCGAGGTCCAAGGTGAGTGTCGCAGAGTGCATCGGGGGACAGTGGAAGGTGATGATGCAGAGGGTAGTACCAAGCTGAAGCCGGACCTATGGATGAGATGCATGCTGCTGCGTCCTTCTTACCACGAGGGCAGAATCATCCGCATCTTCATTCTCTGCTGTTTCATGTGGCTGACGTGTGGGTGGTGGTGTTCTGTCTCCAGCACTGTGTGGCAGTGACACATCAGTGGCCGGTGGTGGAAGGTCTATCGCACTGTGTGGCACTGACACTTCAAGGGGCGGAGATGTGGATGGAGTGGTGGCAGCAGCATGCATCCGCGCCAGGCCTTGTGGCAGCAATGCCATGAGGATGGTCCTGAGGTCATTGAGGAACCAAGCTACCTCTCGCTGGTGTGCAGCCGTGGCAGCTGCAAATTCCGCATTCGCCCGCTCCATGATCTCCATTAACCTCTGCATGTTTCCCAACTCCCGTGTGACATCGCTAGAGCCACTCGGACTGGACAGTTGTACTATTCTCTGAGTCAGGGCTCCAGCGATGTCAGCCATGGTCCACTGGAGAGCATGGAGCGGACTGTGGGTGTCCGTTAGGGACCGTGAGTGGTCCCTGATGGGACTTAGACACCCACGTATGGCATCTAGTTTGTCTGCCATGCGGTCGAATCCCACCCACACCTGTTCAGCCAGATTCTCCTGGCACCCCAAAACACGGCATTGGAAGGCCATGTGTTCTCCGTGGGGGTCCTGGGAGGCAGCAGTGGTGGTGGGTGCTGCCTGCTGTGTGGTCTGTGCAGGGGGTGGGGTCTCCTCGTAGCAGCTGGGCTGCCCAGCTCCTGGAAGTGGGCTGCGTAGGCTGTCCACGAGCAGTTGGAGGGCGTCGGAGTCGAAGCTGTGGTGGTCCTCTTCGTCTCCAGAGAAGAGAGGGTCGGGCTGCTCTGCAGGAGGTGTTGATTCTCCCTCTGCAATGTGAAGGGGAGATGCAGTTTAACAATGTCTCCACATGTATGTTGTCGCATTGTACATGTTTACATACAGACAGCATGACTTGGTACATTGTGGCTGTTTGGGAGGAGCAGCCTATTTGATGGGGGACAGTGGACATTTTGACAACAGACGTGTGTCTGTTTGTACTTGTACATTATCAACGCACATTTCCCTGCAATGCCAAATGTGATTGGCCAGTGTCTGCACCCAAGCGGCACCAGTTGTGTCCTGTGTTCTGTTGTAGGTGTTTTGCGGATTGTGTCACATCGTTGTCAATGTAGATGTGCTCTGCATGTGATGTGTGTGCCGCATTTTGGTGGAGTCGCCCCTGCAGCTCAGATTTTGCTGCCCCTTATCACTTTCATGAGGTGTGACTTTGACTTCTACGCTTGTACAGTGTTGACATGTTGCATACTTGGGTGCATTGGTCTCTTGGTGGGAGTTGGTGGTCTGGGGCATGGTTTGTCCGCAGATGTGCTCAACTTAATTGTGCATGTGTGCCATTGTGCCCATCTCTCCCCGTCCCCCCAGTCCCTGGTGGTTACTCACCCTGTTGCTGTTGTGTCAGGTCCTGTTGAGCAGTGTTCGGGCCCCCAACTCCTGCCACCGTCTCCCCACTGATGACTGTGGACACCATTTCCTCCATGTCGTCCAGCTCCTCCTGTGGCGCTGGGCTCCCACCTCCAGTCTGCATTGCTGCCTTCAAGTTGTTGGTGAGTTTCAGCTTGGTTTTGCGCTTGACATCATTCCAGTGCCGCTTGACCTCGTCCATTGTCCTCTTCAGCACTCCGACTGCATTCACCTTGTCCACGATGGACTGCCATAGTCCATTTTTTTTGCCAATGACACAGTGGAGGTGACGAACAGTTGTTGATGGTGTTCTGTCACCTCCGTTATCAGCATCCTGTTTTCCTGCGGACTGAACTTCGTCTTCCTCTTCTTCTTGTCCTTGCTCTTCTCTGACCCCGAAGTCCCAGGATGGCTCCTCCGGGGGCTTGTGGGGTTCGGGATCTCCTCCGTACTTGCTCCGGCAACGTCCATTGTGCTTCGCTGTTGTTTGGCATTTGTTTGTCTGTTTTTTTCTACTTTTATGGTGATTGTTCCCGCCTGACGCATGTGGATTGCAGGCCTGTAGCTGGGTTTCACTGATTTTCGTATCGCGATTGGCCTCATCACAGCTTTTTTTGCGTTAGTGTTTCGCATTTTTGCGGCGTGGCGTTGATTTTAGCGCGGTCAGTTGACGCGTTATCTGGGGACTATCGCATGGTACCGCCGTGTTGTGAATACTTGGTTAACACGGCGTAAATTTCCCACAATAGACTGCGATGTTGAAGGTTGCGTTAAGTTACTTTTGCGATGGTTATCACACGTTCTTGAGAATATGCCCCTCTATTGCTACTAATAGTCTCGATTATACCAAGTGTGCTAAATAGTTTGACGAAGACATAATGGGTTGTGCATCTATAAGATATTGTTTTGGTGTTTTATATAATGTCATTTCTTCGACAGATAAATTGTATTTTGCAAGTGCTGACATGGACACAGCGCGTACTGGCATTTCATCAACTACTCGATAACCAAACACTGAGCTTGTGAAGGTCACAGTGTCACTTGCAAACGTCACTGATTCAAGTTTTTTCAACATTAGTGTTAACATTAGATAGTTGTGTTTAGCGTCTTCCTAATCCAAGAATTGCTGTCAGGATAATTGATGAAGTGTTTAGTAAACAGTACTGTGATTGAGGTTAGGGAAATGAGGTGTTTATTAAAAAGGATTGAGGCCTTATGTTTGGGGCTAAGACAGAGGGCCAGATGTACGACCCTATTTTGCATGCGCAAACGGGTTTACGACCCGTTTGTGCATGCAAAATCTATTAGGGCCATGTACAATCCCTATTTAGTGAGACGCAATTTTTTTGCGACTCGCTAAATAGGAATTGCGAGTCGCTATTAGGAAGGGGCGTTCCAAGGGCATCCCTTCCTAATAGCGAGTCAGAGGCCTATGTAAGGATGTTTAGCACTCGCAATTTACCGCCCTCTTCAAGAGGGTGATAAAGCACTCGCAAATATTTTGGAAAATATTTTTTAGGGGTAGGCAGTGGTCCCAGGGACCACTACCTGCCCTTAAAAAATGAAACGAAAACGTTTCATTTTTCTTTTTTTAAATGCATCCCGTTTTCCTTTAAGGAAAAAGGGCTGCTTTTAAAGAAAAAACCTGATTTATTTAAAAGCAGTCCCAGACATGGAGGTCTGCTGAGCCCAGCAGGCCACCATACCTGGGAGGTCCAGCCATTCCTAATGGGGTCGCAAATTGCGAGTGCCTCATTATTATGCATGAGGCATGCAATTTGCGACCCCATTAGGAATCGCTATCAGTGTCTCAGACACTGTTGTACATGTCATTTAGCAACTCACAAATTGCGACTCGCAATTGAGCGCAATTTGCGAGTTGCTAAATGACATGGTCGTACATCTGGCCCAAAGTCTTTAATACACTTTTCTAAACACACAGATGACTGGTTTGAACATAAAAGGCCTTGGTTATGTTATATCATAAGGATTTGTAGGGCGCACTTATCACCCGATGGGTATCCAGGCGCTGGAGTAGGAAGGTAGGCTGATCGGGCTCCTAGTCGGATAGCCAGGTCTTCAGTTTCTTGTGGAATTCTAGAAGGGATGGGGAGGTCCTGATGTGGTGTTAAGGCCGTTCCAAGATTTGGCGGCAATGTAGGAAAAGAAGCATGCTCCTGACATACTCCTGCGGATGCAGGGTATGTGCACGAGGAGGAGTGAGGTTGAGCGCAATTGCCTGGTGGAAGTAGAGGCGGTGGTTGAGGTAGGCAGGTCCGACGTTGTGTAAAGCTTTGTATGCATGGGTGAGCAGTTTGAATCTTAAAGATCTACAGCAGTGGGGTTAAAACATTAATTCCAAGTGCATTTAGTCTGGCTCAAACACTGAAATATAACCCCTGCTAACACTGAAATGTCTGCTTTGAAGTTAAGTACTCTTTGTTTTCAGGTTAGTACAAATTATGGATCACATTCCTCATAATGATTATCACCACATATGAATATTGTTTGGGTTCACATTGAAAGGTATTGAAGCATATGATTTCTTCTTCATCAGAGTCAAGGAGGACATTACAATGCATCTTGATGAATGTATCTTATGGCTCAATCAGCAGCCACATTTTTGGGTTCCATGCTTTCTTGTAAATAATTAAAAGCACTTCACTTTCAGATGGAAATATTGCCACGTGTATTGCTTTTTTACATACTCCTCTTAGAGTGCTCACTTTTCCTTTCTGTATAGTTAAAATGTTTCGTCTCACTTCTGTAAGTGAGAAAGGTTTATCTAGTGTTTCTTTACTTGTTCTAGAGTTGGAAATTATATAGCATCTAAGAACTCTATTAGCTTCTTTGAGTGTAGATGTATGTCGGCATGTAAATGATCATTCAACCCTTGTGTTTACATTTATATTTCCTGAAGATTCTTGCCTGCTGTGACTTATATTAAATGATTAATACAATTCATTTCTATCTGCTTCGATTTATGCACTCTTACTTCCCTTCCTTCCAGTAGAAGAATCTGTGAATCTCATATTTACACATTTCAAGCTGTTTTATGATCGCCAAATAACTGGCGTACACTTCCGGAACTGACAGGTTTGCCAGAGTTCCCACTTTGAGCTTGTACTGTGTTTTTCTTTTCAAATCATTGTCTCAAACCAGAACTCTGACAAATAATCTGTGGCTGTCACAACACAAAGAAGTCCACTGCGATTTCTAGTGGTGCATAACCAGACAGTGTAATCAAGCTATGAAGCGTGACTCGGCGAAAATTATCCAGCAACATCAATTCAACTCTAGACTATAATCCATGAATGGAGGACAAAGACACAATAGGGTAGAGGAGTTGGCCTAACGGCTAGGGCGGTCGACCTCGAATCTGGGGAACTGGTGTCGAGTCTCGGCAATGACGCTGAACATCCTGTGATTCTGGGCAAATCACTTAAGCTCCCCGTGCCTAACAAAAAGATGAATGTGTCCTCGTGTAATGCAACTGGTGCTATGTAAAGCGCTCTGATACCCGATTCGGGTCAAGTTCGCGCTATATAAAACTCTGTAAAAATAAAAATAATCCTGTTCCATTGGAATGAATAGGCATCTAATAAAACTAATGACCAGCAAAAATCAGAAGGACTTTTTATCTCTACCTCCTGTATTTTTGACTGTGTGTGGACCTAGCTTTTGCTGGTTTAGGTGCTCTGGGCACTTTATCATGGCTGATCAGTGCTAAGGTGCCAGCGCTCCCTGCGTAAAATTGTAATTATGATTGGTTCTCCATGATTGGCATAGTTCCTGAGGGTGCCCAGGGTCTGTAAATCAAATGCTACTAGTGGGCTGCAGCACTGATTGCGCCACCCACACAAGTAGCCTGTCAAATGTGTATCAGAGCTGCCACTGCAGTGTCTGAGTGCTCAGTTTTTTACTGCCTTGTCAACCTGGCAACTGCACCCACTTACCCAGTCCTAACCTTCCCTGTTATTACATATAAGTCACCCCTAAGGTAGTCCCAAGGTAGCCCAATGGGCAGGGTGCAGTGTATGTAAAAGGTAGAACATGTGCTGGTGTGTTCTACATGTCCTGATAGTGAAATACGGCCAATTTCGTTTTTTCACTATTGCAAGGTCTGTCTCTCCCATAGTTTATTATTGGAGCTGCCTTGTAACATTTTACATGTGTACTTTCAATTGGGAAGAGATAGAGATTGAGTTTGAGCTCCCTGAGCTCAGAATTTAAAAATACATCTTTTTGTGAAGATAGTTTTTAAATTGTGTGTTTGAATATGCCACTTTTAGAAAGTTGGCATTTTCTTGCTTTACCATCCTGTGCCTCTACCTGCTTGTGGAATCAACGTCTGGTTCAGACTGACAGGGGCAGTTTATGCATTCACTCTAGACACTCACACAAAGGGAGCTCAGGTGTGCTCTGCATATCCTGATGACCCATCACCAGGCTGATAAGCCTTCCTGAGCTAGAGTGGTGGGAGGAGTTGTCACTGACACCTGGATAGGGCTGTGTCTGCCTTTCACAATGCTGTCTCCAACCCCTGTAGTGTGGCTGGACCAGGGAGGACAGAACTGGTAAGCAAGAGAGACTTTCTTTGAAACCTGCACACTTCAAAGGCTGAAAGTAGCATAAGTAGAAAGGCCTTGACCCCAGAATTTTGGAACACTTCTGGACTAAGAGGACCCTGCAAAGAAGAAGAGCTGAAGAGCTGACAGGAGATGTAATACCCCATTTGCTGTGTGTTGACAGTGCTGGGGTTGGCCTGCAGTTGCCGCTTCTGTCTGTGGGCAGTGTAAAGGACTGGATATAGAGCTTGCCTCCTGTTAAGAAGTCTCAGGGACACAAAGTCTTCACCTGCAGCATCACTGAACTCCACTGCAGGGAGTTCTAACCTGCCTTGTGGTGCCAATCCCAGTACTGGGCCTTGGAAGTTGTTTTGCTGCGTGTGTTTCTGAAAATCCATGCATCGCCTTTCCAGCGCCGTTTTTCCTGCTGCAAGCTGCCGTGCGGTTAAAAAACCATACGCATCGCCGCGGCTAATAATATCTATGCAGCACCTGTCCGCAGCTGAAGAAACCACTGCAGTCTGAGTCCAGAGTCTCTGAAGTCTGAAACTCCTGCTCCAACTCTGAAGCAGGCCCTGTTGTGTGCCTGGAAAAATCGACACATCACCTGTCTGCGGCTGGAGAAATTACTGCAGAGTCAAGATCATCTCTGCGTCAAACAGTACCGCCTGGATTTTCTCATGTATCACACTTGTGCGCCGAATCTACATCCACACTGGGCTTCCAGTAAGAAACCAATGCATCACCTCTCCTCGCAGTAAGAAACCGATGCATCACCTCTCCAGTAAGGAACCAACACATCACCTCCCCTGGAGCAAGGAACCAATGCATCACCTTCCCTGTGAGTAAGGAACCGACGCATCACTTTCCCTGCACCTGTTGTCGCCCTGTAATTTTGACACATCCAAGGTACTTTGTGCTAACAGTGACGCATCCATTGTTTTCTATGAACAGAACTGTTCTTACATTTTTGTCCTTTTGGTCTTGTTTTGATTAGATAAATATTTGCTATTTTACTGAACTGGTGTGGAGTCTTTTTGTGGTGTTTTCACTGTGTTAATGTATGTATGCACAAATGCTCTACACATTGCCTCTATAGTCTATTCTGGCTGCTCTGTGCCAAGCTACCAGAGGGTGAGCACAGGCAAACTTAGGTGTGTACTTTACTCATCCTGACTAGAAGGAAGTGTCCCTTCTTACACAAGGTGTATATCACTGACAACTGGAGACCCCCAATTCTAACAACTTTCCTGTCAAAATTACTCTTGTCAGAGGTGACTGAGCTCGTATCAATTAATTCTTCTGGCGCTAAATCAAACGCCCTTTGAATATTACATTTTTACATCTTAATATGATAAAAGTGTCTTCTATTTCACTCAACCTGTCTGTTGGGCATTGGTAGATTAGATATAGATTTACCAGGGCAATTTATAACTCATTAACAATTACTTCTGCCACTACCAATCTTCATTCTTTATTAGTAATAGAGTTTAGCATTGATTGTTCAGACTCTTGTCAAAAAGGGTGCTTATATCACAAGATATTTTAGAGAAGCAGATGTGTAAATCCAGCCATCCTCAGTGCAAATTTTTCACCTCTTCGTCAAATCAACCAGATGTGTATCTTGCAGGAACACAATGTGTGGATGAATGCATTTCAGAAATGACCATATTTTCTTTCTTTTGGAAGGAATCTTCTTTCCATTGAAACTCCAGGAGATTACATTTAACAATGTATTATTAGGCTAACATACAATTAGGACAGTTGATGGATTAAGGAAAGTTAAAGAATAATAAGTACTGAATATTGGATAGGATACCATTCCATTTTGGGTTAGTGATTTGAGATGAGCCATAATAAAAAGCCCTATAGATCCTACAAACTAGAAGATATCCCAGTTTAAAGGACAAATAGTAATCATTCACTTAAAATCAAAAATATATTAGCTGCTCCTTAATTTCTGTAATTTCTGTCTTAGAAGTACCAGTACTTAAATAATTTAGATCACCTAATATGAAGAATTTAATTGATAAAATAAGAATAAACTGATACCAATAACATTTCAGGAAAATACATTATTAATAATAATAATAATAATAAACCCCTTTCAGGCTTGGAGTGCTGCTCACCTCAAACATCTGCTTTGTTAGCAGAGTTTGTAAGCATAGGATTAAGACAGTGCCATCCACGGCAAGCTAGAAAAGGGACAAAGTCATTTGCAATACTGTGCATGGACTGATAAAAGGCTTTTGTCATTTTTCAGCTGTGCCTAAAGACGTTGTTGCAATAATGGCAAAGGACTTTGTCACTTTTCTAGCTTGGTGGCACTAACTGGCTCACAATCTGGCACCATTACAAAAACTACATATATGTCCTAAATAAACACCTCGAATCAATTCAGTTCAGTGTGCACTGAACACAGGCTCACTGACTCACTTGCCTGCACATTGGTGACACTTACATAATGAGGATCTTACCTCTAGTAAATCACTACTCACACAATGAAAGTTTTTAGGTCTGGCCTTTCAGACAGCTTCATCTGTGCAGCCGGACAATTTTTTTTAATACAAAAACAGCAAACAGCATGGGGTAATGACTCAGCTCGCTTTGCCCATTGGCTCCTTTTACTTTAAGTGATGCATAACACCTGAGCATATTTTTCACATCCACCTAAAATAGTTCCTTTCGCCTCAGTGATAAACCTGGTTCCAATTAACCTTTTTTTTATTTTGGTTATTTTTTTAATTAACTTTAAATAACAGCTATTTATTTTGCCTGAATTTTGTGTGCCCATTAAGATGGTATTTTATTTTCTGACTCCTTTTTAAAGTTATAAAGTGTTTATATGCCATTATAATATTGTCGCCTACTGTGATTTGGATGCTTGGTTAGCTGGTGATTGATTCTTGTCTCCTTCAGAAAGAGCAAAGAAATGCATGGCACAACTGTAAGGCTTTTGTATAAAAAAAATCACCCTGGCGACTATACTTAGGTGGTCCAGTGCACTTTTTCTTTTAGTGAAACATTCTTGCAATAAAAAATAAAAAAAGAAATTAATCATCACACCAGTCAAGGCCAGACCTATTGGCTTTGCCAATGCTTGTTATTTTTGTGTGCGTGGTTTTTAAAGCATCACATTCTTGCAGATGAAGTAGCATTATGCGGTAGGTGGTACCCAACTGGGTGTGAGGTATACTGAGACAGTGACTTCCATGTAGGTCAAGAAATTAAAGGGTTCCAATTACTGCTACATTAATTGAGATGGCGGTTTCAGAATTAGACACCTGCCCAATTGGTGGTAGGATTAAGGCAGCCAATTAATTCCCCTTGTTCCTGATCTTTGTTAATGTGCTTTCATGCTAGTTTGCTATGATTCAGAGACAAAATAGAAAAAAAAAAAACAAATGTTCCTTTCAAGAGATGAAATGGACTAATTACATTCAGCGAGCACAGCAGGATTGCTTGAAAAAGAAACCCCATTCAGCTCTTTTCAAGCACTACAACAAATGGGGAATAGGACACCATTCTTCTTCAGCTGGAATGCGTCTCATCAAAGTTTGAAACACAATGGCTTAGAAAGTTAACAATCTATCCACAGAAATGCTCAAAGATTAGAAAACTGCAACTTATGCATGTACTTTGGGCTGCAATTTACAGTAATTGTGATTGGTAACAAAATCACTGTTGATGCGGCTAAAGAAAGCAACTTTCCATCACACTTCAACCTTATTCAATAAAAAGGAAAGCAACATGTCACCTGTTGGACTTGGCCCTTTTTGCAGGGTCATCCCTGAACTTTTTTCTTCCTCCTAGTATTTTTTCTGACCTGGTGTTGGTGGTTTTAGGACTCTGGGCACTTTATCACTGCTGTTCAGTGCTAAAGTGCATGTGCTCTCTATTGTTAACTTGGTAAAATTGGTCTACACCTGTCTGGCGTATTTAATTTACCTATCAGTCCCTTGTAAAGTGGTATCTCATATACCCAGGGCCAGTAAATTAAATGCTACTGGCGGGCATGCAGCGCTGCTTGCGCCACCCACCAAAGTAGCCTTTCAAACGTGTCTCAGGCCTCTGCCATTGGAGGGCCTGCGCGCGCAGTTTACTGCCACTGTGACATTGCACATAAAGTGGGTGCCACGTCTGTGACTCCCCTTTTACTACATATCAGTCACCCCTAAGGTAGGCTCTAGCTAGCCCTATGGGCACGGTGCGCTGTAGGTAAAAGGTAGGACATGTGCCTTAACTGTGTGGCATGCCCTGGTAGTGACAAACCGCCATTTTGGTTTCTCACTACTGTGAGGCTGCCCTCTCATAGGAATGCATTGGGGATTCCCTGATATGTGCTTCAGTGGTAATTCCTGACATGTGAGGAGTAGCGTGGTCAAGTTTGGTATGTTTGGAATAGTGGTAATAAATGCTGCGTAATGGTGTTTGCAGATTTATTATCACTATTTTAGAAATGTGACTTTTACACATGGGCATTTCTGTGTGCTATGTGTCTTTGTGCCTGCCTGGTGTGTATTGCAGGTCTGGCTCTGGGATGACAGGGGTTGGGGAGGTGCAGTGGCTCCAGAGGGGCTGGGTGAGTCAGCGCTAGGCTGAATAGGCGATCTGCATTTGGAGTAGTGGGAGGAGTAGCACCTGGGATTGAATAGCACTGTGCCTGCCTTACACAATGCTGGCTCCACCCCCCTGTGGTGTGTCTGGGGCCAGACCCTACACTGACAAAGGAAGATGTTGTGCACTGTAAAGAAATGTGTAAGTGCCCCCAGAACTGGTTTGGACCGGGCACAGAGCCCTGTGCCAGGGGGAGAACAAAGACATCGCTGGTATAAATATTGGGGCTGTGACCCCATATAAAAGTGTGCTGTTGTGCTTACGTGGAGCTTCTGGAACTTGAAGAGCACTCTGCCAGGAGGAACCGCCGTGGGGCCCAGCTTCTGCCTGAGGGGGGTTGGAGGGACTGCCCTCTGCTGGGAGGCCCTGCATGCTGGCCTGCCTGTGCCCCGCTCTACCCTGTGGGACTTTGGGGACATAGCGCCAGGCTGAGTGCTCCATCTTTATTGCCCCTTTAATCCAGCGCGGAGGAGCGCCCCGCTTTTCCTGCATTCTAAGGTCAAGAGCAGGTGGGGGCACTTTGTTTCTCAGAGGGCCAAGTCGCTTTTTTTGCGTGGGGAAAGTGCGGTGTCCGCACACCCGAAGCGAGTCGTGGGCGCCTCACATTTTGTCTGCCCCCGGAGCCCGAGACGTGAGCTCTGGCTTCAAACGCGGAAGTCAGGCAGAGAAAGCCTGATTGTGGGTGGGGCTCCCTTGAGGAAAAGGAGAGCCCTGCGTATTCACCGAGCCTTGGTGTGGGCGGGGCCACTGCCGTGAGGAGCTGGGTGGAGGAAGGGCCCGGCCGAAGGGAGACTTTCTGCTCCTTGCCTTTGCGGCCCAGGAAGGGGGCCTGACTGGAGTGCTGAGGGCACGGCTGGCATCGCAAGAAGGTGAGGACGAGCAACGCCGATGGAGACTTCGCTCCCCAGAGCCAAGGATGTCCCCGATGTGAGAGGCCGCCTCAGATTTGAAGCGGGAGGCCGGAAGATACAGACCTGGCTGCTCGACCCCGCAGGGGGGTCAAAGGACTCTGATTCACCCAGGTCGCGGGTGAGTTTGTTAGTGACTAAGCCAGATGGGGGAACCCAGGAGGAGTCTCCGCCCCCGGTTGCGGCCGCATTCCTCGTTTCCTCAGCGTGGGACCCAGGGAGGTCTCCCCGCCCTTGGGGGCATTTACTGGAAGAGAAGGCGGCGTTGCTCTTGTTGGGGGCATGGCCGGCCTCCGTGGCCTGAGCATTCTCGGAGGTAGGCGGGAAGGCCGCCTAGAAGCCTACGCGGCCGGAGATGACTGCGATATTGTCTGCACACATCTGATTTGGAGGCTTCAAACTGGGGGTCAAGTGAATCTCCTCAAATCCTTCGGGGGGTATGTCTACACAACCAGGAGAGTTCCTGGTAGTTTGTGATTACTGCAGTGCAGGACCTGATGTGAGTATGTACGTTGGGGTGCATTGCCAGGGTTTACTCCACAGGTGCGGTGATGATGTTTATGCCTAATGCCGGATGTCCACAGGTTCTGTGAGGGTGGTATGCAAATTTGATGGCATGAGATTTCCCTAAACTTGTGCACGTTACTAGTATTTACTCTAGTACACCATAGCTGATGATGTTCTGCATATGCTAAGTATACCTTTACCAGTATTTTCTGGTTGTTTTCACTAACTGTGATATGATGGTTATGACAGAGGCCCGATTGGCCCTGTCGTATATATAATCCCTGTAAAGTCATACTAAGTGCCAGGTGGCACAGTGTACATATGTGATTGCATTCTAATGTGTTTTATGAGTAATACAAAGGCTATTTTTGATATAACCTTGTGTGAAGTTTCTTTTGTGGTGTGCCTGGTGTGTCGCTGCTGTGTGAGTGTGTTGCGCAAACGCTTTACACATTGCCTGTGGGATAAGCCTGACTGCTTGTGCCAAGCTACCAAGGGGGTGAGCAGGGGTTATCTTCAGCGTGTAACTCCCTTTCCCTGACTAGAGTGGTGGTTTCTGCCTGGCTTAGGCACATGCCCTAGCCAACCAGAAATCCCATTTCTCACATCAGCCAACTACATATTGTCAATCAACGGCAGAAGCTTGAGGAGAAATATACAAAAGGCAAGATGGGATTCAAAACTGAAGAAAGCTACTTAAGCAAGCTTCGGTATGTATTTCAGAGAGAGGAACAGCACAGCAGGAAGAGGCAAACCCTAGGCCTGGCAAAAATATTCAAATCTGACACACATTACACCGAGCAAGTATAGAGAGAGATCCTGTCCCTCTACAGGGGTATGGGCAGAGCAGGGGTGAGGGATGGTTCTATCTCCAATGAAAATGTTAAAAAGTGTGTCTAAATGATGCAAATAATGACTGTAGATTTGTTTTTAATATAATAGGAATGCACTTTCACGGATTTATCATGGGAACCCACCTGGGCCTAACAGGAGCCTGCTAGCTTGCTGCTAGGCCTGGACACCGAAATAACAGTGGCCACCATAAGTGAATTAGATAGCGGAAGAAAGTAGCAATGTTCACAAATTGGAGAAATTTCGAACTTATAAAGACACTCTAAGTGTCTTGCAAGGTATGGAAGACTGCATGGATTTTAGCTTGTTGCATGCAATGTTTGTTTTAATATTAGAGAAATCAACTGTAAAAAGTGGCCAACAGACCATATAACAGCCACAAAAATGGCCCACACAATGACCCAGACCAGCCCATTGGGCACTGCCTAACTGCCCTACAGGCCAGTCCAACCCTGCTTCCTGAACAGGAATAGTTCACTTACGTAATGAACTGTTCCAATTTAGAACTTACCAATTGACAAAGTAGTTTAGGAGGAGACAAAAGCCCAGATGCCCAAATACATGCGAAAAACTAAGCCTTTGCAGGTAAAGCACCTCAAGTCCTTTTTTTCATTTTTAGGGACTAACCAATACCTTATTCTTCATCAACGGTAAGGGAAAAATGGTACACAAAAATTTCTCAAGTTACTAAGTCTTATAAGCTGCCTAATTTAAGAAAGCTTGGCCTCCAGATGAAGTCCAAAAGTGTAAATTGTACCTCTTAGAAGCACCATGTAGAATATCTGTATAAAAATTTGACGGTCTTCCATTCTCATCCTAGGTGTAATTTGTAGACAAGAGGCGGGGGATGGGACTACATAGAGAGATTAAGAGGGATCCTCCTTGTGTAGTGTGATCATTGAGGTTGAATATCAATGGAGAGAGTTCCAAGCCCTGTCGCATTCCACAAAAAATTTAATATTTAGTAGATTGCGAAGGGGGGAAAGCCACCACTTGGATCCAGTTACTAAGAAAGTACCTCAACCATCCCAGCACCCTGCCAGTTAAGCAGACCATCTCAAGTTAACTGACCATAATCTCATGGTCAACCATGTCAATAGGAGCTGATCTACTTTGCCTAATCACCATGGTTTCTTGTGATCCTAAGCTACCGTGGCCCCATGACATCTGTGCTATAACTGATTCTAGGGATTCATCCCGAACATGTACATTGTCAAAATGTTTTTCCAATATCTTAGAAAGATTTTGCTTCGAGGGCTTAGCAAAGGCATATAATACACTCACAAGTCATTTGATTTACACATCATACAGGCCTGTCAGGTTTTTTAGTTATATGGTGGCTACTGCCTTCTTGTAGACATCTGGAACAACTCCTGAGTGAAATATTATGAAATGAAACAAAACGTCATTTGTAGAGTGCACGCCTTCACCAGGGAGTGTCCCGGCGCTAATTAGTAGTTTCTCTGCAAAAAGGACCACTGGATGGAGTTAACCAAATGTTCTGAACAGCCAGGTTTTTAATTTCTTTTTAAAAATTGAGAGTTCTGGGTGGCCCGGAGTGCCAGTGGAAGTTGATTCCAGGCTTTAGCCCTGAGATACAAAAAAGATCTGCCACCGATTCTAGGCCAGTGGATTTTAGGGATGGTGGCCATATGCCGAACGTATTGTCATGGAGGGAGTATAAATAGAGATTCCTAAGATATACTGCGCCTTTCCCATGCAGAGCTTTATGCACCAGGACAAGTGTTTTAAATTGAATCCTCTTTTTCACGGGCGTCCAGTGAAGTGCACACAAATGTGGGGACAGATTGAGAATCAATCTGGCCGCCGCATTGTGAACCATTGCAGCCTGTTCAAGAAATATTCTGGCAGGCCCAGATACAAGACATTTCCATAATCAAGTCTGGAAATGATCAAGGCCTGAAACACTGTTTTCCTGGATTCAATAGAGAGTAGTGGCAAGAAGCTTTTCAGAGTGCGTAGTAACCCAAAGCAGGTGCCCGCTAGGGTTTGTATTAGGGGTTGTAGAGACAGGGCGCTGTCAATCTTACTCCCCAAATTTTTCATCACACTCTGAAAAGTGGCCGGGGGAAGAACGTCTTGGGGCCACAATGCTCTCCAGAGTTCCGACGGGGTTGTACCAAAGAAAACTATCTCCGATCTGTCTGGGTTGCATTTTAGTTGGTTTGTGGCTAACCAGTTGTACACTTTGGATAGGCAGGCTTTAATGATATCAACAGCAAATTCTGCCCCTTTATCCCAGGAGAAGAGAAGCTGCGTATCGTCAGCATACAATATCACTTTGGCACCATATGATTCAGCAAGAACGGCTAGAGGGGCCATATAGGCATTAACAGGCGTCGGGCTCAGTGCTGAGCCTTGGGGAACACCACCTTTAAGTTCTGTATAGGGGAGGCAAACGGGGGAATCCATACTTCTTGGCTTCTATTGTCCAGGAAGAAAGTCAGCCACTTTAACGCCAAGCCTCCAATTCCGATGTTATGGGGACGATCCAATAACCTGTCATGAGGGACAGTGTCAAACGCCGCCGTAAGATCCAACATAATCATGAGGACCTTGCCCCCGCAATCAAGATTGTCCTTGATGTAGTCTGTTATCTCTAGCAAGGCTGTTTCTGTGCTACAGCTTGGTATAAAACCCGATTGACTGGGGTGCAGCACATTGTTGCTTTCAAAGTGGCCTGAGATCAGTGAATTAACATATTTTTCTAGCACCTTTGAAAAGGCAGGGAGAATAGAAATAGGTCTGTAATTGGCCAGGACCTTGTAGTCAGTGGAAGGCTTTTTAAGTAGTGGAAGGATTTTCATATATTTCCATTTCAGAGGCATTTTTCCGGAAGCCAGTGATGTATTTAGGACTTTATTGAGAACTGGAATGATGGCGTGATCCATCTTGGCCAAGAGCCGGGGCGGGCAAGGATCACCAGGAGAGCCAGACTTTAAACACATAATGGCCGATAGGGACTCATCCACGGATATGGGAGGAAAGCAGAGGAGTGGGGATGCTTTGTCCAGGGTGCGAGCAACTCAGTGGCACAGGTATCATCCTGTGGCAAGTAACCCAACATGGCTTGAATAGAGACTAGTTTCTTGTGAAAGAATTCTGCCATTGGTTGGTACAAACGGCCATGGGTTGTTGGTATTTCTTGGTGGCCTCTGGATTTAGAAACGTCTTCACAATTTTGAAAATCACTTTAGAGTTTTTATCAGATTCATCAACTTTCTTCTCAAAGAAGGCTTTTTTCTCTAAGCTGACATTTGCATGGTATTCCTTGAGTGCTTCCTTATAAGTAAGTTTCTCTTCTGGGTTATATTCTTTTTGCTGTATCCTTTCCAGGTGCTTACAGTGTTTTCTGCTTGACCTTAGATTATTATTAAACCAAGGGGCTGCGCAAATAGCCTTGCACAGGAGGACCATGATGACAGGAGCCAGTGTGTGCAGAGAAAGCACGGAAAGGGGCAACTTGCTGCCTCACTGGACAGGATATATATGATCCAACAATCAGTAGTAGCGTTGCAATGGCATTGACAGTGCCCAGGTCAAATTCAAGTGGGCCCCGATTATGGCCTGCAAGCAAAGAAAGTTGTTGTTATAAATATTGGACAAATTTAAAGTAAAGAAATGGATCAGATCTCCATATAGAAGTGGGGAAGGCATAATGTCCATGGCACAGCAAGAGAGATACACACAAGTGTTAACTATGGGAAATAGTTCTCCCTAAAACATTGTGGCACAGGTGCAATGAGAGGTAATAAATATTGCCTTAGTTGCATGTAAACAGCCTTTGTAGTGTTAGGTGTACTTTATATGTGACCTGTATCTCAAATGAATATCCTTACCGCCTCTTGCACTTGGCCTGTCTGGCCTCCAGGCTCTACTTCTTGAACTCAGAAGTAAAGCAGGAGCCAGTTTACCTTCCTGTGGAAGACTTTTTACGGATGATTCAAGGTGGGAACATGATGCTCAACCACCTCATTCAAAGACAAATATAAGTGGCGCAGTTGTTGCACTACTGAGGAGAGGACTATGTTCTCGCTCAAGAAGAGTCTACTGCATATCAAGTATCCTCCTGAAGTATTGATAGATTTTTAATCTCAACTTGGACCTACTGAAAGGTTATTAATATCTGGCCAGACCACAATGCCAGAGAGCCAACTAGATGGCAAACTGCTGAAGGTGTGGCAAAGACAATGTCAAGAGTATGTCCTGCTCTATACTTCTATCCTGCGATCCACTGGAGGAGGTCCCTCAGGCACAAGGATTTTAGAATAAAGATCAGATATATTCACAACAAAATCTAGGGCCTATGTCTAGAGTAGCATGGTGGGCAAAACACGTTGGACTGGAATGCTGCCCTGAATAATTGCCAGTGGCTGAGATTAAGTCAAGCATTTAACCATCACTTTGTTGTTGTTGTGGTAAACATTGATCACATACTTGCCCTACCCTCCACATCTCTTCACTCGGCCTGGGAAAAGCAATGATGTTTGGATAAAATATTCAAACATTTGCAGTGGCAGCTGCCTCGGAACGGGGTGGTGGGGCGAAGGGTTGATTAAAAAAATAAAACAAACTTGCCTTCTCCGCTGCGCTGCCGCACGCCTCTCCCGCTGCCGCTCACCTCTCCTCCGTCTGCTGTGCTGGAAGCACCGGAAGCACCCAGGCTTCCAGACTCTCCCAGCCAACCACAACGCCTCATCTTTATGACTGGTCTGAGCATCCTGTTTGGACACTCAGGCAGTGCCCCTGAAGGGCCAGCTAAGCCATAATGTGCACTTAGAGGAGTGCAAACCACTCCTCCCATGCTCTGGCATCACAGAGCCCAGCCCCACTTAACTCCTGCATAGAAAAATAAAATGATAATAACGTCCTGTTATTATCATTTTCTTTTTCTTTTTTGCACTGCTGGAAAAGCAGTGGGGCGACGCTCCTCCACCTTAGCGGAGGAGCCGCCACTGAACATTTGTGTTGAGAATTATGAGTCCTGTTAGGCACCTGGATGTTCTGCAAACCAGATCACGCATCAAGGTTACTAGACAGAACTTAATAATATAATCGCAATTGACCTATCTCTGTCTAATAAAAAAAGCAGCAGTTCTGGAAAAGCAGTTTATTTGATAACAGACTAAAGAGTGATAAAAGTAGCATCAGCTCACACAGACTGCAAATAAAAAACAAATCAACAACAACTTGTTCACAAATTCAGGTGGAGGATCCACAAATATTGGCAAGTGGACGGATGTAGAAAGATCAATAGATTTCAGTGGAGACGTACTCATCAATCATCACATTTAGTGTCACATGAGACCAGGTGTGTAGCTTCATGGGGTATCTGGTTTGTTACACCACCCCTTATAAATGCATTTTCTTGGGTACAGTTGGGTACAGATGCTTTCAATCGGGGTATGGTGAGGTGTCTGTTGGATTTTTATATACACACAGACAAAATGCACACACACTCTCTTCTTTTAAAGTCTTCAAAAATAATTATTTTACAAATATTGAACTTTCTCTCACTTAGTACCCTTTAAAAACAACATTCCAATCCCTTTCCACTGCCCCTTAAGCCCCTCTCATGCGTCTTGCTTGTCGTATAATGTATTTTAACATTATATGCCAGCGTGATTGTTGGAAAAGCGCACACACCCTCATTCTCCCAGACCTAGCTACCCCCTCGCATAAGACAACGGGCTACCTGTTACCGCTGTATAAAACACTGTATGGCGTGTCCTAATCTGGTGGGATTTTAATTATTTAATGCTATTATACAGCGCTAAGGGGTCAGTTGCAGGAATATTGTCAAACTTATACCAAAGCAGGGCCGGACTGGCCATAGCGGGCACCGGGCGTTTCCCCGGTAGGCCGCTAGGGTGGGGGCCGGTTTTGGGCCCCTGTGGGGCCGTTTTTGTTACCGGGGGTCGGCCCCCGGTAACAAAATCGGCCGAAACCGGCCCTCGCAAACTGCTCGGCCGCACTCCCCCTCACCCCAGGGGGGGCCGGCTGAGCAGTTTGCCAGGGCTGGTTTCTGTTCCCAGTCCGGCCCTGTACCAAAGACAAAAGACCTTAGTTAGTGTTGGGTAGATGTGGGATACATGTCAAAAAGTGGGGGATATCCTGGCCGCCTTATTAAGAGTGCATTGATGGCAATACATCTCTAAATGAATGGGGCATCTGCCCATTTTGTGGCGGATGTCCCGTGCCACCATCTCAAAGTAATGCCCAAAGGCTCTGAAATACAATGTTGGGTTGCTATGCAGCATGCCATGCTCCCTGATTTTTCTCTGTTCATGAAGACAGCCAGCATTGAAGCTGCTCGTGGGTTCCATTGAAGTTGAAGAGACAAAATATAGGTACATATTGTGTCAAATTTGGCAGTGCCGTGCTCTGACATTTTCAAAACGCAGGGATTCACAATAATACGGCGCACCCCTGTGTTTTCCCTAAAGCTGGTGCTAAATTTAACTGCCTAGCGCCAACGCAGGCACCCGTGCCTGCGTTGCAGGGAATGATTGTTTATGTGTAGGAAGGTGTCCCTTCCTGCACATAAACAATCACTAATGGTGATTTGTTACTTCAATGTGTGCTGCAATAAATAAAAGTATTTCTCCTGGTTGCACCATTCTAACACCTGCTCTTGGATGGCGTTAGTTTTTGGTGCTGTGTCAGATTTACACCGCCTTGTAACTCTGGGGAAGCATCAAAAGCAATGAGTGTTGCGGTGGAACGCTCACAGCAAAAACCTTTGCACGCCCCTTTCACGCTAACTAATATGTGTAAAGTGGTCTTATTTACAAGGCGGCGTTAAGCCACAAAAAGTGGCTTAACACCTCTTTGTAAATATGGAGAAGGGCATATCGCTACCAGAAAGTTGCTAAAAGTGACCCTCTGGTGGCAGACGTTCTGGTGGCGATATCCCCTGGTACATCTGCCCCATAGAGATCATGAACCCTGATTTCCACCTGCCTCCTATCGGTGTGAAAACCCAGTGATCACTTATTTCATGAAGGTTACTGCAAAATCAGGGTAGAAGAATTCACAAATTGAATAATTCTTCAGTCTGACGTGATCCTGTGGTGGGAGTGCACAGACAGCTCTTTGACCCCACATGCTATTCAGCCCTAAAGACAATTCCCGCAGAGAGAGAAGAAAAAGTGTACCCATTCATGACAGATCACCCGTTTCAAATATTCAGATGTACTACTGGTTCCATGTACTCATTAGCACTAATTTAAAATAGGGCACAGTCACAAGAAAGCACTAAAAATGATACTATTTCAAGTATTGCCTTTTCACTTATAAGTAGCCAGTATATAGCCAGTTCCAATCTCTAACCAGCATGTTGCAAATGACACCGAAGTGAAGAAGATGGAGGAATCATCCCGGACAGGACCACCTCATCATCAATGCATGCTCTCATTCCACACCCTTTAAATACAATCTCTAACAGAGGACACGTGCTCTTCTGCACACACAAGCTTGCCCTTTGTCAAGCTCATATTTGGATAAACACATTTCACTGCAGATGCTCCACCACCGCCTTCAATCACATCAACCAATGACACTGCAATGACAAGATTTTCAATCCATCCACCATATTGGCTTCGTTAATTCATATTATCATAGCTGACTTTAGTAAGCTCACTTTAGCAATATTTACTATGTTCACTCCAGTTACATTTGCTTACGTGTCTAATTTTGGTTATTCTGCCTCATTCTCCAGGGGATGGAGATAGATGTATAAGAGCAAAAAAGTACAAGAGAGTTGTAAGTGATATTCTATGGGATTACATTATATTCACTATGGGGTTCTATGTTTTGCTCTTTGTTAGTATCAATTCCAAACAGGGTGGAGGCACAAAAGATGTATTGCAACCACCCACCCATGAGGTAAACTATGTCAAAAGGTCAAATACAGCGAGGTGCCTGTTAGCACAGCAGACTAAGAGGAACCACAGAGGTGCAGAACAAAAATCTTGATTAGCTTGTCTGTGTGACTAAGGTAACCAATGCATGACCACTTTTGATTAATAAACACAACAAAATAATGGACAGAGTGCTGAAACTTTTCAACCACTCACCCACAGTCAAGACATTTGGGTTTTAATCCCTCGTACTTTTGCTCACTATGCCACCCTAGCTTGGACCCAGCCACATGCAAATCAGTCTTCACCCTGCTCCTCATGGGAACAGTCCAACTCGAGCTGCCAGGCCAGGCCCACCCTGGACCGGAAACATGCATTCTGGGACCAGTTTTGGGGTATCCCCCCTCCTCAGCTAGGCTAGCTTGAATCCAGTGGCACAGCTTAATGACTTAGTAGCTAACATTTTGCCATATATTTACTTAGCCAACTAATGGAATGGATAATTACAAAAGTCTATATTTATTTGATTAAAAATTGAGCTCAGCGTCATCACGGGACTGATGATAATGGAGTGGCACTAACTTTGCTTGTAACTAAAAAAAGGAACATTTGAATTTACTGCTGCCTTATTGGATGTTGCCGCATATTTATATCCCAGACCGCTCTAGACTGTGGAAGGAGTTGTTCTCCATTGACACTGACCCTAACTTTCCCTTGGTTAATGCACGGGCCATGATCAGCTCTGGGTTGGAATTTGTTTTCCCTCCAAATTTAAAGATGACCAGGTTTCTATGGCTCATATGTAGATAATTTCATTTTGGTGAATTGGACTCAATGCTTGTTAAGATCACTGGATGTCTTTAATAACAAGTTCACAACGAATGTGACAAAGACCAATTATTTGACTTTCAAGAAGGTTAACATCAAACTTCCTTGATCCATTGATGGAACAAATTTAGAGTGTGTGACCCAGCAAGATAATTTGTGATAGTTTTGTATTTGAAACTGTCATGTACTCCACAATCGGTAGTAACTATAATGAGATGTAGTGTGATGGAGGAGGTATGTGTAAATGTTACACATTCTATGGGGCGGTCTCTCGGTGTTCTGTCTAGAAGGGGTTCTGAATCTATAACAGATTCGTTACTACGGTATGATGCCTTGGCTTATGGAGGGAAATCCAGCAAGCAATATGATCTCATTGGGATGGATTCCCTCAGTTCTGTTTTAGGGTCTAGTAAAAGAGCCCTGCTGACTATAAAAAAGTTGAAGTTAAGAAAAATGGCCATGGACAAGTTGGTTGGTGAGGAAGCATGTATTGTTATAGCTTCTGCGATGCTATCTAATCAGGCTACACGTTCATCAAGTCAATATTTTGGGACAAAATGTCCATTTATTTTTTGAGTCCCCTTTGTACCAAAAGAGGCTACACCTAGAGTGTTCTAGCATGAAAAGGACTTGTAAAAAGTAATGTGCATAAACAGATCATAGCAGTACATGTTAAGGCAGATTGTGACTTGATCGAAGACTCTGGGGTCTGGTCAGAGCAATTCTTTACTTATACTAGTTCTTATCGCCAAGATATTTGAGTGTCTTTACACATCTGTTTTTACAGTGGAAATTACCTACCGCTAGAGGTCAGTGGAGAGGAATCCAACATGTCTTCTTCATGGCCTTGGCAAGGAAAATCTGACACATTACTTGCAATTGCCCAGTTTTGGAAGGGCTGTATTTACTTTATTTTTAAAAATAATTTATAGGGCAAAGCTTTAGATCTTTGGATCACTCTATTGTTATTTCAATGTAAGGACTCAACGATTAAGTTTGAGCATCTGTAGACACATTTTTGGATTTATTCTACGACGTCCTTCCAAATTCAATCATACTGGTGGCGATTACTTTCTTTTTAGCTCTAGTTCAGCAATATTTTTTTCATATCTAAACTTGATTTTTCCCAATTTTTTACACATTGGTAAATCTGTTGGGGAATGGTCGAAGCACTGCTTGCAATAAATAATTGCAATGAATTTGATGATGGCATAAAGAGGTCTGACTCCAAATTAATCTCTTTCCTTCCGCATATGCTTGAATTTGGCATTTGCATATTATTAAATGCCTAGGAAGTACTGCTGGAAGTCATGGTTCCTTTTTACAGCCTAATTAATGTATCGTCTGCAGAAGGTAATGTAATATATGCACATTAAAATATGAGACTTGATTCCTTGTTTGAATTATATATTTACATATTCTCTATGAAAGTTGATGTGAATTGATAATAATGGCCATGGAAAATACTGGAGCCCACTGTAATTGGGGGACTGCAGCTAATGCTGCACATCACGTGATCTTTGGAGCCTATTGACAAACGTTTGTCACTGCAGTAGGTTTCCCTTAATCCCCTAAAATGTAAATCCTAGTTTGAAAATCAGGACTTTCAAGTGGACGTGCACTTACATGGCAGAAGTTTCTGTTTGAACAATTGTACAAAGGAGGCAGTAAAGTGGTGGTTAAGATGCAAAACGTATGGGTACATGCCCTGCGTCAGCTCTTTGTGGGATTCACTGAAGTTATGCAGGTAGTTTCCTGCACTTGCAAGAGATCACCCCTAAAACATCTTCCATGGAAAGAAAAGAAGTAAGAATCAGTGCAAATGGACTGTTCCAACTAAGCCTTCTACCGGTGGATCCCTCCTCCCAAAAAGGATAATTCGACTAAGGTAGTGTTTCTATCTGCTTTATTTACTCTCTCTGTTACACGTGTTCGCCTACTCTTGGGGGATCTTATCTCCACCCAGGTATATCCCCACTGCCCCTGCTCCTCACTGTCCTTTTGCTCCACTACACTTCCTGTGCTCTTCTTCAACCCTTGCTGGAAGTGGTGGTCAGCATCCTAGTGGCCAGTGTCGCTCCCCAGGGTCCTAGTGTCCTCAGCCTGGTCTAGAGATGCCTCTCGACACTACAGGCAGCAAGGCTACTGACTAAAAAACTACTAGAGTTCATAGTTTTAAAAGAAGGACATTTTTGTGAATTCCAAAAGAACAAATGTTGGTCAAGCAAAAGCTCAGATTTCTGCTTATTTTCAAGAATCGGCCTCTTTACTCTGACTCTTTCTCATCTTAGCTTAGACATGCATTCTAAAGCCAGGCATTAAAGAAGTATTGATGCCTGTTTCAGACAGTGGCGTTTTTAATTTCTGAACATGAATATAGCAAATCTCTGTATTCAGTCTGCCATATTATGATATTGTTACAGGTGTGGAAAATGAACTAAAGAAAAGATGTGCCCAGGATCACACATTTGGTCACGATCGGAAGCCAGGATGGGAAGCCAGAATGAGTGACAGACGGCCACTATATCATAATCCTTCATTTAATAAAAATAAATTCAAGCAGCTACAAAACTGCTAAAACATAAAACTCCCTAATCAAGACGTTCATACTCCCAACAATTGGTTAAAATGACCCAGTCCCCAACCTTTAAAGAAACCTTATATACATTGAATAGAAACCTGTGTCTCTAGTGCTAGATACATCCATTTATACTATGTTGACGCTGCACCTAAAGGTGGCTATTTCGGTAGTGGGAGGTGCTCAACCGTTCCTCTAAATTCTTGGGTGAGCACAGAATATAATGTTCGGATACAAGATTACTTTGCAAAATGTTTCCATAGTCAAATAAGTTACTACTGTCAGGAAGGAAGATCTGTCAAGGTCAAACTAGCATTTTCAGCCAGAGGCAGCTGTACAGAACAGCTCAAAAATCGCCCAAGTAAGACAGATGAGTGGAGCAACATTATCCGCTGTTCATTCATTTACTCATCGCTCTAGCTCAGCGGGGTTGTCAGAGTCCACTGCTGACCCCGGCATCTCATTGCCTGTCCAGCAGACACTATAGTTGTAGGAAGTGCCCTAATACGTTCCCACCATTCCTGACTGGAAATTAGGCGCCGAGAACTAGCAAAATGAAAGGCAGTGGAAAGTGGCAGAGAAACACCCTGTGATCACGTGCAAAGGAACAGTGGCTCTTGGACAGACCATAGGCATATCGCTTCTTCACACATCTCTGTTTGTAATGGGCCATGGCTTGGGAGTGACGTGTCTTTCTGAGTTCTTCAGACATGGAGATGCAACTCAGGTAGTTCCCTTGCTTCCGGTGGAACTTCAGTGCTACATGGTGAAGATCCGATGTCTCGTAAGCATTGGCTATCATTAGACTGATTCTTCATACTGTCGCGGCTCCTAGCACCATGGTCAAGTTAACCTATCAGTGAGCAGCAGCTCTTTATCTCTGCTTATCTAAAGAGGGTGGTCCCTGCTCTAAAGTGGTGAACTGCTTGCCTACAGAGGACCACCATGGCCAAAGTTACTAACAAGCGGTGGAGACACTCCCCAAACATGACTGGACCTTGCATTCCACAGTTAAAGGAGAGGTTCTGCAACTTTGGAGTACCTGTACCTCTCTTCTCATCTAGTAGGCAGTTAAACATTCCACAAAGAGTGTTGTAGATGAAAATGAATGATGCTGGTCTGACGTGGTGATTATTCCCATCTTTACTTCGCGTGGCTCACACCCTCCTGAATTACTCTCATATTCACATTTTTTAAACAGGAGCCACATTCACTTCTGTAAACTCCTCAAAAGGGGTTTCCTTTCCGAGTCCACATTAAATGTGGGAAATGTTGGTAGGAACTTGGATTCTAGTTAAATGAAATTTAAAAAACAAATGTTTACATTGGGTTTAAAACTCTTTGACCAGGGTTTAATTCTCCTACAACTTAAAATTGTTTACTTAATGTACTAGACATAAAATGGCCATTTCATCCATAAAACTAGATATCTGTTGCTGTTTTTGTGAGATTCAGAAACCTTTGACATATGTTTGTATATGCAAAGAAGTGGACGACTGTTTCTGGGTAGATGTTATGCATGCAACTTGTCTGAGAGTACAACAGAGTGTGCTTGGTACATTACAGACGGGGTGTAAACAAATATAGGATACTTTGGAAAAGGAAGAGAGTGTTAATAAAGACCAGTATTGTGAATAAGAGACTACAACTGTTGTTGATGATGTTGACCTGAGGAAGGCTGTAGTTCTAAATACAGAAGGGCGGTGGACAGGCAGAGTGAAAGGACCAGACGGGGCAGCTGTGTTGGAGAAGGAGCACCGATGGCCAGCAAAGGTGCTGAGAGAGGCAGTTTATAACCGGTGGTGCTAAAACTCGCCAGTTTCTTTTCAACAATAGGCTTGTTTTTGGCTGTCACAGAATGGGTTCTAACACCCAAGGGAGAATAAAGGGAGGGAGATTATAGGTGAGAATCTACAGGGAGAACGAATATTGTATTGTGAAATTTACATTTGTTGTTTTGTGTAAGAGGAACTTTGAGTAAATCAAATGTACACTTGATCAACATCACTAGCACAAGAATACAGACATTGGTAACACGTGGGTGAACTCCGAGGATGCCCTACTCCCCAGCAACACAATTCTGTGACTTGAAAATAATTTCACTGAATAGCAGTTGACTTAATAACTTTGCTAAGTATAAGAAAGTCCTTCTGCATGATCCTCCTGTAAAAATCATTGTCATGTCTAATACAAGGACATCGTGAGGTGTCTCATACTGACGCGCTCAGCGGGGACTTTAACGCTGGGCGGAGTCGCAGCAGAATCAAAGTAGGCCAGCAGAGCATCTGGTTTAATCGTAGTGTGGAGCAGACAGGCAGCACTAGGCTTGATAAGCTGTGAGCATCACAGCAGGGTCCACGCAGTTGATGGACATCTTGGATTTGCGCAATGTCTGACAGTTTGGCAGCATCCCTGCACCAGTCGGTGCCATTACATCTAAAGAGACAGATTCTGTAAAGTACCAGCATGGGCAGCGCTCCGCGATCATCAAAGGCTAACTCTATCATCAGTGGTACCAAAGGTGATATCAGTCAGTCTTCCATTCTCACCCTTCCTGACGTTCACAATATTTATAGCAATGACAATCTGGATGCTTGTGACATTGATTATTTTATTTTATTTTTAAACATGAAGAGACTGATGAAGAAGGAGACGGGTGCGTATCACGTCTGGGTGCTGCTATTATGCCCCAATACAGCCTGGACCTGGGCCGGAAGGGTGAGGGGGCTGCTGCCTTAAGACCACAGAGTGGGGATACCAACTCAAGATGTCTGCTGTTATAGAGTACATCAAGAGTGTCCCTGTGGAGTATGGCCCATGAGATTAGAGGCCCTCAGATGAGGGCAAAAAAATTAAAATGTAGGATGCATCAAGGACAATGGAAAAACTCTGGGGATGAAAAATAGTGGTTGTAATTTCTTTTGAATGGCGCTATTGAAAAAAAAGTTAATAAAGTAATTTCAAATCAATTTTGAATCTGGGAGCAGAAAGAGATGAATGTCCAATCAGGAGGAATGGTCCTCGAAAAAAGCAGCACTGGTTCTTGATCAGTTCTTTTAGAAATATTGATTGGTACTGGAGTGGGGTTTGGTGCAATTTCAGTCCTAGGAAACTTCAATGTTCTTGGCCAATATTCGCATGTTCTTTTACGTTAAGGCTGTGGAAAATTATATGAATTTAGAACCTATGGAATTTTTTTTTACTGACAATGCTGAAACTTACAAAGCCTAGTCCTGAGTTTGTCCTGGCACCATCTGTGATACTGTCAACATGAATTTACTCGGGCGTTTTCTGGGCAGACACCCATGAAGATAACGAGAGAGCTTCAATGAACTTTGTAACTGATCTACATTTTAGGGAATTACATGTTTTGCTGATTAAATCTTTTTATTTTAAGAACTTTCTATTCGAGTAACACTAAGGTGCCAGCAACTTGCATCCCCACAAAGGACACATGATTTCCAAAAACAGCTTCTCGAGTAGTATCAGCCACAGAGGCTGACAGATCCCTTTCATCTAGAAAAGCTTTGGCAATAGAAGTCCTGGAAGCCCCTTAGCCATGAGAGGGACTCTTTAGTGGCAATACTCGTAGCCTGGCAGAGAGGACATGTGGGCATACAAACTGGTACACAGAGACAGGAGGCATGGTATATAAACACTCCGAAGGCATATAATGTTAAAGTAAGTGTAGTTTTGCTGAGAGTCATGGACATCTTGAAGAATAACCACAAATCCATGTGTTATAAGTGGTAAATAAAAAGACCTGTGGCTTGAAGACTGAAATTGATCCTTCAGTAGCTCCAAGTAGAGCCTGTTTTGTATCAAAACGCCTTCCAGGGAAATACAATATGTGCTTTACACAGAGGTATGTATGCGTTATGTATGCATGGACCACATACACTTAAATGGGTCCTATGAATCATACCCAACAATCCACATACATTGAATATGCTTAGGACAATAACTTCATAGTGTGGTTTTGCAATGCATCGTGAGCACTGATATCTATTAAAGTGCTTAGGAAAGCATACACTGTGAAGAAAAGCATGCACGAATATTATATATAGTGACCGGAAATAACAATCACTGTCTAATTGTGCAGATTTTGAGAGAATTTGGAAAGTTTCAAACGTACACTTCACAATCAGTGACATCAGAAATGATGCATTTCAGCACAGTGTAAAATCTGCATTGGGAAGAAGCGTTATTGGGTCTGCAGAGCTCTCGACTGCACTAATATGGCATCCAGAGAGAGCTTAGTGGCTGACAAGCAAAGGAGCTGTCATGTCAGCGGTGCTGGACGTACGTGCTCTGCTCTCGCTCGCATGCATGCACACACTCCTACACATGTGTATTTATATCCCTCCGCCCCCCTCGATACCTGGTGTGAAAGCACCTCCCCCTCTCCTACAACATGGGTTCTCGCACCAGGATCTAAAGGATAATTGTTACACCTTCCATAGTGCAGCCAATGGACTGACAGCAATTTCGTGCACTTTCAAATACCATCTGAGTTGACGCAAGCAGTAGACTGAGAACGTCTCGAGACATAAACCATCAATGTCTGCAGATGTGGATAAAAATACCTGCAGATACACACGTCATTTGAAAATAAGAAGTTATCCATCTGTGGCTTGAAGGACATTTCTAACATTATTACCTTTTTTTGTTATCTTCTTTGTGATGTACATTTTTCCCCTTGACATACAAACAACCACTGGCCATGGGATTCAACCTTGCGTAGCAGGGACTGGCCAATGTGCTAGGCATTGTTGAGACCCTGGACCTAGTGTTCATGTGAATAGAACCCACTGCACATGTGGTTTGTAGTCCGAGGCAACATTTTAATTATGGCGGAGTCATCATAAACATTTCTGTAATTGTGTGTTACTCTTGTGATACAAAATTACAGAACATTATGCAGTCATTCCCACTCATGTAATTCAGAGCAATTTGGGGACAACATGTCTACAGTAGGAGCACAGGAGCAGAGGGTGAGTGTCTGTTGGTGTTAGTGTTCTGTTTCAGTTAGCACTATTTTCTTAGCACAAAATGCATCTTTGAGTCAATTTTGATAAATGTTGGGTTACGCTTCTTGCGTTATTCCACGGAATCTCACTAGACTTTGTGAAATTTCACATAATTACGCTACAGAAAATTACATGAGTTACGCCCACCACTAGTGGTTTAGTTGTGCACAGCCGTGGCAGAATGTATGGCCAGGCCTTTGGCCAGACAGGGCACCGAGGACATGTGAACATAACCTTCTATGCACGACCTCTAATGGTGTGCCACATAATTTGAGCACAGGGCATGACCTTCAGACAGACACTGCATACCACTCCTGAGTGGTCATGATTCACTGCACTGGGACTCCAATTATGTACAGCAGGGTGTGAGCACAGGGACTAGTCAGCCGGATCCACCCCAGTATGGACAGAGCCCACTTTTCATAACCTTCAGCCATAAACAGAGGGAACTTGGAACACAACCCAGGAGCCCAAACAGGTCACTGTGCACAGCCTTTGGCCATATGCACTAGATGTGCAGAGTTTTTCTTCTTCACTTTACAGAAATTCAGATCCGGATATCAAAAATTGTGCCATGGCAGGGGGGCGTAGCCAGCTGTCGAGGAAGGTGTCCACTTCCTAGAGTGGCTTCGGCACCTCGTCTATCTAATCCCCCATCAATCCGGCCAATCATCTGTCTTTCATGACAAGCGGTCTGTCCTCCTTGTCACGCTCGCCGCGCTGATGCCAGCGTTCGGTTTCTTTGCCAGTGAGCCTGTTCCGTGGCCCAAACCTTGATGCAGCCTACTCCGGGCAGTGAACCCCGGCCTGAATTTGCTGATGCCTGGGACCTTGCATGGCGCAGAGGGGGCCTACTTCGGAGCTTTACGCCCTCTGGCCCCGCTGCCATCGGAGTCAAGGACGAGGCTCCTTTGCTGAGGGGGACGGGAGTCGCCCCCACGACGATGACGATACGAGAGCTGGACGACGAGGCAGCTGAGCGACCGAAGAGGCTCATACCGGTGCTGAGTGCAGCCCAGAGGAATTGACAGAGGCCCCGCCGGACGACCTAAACATTTCCAGGCAGTTGACCTGAGCAGCAGAGGAGGTGCTGCTCAGTGGTTCCTTTAAGGTGGCATTGATGTTCCCGAGAGGGGCTCAGACCCGCGGCGTTCGGACGCCAGGGTGAGGAGGAGTGCCTGCCTGGGCCTTGCCCTCCACAGCGGCGGACGCTCCGGGAGTTCAGACCTAGGGGTTAACCGGGATGTGATAAGAACCTCCTTACCATGGCCCTTGACCCCAGAGGGCCGCATCAGAACTACTGGACTTTCTTTCCCACTCCCGCTTGAAGGTTAATTTTGCGGTGCGCCGCGGGGGCGGCCTCCTAATCGCACACTGCCTGACAAAGGCCTGGGGGAAGACCACAATCTGAGACCCACGCTGCGGCTGCCTTGCCCTCCTTGGGGCAGCCACCCCCCGGATCCTGCACGCTCCTGTGCTGACCCTCTGTATAGGGCTACTCCTGGGAGGCGAAGACTCTCTCCTTCACCAGGTGCCGGAGTCTGTGGGGGTGCCACCTAAAGGGGGTGGAAAAGCAGACTGTAGGAAACAGACAGGCCGCCGGGTGCTTTTTAATCACCCCCAGGCAGGCAGTGGTGAGTACTGCTGCAGCCCCCCCACTCTTATTTCCCCTTGCACCTGGGCCGGTGGTGACCACATGCAGCACTCAACAAGCTCCATACAATGATGTGGGCAAGGGACTTTGTGGAACGCAGCAAACCAAACTGGACAGATTCACTCTCCCCAAGGGGCGCCTGTTATTTGAGATCCGTCAGATGCGCCAGCACCATCAACTTCGGTGTCCCTGGAGCCTGTGTCGCCCATGCTGCACAACATCGTAGCAGCAATTCAGGGGTTGAAAAACTCCCTGGTAGCAAGAATTGACTCAGTGACCACTCAAGCCTCACTGGTGAATATGGAATATGGGAGCACGCATGAAGGAGGTGGAGGATACTACTGCTGCTTTTAAGAAGTGTAAAAAAGCGTTCAGGGACAGGGAGATTAAGTACTCAATGATCTTCCCAGCAACACTCCGTGTTGCGGCCGAGGGTAAGACCTGGCACTTTTCAACACCCGAAGAAACATGGGAGTGGCTGAAGGGCTGCAGAACAGTGGGGAGGCCACGCCCGCGAGTACGACTTGGTAGCCAGGGTGGAGGAGCTGAGGTATCGAAGCAGCAAAACGGAGCCGGCCAGCACCAGCGAGATAATGATCCCACTAACGACTCAGCGTAGTAACCACTTAACTGTGTGTAGTTGTACAATGCTCACCTGCGAGTGAAAGATGGGCCTGAAACCTGCAGACTTTTTTTGTAAATGAGACCCAGGCCTGTCTAGCCAGAAAATGTATGGTGACTGGCTGTCTGTAACTGAAGCAGCACCCAATGACTGGCAACAAATGACTCAACCAAATACGTTCTTCTTTGGCACTGTTTACTGTTGGTAACATTTCTCATTGTGTTTGACAGAGGTGGGATGGATGGCGAGCACCTCTCGTCTGACCTCTATCTTCACCAGGTTACACATGTTGGGTTGGGGTGACAGGTGCTCTTCAGAGTTGTGGGGGTGGGCGCTTTCAAGCCTGCCATGCAGGGAGGCAGGGGGGGTATGGTTAAGGGGTGGGTTTGTTTTATTTTTTATTTTCTATCTTTTCATCTTGTTCTATCCTTATTAGCACACTGACACTAATGAAGCTGCGACTCTCCCTGCAACAGGCCCGTCTCCTCCTGACTCAGGTCCTTAATTCCCACCACTGATGGCCACTGCACTTGCCCTTCCCCATTTCAAGGTGCTCTCCTGGAACGTAAACGGGAAGGGGTACAAAATTAAAAGGGGAGTGGTACTCCAATCCCTCAAAAGAAATGCCACACATGTGGTGTTCCTTCAGGAGACGCATCTCCATGCAAACTCTATTCATGCCCTCGACAGATGGAGGTACAAGATTGTGGCACATGCGGGATGCACGTCCGGCTCGACAGAAGTGGGCATCCTACTAAATAAAATCCCTACCACTCATTATACAGAGTACCTGGCCAGACACGTATGGTAATATATGTTGTGCTGTCAGGTTGCTGGGAGGGAGAAGTGATCAATAATATTCTCTCAGTCCATGTACCCCCGAGATTGCACGAGGAATTGTTCCTGGACCTGGTGTTCTGCTGCTCTGCCTACCCGAAGGCGTACTGATTATTGGTGGAAATTTTAATCTGGCCCTATATGACTGTAGGGACCGTTGGCCCCCCAGGACGATGAGACCCTCCCATAGACCGCTTGCCGACTTCCTGTCGGCTTTGAGACTGGTTAACACCTGGCGAATCCGTAACCCTGCAACACATCATTTCATATTTCACTCAGGGGCGCATGGCAGCCTTTCGCGCATTGACTACATTTTCACATCGGAGCTCCCATGCTTCACGGAGGTACGACACCTAACAAGGGGTATTTCTTACCATTCACCGATATGGGCGGTGTACGGACAGCCTTCTCGCCAAGGCCATAAAAGGATTGTACTTAGCCCTTGGTACTTCAAGGTGCCCCACATCTGCAAGGGCTTCTGCGAGGCCATGGGACGATACTTTGGTGAGAACAAGGGCTCTGTGATCTCAGCACGGACCTTATGGGAAGTGTACAAGACAGTCAAAAAGGGCCAGGGCCTTTCACTAATGGTGGGACACAAAAAAAGAATGGAGGTGCTAGAGAGTGAGATTCAAGACCTAGAGACCAAGCTACTAGACTCAAACCTTACAAACCATGACGATGTTCAGCACGCTTACAGTTTTAAACAAAAGGAATTTAGGGACATCGTGGAGGAGGCTGCTATTGCGCGACCCAACAGCAATTCAATGAAGTGGGAGATAGGGCAGGGAAACTCCTAGCGTGGCTAGACAAGAAAGAAAAGGTAAATAGATGAGTCCCTATCATACGAAAGGATGGGGGAGAACAGGTTGACACCCAACAGGGAGTGGCAGATGCCTTTGTGGCCTTTTACGCATGCCTCTACTCTCCGGCACTCATGGCCTCCGCCGAAGAGTCTCATGAGCTATAGTCAGATATTCAGCTACCTGGGCTGGCACCAGCAGACAGGGTGCTCTTGGAGCAGGAATTTACAGAGGACAAAATTATCCAGGTGATCTGGGATTTAACCCCGGGTAAGGCTTTAGGCCAATTGAACTCTACAAACTAACGGTCCCCACGGTAGCGCCTCATTTGCTTCAAATTTTTAAGGAAAGCCGGGACTCTGACCTTTTGCCCCGAGACCAGAGATTAGCCAACATCGTTGTAATACATAAAGAGCGAAAAGCTCCTGAAGACTGTGCCTCATACAGGCCTATCTCGTTATTAAACGCTGAAGTAAAAATAATGGTGAAACTGCTGCCCACCAGGCTGCTCCAGGTGATAGCATCATTAATCCACCCGGATCAATCCGGCTTCATGCCTGAGCGCTACATCTCACTTAACCTACAATGCCTAGTTGGGGTTTTGGGACTTGCTGTGAGACTCCGTGAAGATGCCCTTGTACTGTCGCTTGACGCGCGTATGGCCTTCGACACAATGAAGTGTCCATACATGTTCGAGGCCTTGGCCAAGCTGGGCTTTAGCCTGCGCTTCTTGGCATGGGTATGACTTTTATACACTGCTCCGCTGGCCAAGGTGACGGTCAACGGTGGTACATCATCTGCGGCACAGCACACAACAGAGATTCCCTCTCTCCTCACTCATATTTGCCCTAGTTCTGGAGCCGCTAACAGCCTGAATCAGGCAGGACCCCATGATCCGAGGATGGAGGACTAGGAGGACTGTATCTCCCTTTACGCAGATGATATCCTGCTGTATATAGATGACCCAGTGCCCACCCTTGACAGAATAATGTACATTCTTACTCTATTCCGCTGCTACTCGAGGTATACCTTCAATTGGGATAAATCCCCCATTTACCTCCTTTACGGAGAAGCCCTGAGACTGGACCGCCAAAGTCCCGGCAGTGGGGTTCCGTTATTTAGGGATCCACATTACAAGGGATCCAGAGGTTTTCTTCACAAGGACCTTGAGCCACCTCCGGCACTCCTCCGAGGAGATATACATCATTCAAGGGCCCTGCCTGTGTCCCTTTTAGGGAAGACCACCCTGTTTAAAATGATGGCACTGCCCCGATTTTTAAATGCACTCCACATCCCACCTTACCTGGTATCTCCCACTTTCAGGCCGTTGATAAGGAAATCCGCATGCTACTCTGGGATGGGGGACCTGCATGCAATGCCCTCAAAAAACTGACAAAGGGATGGTGCGATGGCGGCATCACCCTCCCCGACATACAAAAGTACTACTGGGCAGCGCAGCTCATTACAATTAATCAGTGGCCATGCATCCAGGGGCATACCTCAGGGCTATATACCGTACTATATGCCCCAAATCCTTTCTAATCCCCAGAGCAGTCACGCTCACTCTTTGGCACACAGCACTCCATGCCTTAGGTTGGTGAGGCAAACTTACATCGGCTACTCCCCTCTGGGATAATGCACAGTTAGGGATGCTGGGAAAGCAGCAGGGGTTTGACAAATGGGAACTCATTGGTCTCTCCAAAGTTTACGACCTGTGGAGATGGGGGGAGTGGGGTGGAGTCATCCCATTTGCGGAGCTACTACGAGAATATCAAATGGCACCCACAGAGACTTATCGGCAACTGCAAATCCGTCACACACTCCAGGCAGTGTTACCAAAGGGGGAGGAGCTCCACAAGTCCACCCCGTTGGAGGCTCGGATCCTCGATAAACATATGCCTAAGAAAGAGATTTCCCTCACGTATCGTAAATTCCTCAACAATTCGCCCAATGCCCTTATTAGGCTATGACAGAAGTGGGACAGAGATCTAGAGTGCCTAGAAGACGATGATTGGTTGGAGGCATTGGCGCCCCCACGAGCAATGGCTATTAGAGCCAGGTTCTGCCCTGTACAGTTAAAAATCCTACATCACAGCTATTTTGCATGTAGTACCATGGCAAAGATGGGTAAGGCATCAACCCCACTGTGTCACCGTGATAGCAACCAAGAGGGGATGTTTTTCCACATGATCTGGGGTTGCCCTGCCATTCTGCACTATTGGAACTCTGTGGTTGCATGCTTGAACGAGGTGTCCAGTGGCAGTACAGAGGCCCCTGCAAAGTGGTGCCTACTGAACATCTGGGAGGCCACAGATCTCCCCTGCATCGGCCAGATTTACATGACAGTGGGGCTGATAGGGCGAAGCGCATTATTACACATGAGTGGAGGGCTGCCCAGGTGCCCAGCCTAAGTGCCTGAATTGGTGCATGTTGGCAAAGAGGGTTGTTTATGAAGCAAGGGGCTGCCCAAAAAAATGGGCCAAAATATGGGGGGAAGGGAACGGCTTCTGAGGTAGAATTTGTACTCTGACCGCTACCACTGACTCTTGTTGTTCTTCGACTGGTGCAACCTATTAGCGATAGGGCCTGATAACTTGCTGCAGGGGTGGAGGGATGGGGAGAGTTTCAGGACTTAATGTTCTTCTGCGGATTCATGATTGTGCTGTGATGCTACAATGGTTGTGATTTAATATTCATGTGTTATTGCTTTTTCCTGCAATTAAAAGATTTCACAAAATAACCAAAATGGTGCTATGGATGTATGTTTGCGGAAGACTTTAGCATTCTACAAATCTGATTTGGATTTGCGGAGCTCAAATTTACAAAATGCCAGTGAAACAGTGCAAATCTAGCTTTTGGGGGCAATAGTCCAGTGCTTAATTTGTAAAATATTAAGTGCCAGGGCTCTGACCTGGAGGCCACTGCAGCTTGCACCACCCATCGCCCTTGTCATCGCTGCCAAAACTACTACTAACCATCTCTCTTGCATGTAAATGCGACAGTTCAGATTATTCCAGGTCCCCAAAGCTAAAGGAATGGCTGGGGAGGCAGGTATGAGCAATTTTAATGTGTATTGCATTCCTAAACAACCGTTGTTCAGCTCATCTCTAAATTAGATGAGCAGCGCCACCATGTGGTAGACTATTCCAAGCATGGTGTTGACAATTAGGTGCCGGTGCCGAGCACCGGAAACCAATTAAGTGCCGGTGCTGAGCACCGGAAAGCACCGGCTCAAAATAAGCACTTTTACCCCCTCAGAGACACCAGCCCCATCCTACCTGGAGAAAGGAGATGATCGCATTGCCCCCATATAACCCTCACATTTTTTTTTACTGTGATGTGGAATCTGTGGGCATTCTATCACATCATGTAACGGAGTGGAGCAAAACCTTTTAGCCAATCAGATTGCAAGGATCTCAGATACATTTACACCACAAACAGTATTTACACTATGTAAAGTCCTAGTTTCATTGATATCATTCTGTTCTGTAGTTTTTGTTACAGTGAAGAGCTACAATTCCTCTTCGGTTTAAAATCGAAAATGCTTCTTTTTGCCTCCTCTCACTGAAATGTAACTGTTTCCACCCTGAGAGACTCATCATCAAACCCAGGAAAAAAAAATATCTGAATGTGCTAATGTTGTGTCAGTATTCACGCAGATTAGTCACACATGCCTCTTTCACTTCTAGAGAAAGGATGTGCTTCCAGCATGGCAAAATATGTTTTCACCAAAACCCCACTTTCGGAACAATTTAAAACCTTTTATTTTCTTCTTTTTGCAGCCCTCAAAACAGTATAGTTCAGTAATTATTAACGTGCTTTAAAAGCATTTTTCTGTTTGCAGAAAGTGTCTTTATCATGCAAACTTCGTAAAAATACAAATACAGATATGCAATATGTTCCAATGAAGCTATCTTGGGCCTCTGTAGAATTTATGAGCCCCATTGCATTGGCTGTGCAGCTTATTGTTACCGGAAGTCCTTATCTATATACAGATATGATTAAAAACCTCCAATACACTTAAATGCCCCTGCTATGAGATAAGCAATTAGGACCTGCCTATTTTCTGTTCATGGCCCCACATGTGGTTTCACAACATTGAGGGGCCGATTCTGATGCGGGTTGGAAAAGCTTCCCGACCGAATCGGTTGGGAAATGGTGTCCGACCCACTCGGATCGGGAAAGTCCGACCAGCGGAGTAGGATGCATCCGGATGCTTCCAGATACGATTTGGTTGAACTCCCATTGACTTCAATGGGAACATTTGTTCCTAACCGCATCAGAATTGGGCCCTCGGTCGGGAAGACACGTTCCCGATCCGATTTGGAAGGAGCAAATGCCGTTAGGAGGCCTTCCTAACCACATCAGAATCAGGCCCTCGGTCGGGAAGCTTTTCCAACCCGCATCAGAATCGGGCCCTACATGTGATGTCACCAAATATGTAATTGATGATGTGATGTGTGATATAATGTGACGTCATGAGTATCATATTGTGGTGATATGATTGTGCAGCTGTCGTATATTAGAATATCATATACAGAAATGTCATCTGACATGAACATCATGTACTAAATGCCTTTTTATAAAAATATCCTCATTGAGTGTCCTATTATTAAGCACAAAGGTGAAATATTAGTAGATAATATTCAGGAATCAGTATTATTGAAAAAATATTCTGGTGCCATATCTGTATAGTTGCGCATCAAAATGTTCATCTTCATATTTCCATCTTTATTTTACAACATGTTCTGCAGGTTACCATTCAAGAGTGTCGTCTCATAGTTTCCTTTAGGTCTCAAACCAAATACTGTTTCATATTTCTGCAGAAACAACAGCACTGGACAGTATAGCCACATTTCTGAACATGGCACAGACCTCGTTTAAGGAACTGATTTGATATAGGAGAATTTGACATAATTGCTTACTACATGCAACCTTGACAGGGATATAGCTATATGCTGTGGTACTGACGTCGAGGCCTGTATGCCCCACTAAATCTTGATCATTACTACATTTTTCTAGCCAACCAACAGACAAGGAGCCATTGTCCTTTCTTGCACCAAGGCCCTGGCGCTCTTGCTACACATCACAGCATGGGGTGTTTTATCTCTTGCCTCATCTTTCATTTCTCTTCAATGAAGAGCCAATTTTCCTTTCACTTTCTCAAGATCTATTGAGACAGAGACCTTAATAGTCAAGAAATATGACAAATGGGACACCAGTTTATTAAACTAAGACTTAAAGAATTGAAGAATTGTATTTGGCATAATCAACTTCCCTTTCCTCAATGAATTGGCCAATGAAGTTAAAACAAATCGAATACCATTACCTACTAGGTGTTACCTAGTCCCGTGGTTTAAATTACGCCGCCCTGCCTAAATATCGCCTTCTCCAGATTAAAGAAATCCCGCTTTCATCTTTACTTTAGAAAATCCCAATTCACAACTCATTGGAATCAAAACACATTAATATGATTTTGACACCAAACATAGCCACAAATTAAATCTTAATGTAATACAAATAAACTCTAAACATAAAGTGTCAGAAGAGGGACTCCAAATTTCTACTTGCAGTACTGGGCATTCATAAAAGTGCATTCACACCTTACAGCATAAACATTGGCAAAGTAAGTAGGTCTGGACTTGCCAAGCTAGTGCGATGTTTATTTTGTTCTTTTTTATTGCAAGCATATGCCACAAAAATAAGAATAAAAACAGAAAACATACTACGACCTAAACGTGGCAAACATATGCTTGCAACAAAAATGTTAAATAGAAACAAATAACTATCACATATAAGTTTGAAAACAGTACAAGTGCTACCTAGCAGCCGGGTGCATACAAGTAAAAAGGTTAAAAGGAATATAGATCCCCGCTCTCGTTTTGATGCAGATGAGAGGAAAACATCATTCTAATTGGTATGTAGAAGCAGTAGTGTTGATTTTGAGTTACTGTAACCTGAAGACAAAATTGTAACACACGAATATTACAAAGAAATAAAATAAAAAAGGTTAAAGAAGCACTGAAAAATTAAAATATTGCTTACAACCCTTGGCACTGAAGTGCACTTCTTTTTTAGCGGATGTGCACAAGTAATCTGACATATGCTGTCACTTACAATGGAAAAGTGCAGTGGCTGTGGGCTGACCCAGTGCCCCTTGCTGTGAAGTGCAGTGGGCGGGCGTAGACCAATGGATGAAGAGGGCTGACCCCTGTATGTTTTAATTGTAGATTATTTTTTATTACCGCAGGCTGACGAAACAGCTGAAGCTTTCTGTAGGACAGACCTAAAAGTGTTGAAATAATTGTTCCTAGTAAAGTAACAGGCAGAACAGATTGAGGCATGCAGAAATCTGTGCTAATGGACTCAGCCTCCCGCAACAAAGATGTCTTCTATATGTTTCTTGTGTTTTCTCTCTCGGTGCTCTTTATATGTAGGTGAATTGACTTAGTAATAAACATGCAATTCACAGTCAATACAAAATCATCTTCCCTTCACGCACCCTTGAAGCAGAATCGCCTATACAAACAGCTGCAACGAGCAGGACCAACCAAAATAAATCAGCCTTCATCCTTCAGAGTCGAAAACATTCTGCTGCAGCAAAAACTTCTGCCAAACACGAAGAAATCGCGTCGTATCTTGCAGATGCAACAAAAATAGTATGCAAGGCTCCATATGCATAGCGAACGCATCTACTTTACCTGCAGTGCTGTAGTCCGGGTGTCTGCAGCGTCACCTGTGCAGGTATTCTGGGCGATGCTTCTGCGGGATCCCCTGTCCTTGCTTGGTGAGTATCTGGAAGTCTGCTGTCGCTCTCTACTGCACCTGCCTCCCTTGTGGCTGCTTACTGAACATTATGCATCTATCTCTGATCGCCTCCTGTCCTCTGAGTGTCAGATCATGGGAGCCCGGCTCTCCAAATCTTCATACGGAAAGCCAACACTTGCCACTTCTGCTGCAACGCAAAGCTTTGCCAACACTGCCTTGCATACTTTGTACAGTATAAAAAAAAAAAAATCTCTTAGCAACCAGCAGCAAGTCTTGTACTGCTCCTGTTCAACTTGGTATGAATCACGACTCCATGTATGGTCTTATTAAGACAGACAATACTCCCAAAATAGTCTTTACACATCCACGCAAGAACTAAAGTTTGCATGGCGAATGTACAGAAAGGAGGGGGGCACAGAGAGTGGATTAGGAGGCTGCTAATCACTATGCATAGAATGAAGCATGGGCATGCGGGAGGAGAACACACGCAGGGGCTCTTTCTGCTCCTCTGAAGATGTGATAAGAAGTGTTTTCACTGTTACAGTTATCTCTTTGACTACAACCACTGAGATGTGGAAATGCCACACACACGTTCCCATTGCTCAGACCGAAGGAAAACAATGTTTGTAGACATCTTGAGCATCATAAAAAACCCCTCAAACAACACTTCTTGTCACCACCATCTGCAAAACCTGCAGGAGCCTGGCAGTGAGAACGCCCCCGCAGCCAGGCACATCTTGCAATATCGCAGGCGCGGATGAGGGAATCCGCAATGCAGGCGCTGCAGCCACAGTGACAGGCATATCAGGATCAATTCGCCTGCCACAAGAACTTCAAACCTCCATCCACCCACTCTCCCTGCTCACCTCCCCACCTGCCTCCATTGTCACTGCTCCCTAATCCACTGTCAGCAGGACTCCTGATGTGGCACTGTACAGCGGACGCGGTGGCGGTGTGGGCGGGCCAGCGTGGAAATATAGATATTGGACAAATAAACACAGCCAATGACAGTGAGGGTCTCAAATGGTACTCCATAGGGCTTGTTATTTGATGTAGTATAAATTAATGAGCTACTTAAGCTCTGAAGTCAATTTAATAGATTTTCTTTTCAGTTTAGAGCACATTTTATTAAGGTGGCCGATAACATCTTGTCAGTTTAGACAGTCTCCCATTTCATCCACTTTTTCAAATGAAATTCAGAAATTGCCGGCATTTACTTCAATATAAAATTCAAAAGAGAATGACAGTAGTGGTACATCACTAATGCTACAAGGGATGCTTCAGGTTCACATGCTAGCAGTACCACTACGGGATCACTCACATCACTACCATACATACTGGAAATACTCTTACCAAAATAGGACTAAATTAGTGCTAATGGTACTACCACACTCTTATCAATACAAGTACTTGTACTATTACTAACTCTAGAACTTCTGGTATATTACTTCTTCAGATACTGCATGTGCGTCAAGTACTAGAGCGACTACTAGAGCTAAAAACTATCTTGAATGTTATTACTACCATAGGCATCATTACTACTATGTAGAGTCCTACCACAGGAGCTTCTACCAGCACTGTCTCTATAACTAGGTATACTATAACATTTTAGACACTTCTAGTATGTCAATTACTAGAGGTACTGATAGAACTATGACTATTTCTATGGTTATTGCAAAAAGCACCATGATTACTATGTAGAGTACTACAAGAACTTCTATTGGTACTATTACTTCTTTAGACACTTCTAGTGAGCCAAGTACTAGACCTACTAATAGACTTACAACTATTTCTAATGGTATCACTATAAAATACACCATTACCACTACGCAGAGTACTACCACAAAAACTGCTACTTGCATTATTTATGCAACTACTACTCCTATTACTACTTTAGACACTTCTAGTGAGCCAAGTACTAGACCTACTAATAGACTTACAACTATTTCTAATGGTATCACTATAAAATACACCATTACCACTACGCAGAGTACTACCACAAAAACTACTACTTGCATTATTTATGCAACTACTACTCCTATTACTACTTTAGACACTTCTAGTGAGTCAAGTACTAGACCTACTAAGAAACTTCTATTTCTAATGTTATTACTACAAAAGCATCATCACTATTATGTAGAGGACCTCCACAATAACGTCTTTTAGTACTGTCTATGTAACTAGTAATACTATTATTTATTTAAACACTTCTAGTGTGTCAATTACTAGAGCTATCACTAGAGGTATGACTATTTCTAATGCTATTCCCAAAAGCAACATTACTACTATGTAGAGTAATACCACAAGAGTAAAGTTCAAGCTATTACTAGTACATTTAATATGTGTGTAGTGGTAGTGCTACTTCTAACGTTACAACGCATATTGATAATCCAAATATTACTACTATGGGAGATGATAATTCTACTGGAATCATTACCTATAGCTCTGCTATATATACTTGTGCTTTCCAGTAATAATACTTGTCAACCTAAAGCTACCTTTCAACAGCAAAGGCACCCATCAGCCGTGGCCTCTGTTTTTTTCTCACTTTGAAAACATGCATTGGCAAAGCCAATAGGTCTGGCCTTGATAGGCTGGTACGATTGTCATATTTTTTATTGCAAGTATATGCCACAACAGTAAAAGGAAAACAATGCAGCCAACTAAACGTGGCTGTCATACGTTTACAATAAAAAAATTAAAATGAAAACATATTGACTAACATGACCCTGTCATTAGCTATTTCCCTTTCAATAAAAAGCCTTTTTACTGTGTCATGCATTTTATTATTTTCATTTGACAAGGTGACTAGATTATATAAGTTCCAAACCAAGCACTCAAATCACACACAGCTGCATTGTTAAAATAGAAAGTGTAGTCTATGAATTGTAACTCTACGAGTTGACCCAACTGCATCCAAAAATGCTCAGGGACTCTAAAATTAGCTACACCTCCAAATTTTATTCCAGTTAAAGTCAAACTGAAAAGGCATTTGGGGTTTGGGCTATATTCGAAAAGACTTAAAACCCAGCAGGCTATGTGGAAGCAATCATTCATAATTCGAGCCATTGGTCTACATGTCTTTTACATGTGCCTGCTCACTTTATTGGTTGACACAGCATTAGTGACTCAGCTGGTTGGTTCTGAAACTTCCAACTATGCATGGTTATCATGAAAGAAAGCAGTAGCCGCGTCTCCTTACAATGAACACTGATAACAACTCAATGGTATATGTAATTGATAGAGTGTGCAAGGGTCCAGACGTCACTAGAGGACTACGCTCCTGCATAAAGATTCAAGAGAGCTTTAACAATCTAACAATTAATTCTATATTTTTCAGCAAGGAAGACTGTTTATTATGCAGCCAGTTATTTAACGGTGATTGCAAACAGAAAACCCAGGCATTTGCATAAAAAAGGCACATATTTGCACAAAAGAGGCCCTTCAGAACACATTTTACAGCAAGAAGTCATTGCAATTAAGTATTCCTTTAGTTCACACTTCCCATCTTCTCGAACACCACCAGAATCTAGTACAAATTGTTCCTAATTTGGAAAGTAAGGCGTTGCTACATTGTTGACTCTCAAATTAACTTAGTATCAAAAGGATGCTCGAAAGATAATGGCCGTGGACTACAGCACACTGCTGAATCACCACGCACTCCCTGAAGGGACTAAAGACAATACAGAATGAAGCAGCCAGACTCATCTTCGACCTCCCCAAATGGACCCACACCACCCCCACCCCATTCAGAAGAGATGACAAATGAAGACGCTGATCCACACCTACAAAGACCGTCACAATCAGGGACAGGCATACATCAACCCCCTCCTGAACTTCTAGCAGCCCTCCAGACTCCTGCGCTCCACCTCCCTCTCACTCGCGCACACCCCCGCATCAGTCGGAGCGACAGCGGAGGACGCTCCTTCTCCTACCTCACAGCAAAATCCTGGAACGACCTCTCCCTTTACCTACGGATCTCATACTCCCTTCTGGATTTCAAGAAAGGACCCAAGACCTGGCTGTTCGACTGAGCTGTGCAGCTTCTCTCAGTGCCTGGATACCCTCGCGGGTAAATAGTGGCGCTCTATAAATCCACTTGTAGTGTAATTGTCCTCTCAAACATTTCTTTTACCAATTTCTAGCTCCTAATTGAGAGCAATGACCGCAACCAAACTAGGCATGTCAGTTACAATATGCTGTGTGCCACAAAAACTCACCTCATCGCTACTCCGAAGAGAACACATATGGATATAAATTAGAGGTAGTAGCTGCTGACAAATTATTTCTGTCTTGCCTTATTGCACCCCTGGCAGAGGCATTACAAACACTGGTCTCAGGGGTTATGAAGGAAGCAACAGAACCGTATGTAAACAGGGCTCAAAGAGCCACACCTACTTTCTGTGCTTTACTTACACAGCCCTCCCTTATACCTCAGCACCAAATATGTGCTTTTTGAGGGATTGAAGGTGGATGATGAGAGATGAGGAGCGATGGCTTCAGGAATCATATGGTATGTGATGTAATTTCCTGTACTTCTAGTGTTTTATTGAATTGATATTCTTGAGAACACCAAGCAGTAGAAGAACCCTGTTTTCCTGCTGTCTACCCAAACTGCCTGCTTTTTTGCACCTAGACTAAGATCTCTATTATTGGCTTCAGTTGTAAAATAAGTAGTGGCGTCTCGAGAAGTGAATTTTAAGGGACACACATTAGGCCACGGAAAAAACTAGTGAGCCCACCTACAGAAGTTTTGACCAATCAAGCAGGAGCCAAGGAAAAGGGGGGGACCAAACATCAATTTCACGTTTTAATTTCCAAGGGAATCTATGCTCTCAGATACAGAAAAGGCTGAATAGAATAACACCAGATTTGGCACCAGAGTTAGAAATGTACTCATTTAGTGTGTATTTCATCATTTGGTGTAATTCCATTCAGTAATTTTTGAGAAATTTGCTTGTATAGAGGTTCAGGGGTGGTCATGAAGTGCTTAATCTCCTGGAAACATTTGTGGTATCTGGACAGTTATGTTCTGTGGGACTCCTGCAGCACCAGAAAATTAAAAAATACTATAATCCAATTAACTGAAGAAGCCTCTTCTACAGTTGGCCAATGTAGTGCTGAGGTACCTGTGATGGTACTGCTGGACAGAGCAATTTGACTGCCCAGCTGCAACACCTCAAAAAGATTTGTGATAGCCAATTCAGGACTTGGGGACTTGGTCCCCAAGTCCTGAAAATGTCCTGACACCCTTAGCCACAGTGATTAAAATGAATCACTTGTGTGCCTTTGCCATGTACAGTGTTGTCTTCAATGATGTTGGTTCAATTGTCATCAGTAACGTTATTAATGATGTCACAAAAAGTGTCACCAGTGTTGTAATATGTAAGGTTGCAAGCAGAGCAGTATAATGGAGTGGCGTGGAGTGGAACAGCGTATAGCAGAGTGGCATAGAGTGGAGTGACGTAGAGTAGAGTGGCATTCAATAGAGTACCATAGAGAGGAGTAGCATAGATTGGAGTGGCGTAAAGTGGAGTGGCGTACAGTTGGATAGAGTATAGAGGAGTGGCACACAGTGGAGTATTGTGTTGTTGAGTGGAGTGGCGTAGAGTTGAGTAGCATTTCATAGAGTGGAGTGCTATACAGTGGAGTGGTGTCGACTGGAGTTGCGTACAGTGGAATAACGTACACTGACAGTGGAATAACGTACACTAGAGTGGCATAGAGTGGAGTGGCATACAGTGGAATAGCATAGAGTGGAGTGGCATGGAGTGGAGTGTGGTACAGTGGAGTGGAGTAAACTAGAGTGCTGTAGAGTTGAGTAGCGTGTTGTTCACTAGAGTAGAGTGGCGTAGAGTGGAATACTGTTGAGTGGAGTAGCGCAGAGTGGAGTGACATACAGAGAAATAGTGTAGAGTAGAGTGGCACACAGTGGAGTGCCCTAGAGTGCAATGCATAACTGTGGAGTGGCAATGAGTGGAGTGGCAAACTGTGGAGTGGAATATAATGGCAGAGAGTGGAGTAGCATACAATGAAATAGCAGAGAGTGGAGTGGCTTAGAGTGTAGGTGTGCAGAGTGGAATAGCCTAGAGAGGATTGGCGTACAGTGGAGTACAATGGAGTGGCATAGAGTGGAGTAGCGTAGAGTAGAGTGGAATAGAGTTCAGTGGAGTGCGATGGAGTGGAGTGGTGTAAAGTAGAGTGACAGAGTGGAGTGAAATAGAGTGGAATAGCATAAGTGGAATAGCATCGAGTGGAGTGGCATACAGCACAGTGCTGTACAATGGCATACTGTCCAGTGGAGTGCGTAGAGTGAAGTGGTGTAGAATGGAGTGACGTAGAGTGGAGTGACGTAGAGTGGAGTGGCATAGAGTGGAGTGGCATAGAGTGGAGCGCCATAAAGTGGAGTGGCATACACTGGTGTGGCGCACACTAGAGTGGAGTGGCATACAGTGGAATAACGTAGAGTGGAGTGGCGTACAGCAGATTGGTTTACAATGTAATACTGTACAGTGGAGTGCGTAGAGTGGAGTGACGCAGAGTGGAGTAGCATAGAGTGGAACAGCTTAGAGTGTAGTGGCGTAGACTGGAGTGGCATACAGTGGAATAGAGTAGAGTAGCATGGTGTACAGCGGAGTGGCATGAAGTGGAGTGGTATAGAGAGGCGTGGCAGAGTGGAATAGCTTACAGTGGAGCAGTGTAGAGTCGAGTGGAAAGTTGTAAAATGCAGTGGACTGTTGTACAGTTGAGTGTTGTGGAGTGGCGTATGGTAGAGTGGAGTGGCATGTTGTACAGTGTCTTAGAGGGTCCTAGAGTGGAGTGGCACAGAGTGAAGTGGGATTACCATACAGTGCAGTGGCATGTCATGGAGTGGTGTGGCCTTTTGTGGAGTGGAGTGGCATGTCATAGAGTGGAGCAGAGTAGCTTGTCATAGAGTAGAGTGGTATGTCGTGAAGTGGCTTGTCGTGGAGTGGCATGGAGTATTATAGAGTGAAGGGGCATGTTGTAGAGAGGAGTAGCGTGTGTTAGAGTGGAGTGACGTGTCATAGATTGGAGTGTTGTGTCGTACAGTAGAGTGGGGTGTCATGTGGTAGAATTTAATTTAAACAGATGTAGTGTGAAAATGCCTGAATGGATGTAGATGACATTTGGCTGGAATGTAGAGTATGGGGTGGAAAGGGTACTTTCTTGTTGTAGATTTAACATGGTTAAACAATATTAAAGTTATGTCACAAAACACATAGAGGTGATTTTAATAAAATGTCATGCAACGCAAAACAGCAAGACACTTTACTGAGCTGTGTTGTGTGATGGGGATAAGGCAGGAATGTGCCATATCTACTAAGATATGGCACATTCCTTCTCTCTCCTTGTGCTGTTGCACTTGTGGCTGCCTAGCACCAACACAAGCAGCCTCGGTGCAGGGGTGCCTGAGTTGCAGCCAGAATTGTTTTTGTGCAGGGAGGGGCACCTTCCTGCACAAAAACAGTTCTTAGAGGCTTTTTCCTCTTTGTATGTGTGCTGCAGAATGCTTGATAAATTTCATTTAAGTATTGCGTTGCCTGTACGACACATTGAATGACACAAGAGCAACGCATTACAATGATAAATTTGGCCCTTTGTAATATATATTGGGTCATGGTATGCTGCTGTGCATGACAATGACAAGTCAGTATTTGGTTGGCTAATGGCTGGCTTTAAAAAAGTAAAAGGTAGCAATGTTGTTTTTACCACACTTTAGCTGTGTTCTGGGATTAAGGCTTTAGATATAGGTAAGTAGTAGGTTTTATTGTTGTTCCCTGCCTATGACCACTTTATTAAAGTAGTAATAGGTAGGCACATTTATTTAAATATTTATTTATATTTTTCCATGTATTTTTAAAAAGTTTACAATGTTAAGCACTGGTACTTAGAAAACACAACAGTAGTTACAGAAACGTGTAAAAATACACTGTAGTACACTATGTTTGTGAAATATAGTGTAGCACAGTGTATTTGTAATTTTTTTACAATTGTTTTATTTAACTTTGTAAGTACTGCAGTAATTTATAGGCATTACCATGGTAATTACCACCGTAGTTTTTTGTGAAAAATTAAAAATGTGAAAATACACTGTATTACACTATATTTGTGAAATATAGTTTAGCACAGTGTATTTTGAATGTGTTTACATATTTAATTTTCAAAACATTTTTTTAAGCTTCGCAGTTCTTCTTAGGTAGTACTGCTGTTGTCCGTAATTTAAAAAAAAAATATATTGAAACTTATAAATAATTTCCCCTACACCTATTACCACTTTACCAAAGTGGTAATAGGCTATTACCACTTAAATAAAGAGGTAAAAGATGGTAAAAGATATGAAGTCTACTACTTACCTATATCTAAGGCCCTAACCCAGAACACAGCCAAAGTGAGGGTAAAAGAGCCTGCTGCCTTTTACTTTTGTAAGGCAGCCATTAACTGATCACATACTGCGTTGTCATCAGTATGTACCGCAAAATACTGCAGTCATTTTGCAGTATTTTTCAAAATTTTGTGGTGTTTCACGGTCTCAGATGTCACTAAATTCAAATCCCTAATATTTTCAAAAATCCTTAACCCACTTACCTGTACTACCAAAAAGCATTATCTGAATGCCATAATCTATAATCCTGCTGTTGGACTTGGCCCTGAGAGTCCTAAAATTTTTCGCTTTTCCCCCTAGCCTCTTTACCATGTGTGAAATGACCCCTGCTGCGCAATGGCGTGCGCAGATTTATTTGTGCTGTTGTAAAGAAATGTTACTTTTAAAATGGACGCCATTCCTGTCTGCACATGTGCCGCCTGACTGAGGTGGGTTGGCAGTCTAGTAGTTTGTTTCCCAGCACCCCCTGCTTTTGGAGGGAAGCCTGGCACCCAGGGTGCTCTACTCCTCCCCCTAAACCAGTTGAGACCGGTTCCCCAGGGAACCTTCTGGAAGCTTCCAGCCCTTTCTGGGAGGTGGGTGAGGGGGATATATAGGGGGGCTGGGCTGCCATGTGGGAGACAGGGACAGTGCGGAGCATGGACTGATTGAGAGGGGAGACACTGCCAGGAGGTACCGCCACATTGGGCCTGTGTGCTGGCCCCTGTGCCCATCTGCACCCCTCCACCGTCCACAGGGCCAGTGAGAGCCCCTTACTGGAGTGTAGACTGCCATGACAGGAGGAGTACCACGTTATGGGGGATGACTGCTTCTAGGAGCTGCGGTCCTGTTCCGATGAGTACCCACTGCCCGTTGATCTGACCCAGTATTGCTGGCCTGCTCTCCTACCGCCCGGAATCCAGCACCTGGGGAGCGCTATCCCTTATTGCCAGCTACCTGCTGTCTAGCACCCTGCGAGTATGTGGACTGCCCAGGAGAGAAAAGGAGCTGATACCTGAAGCGCTGTGCTACTGAAGCGCTATAGCTGCGCCACAACTCATCAGACTGCACTTCAAGGGGGTGAGGAGCGGGCCCAACCTTCTCCTGTGAGACCCTGAATGTGGGAGGACTATAGCGCCTCGTGAGCGCTACAACTCTGCTCAGGAGGTGAGGAGCTGGCCCCTGCAGCGCTGAGGCTGTCACGTGCCCCGAGGGGATCCCTGGTGTGTGTGTGGGATTCCCCCCCCTGCTGAACGAGGAGCGGGTGCCTACCCCACATGGCCAGCCTTCGCGGGTGCCCACCCCGCTGTCTGCTGAAGGAACGGGTGCCTACCCCACGTGTGTGCCGTCCAGAGGAGTGGGTGTTGGTCTACTGGAGCCGGGAGGCCACCCCGCACTTCCAAACCCGCCCAGGATCACCGCCGCGGCCCGGGGAGAAGAGGCGCCGCCGACGCGACGCGGGAGACCTGAAGCCGCCTGGAGGTGGGCGGGGCCGCACAACGGAAGCCAGCGTTGGTGTGGCGGGGCTCCCGTGGTGACGAGGGAGCCCCGTGTGGGGAGCAAAGCCAGGCGGGAGCCTACCCCGCGCTGGCCCACACCAGAAGCCATCGAGGAGCCTCGCGGGCTACGGAGTAAAGTCCCGGGCCCCACGAGGGGTGGCCCGGGTGAAGAGAGCCCCGGGGTAGAAGAACCGGAGCGGGAGCCCACCCCGCCGGTCCGTGTCCCGCGAGAGGAGCTGGAGGAGTCTGGAGCCTCCCGGGCTCACCGTCGAAGTCCCGGGTGAAGCCGGCAGAGGCGCTGTGATTGGCAGGGCTCCCGTGGTGCAGAGGAGAGCCCCGTGCGCCGCCTAGACCACCAGGACAGGCCCTGGTGATTGCCGCCGAGGAGCGGAGCCCCCATAGGAGTCCCGGTGAGTGGGGGCTCTGGGAGAGCTTCGTGGGTGCCAGTAGGGGCACCAGAAGGGCCCGGTGTGACAGTCTCCCCAGCTGCCCCGCTTGGCAGTGGGCAGCTGCACCATTTTGGGGGCAGGAGCAAGGCTTAGAGTCCCAATACGGGGGGCTCCACCGGACCAGGGCTCACCTTGGGCACCGCGGTGCCAGTACGCTGTTGGGGGCATCGGGGTACATTGTCGGTGCCCGCCTCCCCTTCGGTCCCGCGGAGGGGACCATAGTGGCCAGGACTGACTTGACCTTCCACAACTGCCCCGCCGGACAGTGGGTAGTTGTAATGATCGGACAATTCTGAGGGTTAGAGTCCCAAAGCAGGGCTCCCCAGGCGCCGCATGCTAATTTTGTGCTTATGCCCTGATGATGCCTACAGGATAAGGGGTTTATATCCCAGGATTGGTGCCTATTGTGTGTGCCTGAACCAAGTTGGGTAGGCCTAATGTTTTCATAATGGTGATGTCTCTATGCCCTCAGTTTGATGAGTAAAGCTAATGTGATACGCTAATGTTTCCCCCTAGGGCTGTTGTCTGATGGTCTTGCATTTCAGGTTATTGGCCCCCTTTCCTCACGGCGGACGACATCCTTATGCCAATCAGGTGGCCTAATGGTCAGTCCCCATGGCTGCACTATTGATGTTTGGTCTAAGGTGTTACCTGCACCCTGTTGGCCTGCAAGCATGTTTTTCTTTCAGGTTTGACGGCCGCTGGATCGAGACCAATGCTCTGATGTCTGTACCTCTTGCAGGGTTATGCCTCAGGTTTCAGGTATGCTGTTAAAGTGCAGGATGTGCGTTTAGGCCTACTGTTTCCCTAACTAGGGTGATGTGATGGGAAGATGCCACTTGATCACATGTTTGGCCCACTCGGATTGAGGCTCATGTGAAGACGCTAAGTTAATTTCCTTTTCCCAACAGGTACGGACTGATTACTGTTAGCAATACCTAGGAACTTTCATTGATCTTTTGCAACCTGTGTCGAGGATGTTGGCAGCGGCCCGACTGGCCCTGCCCTGTAAATAGTCCCCTTGTATATGACTACCTGGTGCCAGTTGGCGCCGTGTTCACCACTGTGATTATTCGTGCTGAGGTCTGCATAATACATATGCTGTTTTTCACCTAAACTGGTGTGGTCTCCATTTGTAGTGTGCCTGGTGTGTCGCCTGTGTGTGCTGCGCGGATGCTTTACACAATTCCTCCGGAGTTTGGCCTGCCCGCTCTGCACCACGCTACCCTGTTTCCAACACCTGCCAAATTTCAAGGAAATCCGTTCAGCCGTTTTTGCGTTACATCCAATACAAATGTCTGTGGAAAATGCATTGAGACAAAAAACAAGTTTGGAACCCCAACCTTTTTTTCTCTGCACTCCCTTAACTAATCACCATAAAACTCTTCCATCATCAGCCAATGTAGAAAAAGCTGAAAGGTTTCGTGGAAATTCGTCAAACGGGGGCAAAGTTATTAGCAAGCAATAATCTGAAAACTTCGTATATTCCTATCCCTGGGAATCCAAACTACAACTACAGAGTAGCTACTACCACTCTGTAATATATATATCATGTGATCAAGGTCCGGCTGGACCGAAACGCGTTATGGCCGACGAAAATAAATAATTGAAGCACTTACTCTGTGGTCCGCTGTTGTATTCCGCTTTAGGTGTCCGTATATAGGTTTTCCTGAAACATGTCCTTATATAGGCACAATTCGCATTGCCCTTATATAGGCATAGAGTCCCAGTCCTTATTTAGGCATTAGCCATGCACTCCAAATACAGGCATGGTCACCGACATCCGTCCACCCTAACATCACAACGAGTTCTTAGAAACCAGACCCTTAAGCTCTTGGGAGTCCCCCTAGCACAGGATTATTGATTTCTCCAAGAACTCATTTATTATGCATGAACCGCTATACCTTAAGGGTTCATTCCTGACGTCTTCCTCTGCCCGACTTTACGTCAATGCTAACATTCCAAGGCACCTACCTGACTCCCTTCACGGGGTATTAGAGTTCTCGATCCGGAAGGAGATTCCCACCTCTCTCATTCTCAAGATATGGAGCTGACTAGAACCTAGAGGGACTCTTGGCATACTAGACTTGGCATACTAGACTCTTAGTATACCATACTATAGAATACTTCACCTACTTCTTACCTTGCCCTACACCTAGACTAGGTTAGGTACACTGGGGTAGAACTAGCTTAGAGAAGCATCGTATGAGTACTCGCATTTTTAGCTCATGTTATTTATGTATGTGAATATATGCTAAAAGATAATGCTAGTGCAGTATTATTTCTCTCTACTAATTACGCTGTACATTATATATCTTGCATACTGTCTTGTGATCATAACAGCACATATCTCTTACACGAGAAACAAGACTGTTCAATAAAACCCTTTTTTATTGAAACGCCCGTCTATTCTTTCTGTGTAACTCTGAGGAAACTAAGCATGCACGATTAGCTGAGTGAAACTGTTATCTATTGTTTCCACGATTCTGAGAAGTGTTCCGATTCTAAGGGGAAACAAAGTTGTCATGTTTATGCGGTTGCCAGAAACTACTCCCTTCTTGTTTACAAGGAGTTTCTAGTGGCCTCTGAGTTAGCTGGCACAAAGTAATTAAGTTTAATATACTCGATAGGGACATACTGACCTTAGTCCTATGTCAAACCTATAGGGTATATTATTCCAATGCGCAGAGACTATTAGGGAAATAGGAACTACACTACACCGCGGCTGCTTTAGCTGTCAAAAGCAGGGAGAAGAAAGCGGTAAATTGTGATATATATATATTATAACCCCAATCCCGCTTTTTTGATATAAAAACGGGTCTGACACAGCTTGCGTCGCTTCCCAGCAAGGTTTTTAATGCCACCACTTAGTACATCTTAGTAACCCGTTTATCACCATCTTAGCACCTGGCAGACGCGTTTCGGCGAATGCCTTCTTCAATGCCAGTCCTGTGCCTGATGATTCAACAGTCAGTGTTCGCCGGGCTTGTTTAAATGCTTGGAAAAGGAGCCTCATTGGATCGCTGATGCAGACACAGAGAAAGGACAAGGAAAGTTCCACAAGTAAGTACTCTCCTCAATTTGTTTTTCTCCAGGGCTCCTGCCATTAAGCAATAATCTGAAAAATTTGTATATTCCTATCCCTGGGAATCCAAACTACAACTACAGAGTAGCTACTACCACTCTGTAATGTATATATATATTATCTACTGGCGGTCGCCAGTAGATAGTTATAGTTAGGACCTATTATCCATAGGAAATTCGTAACATTCTATTCCCAATAACTTTGGCGTCGTTTGACGAATCATCGCGAAATTTTCAAAACTAGTGTGGCGCTCCGGTCCGCTCCTGTCTTGGAAGTTTCGGGGTGATTCATCAAGCGAGGGCCGAAAAAAGGGGGTCCCAAAACGTGTTTTCTCCATGTTAATTCCCATAGGAAATTTTAGCCACGGCTACAGCCAGAACTGCTGAACGGAATTACACCAAATTTTGCAAAAAGGTAGCGCTTGGTTCAGAAAGCGACCTTTTTTAAATGGTGTAAATCCGTTCAGTAGTTGCGGAGAAATTCAAAAAATAAGAGTGAAAAAATCAATTTCCCATAGGAAACTTTATGCAAGGCTACATCAAAAACTGCTGAACGGAATTACACCAAATTTGGCAAAAAGGTAGTGCTTGGTTCAGAAAGCACCCTTTTTAAAAATGGTGTAAATCCGTTCAGTAGTTGCTGAGAAAATCCAAAATAAAAGTTTCGATATCTATGGCCGCGGTGGATTTGCGCACCCTCCCGATCACGAGCTGCATGCTAATTGGCTGTCAACACTCCAAACCTGGAAGTGTTGGCAGCCATCTTGTTCCTCAGTAGAACCTAGGTACAAGAAAAGACAAAAACAGACGCAAAAAACGCAAAAAGGGGGCAGGGTAGAAACACCCTGACCCCCTGGGCCTGCTCAGGGGGTCCTACAAGGACAAAAAACGCGCTGGGTGCGCGGATCCTGCCGATAAAAAAAAAAAAATGAAGCGTGGGCTCAGGCGCTTCGTGGTTAATTGGCCCCCGGGTGGGCCAAGTCCCGGGGGCATGCGGGGGTTAATGTATATTTATGTGGGGGGGCCTCTAAGGCCCCCCAAGCCCCGGGGACCGCCACCCCCTGGGGCTTTGTAAAAAAAATGGTGCGGGAGGGCTCTGGGCCCTCCCGCAGCCCTGGGGACCGCCACCCGCCGGGGCTTCTTTTTTTAAAAATAAATTAACCTGTGTGGGGGGGCTCGTGCCCCCCCACACGCCCCGGGGACCGCCACCTCCCGGGGCACTAATTAAACAAATGTGGGGGTCCGTTTTGGACCCCCGAAGCCCCGGGCTATGCAGATGTGGGGAGGGGGGCCGCGCGGCCCCCCTCCTGGAGCCTGTGGTGACCCTGGGGACCGCCACCCCCCAGGGCCGGCTCCTGCAGTGTCCCGGGTGCCTACCCCGGGACACTGTAGTTTGCTATGGCAGGACGGGAGCCTCGCGGCTCCCGTCCTGTCATAGCAAACTGCTTTGGATATTGGAGCGAGAGCAGGAAACCTGCTCTCTCTTCCAATATCCAAAGCACATTGCTTTTCCACACGGGGAGCTGCATGTTAGCAGCTCCCCATGTGGAAAAGCAATGCCGGCTCCCGCAGGAGGCGGGAAGCCGGCAGGGTCCGTGGGGGAGTTGGGGTCCCCCCATGGACCCCAAAGGATAGGGCCAGCCCCGGGGGATGGGGTCCCCGGGGCAAGTAGTGGCCCGGGAGGGGGGCCACGCAGCCCCCCTCCCCAAAAATAATTTTAAAAAAAACAAATAAAAGCTGGCCCCGGGGGATTGGGTCCCCGGGGCCAATAGAGGCCTTAGGAGGGGGGCAACGCAGCCCCCCTCCTCCAAAAATATGTCTCAAAAAGTGGCCATGCCCCGGGGGATGGGGTCCCCGGGGCCGGAATCGGCCATGGGAGGGGGGCCACGCGGCCCCCTTCCCCTACAGTATCTTCAACAAAAAAAAGGAAAAAGGCATAAGGCCATGGGGGATGGGGTCCCCAGGGCCCCAAAAAGTAAAAAAGAAGGGGGGCCACACAGTCCCCCTTCAAAAAAACAAAAGAAAAAGACGCGATCGAGCGTCAGGCCCCGCCCCTCCCTTAACCACTCTGCAAACGCGCCCTGTGGCGCGTTTTAAATTGGGGAAATAATTCCCATTCAATACTGGGGGTCCCTGGGGGCCAACTAGCCCACCAGGTACCTCCAGTAAGCGCCACAGGGCTGGGTTGCAGAGAGGTGGTCCAGGCCACGCCCCTTTTTACACCTCTCTGCAACGCAGCTCTGTGGCGCTTACTGGAGGTACCTGGGGGGATAGTTGGACCCCAGGGACCCTCAGGATTCAAGGGGACTTAATCCCCCAACTTAAAACGCGCCACGGGGTGCGTTTGCACAGTGGTGAAGGGAGGGGGCGGGGCTAAAGGTGACATGTGTGCAAACAGGCCCCGTGGCGCGTTTTAAGATGGGGAATTAAATCCCCTTCAATCCTGAGGGTTCCTGGGGCCAACTAGCCCACCAGGTACGTCCAGAAAGCGCCACAGAGCTGCGTTGCAGAGAGGTGTAAAAGGGGCATGGCCTCTGAACACCTCTCTGCAACGCAGCTCCCTGGCGCATACTGGAGGTACAGGGTGGGCTAGTTGGACCCCAGGGACCCTCATGATTCAAGGGGACTTAATACCCCAACTTAAAACGTGCCACGGGCGCGTTTGCACAGTGGTGAAGGGAGGGGGCGGGGCTTCATGTGACATGTGTGCAAACAGGCCCCGTGGCGCGTTTTAAGATGGGGAATTAAATCCCTTCAATCCTGAGGTCCCTGGGGGCCAACTAGCCCACCAGGTACGTCCAGAAAGCGCCACAGAGCTGCGTTGCAGAGAGGTGCAAAAAGGGCGTGGCCTCTGAACACCTCTCTGCAACGCAGCTCTCTGGCGCATACTGGAGGTATCTGGGGGCTAGTTGGCCCCTAGGGACCCTCAGGATTGAGGAGGAATTAATTCTCCAACTTAAAACGCGCCACATGGCGTGTTTGGAGACATGTCACCTCAGGCCCCACCCCCTTCCTTCACCATTGTGCAAATATTCTTCTAAAATCAGCCTAACTACGAATTCCGATTTACTCACCTGTTATCAGGAGAGACCTCAGTGCTGCATCTTTGAGCCCAGTACTGATCCTGAAAAGTAATTTTAACCGTACTTACCAGTAACTAGAATTTCCTTCCAAGGATATCATTGCCTGCTTTTTGCTGAAAAAGTTTTTGTCGATTTTTGAAACATACAAATATTCCTCTAAAATCAGCCGAACTACGAATTCCGATTTACTCACCTGTTATCAGGAGAGACCTCAGTGCTGCATCTTTGAGCCCAGTACTAATCCTGAACAGTAATTCTAACCGTACTTACCAGTAACTTGAATTTCCTTCCATAGGCTAACAGTGACTGGTTTCACTTGGAAATTCTTCTAAGTGTGGAGTTTTGGAACTTTATAATATTTCTAAAATCAGCCGAACTACGAATTCTGATTAACTCACCTGTTATCAGGAGAGAACCCAGTGCTGCATCTTTTAGCCCAGCACTGACCCTGAAAAGTAATTCTAACCGTACTTACCAGTAACTTGTATTTCCTTCCATAGGAATCCATTGTCTGGTTTTCAGCAGAAAAGTTTCAAAGTGTTGATTTTCACAAACTACAAATATTCCTTAAAAATCGCCTGTATGACTTAAACGCATTCTTTCAACTGTGTACAGGAGATGCACCAGTGCTGGATCCAGGATCCACCACTGAGTAAGAAAAAGTAACGATAACACTACTTACCTGCTAAGTGAATTTCCTCCCATAGGATAACATTGGTGATTCTATGTGAAAAAGTTTCTAAGTGTCAACTTTTAAAATACAATAATATTCCTTAAAAATCACTACTGTAACCAAAATGCTTTTACTCAACTGTTTACAGGAGATGTCCCAGGACTGAATCTAGGATCCAGTCCTGTGGTTAGAAAAAGTAATCCATAAAGTAACTAATTGCATTTAACTAGAAATTCACATTGAGCTCAATGTTGCATTGTGTTTGAAATTGTGTTGCCCATTGCAACAACTGTAACTACTGTACTTAAAAGTCTATTGCCTATTTGCAAAGTATTTAAACTAAAGTAATTCATTCTGAGAAAGTATATTTTGTAATGTAATGTATAATGTAATTACAATGTAATTTAAAAAATAAAATATCTAAAAATAAATAGTTTACAAAAAATGTAGTAAATCAGTATCCAAAAAATAAATATAAGAATTAATACATTTAAAAATTGTCATTTACAAAACCTTTTAAATTCACTGAAAAAAACCATAGGTTTCAGACATGTTATAGTTAGGAATTAGCATTTAAAAAACCTTTGAAATTCACTGAAAAAACCATAGGTTTCAGGCACGTTATAGTTAGAAATTAGCATTTAAAAACCTTACAAATTCACTGAAAAAACCATAGGTTTTAGGGACAGTTATAGTTAGTTGGACATTGCAGTCGTACAAAACCCGTGAAATTCCCCCGTTATAGTTAGTTCAGCTAACTATAACTCGCACCCCGCAATGCACTGCTGATGACGTCACATATTACATCACTCATGACATGGTCAGTGACATCACTGATGACATCTCAAATGACATCACTGATGACATCACTGATGACATCATCCACGTGATAATCTGATGCACCTCCTCACACCCTAATATAACCTTTGATACACCCACTCTAAATTACAGACAGCCATTCGCAAAACCATAGACACTCCAACACCAACAACTACATACCCACTCACTGATTCTTAGGTCTACACACACACATCCACTCACTCACCCGTACAGTCACTCAGTACAGGACTATCATATGCACTCATACTCCTATATAGACACTCAAACACCGCCACTCATCTATAGAGGTACTCACACACCTAGTCAGTCATGCAAATAATTAAACACACTGCCATTTACTCACCTATACAGTTATACACACACCATCTCACTTACTCATACAAATACTAGCACATTCTTACGCTCTTATACAATCACTGATACAAGCACACACTCATCTATACAGTCACTCTCACAATCACACACTCTCGCTTATAGCTATTTATATACTCCAACACACATATATACTGCCTTTCACATATGTAGTTACTCACACATGTACCACTGGGACATACATTCACTCACTAACACACTCTTACACACACTTACCCACCCATACAGTCTATCACAGATGCACTCTTGAAACCATCCACCCAGTGAATCACCCACTCACACATCTATGCACAGAGTCGCACACACCCCACCCACACAAACACTCAGGCACCCATACAGATACTCAGACAACCAATTAATAACTCATATAGACACTCATGTAGCTATTCACAAACCCATGCAGCCACTTACACAGCAACAGACAGACGGATACAGACATTCACCCAGTTTAGTCACTAACCCATGCATTCAGTAAGATACGTAAATGTAAGTCCGTTTTTATATAGCGCAGCTACTCACCCTTACGGGTCTCAAGGCGCTGGGGGCCGTCGTGGAAATTAAGTGAGCTATTGCCCAGAGTCACATGGTGCTGAGCTGAGCTGCCGCCGGAGCCGGGGATCGAACCGTGAACCCTGTGCTCCGAAGTCAGCTGCCCTGGCCGCTGCACCACACCACATACGTTTAATCACTCACTTATAGAGTTAGTCACGCACCTACTAAATCATCCATACAGACACTTATACACCCACTCATTCTTCAATACGCCTTTCCCTATATATATTAAAAATATTTAAACTTTACAGAAACACACAGTCACTGGATGATGTCATCAGTGATGTCATTTGAGATGTCATCAGTGATGTCATCAGTGATGTCACTGACCATGTCATGAGTGATGTAATATGTGACGTCATCAGCAGTGCATTGCGGGGGCGCGAGTTATAGTTAGCTGAACTAACTATAACGGGGGAATTTCACGGGTTTTGTACGAGTGCAATGTCCAACTAACTATAACTGTCCCTAAAACCTATGGTTTTTTCTGTGAATATATATTATTTGATGTGATCAAGACTGCCGTTGGGCAGTCGAAACGCGTCATGCTGGGCACTCGCTTTTAAGAACTATGCACTGACACTTTGTTAAATCTGCACTGAATAAAGGAAAACTTTTCACCGCATTTGTGGTCCGTACCTGCTTTTTCGACCAGGATTGTGATCGTTCCAGGACTGTGGCTGATATATATATATATATATATATATATATATATGTATATATATATATATATATATATATTTTGCCACAATGTAGCCCTCTTATTCGACGCCGGCGCTCTTAGATGGGGCGGTGCGTTTCTTCCGGCAGAGCCACGCCGGTATTCTATGAAACCAAGGTTTTGCCTCTCGGCAAAATGATAGAAACGCACTCACTCGTGTGCAGGAATCAAAGCGGTTTTATTTTAGACAGTTGCCATGCCCAACGCGTTTCGCCTTAACACAAGGCTTGTTCACGGGATGGTGTAACATAGAAAAAGGGCATCTTTTATTTCTATTTGCACTCAGTTACTTCCTGTTTTCTTCTAAGTGCATTGTGGTTAGTGTAGTTTAACATTTATAAAAACTTGTGAAAAGTCAATTTAAGAGTGATATGAATGTGCTCATTTTGCTATGTGATGTTTTTTTAAAAAAACTGTTCATTTTAGTCCATTTACGGCCAACTTTGCTTAGTGTCCATTAATATGCCTTCATTCTCATTTATTGCTCTCCGGTGAGCTTATTTAGAATGGCAACAATTTTAAGCCATTCTTGGCAATAATTTGTTTTCTGCAGCTTGCTCATTCTTTATTTTCTTCGTTTCTTTTGCTTAATTAGATCTTTTCTTCTTTTCAATTCTCTGGTGAGTTCTTTTCTTTATTGTTCCTTATGCCTTTCATTTTCTTTGAATGGTTTATTAGAGGTGTACATAAAGTTCTTCATTTTGGTTGAGACCTCTCGGATCCAGAGTTCTGAATGCCACTATGTGTCTTGATTCTTTTTATCGCAGAATCTTTTGCGATCGCCACCTCTCTCCGATTGTGGGATTTGTTCTAGGGCCCAATATTTTAAGGATTCCCATTTTCCTTCATGATTTGATTCCATATGCTTTGCAATAGCATTTGTTTGGTCCTTATGTTTCGTGGCTCGGACATGTTCAAGAATTCTCTTCTTTACTTCGAAGATTGTGCTTCCGATATATCGCAACTTGCATGGGCATTCTACCATGTAGATTACATAATTACTTTTACAATCAACCAACAAGAGAGGGAGGCAGAGGTCGGGGAAGAGGAACAAGAGGAAGACAAGAAGAGGTCAGAGAGGCAAGGGAGGAACCAAGAATGGACACATGGTCCAGAGATCGTCTGAGACAGCCCAAGAAATAGAAACAGCAGAATTAAGTTCACAAGAACTAAATGTAATCAATCTTTCAGAGAAAATACTAAGTGACACTGAAAATGAAGTTCTTAAGAAGGGTTTGAACTTTTGCCCCACCTCCCATTTGGACATAGCCCAAACTAGAATAGATGTATATAAATACATAAGAAAGATCAAATTAGCCAAAATACATGCAGAAAAAACATCTATAAAACATCAAGTAAAAACAATATTACCAATCAGCACTCTTTTGGTTGAAGATGTTCAAGGCTTGGAAACTTTATTGACAATGTGCGCAGTAACAACATCACAGGAAATAGAGGCATTAAGTGAACTAAAAGAGTCACAACCGCCAGGAGGAGCAGGTGAAAGCGGACTCAAATCAAAATCAAAATATTACCCAAACTTACCACCAGGAAATAAAGTAGATCTCTTTCATGAGGCAATAATAGATGATCTTTATAAAATCAGGAACACCAAAATTAAGGACAATTTATCGAAACATCAAAGAGAAGCACTAAATACGCTACAACAGGACAAGTCTATTGAAATAAAACCTGCAGATAAAGGTGGTAACATCATTATTCAAGCTAAAAGAGACTATGTTGCAGAAGCCAATAGACAATTGATGGATGTGGAATATTACAATCAACTACCAAGCGATCCCACTATAGAAATTCAGAATAAATTGACCTTACATCTACAAAATTGGTTTGAAAAGGGATTAATAGATGAGGAAGAACGAAAATATCTCAGCCATAATCATCCAACTTTGGCAACATTTTACTGCTTACCTAAAATACATAAAAGCAAAGTTAATCCACCAGGGAGACCAATAGTCTCTGCTAACAACTCGTTACTTGAACCAATTTCAAACTATATTGATCACTTCTTGGCACCCCTTGTCAAAGATCTCAGTTCCCACCTACAAGACACCACAGATCTCTTACAGAAATTAGAAGGAGTCTCATGGCAGTCAACTTACAAATTAGTGACCATGGATGTGATTTCGTTATATACGTAATATTGAACACCCCATAGGGATCCAGGCATGCAAATATTTCTTAGGCAAAAGAAACATCCAGTATCATCAACATAACATTATGTTAAGTGAGATGATTTCTTTATGCCTGGACAACAACATCTTTTTATTCAACAAACAAATCTACAAACAAATAAAAGGTTGTGCCATGGGCTTTTCCTTTTTGCCCAACTATGCTAACTTAACAATGGGATGGTTCGAACAAAAACTGGCATGGACCTCAGAAAATGATGATTTTATGGAAAAAACCATAATATGGCTACGCTTCATAGACGACCTCCTGATCATTTGGGATGGCACTGAATTGGAATTCAAAAATTATTTCGACAAACTAAACAATAATGAGTTAAAACTAAAATTTACCTTTGAAATCAGTGCAAAAAAGTAACCTTCCTGGACACAGACATCTATGTGGAAAATAATTCCCTTCACACAACGTTACATCGCAAGACAACAGCTTCTAATGCGATATTACATGGTGAAAGCTTCCATAATGAATCATTGAAATGGAGCATCCCATATGGGGAATTCCTAAGACTAAGGAGGAACTGTTCGGCTGATACAGAATTTATCAAACACAGTGAACAAACAAGCAATAGATTTCAGAAACGTAAATACCCCAGAAAAGTAATTGAAAAAGTCTACAAAGAGTATCAAACCAACAACGAGGGGATATACTCAATAAAACATCAAAGAAGAAGAAAAATGATTCAACTAAATCTTCGCCAATAAGACTGATAACAACATTCAGTGCAGAAAATAAGAGTTTGATGAAAATCATCAAAAAGCACTGGGGTATTTTACAGTTGGATCCAACTTTAACAAAAATTATTGGTGACCACCCCAATGTGACATACCGTAGGGCTAAAAATATTGGAGATAAAATCATACATAGCCATTTCCAGGAAGCACCAATAACAACGTGGCTCCAAAGAGAAGGTTTCTGGCCATGCAAACATTGCAAGGTGTGTAAAATTGCAACTCATAAACGAGAAATTGACATCAAAAAGGGCACCAAATGGAAAATAAAGCAACATCTCACCTGTAAAAGTAATTATGTAATCTACATGGTAGAATGCCCATGCAAGTTGCGATATATCGGAAGCACAATCTTCGAAGTAAAGAAGAGAATTCTTGAACATGTCCGAGCCACGAAACATAAGGACCAAACAAATGCTATTGCAAAGCATATGGAATCAAATCATGAAGGAAAATGGGAATCCTTAAAATATTGGGCCCTAGAACAAATCCCACAATCGGAGAGAGGTGGCGATCGCAAAAGATTCTGCGACAAAAAGAATCAAGACACATAGTGGCATTCAGAACTCTGGATCCGAGAGGTCTCAACCAAAATGAAGAACTTTATGTACACCTCTAATAAACCATTCAAAGAAAATGAAAGGCATAAGGAACAATAAAGAAAAGAACTCACCAGAGAATTGAAAAGAAGAAAAGATCTAATTAAGCAAAAGAAACGAAGAAAATAAAGAATGAGCAAGCTGCAGAAAACAAATTATTGCCAAGAATGGCTTAAAATTGTTGCCATTCTAAATAAGCTCACCGGAGAGCAATAAATGAGAATGAAGGCATATTAATGGACACTAAGCAAAGTTGGCTGTAAATGGACTAAAATTAACTGTTTTTTTAAAAAAACATCACATAGCAAAATGAGCACATTCACATCACTCTTAAATTGACTTTTCACAAGTTTTTATAAATGTTAAACTACACTAACCACAATGCACTTAGAAGAAAACAGGAAGTAACTGTGTGCAAATAGAAATAAAAGATGCCCTTTTTCTATGTTACACCATCCCGTGAACAAGCCTTGTGTTAAGGCGAAACGCGTTGGGCATGGCAACTGTCTAAAATAAAACCGCTTTGATTCCTGCACACGAGTGAGTGCGTTTCTATCATTTTGCCGAGAGGCAAAACCTTGGTTATATATATATATATATATATCTCTCTCTCTCTCCACCAGAAAGGTTGCCCCTGTGTGGCTCTTCGTTTGGGGGCAACCTTTCTGGTGGTTTTATAGCGGCTGGCCCAGCCGCAGGGGAGCCCCGCCACATAACAGCGGACCCATGGAGACGGGAATCGAAGTCTCCAACTAATGGGAGGTAGCCCGTTACCTGGGACACAAAAAGGCAATCTAGGTAAACAGAACTTTACAACGAACCCACTGTGGTAATTTTAATGTTGGATAGAGAGAGAACGAGACACGCTCACTGCAGAGATATGGAAAGTGAACTATGTGAACCAGCAGGCCTCACGGGCCACGCCCATTGGGGTGGGAATTGAACATTAAAACCATGCAAAATGAGAACAGTATTGCTTTTACACAAACCGCCATGATTAAGGGAAGAATCCTGAAACGAGTCGGCAATACTTGATGGTTGTCCGGTTCTGGCTTGCACAGATTGCAGACTCAAGTAAAATTGATGGGATAACTAACCTACCTGTGTGGCTCTTCATTTGGGGGCAACCTTTCTGGTGGATTTATAGCGCCTGGCCCAGCCGCAGGGGAGCCCCGCCACATAACAGCGGACCCATGGAGACGGGAATCGAAGTCTCCAACTAATAGGAGGTAGCCTGTTACCTGGGACACAAAAAGGCAATCTAGGTAAACAGGACTTTACAACGAACCCACTGTGGTAATTTTAATGTTGGATAGAGAGAGAACGAGACACGCTCACTGCAGAGATATGGAAAGTGAACTACGTGAACAAGCAGGCCCCACAGGCCACGACCATTGGGGCGGGAATTGAACATTAAAACCATGCGAAATGAGAACAGTCTTGCTTTTACACAAACGGCCATGAAGGGAAGAATCCTGAAACGCGTCGGCGATACTTGATGGTTGTCCGGTTTTGGCTTGCACAGATTGCAGACTCAAGTAAAATTGATGGGATAACTAACCTACCTGTGTGGCTCTTCATTTGGGGGCAACCTTTTTGGTGGATATATATATATATATATACACACACATCTAAGGGGGATTGATATATATATATAATGTATTCGAAAATCTCTGCTCGAAAAGAGGAACTGAAATGGCACTCCACGGAGGTCTCCAAATAGTTTATTTCAAGAAATGAAAAGTCTATGCATTTCGGTTGCTACCTGCAACCTTGCTCATGATGACAAGCGCCATATTATTATTTCATTATATACAACACAGACATAGAAAAGGTTGTGCATGGTGAGGATCACTCTACATTGATTGGCGCCATCTTTAAACATGCAAAATTGTTTACCTACAATGTAACTTTCACTTCTGTTTTTTTCTTACGTTACATTTTCTTACGTTGCATTAAGTAAAATCACTTTAGGGTTTATCTTAGAATTAATATTGTCACCCCACAGTAGGGAAAGCGTCTTGTTGATATGTAGGAAACACATAAGTATGTAATTCTACAAATAATTAAAATAATGGCACATCGAAACCATAATTCAAAAAGTTAATTTAAACATTCATATAAAAAGTTAAATCCCTAAGTCTGGATATAAAGAAGTGAAGATGTGAGGGATTATTACATCAAATTAATTATATAAAAATCGATGTCATAATGGCGGCCAAAAATCATATGGACAATAATTTCAACGAGGTCTCCTCTCCTCTTAAAGTGCACAGTGCTGACCATAGTGTAAAATATACTGGGTTCTCAGACACTCATAAATAAATCAATGTACCATCATATTCTACCACCTAGATATTATCCAATTATGTTCTAATCACAAAAATTCATCAATGGATCTTTAAAAGAATATATACAGTAGATGCCTCAATACTCAAACTGAAGCATTATTGTTTGTGTTTTAATTTCTGTAAGTTTTCTTCTTTGCTTTCATTGTATTCTCTTCTATTTTCAACCATAGGTCAAATACAAAACCCAAGTGGGTGATGTTAGCATTGCACTCTTCTTCAATAACTTATCAGAATAAACAGATCCTATACCAATATAAGAATGCTAACAACTTCCTTGTCCTGTTCTGTCATATTAGGTGCCTAACGGTGTAATTCAAAAAACGAGAACTTTGCTCAGTTAAAGATTAAACAAATTGAAGTGCAATAATTAACAAATAAAGCTATTCCCCAAAACCGAAGTAAAATGTGTGGTGTATGTATTTTTAATAGTTAAAAAGCAGAATGCTCTTTAAAGCGCCCTAAGGAAATGCTGAAAGGGCGTCTGAGCTTTAATAGAGGCTAGTATACAACTCCTCATCCATATTAAAGCCATTCAGCTCTTTACTGTCTAATTCCAGAATAAAGAACGTTTCCAATTTACGAAGCCCCTTCTCCCCGTCTCCTCCTCGTTTGCTTTTAGGGACTTGTGCTATGCAGCTATATCTCAAACCTGTGGGATTGCTCTGATGAGGTCTTTCAAAATGCCTAGCTATAGGATAGCTTCAGTCATTATTCACAATGGCTTTTATACGCTGTAATATGTGCTTGTGTGCTGGTAGTGTTGTGCTGCCTACGTATATTCTCCTACAAGGACATGTAAGAGTACATATAACACAACTCGATTTGCAGGTGAGATTGCCTTTGATCTTAATCGACTTTTGACAGAGTGTCTTCAGTGTGGCCAAATTCTCCCCATTTTTACACGCTTTGTACTGGGTACATTTCTTAAAAACATATTTAGGATTAAGCCATGTCGTCTTCATAATGTCAGCATTAAAGTCACTCTTTGATCAAATAGTCCCTCATGATTTAGATTTACGGTATGTAATCTGTGGGTGTTTGGTCACTAGAGTGCCTATGAGAGGGTCATCACTCACCAAATGCCAATGTTTTTTTTAATACTTGGAGAACTCTTGCATGTTCAGAGTTATATATGGTAATAAATCTCTATGACAAATCGTTTTTAGCTTTTTTAATTTGTCACAGATTTGAGGGGATTGAAGAGAGCCTTTTCCCTATTTTGCGATCTGGCTCTACATGAGGCTGCTTATATATACATATATACACACACACACACACACACACACACACATATATATTTATATTACCTACTGGTGCTCGCCAGTAGGTAGTTATAATTAAGACTTAGTTTCCATAGGAAACCCATCTTTTGACTTGCCTATATCTTTGGTGCCGGTTGATGAATCTTCATGAAAATTTGACGCTCACTGCAGCTGCTGTCTGTAAAGTTTCGGGGTGATCCATCAAGCGGGGGCTGTGAAAAAGTGGGGGTCTTAAAATGTGTTTTCCCCATGTTAATTCCCATAAAGATTTTGAACACGACTGTAGCCCGAACTGCTGCACGGAATTATGCTAAATCTGGCAAAAAGCTAGCTCTTGGTCCAGAAAGCGTGCTTTTTGTTATTTGGTGTAAATCTGTTCAGTAGTTTTAGCGATATTAACCGAAATCCAAATTTGTATATCGAGGGGCATGGACCCTCTGCGGATCCACCCACGGTGCATCCGCGGCCCCACGCGCCACAACAAGGACCTCATTGGCTGGCTGCAACCTCACAGAAAAGTTGCAGCTGCCATTTTATATGTCGGGAAATAGACCCGTGGGGCAGAAAAGTGGCATGTAAAACAGATGAAGGGGTCAAGGTAGAGGTACCCTGACTCTATGGGTGTGGTATAATTGAGGTGAAAGCATGTTTAATGGGCAGTAAAATGTCAGAAAAGATTTTCTTGGGTCACTCGTGAAATCTACGAATCCTCCGCAATGCTCAGCTCGGCTCCGTGTAAATCGCGAACCGCGCAGTGAAGTTACACAGGGGGGCCATGCTGAGTATCAAAAAGGATTCGCATAGTCGCGGGAAAACCCAACCAAATTAGGCTTCTACGCAGGAAGCATGGAAAGGGTTAAGGAAATATTTACCATTTAGTAGAGATATACCAAAAAAGATAGATGAAAGGAATGCTGTGATTTGTTAACTAGCACAGCATAAGTAAGAGCACATGGTGAGGGGTAGCCATTTTACCTGCTTTATTACTGCGAGAGGAGGTGGTTTGCAGGAGTTCAGACTGGACATTCCGAATGAAACAGATGTGATCAGAGATAGAAATTAAACTGAAAGAACAGCAAAGAGATTTTACAAGTATGTTAATTAGGTTGAAGTATATAAAAGTATATTTAGATAACACATTGTGAGTGTATGTAAGCTGAAAAAATATGCGTACTTTCTAGACGTTATACTAGAAGGGAAAATAGAAGGGAGCTTACATGAGAACGCTAACTGAAAATACAATGAGCAGGAAAGGAGAATGAGAAATTGGTATACTAAAAGTTAGGTAATTTTACTAAGCCAGTATGAATGAATGTGTTTGAAATTAGAATGAAATCTGCACCACAAGAAGAGTTTGATGAGGACTAGTATAACACTCATGAAAAAGGAGAACTCTGATTGTAGTTGACCTCAGAATGAGGGCCCCAAAGTGTAGTGGGTTTCAGAAGGAGGGAGAGGAGTGGAGAAATGAGTGGGTAAAGTCTCCAGAGGAGAGAGGGGATCCCCCAGATACAAAATTCTCTATTTGATATGGTGCATTAGATACTGTTTCCTCCCAAATCCAGTCCCCTGAGGATCTCACAAACAGGCAGGCTGAGTGGGACCTGAGGTCACAGCTGGGCTAGCTGCGTGCAGAGGAGAGACAAGGGGATTGTAAAAGAACCTTGGAGTAGAAAAGGATCGTGCTGGCTAGAGAGTTAAGGAGGTGCACTTGAAGGCCAGATAGGTGTTAGACTGTAGTTGAAAAGGTGTGAACACCACTACTGTGTCCAGTGCAGAAGAAAGAGTTCATATATTCAGAGACTTGTTGCCTGACTTTAAGGAGGGGTTTGAGATAGATTGGTTATTTCTGGCATAAAAAGTTGCTGTAGTGGTACAGAGGATGTCATTGGAGGATTGTAGAGATGCCTTTTAAGTTATATTTGTGGTGATGGGACAGACAACATGCTGGCTCCAGAGAAGAGGACAAGGTTGAGGTATCTCACTATAAAGGAGGTCCTTGTCACTAAGTATGAATTAACCCCAGAGGAGTGCAGTTTGAAATTCAGTGTTAGTCAGAAACTGTGTGACTACTACTGGGCGGATTTTGTGGGGTAGTTTTGAAATGTTTGTTAAAAGTACTCTTGTTGGTTAAGAAGGTTTTTCTAACAGATTTACACTTTTTCCTTTTTTTCAAAGAGGACTGAGAAGAAGAAACTTGAGGAACCTTTTCTTCAGACACGTATTGGAGTTCTTTTAGCTTGTTAATTACATACAGTTCAGTGGCATCCTCAATCTCTTTTGAATGTAGTAGATGGATACTGAAATGCTTATTTATTTCGTCAGATCTACTTCTACGTCTTCTGTCCACTTATAGGCAACATTTCTTTCGTTGTGCAACTTCCATGTCACAGAATAGCTACATCTTTATAGTTAAATGTACTTGTAAAGTAATTAATATAATTATTATGAAGTCAATTTAAGGGTCACAAACACACTCATACAGGTACATGAGTACCTGTATGAGTGTGTTTGTGATCCTTACATTGACTTCATGTATGTACTCACACACCTATACGTCATTCACAAAGGTACAGTAGTAGGGAGAATGGAGCCACATAAGACATTTTAACAGCAGCAATCATGTGGCATTTTGCACAGTGAGCAATCATCTCACCCAAATATTCACAAGCTGCTGGTATTCTGATGGCCACAGCTGATGAACATTTTCCCAAGGGTGCTCTAGTGATGGAATGTTCTGCTGTACCTAGTTTCTCGGGCATAATTCAGTTGTACACCCTTTCATGAATTGCTTTTAAGTACTTCCAATTGGAACTTATCCCATGTGAATACTTCTTGGCAGTGCTGTTGGGTAGTTGTATGCCACAAATATTACACTGTACATGTTTAGCGGTTACCTCTTTTTCCCCAGAAGGTATAGTAAACTGCTTCCAAACATCACTTTCTTTTGTGCTGTTGTAGCGATATACATGCATGTGTTTGAAGTGATTGTGTAGAAAACTATGGTTGTAAAAAGTTACTAATGTTAATAATAGTTAACCCCTTCGCTGCTAGGCCTTCCCCCCCTCCCTCCCTGTGCTAAACCTTTTTTTGGCTATTTGGTTTAGTTGGCGCTTAGGCCCCTGTAACCTTTTGACCACATAAGGTATCCACGCCAAATTTGCGTCCTTTTCTTCCAACATCATGGGGATTCTAAAGGTCCCCAGGGTTTGTGGATTCCCCTGGAGGGGACCCAGAAATTACCCAAAATATAGCTACATTTTTTTAGAAAAATGGGAAAAAAGGGCTACAGATGAAAGCGTCTGGTTTTTTCCCTGCAAATGGTATCAACAAAGGGGTTGCGGGGCTGAAATCACAATTTTCCCAGCTTTCAGGGACAAGCAGACTTTTGTCAGAAAACCAAATTTTTTTACACAGTTTTGGCATTTTTCTGGGACATAGCCTATTTTTGCTATTTTTTGTGCTTTCAACCTCCTTCCAGTTAATGGTAGAAATGGGTATGAAAGCAATAATGGATCCTGGAAAGCTATACATTTTAGAAAAGTAGACAACATTCTAAATTCAGCAAGGGGACATTTCTGTAGATCCTTCAAGTTTTCTTTATAGAAACTAACAGTTGAATATAGGAAAAATTGAAAATTAGTTGAAAAAAACAGCCATTTGTGTCAATGTTTTCACCTGTAACTTATTCTAATTATGACAGCTGTTTGAAAGCAATATACCGTTACATCCGCTGGACCTTTCTGGTTGTGGGGATATATATAGGACTTGTAGGTTCACCAAGAACCCGACAAACCCAGAGCCAATAATTGAGCAGTGTCTTGCAATGGTTTTTTATTATGTACCGGGTATATAGCAATTAATTTGGGAAAATATATACATGGAAAAATCGGTATGAAAGACACCCATGTATTTCTGAAATTGGAACAAAATATAGAGTTTAGAAACAGTAGATATTTGCACATTTCCGAAATTGTGAGTACCCATACTAGCATGAGAATTATAGGTCATTTTTCAAAATGACTTCTTTTACACATTGTCTTTCATTTGGAAGGCAGAAATGCATCGAAAGTCAATAGGTAATAACAGTTGCTCTACAATTCTGTGTTACCCTAAGTCTCCCGATAAAAATGGTACCTCACTTGTGTGGGTAGGCCCCGTGCCCTTCAGGAAACGGCTCAAAACGCAACGTGGACACACTTTATTTTTACAGTGAAAACTGACCCTTTTTTTGCAAAGTGCCTAGCTGTTGATTTTGAACCCTAGCTCTGCCGGCACATAGGGAAACCTAGCAAACCTATACACTTTTGAAAACTAGACACCCAGGGGAATCCAGGATGGGGTGACATGTCTGGCTTTCATCAGGTTCTGTTACCCAGAATCCCTTGCAAACCTCAAAAACACATTTTCCTCACATTTCTATGGTGGAAAGTTCCGGAATCTGTGTGGATCCACCAAATTCCACCCACCCCGCATTCCCCGAAGTCTTCCGAGAAAAATTGTACCTCACTTGTGTGGGTGGGTCAAGTACCCGCGACAGGCAAGGGCCCAAAACCTATTGAGGCGACATCAAAATTACCTATCACAAAACAACCTGGTTTTGCAAGGGGGGTCCCATGAGTTTTTGGCCCCGGGCTCAGCAGCCATCTAGGGAAACCTACCAAACCCACACATTTCTGAAGACTAGACACCCGGGGGAGTCCAGCAAGGTATGGCTTGCATGGGTCCCCCAACATTTCCCTACCCAGAATCCCTTGCAAACCTCAAATTTAGCTGAAAAAAATCACTTTTTTCTCAAATTTCTGTGTGGGAACGTTCTGGAATCTGCGTGGATCCACAAATTTTCTACCACCCAGCATTCCCCCAGGTCTCCCGATAAAAATGGTAACCTCACTCGAGTGGGTGGGTCAAGTACCCGCGACAGGCAATGGCCGGAAACCTATTGAGGCGACATCAAAATTACCTATCACAAAACAACCTGGTTTTGCAAGGGGGGTCCCATGAGTTTTTGGCTCCGGGCTCAGCAGCCATCTAGGGAAACCTACCAAACCCACACATTTCTGAAGACTAGACACCCGGGGGAGTCCAGCAAGGTATGGCTTGCGTGGGTCCCCCAACATTTCACAATTACAGAAAGGCTGTAATTGTGGTGGGGGTGGGGGCATTGGAATGCCCGTTTTGGGCAGCCCCCACCCTAATTCAAATTGCCCCAAAAAATCCCTGCCATCTAGTGGGCTTTCTGCCCCCCCGGGGGGGGCACATTGGGGACTACTTCCCCCATCTGCCTCCCGGGGGGGGCAGAAAGGCTGTAATTGTGGTGGGGGTGGGGGCATTGGAATGCCCGTTTTGGGCAGCCCCCACCCTAATTCAAATTGCCCCCAAAAAAATCCCTGGCGTCTAGTGGGCTTTTTGCCCCACAGGGGGGGCAGAAAGGCTGTAATTGTGGTGGGGGCATTGGCATGCCCATTTTGGACAGCCCCCACCCTAATTAAAATTGCCCCAAAAAAAATCCCTGCCATCTAGCGGGCTTTCTGCCCCCCGGGGGGGCACATTGGGGACTACTTCCCCCATCTGCCTCCCAGGGGGGGCAGAAAGGCTGTAATTGTGGTGGGGGCATTGGAATGCCCGTTTTGGGCAGCCCCCACCCTAAAATAAATTGCCCCCCAAAAAATCCCTGGTGTCTAGTGGGCTTTCTGCCCCCCCACCCCGGGGCGATCCCCAAGCAGGGATCCACTGTGGAGGGGTACCATTGGAAAGGGGAGATTCTCCCCTTTCCAATGATACCTCTCCTGTATTTCTATGTGCTCAGGGGGCTGAGATAGCCCCCTGAGCACGTAGAAAGTGAAACTGAAATGAGCCTAATGGCTCATTTCAGTTTCGGTTTCTATGAAATGACGTCAGCGCGACGTGCGCGCTGATCGTCATTTCACAGAAACGGGGTGGGGGGGCCTCGGGAGCTGGGGAAGCTCTTCCCCAGCTCCCGAGGCTTTAGGGAAGAAAAAGAAATCCCTCTGGTGCCTGCACCAGAGGGATTTCCGGTGCCATGTGCCGGGACAGCCGAGGAGCCGTCCTGCGCACACGAGCACTGTTGCGCATGACGGCTCCCGGCCGTCGTGCGCACAGAAGGGGTTAAATAAGTTGTGTTATGCTTATTGTTTATTGGTAGTGTGTTCAATCCACAGTGTTCCTTAATTGCAATGAGTTAGTGTGCAGATTTGGATTATTTTTCTACATCTTTATTATGGTTTTTCCCCACAGTTCAATGATGTGTGATTTAAAAGTACATTGTTTACGGTGTATGAGACCAGTAAAAAAAAGGAAATTAAATGCTTATTTATAATAATGCATACTGTTACAGTATGAGAAATCTCTAGTTATTTCTTAGAATTATGTCTTTATGCCTTGTTGAAATTGTAAGTTACTTTTGTAAATCTATTTATTGTAAAATCAATAAATATTTCATTTTTTTCTTTTTATGCAGGTCAATGCCGCCCTCTATTGGAGTCATGTACTTGACTAATTAGTTCTTGCAGTGTTTTTCCATAACTTTCAATTTTGAGCATGCACATCCAAGCACAGATTGCTATAGTTACTAATACACCTAGGCACACTTCAGTAAGGCAACTCACACACCAAGCTACACACAGACAGAGGTACTAACAGACCCAGGCTCACAATAATAGGCCACTGACACACATCGATACAGTCACTAACACACACAAGTACACACTGATACAGCCACTGACACATCCAGCCAAATATTAATGCATCCAATAATACACCGGGCACCCACTGACACACCCAGGGACTCATCAATGCAGACACTCACACACCCAGGCATACAGCAATGCAGACACTCACACAGGCAGCTAAACACTAATGTATCCAATAACACCCAGGCACATACTAATTGTACACACTGACACACCCTGAGGCTTACTAATGCAGACACTGAAACACCCAGGCATACAGCAATGCAGAGGGTGGCATAGCCAGCCAAACATTAATGCAACCAATAACACACACAGGCACACACTGATGCATATGCTAACACATCAAGGCACATACTGATGCATACACTAACACACCCAGGCAATTACTAATCCAATAATACACCCAGGCACACACTGATGCATGCATGACACACCCAGGGATTTTTCAATGCAGACACTAACACACACAGGCATATAGCAAAGAGGACACTGACACACCCAGCTACACAGTAATATATTCAATAACGCACCCAGACACACTCTGATGCACACACAGTCTCAGAGACACTGAAACACCCAGGCATATAGCAATGACACCGACACTGACACACCCATCCAAATACTAATGCTTCAAAAAGGCACCCAGTGATATACTGATGCATACACTAACACACCCAGAGACTTACCAGTGCAGACACTGACACACCCAGGCATATGGCAATGCAGACACTGACACAGCCAGCAAACATAAACGCATCCAATAACACACCCAGGCACACACTGATGCATACACTGACACACCCACAGACATAGTAATACAGACACTGACACACCCAGGCATAGAGCAATGCAGACACTGAGACATCCAGCCAAACAGTAATGCATCCAAAAACAAACTCAGTCACACTGAGGCAAAACTGATGCATCTGCTAATACACCAAAGCACACACTGATGCATACACTAACACACCCAGGCACTCACTAATAATGCATACACTAACACACGGAGGCATACACTCATTGACATACTGATACACCCACTCTCACACCGATACAGTCACTAACACATTAAAAATACAGAGTGAAGACACCATCATGGTGGCTTTCAGGGATAAAGCTACCATTACCTTCGAGGGTATGAAAATAGGGATTTTCCAAGACTTATCTGCTATCACCCATCAGAGACGAAGAACTCTCTGACCTGCTACGACCTTTCTTAGAGAAAAGGGGGTGTGATATTGTTGGGGACACCCCTTTCAACTTTTCAAGGAGACACATGGTGTGCACACACTGGACTTCCCAATATTCACAGAGGAGGACTCTTGTCTTTTGGAGGTGAGCAATGAATCCTGGCCATCGGCGGGCCTGCACCACTATCAAAAAGCGAAATCAAACCTTTTGGCCAAACCTACTGCATCTGAGAGACAAGAGGAGCGAGCGGCCCTGCTGCAGCAGCTTCAGCAGATAGGGATGACCTCTGAGCCCGAGAATTACTTTTTTGAAAGCAAGTGGCTCCTCCTGAGGAACTTCCCTGAGCATTCTGATTTACATAGTACCCTGACCGAAATACTTACTTGTCCGTCAACACATTGGATTTCTAGTGCATCATGCACCAGCGCTCCTACTACCGCAACGATCTGCTAGGGTGTTGCATCAATGCCATGGACTTCTATCCCCACTGTTTCATATGGTTGACTCCCAGGCGAGGCAGCACAATTTCTATATTAATTTGTTGAAAGTTTTGTTTTTCCTTATTTTGCACTACGCTGCTCAGTACCTTTACTCGATTCACAACAATCACTCTTGTGGTATGGGGGTGGAGGTTATTTTCATATCTCTTAATTTGATTGCCCTTGTTGGTAGTTTAGACCTCATACGCATTCTATTACATGCTTAAAATACTTAGTCTCAATGTTCGAGGATTCAATGCCCCAGTGAAGCACCTAGCCCTCCTATCTCTGATTAGGGAATCCAAATGTGACATCTGTCTCCCACAGGAGACTCGTTTGTTCCAGAGGCATTGGACTCTGTTGAAATCCCGCTGGTATGATAGACAATTCTTCTCCTCATTTTCTCATGAGCGGGCGGGGGGTCACCATTCTTTTGGCCTCACATTTCCGGAGCAAGGTCCAGGTTCACAGAAGCAGGGCTACAATGGCTTGCAGATATGGGTCTGGCCGATGTTTGGCGCCTACACCTTTCTGCTGACATGACATATATCTGTTTCTCTGCTGTCCATCGAACTTACAGCAGAATAGATTTTTTCCTGACTGCGGCAGTGGCGGAATCCGAGATAGGCAATACTGCTCTATCTGACCATTCACCCAATACTTTGACCCTACGTATTCCGCCGTCATCTCCTCAGGTTGGCACTTGGCATCTTAATCCCAAATTACTACAGTATGAATGCACTAGACACACATTGAGGAGGCGCTGAACATCTTTCTTGAATGTAATGCTACTCCTGACACCCCTATTGCACTGTTATGGGACTCCTTAAAAGCTACACTTAGAGGGACTCCTATAGGCATATCGGCCACATACAACAGGGAGAGACCAGAAAAGAGACGTGTCTTAGAGGAGCGGGTGCGAGATCTTGTGGGACACACAGGTTCTCAGAGTGAGGAGACAACTAATGACAGCCCGTAAAGGACTTCGGGCACATGATATGCTGGGCACGCTTTGCTGTGCACTAAACAATGTTATTATGTAGGTGGCAATAAAGCGGGGTACCTCCTGGCACACGGTCTACGCACTCAAACCCTCACATAGAGGCTTACTGCTTTAGAAAACTCTCATGGAGACAAGGTTTATCAGGACTCCCAAATCGCACAAGAATTTAAACGATTCTACTCAACACTCTATACTGCTGAGTCACTTAGTGTGGCTCGGCAGTACCTTGATACAATACATATGGACAACCTCCCCCCGGCCATATCACCACAGATGGACAGTGATATTCGTGTTGAGGAGGTTTTGGAGGCAATTTCGTGGCTGAAGCCTGAGAAGGTGCTGTGCCAAGATGGCTACACAGCCAATTTCTATAAGGTATTTGCCCCTAAATTAGCCGCTATTCTCACTTGCCCTTTTAATTCATTTAGTGCATCTGAAGCACTTACTGATACTATGCGGGAAGCTGTCATAACGGTCCTCCCTAAAACTGGAAAAGTCCCTAAATACTGAGCGTCATATCGCCCCATTTCCCTGTTGAATTTGGATGCCAAAATATTCACTAGCATTTTAGCCACAAGACTGGCCCCTTATATGCAGAGTCTGATTGTCCCGTATCAGGCAGGCTACATTCGAGAATGGGGTGTGCCGATAACACTAAACGCTTATGCCATCTCATTGATAGGGTTCACCACTCGCATGCGCCTACTCCTTTCGGTGGATCCTGAAAAAGCATTTAACTGGGTCCATTGGCCATTTCTTCGCCTGGTGCTCGACAAGGTTGGGCTTAGAGTTTGTTTTCAGAAATGGCTGTGGTGTAGTAACAGTGCCTCTATGGCACATGTGAGAGTAAGTGGGATATTATCAGATATTATCGGATCCCTTCCTTATTACTCGTGGCACTAGGCAGGGTTGCCCCTCTCACCATTCCTTTTTGCATTATATATGGAACCCTTTGCTGGAAAGGTGCGGGATAATCCCCTCATAGCTGGGATTCATATGGGAGGCAGGGAGCATAAACTGGCTATGTATGCAGTCGATGTGATGGTTGCTGTCACCCAGCTGCTAATTTCTTTTATACACTTGATGCAAGAATTTGACCTGTTTGGGGAAATATCAGGATTCAATCTAAATAAGACAGAGCTCCTGACCTTTCTGTCCCTCACACACATAGAGCCCTTATTAAGAGCCAATTCCCTTTCCAGTGGGTATCGCGGGTAGTCTCTTATCTGGGTCTCCAGATTTGTTCCATCCTTGCGATCACAGCGGAAAGAAATTATGCCGCCCTACTAGACACTACCAAAACGCATTTACAATAATGGCAGAGCAAGACCCTTACCTGGATGGGACGGTTGGCGGCAGTGAAAACTACTTTACTGCCAAAAATATCATATTTTATGCAGACCTTGCCTCTGCGGCCGCCCCCATATGTGATTGTCAAATACAAAATCTTATACAGTCCTGTATCTGGAATGGCAAACGGGCATGTATGCCAAAGCATAAAACTTAGTGGCCCTTAAGGGAGGGAGGATTTGGCATTACCTATTTGACTTATTACTACCAGCCAACACAGTAGCAATATATGGTGGATAATATATTACTACCAGCCAACACAGTAGCAATATATGGTGGATAATATATTACTACCAGCCAACACAGTAGCAATATATGGTGGATAATATATTACTACCAGCCAATACAGTAGCAATATATGGTGGATAATATATTACTACCAGCCAACACAGTAGCAATATATGGTGGATAATATATTACTACCAGCCAACACAGTAGCAATATATGGTGGATAATATATTACTACCAGCCAATACAGTAGCAATATATGGTGGATAATATATTACTACCAGCCAACACAGTAGCAATATATGGTGGATAATATATTACTACCAGCCAACACAGTAGCAATATATGGTGGATAATATATTACTACCAGCCAACACAGTAGCAATATATGGTGGATAATATATTACTACCAGCCAATACAGTAGCAATATATGGTGGATAATATATTACTACCAGCCAACACAGTAGCAATATATGGTGGATAATATATTACTACCAGCCAATACAGTAGCAATATATGGTGGATAATATATTACTACCAGCCAACACAGTAGCAATATATGGTGGATAATATATTACTACCAGCCAATACAGTAGCAATATATGGTGGATAATATATTACTACCAGCCAACACAGTAGCAATATATGGTGGATAATATATTACTACCAGCCAATACAGTAGCAATATATGGTGGATAATATATTACTACCAGCCAACACAGTAGCAATATATGGTGGATAATATATTACTACCAGCCAATACAGTAGCAATATATGGTGGAGGGGTCCAGGCCCAAATCGGAGAAGTATTGGTGCTTCATTAATCAAGCCAAAGCTGAAATTCATATTTGGAAGATCTCTTGGATTCAAAGGAAACAGACACCGGTGGGGGTTTATGTCTCCCTAGTCCTCGGGGCTACGGTAAGTATTTGGGATAAGGTACAAGTTGCACACAGGCTGTCTTCTCTCATTTCACTACTGACTCCTGTCATTGGCAACCCAGATTTTCTCCCTGCTCTCCAGGGACCAGCCTTCACACACTGGCAGGCAGCGGGTTACAAGAGAGTGGAAGATTTTATTTATCAGAATAGTCTCTTGGAGTTTTCATGAATACGCGCAGATTATAAGTTTCCCCCTTCTGCTCACTGGCAATATCTCGCCCTCATACATTGGATCACACAGCCGTATGTTTGACCAACGCCAGCCAATGCCTCACTCCCTTTGAGAAATGGCTTTTTACTCAGGCATCGGATAGGAAGATCTTGCCAGATATTTATGCTTTCCTTAATTGTCCTTTCATTAAGCCAGTTTTTCGGTGCTGCGACATTGGGATGTGGAATGTGAACACTCCTTTACACCTAAGGAGTGGGCCGATATTCTTCAATGTGTCCACTATTCTGCTAGTAATGCTGGAAATCAAGAAACACTTTTAAACATAGCTCACTGTTGGTATTATACTCCCACCTGCCTGACTAAATGGAAACCAGGCAAGACTGGTCAATGTTGGTGATATTGAGGACAACAGGCAACACTGACACACATTTTATTGCTTTGCCCTGCACTCAAAACTGTCAGCTCTGAAATACTTGCCGTCATTAATGAAATTTATGAAACGGACATACCACGTTTCCCTAGTTATATTCTATTAGATCTACCCAATGCTCTCACATATCCATTGCACTCTCCACGTGGTCGAGGTATCACTCTGGCCTTTGTGCTGCCAAGCAAGCTATCTTGGTTAAATGCGGGTCGGATGTCATCCCGTGGAAGCTAGAATGGCTATATAAACTCTGGGCTATGCTGGGTATTGAAAAATTGACTGCAACACTTGATTGTGCGCTACCTAAATTTGATAAAACATGGGGGCCGTATATATGGTATCTTTCTCAGGAGTTTAGGGAACTAACTTGTTTCATCTATTTGCGTGTACTCTGTCTCCCACTCCCTGACAGTGACATGTCAGGACACGACACTCCCACTCCCAAATTTTATTTTGCTTTCTTTGAAGACTGGTTGAGATGATAACTCTTCTACCAAGTAGCAGTACGTATATTACTGTTCGTTGTTATTTCCACCTTTCCTCTTCTGACCCCTTCCTTTGCCCTTCCTTTATAAGTATACAAGATTCACCCCACTGGCCAGTGAATGTAAGTGCGGGCTTTATGTATTGTTCATTTAAAAATTAATAAAAACGCATTAAACCAAAAACACAGGGTTAGGTGTTTGTTTGAGTAGATGGTGGTTCTAAGAAGAACCGTTTCTTTTTCTAGAAGGTTTTTTTTAACAATTTTGTAATTTTTTTCTTCTTTTTTTTAACAAAAAGTAAACAAGGTGGAAAAAGGGTAAGGATGGGGAAATGCAAAGAAGCAACTGGCTTCACTCTTCAAAAAACATAATGTATCCTTGGACGCAAAAACCCCCAAAAACTAACAGTGATACTTCTTCACTGTATCCAAGAATGCACCCACAGAAGATATTTTTACAGCAACACGCATGTCGTATTTCGCTCCGTGAATTACCATGCCACTAAATTCCTCACAGGCAGTTGGTATTGTAAGGAGTGCAGCTGAATATGGTTCTCCAAAGACAGCTGTAGAGGTCGATGCCCTGTTGCACCTCCTTTTTCTCGCATCATCGGGTTGTAGACCCTCTCTTGAATTGTTTTAAGTGCTTCCACATAGAACTTGTCCCATTCAAATACTTCTTTGCAGTGCCTCTGGATAATTGCTTGCCACAAATTGCGCACTTAACATATTTTGCTGATACCTTCTTTTCCCCAGAAGGTATAGTAAAGTGCTTCCACACATCACTTTCTTTTCTGCGAGGTGGTGTGTCTACTTCTTCATCCACAAGAGGTTGTGGATCTACATTTTGAACGGATGATGTACCTTCAGCAATTGCCTAAAAGCACAACACTGCTGTGTCTCAATCCTCCTTCTAGAGACTTCACTAGAGAAGTAACTCAAACTTTTGGAGTGGTGCACCGCTCAATATTAAAAAGGTTGTTGGTCAAATAAGTCACTAATTCATATGGTCTTGTTAGAGTTGTCTTAATCAATCCTTTATTTTCATAAGTGTCCAAATACAAAATACCAGCCAACGCGTTTCGTTCATAAGAATGAACTTCTTCAGGGCTGAAAGCAAGGTAGGTAGTAAGCCGTCCGCTTCGGAAGTGAGAATGACCTCATTCTCACTTCCGAAGCGGACGGCTTACTACCTACTTTGCTTTCAGCCCTGAAGAAGTTCATTCTTATAAACGAAACGCTTTGGCTGGTATTTTGTATTTGGACACGTATGAAAAATAAAGGATTGATTAAGACAACTCTAACAAGACCATATGAATTAGTGACTTATTTGACCAACAACCTTTTTAATATCGAGCGGTGCACCACTCCAAAAGTTTGGGTTCATCCATTATCTGCATCGCAGTTGGCACCCAACGACGGCAGGTGCTGGAGTAGCTTGTACACACTCAACTGGATTGACTGTTGAAACAAACACGAAGGGAACACAGCAGGGGAGTGCGGTCACAGCGTCCGCCATTGCCCGTAACCTAACCTTGTAACTAGAGAAGTAACTGCCTTTGGGTTTTCCATGTGGAAGGGTGGCGTCCTAATGTATCTAATCAGAAGGCAAGGTTTGGGTATGTTTCTGCATGAATTCGAGAATCGGGCCACGTAAATTTGTGGATTCGCGAAACTGGTAAAATGGGTAAATATTTTGAGAAACAGATATAAGGTGCTTTATATATACTTGTAAACATGTTCACACTGATGCTATTAATGACAATGGCGAGGTGTATAGATGTGCAGTAATTCCTAAATTTTTCACTGAATCCACGGATTTGGGCTCACGGATTCGTTCCGATCACGTGAAAGGAAGTAAAAACCATAGAGTACCAACCTGTCTATATTTCCAGACAAGCGAAGGTACAGCAATACCACAAAATATTTTTAAAAAATCATTAAAATGTGTTTAATTACATTAAACAAACTTCATTTACTTTACATTAAGTACATATGTGAGTTTTATATTTTAAAGCGTATACAGAGTTTATTAGTAAAAAAAGAATATCTATGGTATAAAACAAACGTAATTAATAAAAAAAATTAAAAACAATTTGTAATACACTTAGTATTAAAAATAAACCCTACAAATTACCTAAAAAAGTAAACACTAGAAGGACATAACATTTTAGAAATACAAATTGAAAAACTTTTTTAATTCACAGAAAAATAAAAAAAATTCATAGGACAGCCGTACCTGTGGTGGTAGTCCAATCACCGCCATACTGCGTGCCCACCTGCAGCATTAACAGTGTGGCGGTGGGACAGCCACTGGACCGCTATGACTACCGTGGATCAAGGATCCCGCGGTGGTCTCGCAGCAGTGTGAGGCTGAAATATGCTGGCAGTACCACAGCGGTACGACCGGTGAGACTGCCCTGAAAAGGATGGCGGGGAAGTAGCAAAAGCGGCCCTAACAGGGCCCTCTTGCGCCTCTGGGCCTTAGAGTGCATAGGGGGGCACATGAGGTGCCCCCCTTGATTTGTGTCCCCAGATCCTCCACGGTGTAGCATGTATGCCACACCATGCAGGATGGTGTGGGCTGAGCTCTGAGAACAGCAGTCTGCCTTTTAGGCTCTTCTACGAGTCTGACAGACCGCTGTTGTCAGACCGACGTAAGACCACCTGCCAGACCAGGAATAAACTCCTGATCTGGCGGGCGGTCGCACCACTGGTTTGGCGGCCCTACAGGTAATGGCACATTGCACCGTCCACTATAGAACTGTCAAACTCAGAATAAGGCCCATAGTTAGGATTCCCAGAACTAGGAATTCCTCAGATTTTGCTTGCTACTAACTTTGCCCCCGTTTGATGAATCATCATTAAACTTGAAGACCTTTTGCTTTTTCAACATTGTTGAACAAGGCAAAGTTTCATGGTGATTCATCAAGGGGAAGCAAAGAAAAAAGGGATGTCCTAAAATGTGTTTTCCTCCAATACATTTTCAATGGACAATATGGGACTTTTTAGACAGAAATAGAGCCAAATAGCTTGACGGAATTTAATGAAATTTGGAAGGGTTACACATTATAGTGCACTGATGATCCTTTTAGTGTACTACAGGTAGGTAGGGTAAGTATTTTTAAGTTATAAAGTATTTTAACTTAGTGATATCTGTAGACCAGTATTTTGTGGAAATTTCTCTGTATTTAACCAGTATTGCATGGAAGTACTGCGGTACATAGCACTGACAAGTCATTATGTGATTGGCTAATGACTGCCTTTACAAAAGTTAAAGGCTACCATGTATTCTACATTTCAACCTTAGATGTAGGTAAGTATTAGGTTGGATAATTTTCCCCTACCTATTACCACTTTAAGTGGCAATAGGCATGGAAAAATATTTTTACGTTTCTATATATTTTTTTAAAACTTTTGCAGAGTACCGGGGCGAGTGCCTCTGGAGTTCCACGGTACCAAGAAGAAAAAATACATAGTTTAAAATATTTAAATACACTGTAGTATCCTGTATTTTACAAATATAGGGTACTGCAGTGTATTTTCCATTTTCAACATATTTTAAATCTTTGGTAAAAAGTTTATGGAGTAGCCCTGTAAAATCCTACAAATTACCGCATTACTAACATTTTGTTTTTCAAAATGTGCAGTTCTCCCTAAACTGCTGTAAAATATATATAGAAAATTCTAAAAACATTTCTCTACCTATTAACAGTTTATTAAAGTGGTATTAGGTAGGGAACTACAATAGAACCTAATACTTACCTAGATCTAAGACCCTAATCCAGAACGCAGCAAAATGCAGAACGCAGACAAAATGTGCTGAAAACAACATGGTTGCCTTTTACATGGGGTCATCAAAGTCATTAGCCGATCACATACTGCATTATCATGCGCATGTACAGTGGTATATCACGAACTTACCATGGTATACCATGGCACAATATATAACTAAGTATTTTAAAAATTATAACTACACTTTTCTGACATACTACCAAAATGAACATTTACACCAAATAATATACTTACCAGCCCTGTTATGTTTACATCTGTTAACACACTTTCACGCCACATCTGTTTCAATTACCACACTTCACTGTACGACACTACACTCTATGCCACTCCATTCTACGTCACTCCATTGTACGCTATTACACTCTACACCACTCCATTCTATGTCACTCCACTATTCGTCACTCCACTCTGGGCTAATTCACTGTACACCACTCCACTCTACCCCACTCAACTCTACAACAGTATACTGTACGCTATTACACTCTATGCCCCTCCATTTTATGACACTCCAGTGTACATCAATACTGTGCGCCCTTTAACTCTACGCTACTCTACTGTATGCTATTCCACTGTATGCAACTACACTCTACAACACAACACTCTATGCTATTCCAATCTATACCACTCCACTATACGCCACTTTAGTGTACACCGCTGTACTGTTCTCTTTTCATCTGTATGCCACTGCACTATATGCCACTTCACTTTACGCCACACTACTATAAGCCACTCTACTTGACAACAATCCACTCTACGTTATTACACTGTACTCCACTCTATGCAACTCTACTCTATGCCAATTCACTCTTCCGTGCTTCACTCTACGCTATTCCACTGTACTGACACTCCACTCTACTCTATGGTATTCCACTATATACCACTCCACTCTACTTCATTACACTGTCCCCGAGTAACACTCAATGCTATTCCACTCTACACCCCTCCATTGTATGCTACTCCACCATATGCCACTCCATTCTATGCTATTCCACTGTATGCCACTCAACTCTAACACACTCCAGTGTATGTCACTGCACTGTACACTACTGCATGTACTGTATCCTGATGAACTGTATGACACTCAGGTCTAAGATTCTCCACTGCACACTATACGCCAATACACACTACACTATTCCACTGTACGCACTTCCACTGTATGATATTCCACTCTATGCTATTCCACTCTATGCCACTCTAAGCCACTCTAATATACGCTATTCCACTGTATGCCACTCCATTCTATTCTACTCTACTTTATGCCACTCTAGTCTAAGCCACTGCACTGTATGCCACTCCACTATACGCCACTTCACTGTATGACAATCTACTGTACCCTATTATACTGTACATCACTCCATTCTATGCCACTTTACGCCACTCCATTCTACCCTACCACATTCTATCATATATCACTGTGCGAAACTCCATTCTATACCACTCTACTGTACGCTCTTCCACTATATGCCACTCTACGTACACTAACACTCAATATTATTCCACTCTACACTACTCCACTGCATGCTACTCTACTTTATGCCACTTCAGTCTACCCCATTACACTGTAGCCCGCTCAACTCTACAAGACTCCCCTCTACAACATGCCACTACACTGTGCGCCACTACAGTCTACACTATTCCACTATACACCAATACACTGTACCTCACTCTACTCCATGCCACTCTACGCTACTCCACTCTATGCTACACCACTCTATGCCACTACACACACTCTATCCCACTCCAGTGTACACTATTCCACTGTATGCCACTCCAGTTTATGCTACTCTATTCTATACCACTCCACTCTACTCTTTTCCACGGTACGCCACTACACTGTACCTCATTCCACTCTTTTGACACTCCACTCTACAAGACTCAACTGTATGCCACTCAACTCTATGCCACTGCATTGTATGCCAAACTACTCTACGCTATTCCACTGTACGCCAGTCCACTCTAACACACTCTAATGTAAGCCACTGCACCACACACCATTTCATTGTATGCTGCTTAACTGTATGACATTCCAGTCTATGTCACTCCATTGTACTCCACTACACTATACACCAATACACTCTCAACTATTCCACTGTACTTAACTCCACTTTCTGACACTCCACTCTGCACCATTCCACTCTATCACACTCCACTCTACGCCACTCCACTCTATGGTACTCCACTCTATGCCACTCCAGTCTATGCCACTGCACTGCACTGCACGCAACTCCACTCAACACAACTCCACTCTACGCCACTCCAGTCTACGCTATTAAAGTGTATGCCACTAAACTGTACTTCACTCCACTGTACGTCACTCTACTCTTCACCACTGCACTCTATGCTATTGCACTCTACCACAACTACACTCGATGCCACTCCACTCTTCGCCATTCCACTGTATGGTATTCTACTGAATGTCACACCACTCTACGCCACTCCACTGTACCGCACCGCACTGTATAACACTCCATTCTATGCCACTCCACTCTGCAGCAGTCCACTGAGCACTATTCCACTGTATGTCACTCCACTGTACCACATTCCAATCTACTCCACTCAACGACAATACTCTCTCCTCCACTGTACCTGACTCCACTTAATACTACTCCACATAATAATACTCCACTCGCTGTCAGTAAGCTCTACTAATTTCCCAAAATATTTTTTATTACCAATAAACAATATTTTGAAATTCAATGAAAAAAACAAAGGTTAAACCTTTGTTATAGGTAGGAAAATTGTATTTATTTTTTCTATAAAAACCAAACATAAAATACACAAACATTTGAAATTCTTCAGTTATTGCTATATATTACATTTATAATTTACGCACTACCTTTATATTTAAATTACTTTATTTATTCTTTATCTACAAAGAAAAGTTAAAGTACACATAAATATAATTTCTAAATGTATACTTATACCTTTAATTTAGTATTTATGCAACTTATTATAACACGGGAACCTCCATACACAGTTGATTCGACTCAGTAGGCACACTATATTAACTATAACTCGCCACTGTACCATGCACTGTGTTCTCACAAAAGGTATGATTTGTGATGTCATAAGTATTACTGTAAATAATATTATTTTAGATGGTATTAATGATATAATATAATAGGGTATAAGCAGGCGCGAGTTATTGTTCATATAGTGTGGCTACCGAGTTGAGTATACTGTGTACGGTGGTGCGCAAGTTATAATAATAGTAATAATCCCCTTTTTATTGGGATTTGGCCCCAGGGGATGGGTAGGGCCTGGGGAGGAAAGCCACACGCCCCCTCCTCTTTTTTATTGGAATTCAGCCCAGTTGAGCATGTGCATGGGGATTGGACATACAACCGGACGCAGGCCAGGCCCTATGGCCAACACCCACTGCAAATAGGCCAAAGGCTGTGGTCAGCATTGGGTTGGATGACTGCAGGGAGGTTGGGCGCAGGGCCTGGCCGCAGGTGGGGGGATGGATTTATGTATGGTAACAAAATATTACTTTACATTATAAAAAAAAAAAAAAATTCAATGAAAAAACCTAAGGTAATTATAGCTCGTGCCGTTGCCGTTCACTGCTAATTACCCCACATATTCAATCACTCATGGCATATTCTATAACATAATTGATATCACTGCAACACTTGCAATTAAATTATTGATAAGAAAACTGTGCATGGCGGGCACGAGTAGTAGTTACATTAGGCCACGAGTTATTGTTACCTGAGCTAACTATAACTGGTGAATTTCAGTAGTTTTGTACGTTTGAAATGTTATGCTGTCAATGAAATTTAAAATGCTCACCTAACTATAATATTACTTTAACCTTTGTTTTGTTCAGTGAATATATATACACATACTCTTCGTATTTTCACCCAAGATGTCACTCCTCAACATAGCGGGTGCTCAGTCCGTGAGCATCCATTATTACAACAACTTCTGTTCAAGAACAGATGATGGACACTCACAGGGCATTAAGCATCCAATTTGTTTCCACTAGCAAAACAACAGATCCGTTTTGGCACTCGGCTTTTGTCAATGTCAGTGAAACAATCGCCATTTTCCCTTTTAAACCAAATCACATGGTATAAAATTGATTGAAATGAACAAAGGAAATACAAACTAACAGAATATATTATGCTACATTCACTTTATTGGCTATAGTGAATGAGGCGGCCATCTTTACACATCTTAGTTTGATTAGAACAGTAACAATATGCTTACACTTCACGTTTTATTTTTCAGGATTATTACAAAATTAATCGTCAATTGTTATCTATTGCACAATTTTTGATACAATGTTTTTACCTTCAATATTCATTATTACTGATATCTAAGGGTGATTACATTTCAAATTTCATTTCCATGGCAAATCATAATTCATCCTAATTCCCTGTGATAGGTAACATGTTCATAGAACCCTCAGTAATATTTCCTTAAATATAGACTCGGTACGATTTCATGAGGACCTGCATTATATTTCAATGACAACATACATTATGTCAAAAAAGAAACATGTTGCTCTAAAAGATAAATGGGGTAACTCTCGTCAGCGGCTGGGTGAGCCCGGATTAGTCATGGTCTGTTAAATACATGCATGCCGGGAGGTCAGCTCTGACATTGACAAAGGCAGAGTGCCGAAACGCGTCTGCTGTTTTGCTAGTGGCAATAAAGTAGATGTTAATGCTCCCTGGGTGCCCGACATCTGGTCTTGAACAGAAGTTGTTATAACATACTACATACACATATATATAATATATATATATACACACATATATATATATATATATATATATATATATATATATATATATATATATATATATATATATATATATATATCCTACTGGCAGTCTCCAGTGGGTAGTTATAGTTAGGACCTAGTTTCCATAGTTAGAGCATTTTTTGTTTTGTAATAACCTTTAGACCATTTGACGAATCTTCACGAAATTTTCACAACTAGTTTGCCACTGACTTCAGCTGCTGTCCTGAAAGTTTTGGTTTGATCCATCAAGGAGGGGCGAGAAAAAGTGGGGGTCCCAAAATATGTTTTTCGCCATGCAATTTCTCATGAGATTTTAGGCACGACTACAGCACAAACCGCTGGATGGAATTTCAACAAATATGGCAGAAAGCTAGGTCTTTTTGTAATTTTGGGTAAATCCGTTGAGTAGTTTTGGAGTTATTAAAGAAAAATGATTTATAGATATCTAGGGACACAGATCAACTGCAGCGGATCTGCAGATGCATGCGCCACTAGCAATGCCGTGATTGACTGGCCGTAATCTGAGAGGAAAGTTGTGGCCACCATTTTATATATCGGGCACGGTCCTGGGGCCTGAAAATAAAAGTGAAAACTGATAGAAGAGGTCACAGTAGAGGTACCCTGACCCCATGGGTATGATAGTGGGGTCAGTGAGGGACCCCTGATGGGCAAGTAATTGCCCAAAAATGTTTTTTACACATGCAGGGATCCATAGATCCATTGCGACGAACAGCGCGGCCCACGAGTGAGTACGTGAAAGAACCGTGGATCCAGAGGCCAATGAAAAATAAATACACCCACTCACAGACCCACTCACACACTTTCTCACACCCCCATACTATTACTCACACACCCACTCATAGACATGCATCCACTCACACACCCACTCACAGACTCATACATCCAGTCACACACCTACTCATACACCCACAAAACCACTTACACCCACTCACAGACCCATGCAGCCACACAGACATCCACTCACAGACCCATACAGCCACTCACACACCCACTTATACACTCTCTCAAACACTATTACAACCACTCACACACCCATTCACACACTGACACACCCACTCACACACTCACTCACAAACCCACACAGCCACTCACACACCCAATCACTGACTAACACACCCACACTAGCACTAACAATCACAGACCCACAAAGCCACTCACAGTCCCACACACATACAGCTTGGGGTGGGGCCATGGGTTGGCTGTCTTTGGGGGGTTGGCCACAGGGCCAGGGCATAAGCCAGGCCTTGTGGTCAACCCCCCAGTGCGAGGGCGTGGGGTTGGCTGCTTGCAGGGGGTTGGACACAGAGCCTGACTGCAAGCCAGGTCTTGTGGCCACCCACAGGCAGTTGGATTAATGTATGGTAATTAAATATTACTCTATGTTAAAAAAAACCATAGAAATTCACTGAAAAAAACAAAGGTTACATGGACGTTATAGTTAGAAAATAGATTTTTTTAAAACCTTGGATATGCACTAAGAAACCCACAGGTTACAGGGACGTTATAGTTAAGTTCAGATTTTACACACTGAAAACCATAAGAAATTCAGCAGTTATAGTTATACTTACTCAAGAAACTATTACGCATGCCCAAAGGAAACTATAACTCGCGCCCTCGCCATGCACTGCTAATTATCCCACATCAGTCATGACATCTTCTATGACATCATTGATATCACTGTAACATTTCCAATAAAAGTATTGATGAAAAAACTGTGCCGAGTGGGGGCACGAGTTATAGGTACCTTAGGGCACGAGTTACAGTTTCTTGAGATAAGTATAACTATAACTCCTGAATATCTATTTCTTTGTGTGTAAAATATTAACTTAACTATAACGTCTCTGTAGCCTTTGTTTTTTTGGGTGAATTTCTAAGGTTTTTTAATTCTATTTTATAGCTATAATGCCCCTGTAACATTTGTTTTTTTAGTGAAAATATATATATATATATATATATATATATATATATATATATATATATATATATATATATATATATATATATGTGTGTATGATTGACATATTTATCCAATACCATAATTGCAAAGCGATTGCGACTTGCATCATCAGTAAATATAAAAAATATATATTGAGCAGGTATTAAATATACAAGTCAATCCTGAAATAATAAAAGATACTTGACGGAGGCTGCAGAACCTACAAAGTAATGTTGTCTAAATGGAAGACTGTTTTCGAATTCCTCAGGGTTTAATCTTCCTAACTAACATGAGAAGGAAAAGAAAATATATTAAAATGTATGTAAATTTAGAGATGAATTTAGTTCTCTCTGCATAATCCAGTTCAAACAGGAAGTTCAGATGAAAAGCTTGTCGTTACATAATTCGTATGAGTGCTATGTGGGCGAGTTCATCCCCGAAGTGAATTTAAATAAAATACAAAAATATTGACAGGTATGATGATTAAAGAACTGTTTAAAAAAGAACAAAAATGAAAATCATGGATGCTTGTCAAGATCATGTACAGTTGTAAATGATCCAGGTCTCCACCTCTAGACGAAATACTCCCCTCTTTAAGTATTCAAGTGGTTCATTCCTTTCTGAGCACAGATACATAGCACTGGGAAAACAAGGGGCTCACACTAGTATTAATCAGTTGACTGTGCATGTGAGACACATTACATGACATATAGAAGGGATGCTGGAAGAGGAAACCCTTGAATGTATTCTTCTTATTTAATATAGGAGAGTGGCAAAAAGACTAGAGATCGGATTTTGACTACTGAGTAGCAAATCCATAAAAATACTTTTAGATCTAAAAGGAAGAGCATGCTATGTACATGCTATTTATTAAACACTAAAACATCAATAATATTTAATGCTATCTTTCTATACTGCTGTATATACACTATGGGCCTGATTCTGATGCGGGTTGGAAAGCTTCCCGACCGAATCGCTTTGGAAATGGTTTCCGACCCACTCGGATCGGGAGAGTCCGACCGACGGAGTACGATGCATCCGGATGCTTCCAGATACGATTTGGTTGGACTCCCATTGACTTCAATGGGAGCAAATGTTCCTAACCGCATCATAATTGGGCCCTGGGTCGGGAAGACACGTTCCCGATCCGATTTGGAAGGAGCAAATGCCATTAGGAGGCCTTCCTAACTGCATCAGAATCAGGCCCTCAGTCGGGAAGCTTTTCCAACCCGCATTAGAATCGGGCCCTAAATATGTGCCTGTCTTTGAATATCTAGATTAGTTAACTAAGTGGAAAGTGAATATAAAAGTTACTTCCATAGCACAGGTATATGCCTAGAAAGGAAACTGTTGTTATAATAATCAATCAAGCATTGGCAAAGCCAATAGGTCTATGCAAGAGCTATTGGCTTTGCCAATGTGTTTAGGCATATTGTATACCAGTGTGGCTGCTATTAAGCATGGCTAAATGTTTGTGGCGTGGTGTGGATAGTTTGGAGTCAGGAAGTTTGGGGTAGAGTCGAATAGAATTGTTTGGGGTAGCGTGGAGTGTGGTAGCATGGACGGGCACCCCCGCAGCCCCTTCCGCTCCCGCTCCCACCTCACAGCTGTCCCGCCCTCCCGCCAAACCCTTCTTAATGGGGGATGCTGTGTGGCCGCACTGCTGGCGTGCCGAAGGTGCACCAAAGGCAAGCCTGTCTGCACCCGTCCGCGACCCGCCATCGACCAGCGCCAGGAACCCTGGTCCTCCAACCCGCCAGCGCTACAGCTCCTCGGATCTCTATACACTCGACATCGGCAAGTATAACAACTGCAAGCTCTCCTCACCTCTTGACACCCACGGACCCTTCACCTGCCGACACTGCCACCAGTCCTTCACTTCCGCTGAGACCCAGGACCCACCTCCACCCTCCAGCGACAACTCCACCGCACGCCAAACACTGCAATGCATCCTCATCAATGTCTGCTCCCTCCACAGACACGCCACAGTAATCTGGAACCTCCTCAACAGCACCACCCCTGATGTCGCCTTTCTAACCGAAACCTGGATGAATGCCTCCTTGGGACTGGACATCGTGATCGCCATCCCTGAAGGCTACAAGATCACCCAGAAGGACCACCCCGAACGCCCCGGGGGAGGCATCGCTCACAAGGGCAACCTCTGTCTGATCACCTACACCGACGGGCCCACAGACCTAATGGAACACCTCCACTTCAAGGTTTAGACCAACCCGCCCACCACCCTCCGAGACACCCCCATCTAAAGACCTCCCGGACCTCGCGCATCATCTCCTTGCTCCGACTCTATCACAGACATCATCTCCCCACAAGCCATCACCTCCACCGACTACCTCCATGACCTCCACCGACTACACCTTGCTGGGAGACCTCAACTTTCACCTCAACAACCACCAAGACCCCAACTCCACCTCCCTCCTGGATAACCTCCAAAACATCGGACTCCAACAGATCGTACCATAACCAACGCACTCAGCAGGACACACCCTCGACTCCATCTTCACAGCAGGAAACTCCATCACCTTCAGCCACGCCTCTGAAATCCCATGGACGGACCACCGCTGCATCCACCTCACCTTCAAAACAAACATCCCCCGCAGATGCCCACACCAGCTCCAGCGCAGGAATTAAAGCAAGATCTCCGACTACCAGCTCGCCGCGTTCCTCAGCAGCTCCGCTCTCACTACCACTGACGACGACCCTACCACCGCCGCCCGTACACTACACAACTGAAACACCAGCTGTGCCAACACCATCAGCCCCCTCAAGAAAATGTACTACCCACATACCAAGAAAGCCAGTTGGTTCTCCACTGGACTCTGAGAATCCAGACAAACCTGCAGACGCCTCGAAAAGCGATGGAGGAACTCCAAAACCCCAGCAGACCGACAACTTCAGAGCAGTCATCACCGCCCATCACAAACTCATCAGATACTCAAGAAAGAAAGCTCTCCAGGTCAGAACCTCCACCCGCGCACACATCAACAAGAAACTGTTCGTCATCATCAAAGAGTTTGCCCAACACAACAGTGAGACTACCGACATCTCAACCTCCCAAGACCTCTGCGACAGACTCAGCTAGGAACCCACACCCACACCCACCACCCCCCACACCACACAGCCGACACTGTACAGCTGGACCGCCCTTAGCATCAAAGATACCCTAAAGAATATGAAGACAACTCACTACGGGGTCCCCACGGACCCCTGCCCCCACCACATCTACCACAGAACCGCAGACATCATCGCCCCCGAGCTTCAACAAATTATCAATCGCTCCATCTAGAGCCCCTCCTTCCTCGATGACTGGAAACACATCGAGAACAACCCTCTCCTGAAAAAACCCTCGTCGGACCCCACTGACCTCAAGAACTTCAGTCCGATCTCCTTACTCCAGTATCCAGCGAAAGTCATGGAAAAAGCAGTCAGCAGTCAACTCGCCTCCTTCATAGAAGAAAACAACATCCTTGACTCCTCCCAATCAGGCTTCAGGAGGAATCAGAGCACCGAGACCGCCCTCCTCACCGCAACAGATGACATTCGCTCCCTCCTTGACAGAGGAGAGACTGTGGCCCTCATCTTCCTGGACCTCTCCGCCGCCTTCGACATAGTCTCACACCACACCCTAGCCAGCAGACTCCACGACGCAGGAATCCAGAACAAGGCGCTCGACTGGATCCTCTCATTCCTCTCTGGCAGAACGCAGCGGGACAGACTCCCTCCTTTACTCTCGGAACCCACTGCGACCACCTGTGGGGTCCCCCAAGGATCCTCCATCAGCCCCACCCTGTTTAACATCTTCATGGACCCACTTGCTTCCATCGTCAGATCACACGGACGCAACATTGTATCGTACGCAGACGACCCCCAACTCATCCTCACCCTATCCAATGAACCCAATATCTCCAAACACAACTTCCAAAAAGTAATGAAAGCAGTCGCCATGTGGAAGAAGAACAGCTGCCTATGACTCAACACAGACAAAACAGAAGTGCTCATCATGGGCCCACACCCCGATGCCTGGAACGACACCTTCTGAACGCAACTTCAGAATCATCCTGGACTCCGAACTCAAAAAGGACCACCAGATCAACGCTGTCACCTCCTACTGCTACCACACCCTTCGCCTACTCCGGAAGACCTTCAACTGGATTCCCCTCAAACACAGGAAAACCTTTACCCATGCCCTCATCAGCAGCAGTCTAGACTACGGCAACGTTCTCTACACCGGGATCAACAAGAACTTCACCCGCAAACTCCAGTACGTCCAGAACGCCGCCGCCAGACTAGTCCTCAAACTACAGCGCCACTGCCACATCAGCCAACAACTACGGTCACTACACTGGCTCCCCGTCGAGAAGAGAATCACCTTCAAGCTTCTCGCCCACGCGGCCCTCCACAACACCGGACCTGCCTACATGAACCACTGCCTCACGTTCCACGCACCCCAAAGATCACTCCGCTCAGCCCAGCTCTCTCTTGTGATGGTACCACGCATCAATAAGTCCAGAACAGGAGGATGCTCCTTCTCCCTCCTCGTGGCCAAGGCATCGAACACTCTCCCTCTCCACCTCCGACAGACACCTACACTCCCCAAGTTCTCGAAGGACCTCAAAACTTGGCTCTTCGGAGAATCACCGTGATCATCCAGGAGCTCTGTGCCTCCCCCCGCCCCCCTCAGCGCCTTGAGACCCTCTTGGGTGAGTAGTTGCACTTTTCAAACCCCTGATTGATTGATTGAGGGGTAGGCTGGTTTAAAGTAGCGTGGAGTGGGGTAAATTGGGGAAGCATGGAGTGAGGGAGAATTTTGGAGTAGAGTGGGCTAGATTGGTTTAGAGTGGAGGGGGTAGAGTGGGATATATTGTAGTGGGGTATATTGGGGTAGAGTGTGGTAGACTGAAGTGAGGTAGATTGGTGTAGATTGTACTGGTGTAGAGTGGGATAGATTAAGTTGAGAAGAGTTGGGTAAACTGAGTGGGGTAGATTGGAGTGGGGTATATTGGAGTGGGGTTGGGTAGACTGTAGTGGAGTGAGGTAGACTGTAGTGGAGTGAGGTAGATTGGCGTGGAGTGTGGTAGATTTGGGTGAATTGGGATAGAGAGGAGTAGATTTAAGTGGATTGCGGTAAATAGGATTACAGTAGATGGGGTTAGAATGGGGTAGAGTGGAGTGAGGTATATTGGGGTAGATTGTAGTGGAATGGGGTGGGGTGGAGTGGGGCAGATTAGAGTGGAGTGGGGTACTTGTAGTGGGGTAGATTGGGTTGATTAGAGTAGGATAGATTGGAATAGAGCGGGATAAATTGGGCTAGTGTGCAGTGGGGCAGACTGGGTAGATTGTAGTGGGAAAGATTGAAGTGGGAGAATTTGATGTGGGGTAGAGTGGAGTAGGGTAGGTTAGAGTGGAGCGGGGTAGAGTGAAGTAGATTGGGCTAGACTTGAGTGGGGTAGATTGGGGTGGAGTAGGTTAGATTGGAGTGGAGTTTGGTAGATTGGAGTGGGATAGATTGGAGTGGAGTGAGGTAGATTGGGGCATAGTGGAGTGGAGTAGATTGGAGTGGAGCAGAGTAGGGTAGATTGGGTGGATTGGAGTTGGGTGAATTGGAGTAGGTTAGAAGGAAGTGGGGTAGATTCGGACAGAGAGGATTAGGGTAGATTGGAGTGGGGTAGATTAGGGTAGACTGGAGTAGAGTACAGTGGGGTATATTAGGGTGGAGTGGAGTAGACTGGGTGGATTAGAGTATGGTAGATTAGCATGGTAGATTGGACTGGAGTGGGGTAGATTGTAGTGAAGTAGAGTGGATTATATTGGAGTGAGGTGGGGTAGATTGGGTTGGGGTAGATTGCAGTGGAGTGGGGTAGAATTGAGTGGGGTAGTATTAAGTGGAGTGATGTGGAGTGGAGGGGCACACAGTGGAGGGGTGTGGAGTGGCGAGCCGTGCCTACGAGGGTCTTACGGTGGAATTGGAGTGGCAGGGCAGAGAGTGGAGAAGAGTGTTGTGGTGTAACGTGTTGTAGAGATGAGTAGTGTAAAGCGAAGTGGCATAGAGTGGAGTATGCACGGTGTGATAGCGCACTACCATTGCAGACAACACATTTCCAATTGAGAATGACCATTACATTTCCACAGATATACAGTTGCACTGCACACAAACCATGTGTGGAAATGTCATCACCTGATGCATTGATGTGTTTTGATTATATTAAAATATTTCTTCAACCACACTTCAGAATTACAAAAAAAGTGTGCTTAATTTCTTCTTTTCTCATTTTGATGCATTGAAAAATATCAGCACAGTTCATTTTTGTTGTATGCTAGAAACTTTAACATCCTACAGCTTGTCCTCTTGTATGGGTACTCAGCAGGATGGATTGTCACATTAATTCTCTCACTTTGAAGTCAGCAAAGGAAAAGTATACACCAGGTTCCCTCGGTAAACAAAGCCTGACATTTGACGTCTGTCTTTGACAGCACAGCAAATGAGACAAGATAAGAACAAAATATAAAGACATGTTTATAGATAGCAAGTACTGGGGAGCATACAGTAACAAGGAAAGCTCATGGGCGAACCAAAATCAGCCTAAAACAACAAGCAAATGACAGAGCTAGGAAAGTTGCACTCTGTAGAGTGGCGCAACAAAAAAGGAAAACATAGGTCCTAAAAGTGCAAAAAGTGTAAAAACACAAGTACTTTGGCCTTGCTTTAGGGGAGGGTCACATGCAATAAGAGGAAAGTGCCAAACGTAGAGCTGGCCAGCAGGAAGCAAGCAATTGAGAGTGGCTTTGAAGCCCACCAATAGTAAGTAATGGGTGGGCTCCAGGAACACTACAAGTAAACAAAATGTCTCGAAGAGACGCGCATGCGCTGTCAATGCGAGACCTAAAAATGAACGGACAGTATTCATTTTTCATTGCTACTACAGCTCTTCTTCCAAACTCAATGCTGATGCAGCTAGGCTCCTTGCAAAACACTTTATCAGAATGTTTTTCCAACCAGCCCCTATCTTAGCCCCTGTCGTGTTTCCATCCCACTGTATAATATAACCCATTGATTTTTTTAATGCAGGCAGACTGTTGGGTTTGCGATTGAGTTAGAGTCTTGCGTGAACTTCAGTTACCCTCTACGTGCTAGATCTAGAGTTTCATAGATTATTCCCACCACCACCTAATTCTAGATTTCTATGTACATACCCATTATGACCTAATGATTTTATTGTTACCTATACCCAATTATGTATTGTTCCTGTAAGCTGTGACTTAGTGCATTTCCTTTAGTTTAGTGTACAGCTATTTAGCTGTACTCACCCAACTCTTATCCTACGTCCTGCTAGTCAGTTTCACTTAATGGATATAGTCTCTCCTTTTTCCACACTGCTTATTTGTTTGACGTTATGTTGTTAATGATTGACGTAAAGTACACTCAGGTCTTGCACGCATTGTGCACAGCATCTCAATGAAAAACTAAATGAGTAAAGGAATAAATAAGTAAATAATGTCAGGGTATAAGATCTCCAAAACAGATTAGTAAAAATGAATTACAAAAGGAGGGGTGAAAGTCGCCCTTTATCAGAAACTCTGACCGCTATAAAATGGTAGCGGTACCAAAGACAGTACCACTCTAGTGTGCAACGATGACATCCTCTGCTGGAGAATACTGTTTAGGCTTCAGCCTCAGAGCACCTTCTCTCCTGTGGATCACACCGTGCTTGCTTAAAGGATTAGTAAAATGTGAAAGTATTGACTATTTGGTGACAAGCGTCACTGAAACTGGATCGAAACTTCAGAGGCTAATTCTAAAATCCACCGCAAGCGACAGGTAGCAGATAACATGAGCTACAACCGGTCAATAGGACATCAGTCTACAGCGGAACTGTGGGTACATTTCATTTTCAAAAAAGGAAATGCCAAATATTATTGAGGCATTCAGAAAACTGCGCAGGCATTTAGAGAGCAATGGGATTTAAAACGTGCATTTTCCCATGACATGGCTTTGTGCCTAACTGGAGTTGGAAGAATCAAGATGAACCAACATTCAACATTTTCCATACTTAAATAGCACTTCGGAGCCGTCCCCGTGGCATTCCAAGAGACGGTCACTTAAATTGGCTGAGGAGCTAGTATCACTCATAGGGCAGACCAAGCACTTTATCAGAATACATACAAGTTCAGCATATCGGAACTCAGAAGAGTGCCTTTCAAGAGTCAAAAAGTACCACACAGAGCATGAAGTCCAGAGGTGAAATCCACCACATCCATGAGCATGTAGAGGCTCCTTATCTTATGGAAGCATCCTCAGTTGTGTTCCGTTGTGCACGGGTAATGACCAGAACAGGATAAAGACAAGACACACCAAAGAAACTGACACACATGCTCCAATTGCTGGTGTGGTCACCGAACCCAGTGTCTATTGTGGCCACTCCCATATCTGACCACTACCACCTAGGATAAGGGCGGTGGCCAAACATAACATTCCTCCTATATTTTAAATAGAAAAAAAAAAAAAAAACACCGAAGAAGAAACAAAGAAACAAGAAAAACAGTAAAAAGACGAGAAAGAAAAAAGACAAAGAAAAGAAAAAAAGAAAAGATTTTAAAAGAGAAAAACCCATATGCAATCAACACTGATATAGACTTAGATCAACACAAAGTCTTTCAGACGAGAGGAGGCTGCAGGACATGGCCGTAGGTAATACCTCCCATGCCCGCGCCGTCCATTGTTCTCCAGGCCCTCATCTCCTCTTGTCCCATGCAAAGGTTGACGATCATTAGGTACATCCTGGGGAAACAGCCCCGATGCCGTGTTGGTAACAGTCTAAGAAACCCCAGCAGGATCCACGACTAATGTCCCAGGAGGTGAGAAGGCCTCGTCACTAGGGGGTTTCGGCAAAGTGTAGATGTCATCAGATTCCATCCCCCTATCCGACATGTTGGAAGGTATTAGTGTCCCTGGACTCCTTGTACTCATATACTCCTTGAAACAAGACACATTCCGGGTGATGGTCTCTCCAGCCCTCTTGGCCCTAATCATTGTCCCTTTTACAGCTTGAATTATCCAAGGGTCTATCTCAAAAGGGAGCGAGAACTTGTCACGTGGATGGCGGTTTTTCACCATGACTGTATCGCCAACAGCAAAATGTCTCGTTTTAGCCCCACGGATCATGGACATATGGTCATTCTTGACCTGCCGTTGTCTCAGCTTCACCACAACATGTTGCTGTAGATGCGACTGCTGCCCTACTTGAGGTATGATATCACCCACCTCTCGGTTAAGACAGAGAGAGACCGGACTTGCTTGCGTCGTTGAATGGGTGGAAGATTATATTCCCTCAGGAACGTGTACAGCGCACACTCCATGTGCTGGCCATGGGCCAGTGCCATCCGAAGAACCTTATTTAAAGTGCGCATAAAACGTTCTGCCTCCCCATTGGCTTGAGGCCAGCGTGGAGTGATTTTCTGATGCTGAACTCCCCGAGACAGTAAGTATTCTGAAAATTCATGGCTAGAAAACGGAGGGCCATTATCTGTGTGCAGTTCTTTGAAAAGTCCGTGTGCGGCCATTATTTTCTCCAGCCGTGTTATGGTGTTACTTGCCGTCGTTGAATCTAGGATTTCAACCTCAGGATATTTCGATAAATCGTCAATGACAACTAACATGTGCCTTCCATCCGGGAGACATCCAAAATCAGCGCTGGCTCTATACCGGGATGAGATGGTATTTCTTCAGTAATGATGGGAGCAGGAGGTTCTGCTGGACCAGTCGCTTGACACAAAGGGCATTGTCGAACAGTCTGCTCTACAAGATTGTCGAGATTAGGGAACCACATTTTACAGCGTAGACGAGATTTTGTTTTTACCACTCCTTGATGAGCTATGTGTGCGAGATCGACCACACGTTGCTGTAGTGTCCTAGGAAATCACCAAACGAGATCCTCTCATGAGGCAACCTTCTGGAGACACCGTCAGTCCCATAAAAATGTTGTATAATGCTCTCAGAGCTACGCTTGCCTCTTCGGTCCTGCAAGATAAATCCTCCAGCAGCAAATGCCATCTCCCTGAAGTCACCATAGCAATGGCCAGCTGCAAACACTCATCTCCAGACGTGGCATTCACGATCTCATCCAAAGAGATTGGCCGCGGGCGTGATCGCTCCACCACTAGTCTTACATACGCTTCAAATTTCAACGGCCGCAAATTCCTCCTCCGCTGTGGCCGGTTGAGTATGCCTGGACAGAAAATCAGCGGGGTTTTGTGCTCCATGTGATAGATTACTTGAAACTGATACTCCTGGAGCTGCAAGATCCACTTCTCGATCCTTGGTGGGGGCTTCGAAGAACGTCCCATAAAAAGTGGAATCAACGGCTTGTGGTCAGTATGTACTATAAACGCCTAAAGATAAAGATGGAAATGGCGACAGCCCCAATGAATGGCTATCGCTTCCTTCTCAATATGCGAGTAGCTTTGTTCGGTAGCTGTAAGAGCCCGACTCACATAGGCCACAGGAGCCCACTCTCCCCCCTCCTGTTTCTGTGACAGCACGGCACCAAGGCCAGTAGGACTCGCATCCACTGACAATTCAGACTCTCGGGATGAGTCAAAGTACACTAGAGTAGTGTCAGCAGAGAGTGCTCGCTTGGTATCCTGAAAAGCTTTGTCTTGGCCGGTCCCCAGTCCCAGCTGACGTTGGATTTCGTCAGCTCCCTCAAAGGGGCAGTGAGATCCGTCAGATGTTGAATAAAACGTCCACAATAGGTGACAATTCCCCAAAAACTCCTTACGCCAGTCACTGATGTAGGAGCAGGCGCCATCTGAATAGCCTGGACTTTGGACGGATCCGATAATACTCCATGTTGAGTGAAACGATAGCCAAAAAATGCAATCTCCCTATTAAGAAACTCACATTTTTCTTGGTGGAGAGTAAGGCCACACTCCTGCAAACGCTGGAAAGTATTTCTCAAACAGTTCTTCCAACGTGTGGGCATGCACAAGAATGTCTTCACTGACATTGAGAACACCATTAAGGCCAGACAGCACCCCACGGATGGTATCTTGGAAGACTTCGGCGGCGCTGGATACCCCAAACTAAGGCGTTTGTACCGCCGAAGACCGACATGCGTTGAGAACATGGTAATGGCTCTTGACTTAGGATCCAGTAGCAGTTGATCCATTTTAGCAAACCATTTTGAGCCACTCACCTCCGCCACAATGTCGTCAACGGTGGGGGTCAGATGACGCTCTCTTTTAATTGCATGCCTAGGCAGCCGCATGTCCACACAAATACGTACCTCGCCTTTCGGCCTCAGATGAAACGCCACTCTTCTGTGTTTGAGGGCTACTGGCTGAATGGAGTGATCAATATGAAGATGAACCATATGATTCTTGAGGCAGCCTATGCCCTCAAATAATACTGCAAAGTCCTTCACCAATGACTCCACATTTACTTGATGATGGCAAATTCGAAGGCCACTAATTGCAGGTGTTCCGCAGTTCGACAGCTTAACAGCATCCCTTCTCCCTCCTGGGTGACATATATTTTAGTTTGAGTAGAACAGGAATCATGGGAGATGTCGGTAGTGAATACTCCTGCCAACGAAAGAGGAGTGACAGATCCATAGGCAAACACTTTAGTGGAAGTATGTCGTAAAACTGGTTGTATGGGAAAGGTCTGCAACATGGAGTGCGCCATAATATTTATGGAAACCCCAGTGTTGATCAGTGCCAGAACTAAATGTCCATTGATCAATACGTTGCACTTTGGGATACGCCTTCCTAGACATCCATCGGGTTGCATGGCATGAATAACATGGACAGCACCCTCCACCTCATCATCATCCATATCTCCATCGTCTTCCATAGATTGAGGAGTGTTCAGAGTGTTAATTTGCTTGTGTCGCTGTCCACGCTGTGCCCCTCGGGCGGCAGAACGACACACCCTTGCGAAGTGATGACGTTTATTGCAAATGGAGCACCTTTTTCCCAGAGTAGGACACAGCCCTTGATTAGGAAAAGGCCCGCCACAACCATAGCACGTCCTGTTAGAGGCATGCGACTTGATGCGCACCAACCTCTTTTCAGATGTTCCAGCAACCACGGCGTTGACCGGCTCCGTCTTCACCTGCCGTTGTAAAGCAGCTTCCATGAGCCCCTGCCCGCACCTTAGACAACTCCCTCGATCGTCCCATTGTCAGCATATCCGCCATTGATATCCCCGGGACTTGAAGTATATGCTCCCTCAACTTGGCAGACGAACATCCTTTGATAAATTTTGCTTGTATCTCATCGTTGACATCTGGCAATGTGCATGTACTTGCTAGCTCTTTGAGCCGAGCATAGAATCCGTCTACAGACTCCTCCGGGAACTGTCTCGCCTGTCGCAATAGGAAGCGTTCGTAATCAGGGTTAGTAAGATGTCCAAAATGAGCGGTTAGGGCTGACTTCAACGTAGCATAGGTAAGTGGCGGTCCAGCTTCCACTACTGACTTCCCAAGCTTGTGCAGCGCAGCACCACCTAGATGTAGCAACATAGGGTGTTGGCGTTCGGCCGGTAGCCTACCGTTGCAAAGTAGGTCTCAAGGCGCTATAGCTAGTCCCTCCAGTTGGCTGCCTGCCCTGATGGTTGACCATCGAGCAGGAAAGGTACAACGGGAGGTACAGTAGGCATAATGTGTGTCTTCTCCCAGAAACATTTGAGGTGACAAGAGAGAACACAAATACACTGAAGTACCACACTCGGACACTGGGGTGATCTCTCTCCGTCCAAAGATATACGGGCCCAGCCAGCAATAGTCACACACTATGGATTGGCAACATAGGCATAGTCCTGGTGCTTTCCTAGTTATTCCTTTTTTTTATTTTTGTGTTTTTCGGGGATGAGCTACAGTCATTGATTGATGTAGCATAGGGTTTTTGGGGTAATGTAGTCCTTATGATACTTTTTCAAGTACAAACTTCAGTCTGTGAAGGAAAAACGACACACCTCCCCGGGGCCGCAGGCAAAACAATATCCAGGGCGCCGGAGCAAGGAGGGGTGAAGCAGGGCGGGGCCAAGACTCTCGCGAACACACATGGAGATCACAACCCCGGGGCCGCAGACAAACAGCATCCAAGGTGCCAGAACGAGGTGCAATGAAACAGGGCGGGGCCAATCCCCCCCGCAGCCTCAGCCACAGAGCACACCACTCAGCAGTCGCAGCAATCAGCGGCCAGAACGCCGTAAGGATGTGCTGCAATCCAGCAGGGCGAGGCCAGCAGATCAGCAGGGGAGGCCACTCCGCCACAGCCTCGGACATGGAGTGCACGTCACCAGTAGACCGGCAACACGCCGCTGGCAGGCAACTCCAATTAACACAGGTACCGAGGGGGGAACAAACACAGCTTCACAGGGATCCCACCTTCGTCGCCAGTGTTCCGTTGTGCACAGGTAATGACCAGAACAGGATAAAGACGAGACACATAAAAGAAACTGACACACACGCTCCGATTGCTGGTGTGGTCACCGAACCCAGAGCCCCGGGTTCTGGTTCCTTTTATTCCAATACGTCTATTGTGGCCACTCCCACATCTGACCATTACGACCTGGGATAAGGGCGGTGGCCATACATAACAAGTTGTAGTGTGAGCAGCAGGGCAATGATGTTAAAAGGAAAGAATTGGAGAAGCCGGGAAGGAGATAGACCCATTTTAACTAAGGCCAGGTTTTGATGTTGAAGTCCATGTATCCTTGGACATCTGAAGTGACTGAAGGGGCAAGTTGGAACCTGAGGAGTTAGAGCAAAAAGTTGTAATCCATATTGATCTGATGTTACTACTTAGTAAGCCCTTCTTCATGGTAAAACAGGTAAGATACCAGACATCAATTGAGTAACATTTGTCCTCAATGGTGTACCAGGAAACAATACATAAGCTAGTCATGTCTTAAAAATGGGACCTCCTGGCATAGTGTTAGCTACATGTTCTGTCATTTGCTCATCTTCTTTGAGATTCTAGAGACTGGCATTTTCTAATATTTCTCTCTGAAGGAAAATTGGTTCCTACCAAAATTCAGGAAGAATGTGTCTACAGGGTTAACTTCTTCAGCAAATAAATACTGTTCTTATTAAATGCATATTAACTAATAACACCATATAGGCCAGCAAAGTAGTCCATGTTTTTTTCAAATTTATTTATAGATCCCTCAAAGGTATAAATAGAAAGTTTTCAGGCTAATATATCAGGCGAAGTACTGAGGGACTGATGCACAAAATGCTGTGTTTAAATTTGGAATTGAAAGGTACTCCTGTTGAAGGAGTAAATGTGATGCTGTTAAAATTAACTGTCTTTTAACCTTTACTAACTTGTTCTTATTATATGCATATTCACTAATAACACCATACAGGTAGCAAAGTAGTCTATGCTAAGTTTTAAATGATTAGAGATGTTACTTTCAACAATCCATAAGTTAGCCATGTCTTAAAAATGGGACCTTCCGGCATAGTGTTAGCTCCATGTTCTGTCATTAGCTCATCTTCTATGAGATTCTAGAAACTGGTATTTTCCATTATTTCTCTCTGAAGGAAAATTGGTTGCTACCAAAATGATTGTATTACTCTTTATGTAAGTTTATGACACGTACAGATTTCGAGACTTAACCATGAAGTTATTTTCTGAAATCTGTGGCCACGTGACAAAATAACTATAAAACATAGGCAGTTGAAGATTTACATCTATTTCCATTTTTGCTTTTGCTAGTAACTTACAACCCCAGTAGCACTCCACAAAAGGTGCACCAGGCACTGGCATATTTCTGGGAATATCATGTGATTTCTCCCAAATGCTCCAACAAACCTATGGAAAATTCTCCATTATGGAGGATTCCACACAGGAGGAACTCTTTCTGTGTGGAAAAGACCCTTCACCTACAGAACCAGTAAGTCCATAAGTGATTCTTCTCTTTTCCACAAAGAAAGGGGAGTTACTCTAGCCTTCCAGGGGGGAAAGGATTTGAAGATGACTTTGAAAATGCCCCAAAATATTCATGTTTAAAATTCATTCATAAACGTCCAAGGCAAACCATTTATATCTGTCAGGATTCCCTTTAAGAATCACAGTAAAGTGTAAAAAAGGTAAATTAGGTTTTAAATGTACGTCTTCACCTGAATTTACCTTTGTAACTAGGAATTATAGCTACTCTAATGAATCTACACATTTGTAAAAGTTCACAGTCTACCTTTATGCCTCTTTACAATAAATGCTAAAACATATTTGGACATTTTCCTCAAAGGCAAACTGTTTATCCTTCAAAGGAAGCCATACAATTAAACACTGAAGGTCCAGACAAACTGGCTGTCACAGGTAAAGAGCAGGCATGGCTTAACAGATCTCGTGTTAGTAATGTTCAAAGATAATGGATGGTGATGCAGAGAGGGCTGTAGGATTCCTTGCTGTTTCCCTGACTCTTCCAATTTAACAGTTTCCCACAGAGAGAAAAGCTAAGTGTGAGCACAAATGTCATTGTTTTGCCTAGTCCTGTAGCAGGACCAGTGGTGACTGTCCTAGGACACCCCTAAATCTGCATGAGACACACCCACCACCAGGTTATTAGAGAGTGTGCAGTGCCACCACTTGCTCATTTTAATGGAACTGGACCACTGATTCTTGGAAATATTGAGTGGCCAATATTGCTCAATAGTTAGTAAATATACACCAGTATGTGTCTGCAATCTTTATTCTCCCTGTATAATGTGCATATTGGCTGACACTAGCACCAACACTGAAGAACTCATTGCACAAATGTTGTCAAAATATTATTAAGGCAATATTAAAACAATCAGAATTACTATGCCACACTACAGCTTCCATAGATGTGTAGGCTTCCTCCACCTTTCAGTATTTCCTAATGCTTATCAGTAAATATACCTAGAGATGTTTATTCTTTAGAATCCAGTAGTCTTCCAGTTCATACTTATTGACATTCCCTGATCCATCGAGTTTGTACTTTTTAAATCACAGAAACATGACTTCAATTGTTTTTCCTTCTGGTTCAGTATACACCTATATGTAAAGCAGAGGACAGTGTCATGCTGTTACAGCAGGTCCTGATTCAGAAGCTGTCCTGTCTGCCATTTTATGGAGAGTGTGCATTTGGCAGACGAGGTGCCATTCTTTCTCTGCACCGCAGGTCGCCGCAATTCTTTTCATATTTCCCGGGGGATGCAACCGACTCATTGGTGTGGTCTTCGTTTGCAGCATTGTTCTCTCAATCAATCAATCAATCAGGGGAATTGTAAGCGCGCTACTCACCCGTGAGGGTCTCAAGGCGCTGAGGGGGGGGGGGGTGGGGCGTCCGCAGACCTGTTTAGCCGAAGAGCCAGGTCTTGAGGGTCTTCCTGAAGGTGTTCAGGGAGAGGGCACGTCTGATGTCTGCCGGTAGCTCGTTCCAGGTCTTGGCTGCAATGTGAGAGAAGGATCTTCCGCCTGCTCTGGCTCTGTGGATGCGCAGGGTTTCGGCCAGTGCGAGGTTGGAAGATCGGAGGTTTCTTTTGGGTACGTGGAAGTTGATTCTGTCGTTGAGGTATTTGGGTCCGTTGTTGTGTAGGCATTTGTAGGCGTGAGTGAGGATTCTCTGTGGTGGCCTTCCTGCAGATAATGCGTACTACTCCATGGATCTGCTTGGCCTTCTCCTTACCAGGGTTCCTTGGTGAAGTTGCTGGAGAAGGTCATATCTGTCCTGACCTAAGATGGCCATTGCCTGCAAGTTACTGAAAGACTTTCCCAAATCAATATGGAGATGGCATGACCTTTGGTTTCCTATTTCTACTCTTTGCGTACCAACACTTTGAGGAGTGGTTCATCGGGTTTCTCGCTTCCGGACTTCTTCCTGAACCTTGGCATGTTTTTTCCCATTGCCCTATAGTAGTCTTATACTCCAGCCTTGCGTTTTCTGTATCATTGTTCAAGATGGAGATTTCAGCTTAAATCCGTCCAGCTTATCTTCAACTCACTACCTAGTGTCTTCTGGGGTCAGGTCATCTCAGCCTTCTGGAGCCTTCGTGGATTAGTTTTGGAGGCTTTGGGGATCATTCTGAGAAGCACTATCTGCTAGGTGCTTTCCTGTGGCAGCAGCATTGTGGCTACTGGAGGGGGTCAACTTTACCTCTGGCAGACCCTCACAGGTAATTTGCTCTGCTATATAATACCTGATTGATTGATTGATGTAGTCCACATTCCTCTTTCTTTTAGGGATGTTGATAGTAACGGTCTTCACCCACCATGCCCAAGGGAGAATACCTATCATATGATTTAAAAAATCTCCATATCATAATCTACCTAAAACAGTATTTTTGCAAGTTTCCCTTCTCTTCTGGGATCATTTTAAAATGTAGTGGGGAGGGTCGCTGTTGTGGGGCTGTAAATTAACCCTTGCTGCAGTTTTCTTCCATTCCCTTTCTGTTTTACAAGATGCCACTAGGTTATTAAGTACCATAAGAAAATCCCATGCACTAAAGAGGTGTGGAAAGTTTCAAGTTTTCTCCTCCACAACTTTTCGATTTTTTGTTGAATCTGACCAATCGTGATCAACTTTCCACATGCAGGAATTGATGAAAAACAGACATCAGGAGAAAAGCTCTGCTAAGGAAGCTTGTAAATGAAGTATTCTGCAGAAAATATTCTCTTGAATGGGTGAATTCTTTGGCAAAGAAAGTGAAAAATGGTCTCTTGCAAAAAACGTTTTGACAATAAACTGCTCCCACTAGTAAAGTTGGACAGAGCTGTCCTTGGTGCTGAATGGGAGCCGTAGGAATGCTGGTTTTACTGCTTACACGGTGCTGCAAGAAACAATATGCAAAAACTCAACAGATACACAGCTGCTAACATCGTATGAAGGTTGCACGGTGTTACCTTTGGATGCAGCGTTGAGTGCGGGGGTTAGTTGCCAGACTGGTGATCAATAAGCTTTGGCAGCAATAAACACAGCAAAAAGGTACCAGCACTTCACTAGGCCCCGGGGAATGAGGTAGTGGTCTGAACCCTTGTGGCAGGCAAGAAAACTCCCACAATGCACTGGACCACCTGGATTTGGGTGATCCTACGGAGGGCCCTATAGCCAGCGAATCTCCAGATCCAGTTAGTGTTTTTACCTGCAGTTTGAAGGACTTGTGCTACTAGTCCAGGTGAGCATGAGGGTCCTTATGGCTTCCACAGGGGTCCCTCTCTCAGGGAGTGTTAGGTTTTAGCCAAGGACGAGGCTCGCTCACTCAGTTCTAAATCTGTTTCCACAGGGACAAATTATCCCTATCTAGCTTTGGTGCAGTGGGTAAAGCCCTATTGTCTGCATCATGGGTCTTCTCTTGGTCCTTCCTTGATTCAAGTTGTTCTGCTGTCAGGGGGGTCCCTTAAATTTTTGTTTTAGGGGAGTTAGGGGTGTGGGACCTAGTAGCCAATGTGCAGCTAGTCCCTGCAGCTGCATAGGTAATTTCATGCCTGCCCGGGTGAAAATGTGCCTGTGGCGGAAGGAGGGCTGTTTCCTCAACTGGGAGTCGGCGCTAATGCATATCAGAGGTGGTGGAGCCTTTGAAGCTCACTGTCTGGATTAGTCACTTCACTAGCCTGCTTTGAAACAGGCTTTCTGACTCCTGGAAGTGATCACACTGCCTGGCATAAGGTCAGAATCCTGCCTTGGCGGCAGGAGGAAAACAAGGCTTGCCAGATAGAGCACAGAGAAACTGGGGCAACCAGGTGGGCAACCTCTAAAGTAGCCACCTAAGGCATGCCAAATCACCCATGGCACAAGATTCATGTCAGGGGTAAGATGCCACTTTGTTTGATACCAAATGTGACATATTTGAGTGGTACCATAATGGAACTGCCAACCTCGAGAATGCCCGAGTGGCAACCCATGTTATCCTATGTACCGCTGACACCTATAGTAGTTTCCAATAGGGAACGCCATTAAATGGACATAAAGGCTTTCACTTATATTTCCTCACCTTTAAAATACTGCACCCTGCCTCCTGGGATGAGGAGGCCTACCTTAGGGGTGTCTGACATATATTAAAAATAGTGCATTTGACTGTGCCACACATGGTGAAGGCACATTCGAGTTTCGAGCAGTTTTCGCTGCTCCTGCAGTCTACAATGCCAAACCTGCTGCCAGTAGTTTCTTTAGGTCACCCAGGGTGGCACAAACCTACTGTGATGCAGCCCTGGGGACAACGTGTACCACTTATGCCCTGGGTACTGCTGGTACCAAAAACTAGAAGCTTTGCCAATTTGGGATTACCAAGTCGAAATTATCTGTTTTGAAAGACAGCATAGGCACTGGGGTCTGGGCAACAGACTCCAGTGCCCTATCAGAGTCATAACCATCAGCATTTGGAGCAAAAAGTTGGAGGTGACCATACAAAAAGGGCAATTTCCTACACACGGTCAGCATGGGACTCACGTCTGGGCCAGGGGGGTTTCTCCATTAGGGCTCAGAGGCTGCGTCCCACTGAAATATGCACAAATATTAAATAGATCGATTTATTAAGATATACGATTGTATCTCTAAACAAATTGATGTATTTAAGTCTAGGTTGTCTACCCCAGACTGCCTGCCCGACCTCGCTCTGAAGCAGGAGACGAAAGCTAGACAGCAAGTCAAATTTCTGAACTGTGACGCACGATGCAGGGCTTACCATTCTAAAGCCCTTCATTGCCATTGTAGCCTATGGTAGTATCCACTGTAGGCCAGTGAAGCTTTCAGTGACACAGTTTCGGGCGTCGGAGTCTCTGTCCCTGTGTGAGGGCAGCCGTACATCATTCACAGGCATAGATCCTACCCTTTCCCATTCAGCACTCATAGGAGTGGATGCAAGCATGTGTGATTTGGTGCCTCGTCCTCAAGAATGGTAAGTGTTATAATGCTAATCTTTTGTTATTTATATATGTATATGGTGCTGAGACCCCTGGTCATGCTAACCTCCCCCACTGTGACACCCCAGGCCCTGGATGCACGTCGCTGTCGCTTTTAGAAGTAGAACTACTGTATTTGCTACCTCCAAAATTTATCTAAAAGACGAGCATGGTTGTTGTTCCATTGCGAAGTTGATCCAAATATCCGAGTCAAGACCAAAGGGAGGAATATGTGCTTAAAGTAAAAACAGTTATCTGCTGTATGGCGATAAAACAGTCCCCATCTTCATGCCCTTAACATCAATGCCAAAAACATGGATTGATTTACGAACAATGAATGTTAAAAACGTTAAGGTAATACATGTCAGCGATTTAGTCTTATTTCACATGCTTTACTGAATCTTGGATTTCCCCAAGAGTGTTAGCTATTTTATTTTGTTGTGTTTCTGTATTTTATCTGTGCATCTTATTACTTTTGCATAGTGCATACTATGAGCCATACCAGGTGTTTATGAGGGGTTTTGATTGAGAGCTCTAATGCTGAGGCTGAAGCCAAAGCAAAGTGTCTGTCAGTGGTTTGGCCTCTCTGCAGAGCACACAGAACAATAGTCATGTATTCAAGTTGAAATTGAAATTTGATGGAAATGTGTGAGAAGGGGTACTCAGATGTCAAAATATTTACAAGGCAAAAGGAAATAAATTGCTTAAATGTGAGTGAGTGCAGTGTATGTTTCAAAGTGGTGAAGTCAGGGAAATGTGAAGAAGTGCATTCGAGGAAGAATGAAAAGAGGGTGCCGAAGAGGAAAGAGAGGTGGTTGAAGATGTGCAGATGGACAAGATGCAGAGAAAAGGGCATACATTTCTAACATCAAGCTCACATAACTGAACGCCAAAACTCCTTCCACAGGCCTCAATACTATTTAATTCACAGACTCACAATTTCAGAATTGAATCATGTTGAATGTAAATTATTTATAACAAATCATTGTTGTTACTCATTTATCTTAAACAGCTAACAACCACTGACAAAGCCAATCATACTGACAGGTTTTAGGTGTATGGTAGATGTTATGTTATATATGTGGATGCAATTGCATCTCAGCGAGAAACCAAAATACCGGTTGGGTGGCACACTATGGGAATCACAGAAATTTATTTTACATGTTCCCTTTTAGACAGCCCCCACCTTTTTCATCCACTTAAAGACCTGTCTGCACAGATTTCTATTCACAAGCTGTGGTTTCTTCACAAAGCCTCGTTAGAGCATTTTTTTCAAAAGTTTATGACGCACGCAGTGCAAGACACTGGGCAAGCACACACTTTAAAGGGCTGAATTTGTTGCGCTGTACAATTTGCACATTACAGTAACTGTTGAACATATAATGTAGTAAGATATGGGGCATGTTGGACTTGGCCCTTTTTGGCTAAAGTTCCCTAAACTTTTTGCCTTCCCGCTAGACCTTTTTTATGACATGGTGTTGCCAACTTAGATGCTTTGGGCACTTTGCCACTGCTGATCAGTGTCAAAGTGCAAGTGCTCCCTGTGAAAAGTGTAATGGTAATTGGTTGTCCATAATTGGTATATTTGTCTTACTAGGAAAGTCCCTAGTAAAGTGCACTATGTGTGCCAGGGCTGGTAATACAAATGCTACCAGTGGGCCTGCAGCACTAATTGTGCCACCCACACCAGTAGCCTTAAAGAGAGATCTCAGGCCTGCCACTGCAGTGCCTGCGCGCAGTTTGTTAAACTGCCTTGTTGTCCTGACAAGTACACCCACTTGCCAGGCCTTACCCTTCCCTTTTTATGCACATCAGACACCCCTATTGTAGGCCCAAGGTACCCCCCTGGGCAGGGTGCAGTGTATGTGAAAGGTAGGACATGTACTAAGGTGTGTCCCATGTCCTGTCAGTGAAATACTCTCCATTTCGTTTTTCACTGTTGCAAGGCCATCTTGCCCATAGGACAGAATGGGGGAGGCTGTGTAATATGTTTCCAGCCCATCTTCCCATAGGCTTAAGATGGAGAGGTGAAGTTTAGTGTGCCTGAATTCACAATTTAATAACACATCTTTTTCTGAAGGTGGTTTTTGCATTGTGTGTTTAGAAACCACACTTTTAGAAGTGGCTGTTTTTTTTTGTTCTAACAATTCTGTGTGTCTCTGCCTGGTTGTGGATTGACTGTCTGGATTTGAATGTGATAGGATCTGGGAAATGTCCTGACCCAGGGGAGGAGGTGAGACCGCAACAGGCTGACCTGCATCTGGAGTGTAGGGGGGAGGAGTAGCCCCTGGAGTTGAAGAGGCCTGGGCTGCCGCCATAAAACAATGGCTCCATTAACTGCTGAGTGATTGAGGACCCAGACCCCCACTATCAAAGGAAGAAGGTGTCACTGGCAGGGAGACACCCAGAACTGGTTTAGACAGGGGTCAGTGCCCCCCTGAGCACAAAGACTTCAAAGACATTTAGGGGTATAACTATGAGAGCTGAAACCCCTGAACGTTGGACTGATCAAGACTGAAAAGGATTTAAACTACTTCGTGGTCAAGAGGAAACTCTGCCAAGGAAGAAACAGCTGAAGAGACTGAAGGAAAGGACTGACCCTTGCTGTGTGTTCTGGGGCTGGCCTGCAGTTTGCTGATTTAACCAAGGAGAGGCTAAGGGACTTTGCTGTGTGGTGTGTCCCCTGCTTGAAAGGATTTTGCTGTGTGCTGTGTCCTGAAGTAACTTGTCCCCAAGGGCCCGAGAAGAGCTGGCTCCCTGTTGTGGAAACTCAGGAACATAAAAGTTTCCAGGTGGGTCTCAGCGGCGCTGTGTGCGTGTGCTTTTTGCAGCCTGAGACCTGCGTAAGAACTGCCCCGTGATCGTGGGCACCCGGAGTCCAAGGGAGTCTCAGCGACGCTGTTTGCATGTGCTTCGTGCAGCCTGAGACCTTCGTGGGGATTGCCCTGTGATAGTGTGCACCCGGAGTCCAAGTGAGTCTCAGCGATGCTGTGTGCGTGTGCTTCGTGCAGCCTGAGACCTTCGTGAGGATTGCCCTGTGATCGTGTGCACCCGGAGTCCAAGTGAGTCTCAGCGACGCTGTGTGCGTGTGCTTCGTGCAGCCTGAGACCTTCGTGAGGATTGCCCTGCGATCGTGTGCACCCGGAGTCCAAGTGAGTCTCAGCAATGTTGTGTCCGTGTGCTTCGTGCAGCCTGAGACCTTCGTGAGAATTGCCCTGTGATCGTGTGCACCTGGAGCTCAAGTGAGTCTCAGCGACGCTGTGTGCGTGAGTCCTGTTGCAGCCTGAGACCTACGTGAGGAATTGCCCCGTGACTGGGTGTCCCAGAGCAGTCTTGTTCTCTGCTTCGATCGAGCAGCGTGACCAGAGCTGCTGCGATCGTCATTGCCATCGGCCCGGACCGGCATCCCCCGAGGAGCTGTGGGAATTCACCGCCGCCGGCCCGAGTCTGCCTTTGCCAAAGAGAGACCTCGAACCATCACCGTCGGGGGTCCGAGTTCCACTGCCCAAGATCAACGAAGTCGCACCGGAGGCCCAAGTCGCGAGGAGAGGAGAGTGAGATCGCACCCCCCAGGTAACGCTCAGCGAGCGTGCGTGTGTCGCCGCCTGGGGCGGGGTGCAGGCTCCGAGAGAAACGCTATCGGCCTTTCCCATCTTTGCAGCGCGAGCCTCCACTCAAGTCCGTATCGCGGCCCGTACTTGCCGAGGAGTGGCAGTACCGGGGCCGGAGTGTGGAGCTGCACTTTGTTTTCCATCATAACAGTGTTGGGGGCATATTTTGGCAGTAGCTGACCGCGAGTCAGTAAGAGTGGCATAGAGACCGTCCAGAGCACCGCCATCGGTGCTGAAGTATCTTGTTTTTGCATTACGAACTGCCTGATTGTTGCATTACGAAGTGCCTTATTTTTGCATTACGAACTGCCTGATTGTTGCATTACGAAGTGCATTATTTTTGCATTACGAACTGCCTGATTGTTGCATTACGAAGTGCATTATTTTTGCATTACGAACTGCCTGATTGTTGCATTACGAAGTGCCTTATTTTTTGCATTACGAACTGCCTGATTGTTGCATTACGAATTGCATTATTTTCGCATTACGAACTGCCTGATTGGTGCATTACGAATTGCCTGATTCTTGCATTACGAACTGCATAGCATTGCATTAGGACTGCATTAGATCATTGAGAATGGCTCATTAATACTGCAAGAACCTACCAGTGCTTGCTGGCCTAATAACCGGCAAGGTGAAATATTACAAATACGCATCTGTTGGATTTTTATCGTGTGGTCTCATCGTATATCTTTTTTATATAAACATATAATTGTTTTTTTATGGAAACTCATGTGGAGTCCCTTTGTGGTGTTATCACTGTGTTACTGAGAGCGTGGTTGCAAATACTTTACACATTTGCCTTGGAAATGAGCCTGGCTGCTCGTGCCAAGCTACCGAGGGGGTGAGCAGGGGCTATCTGAGAAGGTGTCCTTCCTTTCCCTGACTTAGAAGCAAGGGTCCCTATTTGGCCTAAGGTACCTACCTCAGCCAACTAGAGACACCCAGTTCTAACAGGGCAGTTTTTAAAGTGCTTAATATTTCAAGACTACCCACTGCTTTATAAGCCTTGCTTTATCACCAACTTAATTTGCGTTCAAATACACCATTTGCCAATCTTTTTTCAATTTTTGCTCCTGTTGCTCGCTACATAAAAGTCGTACACAACTTTTGCGCTCCACCACTTTCAAATGTCACCAGCTGCCAATGGCCTGGGCATACCCATGACACTTAGGGTGGTACATGAAACACACAAAAGGTGATGGGAGGAATTCTTGCAATTTGATATACCACTGGCAATTGCTCAGGGTAGCATTTCAACCCAACGTTCTTTTGCTCACCATGCCACCTCGGTTTGGACCCAGCCATATGCAAATCAATCTTGACTCTGCTCCTCATGGGAACAGTCCAGCTAGAACTGCTAGGCCAGGTCCTCCTTGAACTGGAGCATAAGCAACCGAGGACCAGTTTCGCCCTAGTTATGAGCTCATCAGCTGGGAACCGCTTGGTTCCTGTGACACAGTGAGCATGGGCATAAAAACTACTGAACAGATTTAGACCAAATCACAAAAGCAGGATTCTGGACCAAGATATAGCTTCTTGCCAAATTTGGTGCAATTCCATTTAGCAGTTTTTGAGGTAGCGCTGCCTAAGAAAGAGTCTATTGAAAATGCATGGGGATTTTGCATTTTGGGACCTGCCTTTTTTTCAGCTCCCACTTGATGCATCACCCTGAAACTTTCTATATGAAATCTAGGCAAAACCTTTTTGAAAGTTTCACAGAGATTCGTCAAACGGCACCAAAGATATTGCCAAAACAAAAAAGGCATTTCCTATGGAAATGCTGACCTAAATAGAACTACCAGTGGAGACCACCACACATATACATATATATATCACCCAACCGTAATCGAGACTCTCTAGTCGAAACGCATTGGTGTTGGTGGTGTAATTAAAAACTTTGGATATCAGACTCCTGGAGTGCGACATATTTTCTTTTGGATGATTATATCAAGTGAGGGCATGATTCCGCCCCGAATGTCGGCACTGGCTGTGAGCTCGTTGTGAAGGAATCATTTGATGTAGAATATATATATATATATATATATATATATATATATATATATATATATATATATACAACCAATCTTTTATAGATAAACAAGATTAAGAGCCTGCACACAGCGTGTTGGTTTCAACAAATAACTTTAATGCCATTAAAATTATCTGTTGAAACCAACACGCTGTTGCTTAAATATCCAGTTGAAGAAAAAACATGTTTCGACCTCACACAGGGTCTTGGTGACCAAGACCACATATGAGGTCAAAACACATCTTTTTGCTGCCGAATAAACACCTTGTTAATCGATTCCAATCTGGAGTGGCTCCTTATTCTTACCAGAACTGGTAAGAGTTCTTCAAATGCATATATATATAATTGTATATCTGATATCTGGACGGTTGGGTCCATGAGAGTCTTGCATGAGTCTCGTGGGAGCTCCAATTTGAAAATAAAGCAATGGGACTCAGACTCGTGCGGGAGCAGGCGCTCTGATGGGCTACCAGAAACATGAGAAACATGTTGCTGGCAGCTGTTAGAAGACTTGTGCACTTAGTCCCCTGTGGGGGCGATGCAGAGGGACCCCCAAGGTACCAAAATGAAAGAATGGGCATTTTTTGCAGAAATCCCGTGGAATCGCAGCAACAACAAACAAAATGGCAGCTGCCATTAATTAACATATTTATGGGAAGGGGAAGTGAGCAGGGCGCTCTCCCCTTTCCCATTTGGGGCCCCGGGGACCCCATCCCTCTAGGCTGGGGTCTGTGTATATTATTTATGGGGAGGGGATGCATTATCCCCCTCCCTGAAAAGTTTTCAGCGCTGGGGATCCCATCCCCCATGCCTTAATCTATTTAATAAGCAGAGAGGGCATGCGGCTCCCTCCCAGACCTGTTTTTGACCCTACTTCCAGAGCCCAATCAATTTAATAAGGGGAAGGGGCCACACAACTCCCCTCCAAGCCTCAAAGAGGCACTGGGGATCCCATCCCCCTGGCCATTACTAAACTTTAAAAGGGGGGGCCCAAAGGCCCTGCGCAGCTCGGGGTAGGCTGCCTGTGGGGAGGTGGCCAAAGACCGTGCAAGGTGGGGGGGTAATAAAAAATAATTAGTTTTAAAAATACATAGAAACTAACTGAAAAAAACAAAGGTTAAAGTAACCTTATAGCTAGGTGTGATAAAAAGATCTGTTAGTTTAAAAAAAAGCTTAGAAATTCACTGAGAAAAACAAAGATTAAAGAAATGTTATAGTTAGGTGAATATGCCAGTCACAACATTAGTGTTTTGAACTAAAAAAAAACCACAGAAATTCACCACGTATAGGTAGCAGAGTTAACTATAACTTGCGCACCTATCATGCACTGATTAGGACCTCACATATCTGTAATACCTGTTTTATGGTTGCAAGAGTTTACATGGTTGCAAGATTTTAGCAGATGACGTTCATGTAAGATCATTTCTTAGTCTTTTTAAAGATGGTTCAACTATGAATGTGATATTATTGTTTTTCATTTAGACCCCTGCAACTTGTTGTCTTTTTTTATAGAAAGTACAGTTCGTTATTTTTTTTATTTTACAGAGTTTTATATAGCGCGAACTTGACCCAAACGTATCGGGTATCAGAGCGCTTTACATAGCACCAGTTGCGTTACATGAGGACACATTCATTTTTGTTAGGCACTGGGAGATTAAGTGATTTGCCCAGAATCACAGGATGTTCAGCGTCATTTCCAAGACTCGAACCCAGTTCCCCAGATTCGAGGTCGACCGCCCTAGCCGTTAGGCCAACTCCTCTCATAATATAAATATCATGCATTGGATATTATTATTTTAATGTTCTTTGTATATGTGCATATGCTTCCATTATGTTATGGAGAGTTCTAAAGCATATAGCTACCCCGGAACGGGGCTTCCCAGTGCTAGCCAGCTACCACGTTAGAACAGCATAGACCAGCACAGAAAGGACCTATGATGCAAACAGCCAGGTCTTCAGCTGCTTTCTAAAACATAAATGATTTTGTGTCTTCCTTAGCTGTAAAGGCACCTAAACTCTTTCCAGGCTAAGGGGTTAGCCCATTAGGCCATCAACTCATGCAGGTGGCCGGATGCCGAAATAATTGGGAATACTGTGTCCACCCTTTCCAACTATCATACAAGACTGCCCCCAACAAGGTCGACCTGCAAAGCCTCCACACAAGCGCTTGGACTGGTCTTCTAATATTGTCCTCTCTCGTTTACAGCACTGCCCAGACAGAGTAACGAAGCTGGGCAGAACGTACAACTTATATTGAGAGCTATCTGTATGAGGAACAAAGTATTTTAATCTGATAGCAATTTAACTGTTTTTAAGCTTCTAATGATATATGAATTTTGTAAATGTGTAATTAATATCTTATCATGATTTTATTGTTTTTCTTGAAATTTGTATTGCAATGGTTTTGAGTAGCTATGCAAATGTAATAAAAATTCATAAAATTCGTAAAGGCAAGTTGTTCCACAGGACCGGGGCCATTGTTTGGAAAGAACGACCTCCCAGTTTTACTCTTTTAGTATGTGGTATAAGAGCTAGGTTGCATCAGGGAGGCCAAACTAGGTGCTCCTGTCTTGTTCATAATGCAATGAGCAACGCACAAAGCTTTGAATTGAGTGCGTTTCTCAATCGGAAGCCAGTGGAGCAGCTACTAAATCGAGCAGAATTTAGGCAGATGGAAATGTAGTCTAGCCGCTGCGTGCTGGACAATCTGCAGCCTATTTATTACGGATCTATTGGCACCCAGATAGAGAACGTTGCAGTAGTCCAGTTGGAAGAAGATTATTGGCTGTACAATCATTTGCCGAACCTGGGGATGGAAGATAGCCAATAATCGATTTAAGGCTTCTGAGAGTACCAAAACGCATTCCTGCTAGTACCTTGAATTGTGACTAACCCTGGGCGTAGTTCGCGAAGTAGCGCTTCGCGAAGCTACGCAAAGTGAAGTTCGCACTACGCGGAAGCTTCGCGTAGCACTACGCGAACTGCGTAGTGCGTGTTCACAATGATTACACAGTGCCGGATGCTTGTCCGCACTGTGCAATCATTGAAAACGGCATCTTGCACAGTGCGAGCTGTCTTTTACTGCCGCTCGAGTAGATTTTTACTCGAGCGGCAGCTTTCTCAACGCGGACTGGTAGTTTCTCATCGCGAGCGGTCGCGAGCATACGCGACCACTCGCAATGAGAAACCTGACCTCTCCGCGTTGAGAATCTCGCCGGGAGGTTTATTTTCCACGCTCGCGATCGGCAACTTGTGTTGCTGATCGCGAACGAAGAAAAAGTCTCGCCAGGATGTCATTTTGCTTGCTCGCGGTCGCCAACTTGGCGTTGAGGACCGCGAGCAAGCAAAATGACCGCTGCACTACGCTACGCGTGTTTGCACTGTGCTACGTGCAATTCGCGTTGTGCGAAGTAGCGCAAACTTCGCAAACTACGCGAGCGTAGCGTAGTTTTCCGCCCAGGCCTAATTGTGACTCAAATGAGAGAGTGTCATCAAGCCAGACACCTTATACACTGAATCTATTTTCCTACACATTTACAAATGAACAACTTGGGATTTTACTTGTGTTTAGAAATGTCACTAGTACTGTCATGATTTTGTGTATTATCTTTATCATTTAGTGTATTATCTTTTAAGAAAAGTGTTGATTAAAGAGTATGAATGATTTATTGGTGATTGATTGATTGATTGATGCACAGTTAGCCATTATGTAAGCTCTATATATTAAATTACATATATATAATTGCATTTAATCTCATAAGGTGACTTCCAACCTTACTGATGGAATGTCTGCTAAGACCCGCTGTGCATGCTCCCTCTACGTGGTGGCTGTATCTCCGAGTGAAATAATGATGCTGCCATGCAGGGCAATAGATCATCCCTTTTTTAAGTACATAAGAATGAGTCTGTAGGTTCCACAGTGTAATAAACATGGCTCAGAGACTCGAACATCGACTTTGTGTGCTGCCGACTCCCCAGGCACCAATTACGTGTTCCTTGAAGCCTGCATCCTGTTGTAGGCAGCCCAGAACCAAGAATAATTATGATTTATTGCATTGATTTCATAAGCTTATAAAGCACTAAATGGTCTCACCAGGACACTTGCGTATTGCACACCAAGTAAAAGACTTAATAACCGAAGCACAATACAAATTGAGCCAAATGATCTGAAAACCTTCCCAGACATGATTACACTGGTCAAAATGTGGCCCATTATAATTGCTGTGCAGGAAAGGATCTTAATAATAATGCATTCTTTTCTGATACTTCAGGACAAAGAAATGCATGTGTGAGTGCAAGGGAGTAAATCTGCACAGCTCCTTGGGGCTAGATTTTTACCACTCAAACTACCATCTGAATCCAACGAGATTTAGGGCCTGAAGTGTCAGAGGGTTTTACCAGTTATGTTTCTCTGGGGACATGGGTGGATACATAAAGCCCTACGTTTTAAAACTTTGTAAACTGGGGTAACCAGAAGATTCCACCTATAGGGGACATCTGGTTGTTGGTCTTTAGCCCAATTACTAGACGATAACTTGGTTATATTTAAAATATATATATGTATTGTTGGAAATGGTCCGCTATGCAGGGTCACTCCCAAACGTATTGCCTTCCTTCTTCACCTTTTTGACCTTGTTTTTGCTGGTATTAGGACTCTGAGCACTTTATCTCTCCTAAGTGCTAAAGTGCATGTGCTCTGTCTTCTAAAACATACCCAATTTGCATATTTCATTTAGTTATAAGTCCCTAGTAAAATGTACTACATGTGCCAAGGGCCTATAAATTAGATGCTACTAGTGGATTTGCAGAACTGCTTGTGCCACTCACTCAAGTAACCCTCTAACCACGCCTCAGGCCTGCCATTGCAGAGCCTGTGAGTACAGTTTACACTTCCTTTTCGACCTGGCAAGATAAACCTCTTGCCAGACCCACACCTTCCCTTATTATACATATAAGTCACCCCTACGGTAGACCCTGGACATCCCAGAGGGCAGGGTGCAATGTATTTAAAAGGCAGGACATGTATTTTTAAGTTTTACATTTCCTGGTAGTGAAACACTCTCAAATTCATTTTTCACTACAGCAAGGCCTATCACTCTACCCTAGGCTAACAGTGGGATTACCTTATTACCTTTTTTAGGTGCAATTCCCAATTGTGAAGAGATAGACTCTCCAAGTTTGATGTCTCAGGAATCCCAATTTAAAATTACAACTTATGGTGAAGTCGGATTTTAAATTGTAATCTGAACATGCCACTTTTAGAAAGTTGGCATTTTCTTACTTTAGTTATTTGGTGCTTGATGCTTACCACTGATACACGTCTGGGAAGGGTGAAAGCTGGGCTTTGTGTATTCCCCCTAAACAGCCACACACAGTGGTTACTTAGGTGTGACTTGATGGGCCAACCTGACAGGATGGGAGGGAGGAGCTGGACCCAGCCTCACTTACACTTGAATAGTCTGTGTCCTGTCCACATATAAAGGGATGCATACCCCTTGTAGTGAGTCTTGAGCCAGTACAGGAAGGGAGGACCTCTGTGCACTTAAAAGACCCATCTTTGACATCTCCCCCACTTCAAAGGCCCAACTGGGCATAAGTACTGGAACTCTGACACCATGACCTCAGCACATGTCTGGCACTGTGAAGACTCTGCCAGGAAGAAGGACTGCCGTGGTGCTGAAGGACTGGCACTGTGATAGATTTCTGCTTTGATGGACTCATGCCTTGCTGTGCTGCCTTGCAGCCTGCTGTTCCCCTGCCTGGGTGGGAAGGACTTAACCTGCCTAACTTGAACCCAGAGTGGCTCCGAGGGCTAGCTGACTGGCCTCCTAATCTGAAGTTTCAGCGACTTAAAAGACTTCCAACTTACCTGCTTCTGCACCTGGACTGTGACATCTGTGAATATGCCTTGCCAAGTGGTGCCACCCCTAGTCCTAGACCCTTGGAAGTGGGCCTAACGTGCTTGCTTCGGCAAAAACGATGCATCTTCTTTCGTACCGGTACCATTCCATGAATCAGAACAGGCGCATCACCCAGTTGTGTGGATTGGAACCGGCGCATCTCGCCTCTACTGAGTGGATTGGCACCAAAGCAGCGCCTTCAGAACCACCACTGCGCAAGGTCTCCACATCTCTGTCAATGGTATCCTCATTGACGACGTTGAATCTCCTCATTGCAGCTCTTCGGAGCCGACGCATCGTCACTGCTGCGCAGATCAGCAGCGTGCATTGCCCCCACTCTGTGGATCGACTCTGACACATCGCCTCGGCTGCAGGCCGCATCTTCGACGCCGATGCAGCCGGGATCAAGGTACTTTAGTTCAATAGGCCTCACTGCGTCCATGTATCTGGCCGTGCTCCGTTACTGTCAGCCTGGACTTTTAACTTTGTCCCGTTCTGGCGTGACCAGATATCCCAAGTAAGCGCTTATTGCTTCTTAGCACTATATTTGTATTTAATCTTTAAAAAATCATAGCTCCTGTTCTAATAATTGGATTTTTGTTGGTTTGGTCTTGATTTATTCATAAAATTATTGTCTATTTTTCTAAACCTGTGTGCAGTCTTTTTGTGGTGTTTCCATTGTGGTACCGTGTCTTGTATTGTACAAATACTTTACACATTGCCTCCTTAGATAAGCCTGACTGCTCTGTGCCAAGCTTCCAGAGGTTGAGAACAGGTTATCTTTTAGTGTGTATCTAGCTTACCCTGACTAGAGTGGTTGTCCCTACCTGGACTAGGTGTATAACTCTGCCAACTACAGACCCCAATTCTAACAGAAATGTTGCACAAATACTTTACACATTGCTTCTACGTTAAGCCTGACTGCTCTGTGCAAAGTTACCAGAGGGTGAGCACAGGTTAATTTAGGGTTTGCCTTCTTCTTACCCTGACTAGGATTGTGGTTGCTGCTTGACTAGGGCTCATGCCCCAGTCAACCTACAACCCAATTTCTAGTATATATATTTTACCTACTTGCAGTAGCCAGTAGGTAGTTATAGTTAGGACCAAAGCTTCCATAGGAAAAGCATTTTTTGTTTTGCAATAACTTTGGCGCTGCTTGACGAATCTTCACGAAACTTTTTAAAAACTTCCCCTTTTTAGTTCAGCTGATGTGTGTAAAGTTTCAGGGTAATCCTCCCAGCGGGGGCCGAGAATAAAGGGGAGGCCAAAAATACGTTTTTCCGATGTTATCTATGGAGATTTTTCATTTTTTAACACGACTACACCCCCAACAGAATTACACCAAATTTGGCAGACAGCTACATGTTGGTCCAAAAAGTGTGCTTTCTGTGATTTGATGTAAATCCATTCAGTCATTTCAGAGATCCTAAAGTTTAAAAAATATAGATATCTGGGGACGCAAGTCCTTGTAGTGGACTCGCGAATCCTACTAAAATTTGATTGGCTGCCAACAATTCAACCAGGAAGTGTTAGCAGCCATCTTGGGATGCAGCTTTTAGCCGAGTCACAGAAAAAAGGTAAAACAATTATGAAAAGGGGGCAGGGTAGGAATACCCTGACTGCCCAGATATCTTGGGGGGTTTCCACAGGGACCCAGCCAGGGGTAAAAAGTTTTTTTAAATTTAATTTTGCCACAAATTTGCGGGTGGACCCGTGGATCCGCAGCAAAATTTAAAAAAACAAGCAGACACACCTCTGGACTAAAGTGGACTTCTTCCCCCAACCAGAAGTGCGCCAGGAGATGCGTTTGTAGAGTGGTGGAGAAAGTTGGCGTGGCCTCCGACAACCTCTTAGCAATCCAGCTGTGTGGGACTTACTGGAGATAACAGGAGGGGTAGATGGCCCCCAAGGACCCTCAAGAGCCAAGAGGACTTCATCCCCCAACTAGTAGTGCACCAGGAGGCGCATTTGCAAAGTTGTGGAGAAAGGGGGCATGGTCACCAAAAACCTCTCAGCAGACCCACTGTGTGGAACTTACTGGAGGTACCAGGATGGGTAGTTGGCCCCCAAGGACCCTGAAGAGCCAAGGGAACTTCATCCCCCTACTAGCAGTGCGCCCATAGGCGTGTTTGCAGAGTGGTGGAGAAAGAAGGCGTGGCCTCCGGCAACCCACCTGGCAATCCTGATGTGTGGGAATTACTGGAGGTAACAGGAGCAGTAGTTGTCCCCCAAGGACTTCCTTGGGGGCCAACTACCCCTCCTGTTCCCTCAACTAAGTCCCACACAGCGGAATTGCTAAGAGGTCTTCAGAGGCCATACCCCCTTTCTCTATCACTCTGCAAATGCACCTCGTCCTGGCGCACTACTGGTTGGGGGATGTAGTCCACTTTGCTCGTGAGGGACCTTGGGGGCCAAAAAGCCCTTCTGGTACCTCCTGAAAGTCCTACACAGCGGGATTCCCGAGAGCTGGTTGGAGGCCCTGTGGCCTTTCTCCACTACTCTGCAAACACGACTACTGCTTAAAAAACCTTAGAAATCCACTGAGAAAACCAAGGGTTACAGTGATGTTATAGTCAGGAAATGGAATTAAAAAAACCTGAGAAATTCACTGAAAAAAACAAAGGTACAGGGACGTTATAATTAGGCTCAGGTTTCACTCATACAAAACCAATGAAATTCAGCTGTTATAGTTAGTGAGCTCACTATTACTTGCACCCTCGCAATGCACTGCTTATGACCTCACATATTTCATCACTCATAACATGATCTGTGACAACACTGATGACATCACTGATGACATCTCAAATGACATCACTAAGGACATCACTAATGACATCATCAACAGAATCTCTGATGCACCCACTCACACCCCCATATAACCTTTCTTACACCCACTCCAACTTCCACACTACTGTTCTCAAACCAATTCACACACCAATACCGGTACTTACGCAGCCACTCACTGATTCATAGATCAACACCCACATCCACTCACACAGACACTCATACACCCACTCACTCACTCTTACAGCCACGGACATATCAACTCATGTACCTATACTGCCATTCACACACTGAGTCAGTCACCCATAGAGATACTCACACACCTACTCACTCACCCATACAGTAAATCACACAGCCGCTTACTGACCCATACAGTTACACGCACACTCACTCACTTACTTATAAAGATACTAACACATACTCACTCACCTATATAGTCACTGACACAGCACACACTCACCCATACAGCCACTCTCACATTCACTCACTCACCCATACAGTCACTCACATACCCCATCACTAAACTATACTGCCTTTCACATACCCAGTTACTCACCCATATCACATACTACTGACACACTTATTCACTCACCGACACAGTCATACACATACTCTCTCACCCATACAGGCCCAAACACACACACTGACTACCATTACAGGCAGTCACACACACCCTCACCCAACCACACAGACACGCAGACAGCCATAGAGGTACTCAGACAACCAATCACTCACCCATACAGAAACTCACATACCCTATAGCCACTCAGACACCAACTGACAGACTGATACAGACATTCACGCAACCAGTGACTCACTCATACATTCACTGAGACATCTAATCACTCACTTATACAGTCTATCACGCACCCACAGAATCATCCAAACAGGCACTCATACACCCACAGATTCACGAATACAACTTGGTATATATTAAACACTCAAACTTTTTAAAAACACTCACAGTCACTGGATGATGTCATCAGTGATGTCATTTGAGTTGTCATCAGTGATGTCATTGATCATGTTATGAGTGATGTAATATGCGAGGACATAAGCAGTGTATTGCGGGGGCTCGAGTTATAGTTAACTCACTAATTATAATGGCTGAATTTCACTGGCCTAGCTATGAATGAAGGAATGAATGAAATGGGCTCTTATATAGCGCATGGCTACCCGGAGGCATCCCAGCGCTGCGGAGGTGGCTAGGAGGATGGGTGAAGTCATGGGAATAGCCAAGTTTTCAAATGTCTCCGAAATGTCCGATGGTTGACTTCCTTGCGGATCGGGAGCGGCAGGGAGTTCCAGAGCTTGGGGGCGTTATGGGAGAAAAGGCGGCCGCCTGTTCTGGCTCTCTTGATTCTGGGGACCTCCGCCAGGTAGAGCGCGTCAGAGCGGAGGCAGCGCGTGGCCTTATATGGTTTGACCAGATGCTTAATGATGGGGGGGCCTCTACCTTGCAAACCTTTATGCGCAATGCAGAGAGCTTTGAAATGAATTCTCTCCTTTACCGGGAGCCAGTGAAGAGAATGGATAGCCGGCTTTGCAGAGCAGCGGTTTTTTGTGCCCGTAAGGAGTCTAGCTGCCGAGTTCTGGACCACTTGCAATTTGGCAATGACTGAGTTGGGAGCGCCCAAATAGAGAGCGTTACCGTAGTCCAGCCTGGAAAGGATGAGTGCCTGGATCAGGAGCTTTCTTGAGTGGCTTGGTAGGAGGGGAAGTATTTTCCGGGTGGTTCTGAGCAGGCCGGAGCAAGCGGCGGCCGTTCTCCTAGATTGAACTCTGAATGTCAGATCGTGGTCAAGCCAGATGCCCAAGCTTTTTATCTCCTTTTTAGGCGTTGGAGCAGAGCCCATGCAGATCGGCCACAGGGTGTTTGGATTGAAGTTTGCTTGGTTGCCCAAAAGCATGAGCTCCGTTTTGTCGCCATTGAGTTTCAGGTGGGATGAACTCATCCAGCGGGCAATTTCCTTGAGGCAAGAACACAGATTCGTAGAGGATTGTTCAGTCTGGTTCAGTGCCACAATTAGCTGGGTATCATCAGCGTATGTGACGAGGTGGATTCCGAAGGAGGCTACGATTTCTGCCAAGGGGGCCATGTATACATTAAAAAGTGTGGGGCTCAGAGACAAGCCCTGAGGAACACCACACTGCAGCGGGACTGGTTGGGAGCGGGAGTTTCCTTCAAATACCTGGAAGAACCTTTCTTCCAGGAACGATCTCAGCCAGGATAGGGCCGTACCTGACACTCCTACTTTTTTGAGACGGTGAATCAGAGTGTCGTGGTTCACCGTGTCGAAGGCTGCACTAAGGTCCAGGAGGATGATAGCTGAAGATCCTCCGGAATCTAGAATCTTTCTTGCCTCCTCCACTACTGCTATTAATGCAGTCTCTGTACCCTGACCAGGACGGAAGCCGGTCTGGGAGGAATGGAGAAGTTTAAAAGTCTCCAGGTGTGCAGAAAGTAGCCGATTGACGTGTTTTTCTGCCATCTTGCTAATACCAGGGAGCAGTGAGATGGGGCGGTAGTTGCCAAGCTCAGTGGGGTCCAGATGAGGTTTTTTCAGGAGCGCCTTCACTATTGCGTTTTTCCAGACTTGGGGGACTATGCCCGAGGCTAAAGAGGCATTAATTAAGTTGGTGATGGGGGCGGAGATTGTAGGTGCTACCAGCTTCAAGATGTTAGGGGGGGCCGGGTCGAGCGGAGACCCGCTCTTAAGTGAGTCTAGGATAGAAAGGAATGATTCCTCGGTGAGTGGAGTGAATGAATCTAGGGGGTGGGGGTTAATTGGAGGTTCTGGATCGTAGAGCTTGGCTGGGTGGTCCTTGTCAGTGAGTGGGAGGGAATTGAGGATGTTTTGGATTTTGATGGAGAAAAATCCAGCTAACTCCTCACATCTACGACCAGACGTGTCAGAGGCTGCAGGGGGATCAGGAGTTTTCATGAGTTTCTTTGCTATCTGGAATATTTCTCTGGAGGGGTTCCGGGAGGAGCAGATTTTTTCATCATAGTATGCAGCCTGGGCTGCTTTTAGTGCTGTTTTATAATGGGAGATAGTTAGCCTATATTGTGATTTTTTTTCGTTAGAGAAGTCTCTCCTCCATGCTCTTTTGGATCTTTTAAACAGTTGCTTAAGTTTGCGAAGTTCAGGAGTGAACCAGGGGGATTTGTTGAGTCCCGTTTTTTTGAGAATGGTTTTCCTGGGAAGTACTATGTCGAGCGAGTTCTCAATCCAAGCAGAGAACTTTCTGTTGGCTATTGAAGGATCGGGGTCATGAGTGGGTGTGGTTAATTCCAGTTCGCGTGTCCAGTCCTCTGCACTCAATTTAGACCAGGGACGGATTTGGATACGTGAGGCTAGAGATTGTGACCTCGAAATGGGAGGGTGCCATGAGAAGGGGACGAGGAAGAGGTCTGACCACGGAAGGGGGATAGGGACATTCCCTTTTAGTTCGGCTATGCTTGAAAAGATAGGATCAAGGAGGTGACCCTTGGCATGTTTTGCTTGATGTACTTTTAAGTCTAGTTGATATGCTGCCAGGTCGTGGACCAGCTCATTGGCCACCTTGTCTGAGGGGTCGTCAAAGTGGTAGTTAAAATCTCCCAAAAGGTTGAGATTGGGTGCGGTGCTGGCAAGATTCACGACAGTTTTCCAGCAGTGAACTGCCGAATTGGCCCGGTCCTCCTGGAGGGCGATATAGGAGAATGCCCATGAAGGTAAGTGATGGACCGAATTCAATGGAGAAGAGAACATTTTCGCAGTCTGCGAGAGGGGAGTCTAGAATGCGGCAGATTAAGTGCTCTTTATAGATAATTGCAATTCCGCCCCCCTTCCCACTTGTTCTGTCTAACCGTTGGATCAGGTAGCCAGGGGGGAGCGTTTGAACAATGTCTGGGTCTGAACTAGGCGATAACCAAGTCTCCGTGAGAAAGAGAGCATCTGGTTCAGTGTCATGTAGGAGCATAGAAATTTCCATCGTGTGTTTTGGCAGGGATCTGCAGTTTAGTAGCGCCATCTTGAACGCGTTCCCTGCTAAGGGGAAAAGGGTGGTCATTGGAGTAAGTTCGTAAGGGCAGTGTAGGCACTTGTCCTGTGACTTCTCGGGGGAGATGGCATGGACACAGAGTGACTTAGGTGCTTTCTGCAGGTGTATTAATTTTTCCTTGGTGTACCGGATGAAGGCTGGGGGTGGGGGGGCAAGGGGACTGGCCCCTGGGCCCTGTCGGGCGCGGACGGGCGCAGACGGGCTTGCCTTAGGCGCGCCTTCGGCACGCCAGCGGCGCGCCCTCTGCGCGCGTCCGCTGCGCGTCGAGGCAGGCATGGGTTTTTATGCAGCCGGTTTAGCCGCTAGACTGCTAACCGCCGCTGTGTCAGTTGGCCCGAAACAGCACTTCCGATCTGCGTTATACTTCCCTCCACTCAACCGGAACAATCCGTGGTGGACCAGGGAAGACGCCGATGACCGAGTGCAGGGAGCAAGGTGCAAAGTGCAAGTACGTAGAAACAGTTAATGACAGCTCAGCGTGGTATTTTAAAAACAAGTAAAGTGCAAATGCGTTAAAACTGCAAGCCATCAGTATCAGCGTTACATAACAGAATTATTAAACAGCGTTTACAATTCCTGAGAGTGTGGTCAGAGCCCTTTGCCAGGCGCTCCTTCCGCTAGCCCAGAGTGACAAGACTAACTTCCTCTAGCGCGTCCGCTGCGCGTTGATGCAGGCATGGGTTTTTATGCAGCCGGTTTAGCCGCTAGACTGCTAACCGCCGCTGTGTCAGTTGGCCCGAAACAGCACTTCCGGTCTGCGTTATACTTCCCTCCACTCAACCGGAACAATCCGTGGTAGACCAGGGAAGACGCCGATGACCGAGTGCAGGGAGCAAGGTGCAAAGTGCAAGTACGTAGAAACAGTTAATGACAGCTCAGCGTGGTGTTTTAAAAACAAGTAAAGTGCAAATGCGTTAAAACTGCAAGCCATCAGTATCAGCGTTACATAACAGAATTATTAAACAGCGTTTACAATTCCTGAGAGTGTGGTCAGAGCCCTTTGCCAGGCGCTCCTTCCGCTAGACCAGAGTGACAAGACTAACTTCCTCTAGCGCGTCCGCTGCGCGTCGAGGCAGGCATGGGTTTTATGCAGCCGGTTTAGCCGCTAGACTGCTAACCGCCGCTGTGTCAGTTGGCCCGAAACAGCACTTCCGGTCTGCGTTATACTTCCCTCCACTCAACCGGAACAATCCGTGGTGGACCAGGGAAGACGCCGATAACCGAGTGCAGGGAGCAAGGTGCAAAGTGCAAGTACGTAGAAACAGTTAATGACAGCTCAGCGTGGTGTTTTAAAAACAAGTAAAGTGCAAATGCGTTAAAACTGCAAGCGATCAGTATCAGCGTTACATAACAGAATTATTAAACAGCGTTTACAATTCCTGAGAGTGTGGTCAGAGCCCTTTGCCAGGCGCTCCTTCCGCTAGACCAGGGTGACAAGACTAACTTCCTCTAACGTCCCTCTAACCTTTATTTTTCAGTGGAAAAAAATAATTATATATATATATATATATAAATATTTATATATATATATATATATATATATATATATTATCTACTGGCGGTCGCCAGTAGATAGTTATAGTTACAACCTATTATCCATAGGAAATCCGCGACATTCTATTTGAAATAACTCTCTTGCCGGTTGACGTATCTTCGCAAAATTTTCAAACTTTGTGGCCCGCTCCGGTCCGCTCCTACCCTGAAAGTCTGGGGGGATTCGTCAAGCGGGGCCGAGAAAAAGGGGGTCCCAAAACGCGTTTTCCCCATGCAATTTTCCATAGGAAACTTTAGACACGGCTACAGCCCGAACTGCTGAACGGAATTACACCAAATTTGGCAAAGAGGTAGTTCTTGGTTCAGAAAGAACCCTTTTTGTTAAATGGTGTAAATCCGTTCAGTAGTTGCTGAGAAAATCAAAAGTAAAAAGATAGTGATATCTATGGCCGAGTAGGGTCCGCGTACCCTCCCGATCACGAGCTGCATGTTAATTGGCTGTCAGCTGGCTGTCAACATTCCGATTCAGGAAATGTTGGCAGCCATTTTGTCCCTCGGTAGAACCGAGGGACAGAAACAAGTGCGCAAAGCGCACAAAGGGGGCAGGGTAGAAACACCATGACCCCCTAGGTTTGGTCAGGGGGTCCCACAAGGACCCCCTGGGCAAAAAAAAAAAAATAATAATTTTTTTAAAATCGGCAGGATGCGCTCAGGGTGCGCGAATCCTGCCGAACAAAAAAATTGTATTTTGCCCCCGGATGACCCAAGTCCCGGGGGCATGGTGGGGGGGTTAATTTTATGTGTGGGGGGCCTCAAAGGGCCCCCCAAGCCCTGGGGACCGCCACCCCCGGGGCTTTCTTGCAAAAATAGTGCGGGAGGGCTCTTCTGCCCTCCCGCAGCCCCGGGGACCGCCACCCCCCGGGGCTTCTTTTTTAAATTTGAATAAGGTGTGGAGGGGGGCTCCAGCCCCCCCACACGCCCCGGGGACCACCATCTCCCGGGGCACTTATAAAATAAATGTGGGGGTCCATTACGGACCCCCAGAGCCCGGGGACCACCACCTCCCCGGGGCTGTGCAATTTAAGGGAGGGGGCCGCGCAGCCCCCTCCTGGAGCCCTTGATGGCCCTGGGGACCGCCACCCCCAGGGCCGGCTCCTGCAGTGTCCCGGGGTGCCTACCCCGGGACACTGCTGTTTGCAATGACAGGACGGGAGCCTCGCGGCTCCCGTCCTGTCATTACAAACTTGCTTTGGATATTGGAAGAGAGGCAGGAAACCTGCTCTCTCTTCCAATATCCAAAGCACATTGCTTTTCCACATGGGGAGCAGCATGTTAGCTGCTCCCCATGTGTAAAGCTATGCCGGCTCCCGTAGGACACGGGGAGCCGGCGGGACTGTGGGGGTTTGGGGACCCCCACAGTCCCCAACGAGAGGCCAGCCCGGGGGATGGGGTCCCCGGGGCAAGTAGTGGCCCGGGAGGGGGCCACGCGGCCCCCTCCCCAAAAATAAAAAAAATTAAAAAAAACGGAAAGGCCGGCCCCGAGGGATGGGGTCCCCGGGGCCATAAATGGCCGGAGGAGGGGGCCACGCAGCCCCCTCCAAAGAAAACACAAAAACGAGGCCATGCCCCGGGGATGGGGTCCCGGGGCCAATACAGGCCCAGGGAAGGGGGCCACGCGGCCCCTTCCCGTTTTTTTTTTAAATATTTAATTTTAAAAAAAGGGGTAAGGCCCTGGGGGATGGGGTCCCCAGGGCATAAAAACTGGAAAAAGGAAGGGGGGCCACAGAGCCCCCCTTCAGGGGAAAACATTTTTTTTTTTTTTTAAACGATCGGGCCCGCAGGCCCCGCCCCCTTCCTTCACCACTCTGCAAACGCGCCCCTGGCGCGTTTGCAGATGGGAAGTAATTCCCGTTCAATACTGGGGGTCCCTGGGGGCCAACTAACCCACCAGGAACCTCCAGTATGCGCCAGGGGCTGCCTTGCATAGAGGTGTACAGAGGCCACGCCCCTTTTACACCTCTCTGCAACGCAGCTCTGTGGCGCTTAATGGAGGTAGCTGGTGGGCTAGTTGCACCCCAGGGACCCTCAGGATTTAAGGGGACTTAATCCCCGACTTAAAACGCGCCACGGGACGCGTTTGCACAGTGGTGAAGGGAGGGGGTGGGGCTTCAGGTGACATGTGTGCAAACAGGCCCCGTGGCGCGTTTTAAGATGGGGAATTAAATCCCCTTCAATCCTGAGGCTCTCTGGGGGCCAACTAGCCCAACAGGTACATCCAGAAAGCGCCACAGAGCTGCGTTGCAGAGAGGTGTAAAAGGGGTGTGGCCTCTCTACACGTCTCTGCAACGCAGCCTGGCGCATACTGGAGGTTCCTGGTGGGCTAGTTGGCCCGTAGGGACCCACATGATTCAAGGGGACTTAATCCCCCAACTTAAACGCGCCACGGGGCGCGTTTGCACAGATGTCACCTCAGGCCCCGCCCCCTCCCTTCACCATTGTGCAAATATTCTTCTAAAATCATCCGAAATACGAATTCCGATTTACTCACCTGTTATCAGGAGAGACCTCAGTGCTGCATCTTTCAGCCCAGTACTAATCCTGAAAAGTAATTTTAACCGTACTTACCAGTAACTTGAATTTCCTTCCATAGGATATCATTGCCTGCTTTTTGCTGAAAAAGTTTCTAAGTGTTGATTTTTGAAACATACAAATATTCCTCTAAAATCAGCCGAAATCCGAATTCTGATTTACTCACCTGTTATCAGGAGAGACCTCAGTGCTGCATCTTTCAGCCCAGTACTGATCCTGAAAAGTAATTTTAACCGTACTTACCAGTAACTTGAATTTTCTTCCATAGGATATCATTGCCTGCTTTTTGCTGAAAAAGTTTCTAAGTGTTGATTTTTGAAACATACAAATATTCCTCTAAAATCAGCCGAAATCCGAATTCTGATTTACTCACCTGTTATCAGGAGAGACCTCAGTGCTGCATCTTTCAGCCCAGTACTGGTCCTGAAAAGTAATTTTAACCGTACTTACCAGTAACTTGAATTTCCTTCCATAGGCTAACATTGACTGGTTTCACTTGGAAATTCTTCTAAGTGTGGAGTTTTGGAACTTTAAATTTTTCTTCTAAAATCAGCCGAAATACGAATTCCGATTTACTCACCTGTTATCAGGAGAGAACCCAGTGCTGCATCTTTTAGCCCAGCACTGACCCTGAAAAGTAATTTTAACCGTACTTACCAGTAACTTATCTTTTCTTCCATAGGAATCCATTGTCTGGTTTTCAGCAGAAAAGTTTCAAAGTGTCGATTTTCACAAACTACAAATATTCCTTAAAACTCGCCTGTATGACTTAAACGCATTTTTTCAACTGTTTACAGGAGATGCACCAGTGCTGGATCCAGGATCCAACACTGAGTAAGAAAAAGTAACGATAACAGTTTTTACCTGCTAAGTGAATTTCCTTCCATAGGATAACATTGGTGATTCTATGAGGAAAAGTTTCTAAGTGTCAACTTTTAAAATACAATAATATTCCTTAAAAATCACGACTGTAACCAAAACGCTTTTACTCAACTGTTTACAGGAGATGTCCCAGGACTGAATCTAGGATCCAGTCCTGTGGTTAGAAAAAGTAATCCATAAAGTAACTAATTGCATTTAACTAGAAATTCACATTGAGCTGAATGTTGCATTGTGTAATAATAATTACAAAAAAGAACTAAAACAATATCACGCACTAATTAGGAAAATAAGATGCAATTTCTATACAGACAAAATTGATAGGGCGAGTAACTCCCCCAAAGAAATGTTCGCTATATTAAAGTCCCTCAAAACATACGAAAACAAAAGCGAGGCACCCACTTCATTAGAGAGCTGTAATAAAGTGGCAGAGTTTTTGCTGACAAAGTGATGAAGATCTACGAGAGCTTTCCAATAGAAGCAAGACAAGGAACAAGTCTGAAACATATAAATCAAACGAATTTCGTTGGAGTAACGTTAGATGAATTTAAAATCCAGGAGTTAGAAGAACTCATAGCCATAGCAAAAGGGATAAAATCTGGATCCCCACTAGACCCTGCACGTCCGGACAGAGTAATGGAGGGAGCAGAACTGATCATGCCATATATCTCTGAACTAATCTCTTGCTCCTTCCAGAATGGCATGGTCCCTACCAAATGGAAACAAGCAATTGTTCGTCCTCTAAAAAGAAACAGTCAATAGAGATAACTGTATTAGAGAATCTACGTCCTATCTCACTGTTGCCGTTTGTGGCCAAAATCGCAGAGAAGACGGTCAATAAACAATTGGTAGATCATATCAACAAGAATGAGCTGTTCCACCACGTCGCAATCAGGTTTCAGAAAGGACCACTCAACAGAGACAGCACTCCTTATGGCCACTGAAATGCTGAGAAAATTCGCCGATGATGGGCAGACAGCCGCCTTGATCCTGTTGGACCTAAGTGCGGCGTTTGACACCGTTTCACACAAGATACTCCTCCAGAGATTAGAGGCCTGTGGTATCAGGCAAAATGCTCTGTGTTGGTTGACTTCGTTCCTTTCCACACGGAGCTTCCAAGTAACACAACGGCCATATTTGTCAAAGAGTGTCCCCTTGCCGCAAGGGGTCCCACAGGGATCGATTCTGAGCCCCACCCTATTTAACTTGTATGTGGGTCCACTGGCTGAGCTAGTGGAAAAACATGAGGTGTCTATAGTTTCCTATGCTGACGACACGCAGCTAATTGTGATGCTGTCACAAGATAAGGAACAGGCAGCTATTCGATTTTCCAAATGCCTGGGAGAGGTGGCTGACTGGATGTCGGACCACTGCCTCAAGTTGAATGGAAGCAAGACAGAAGTAATGGTGGTAGGCAAGACACCGACCATATGGTCTTCAGCATGGTGGCCTGAAACACTGGGCCAACAACCATCACTAAAAAGGAGGTAAAAACCTCGGGATTTGGTTCGACTCCGAACTGACTTTTGATGGGCAAACCCGGAAGGTGGCTAGCAAATGCTATGGGGCCATGAAAATCCTAAGGAAAGTTCTGGATCTTCTGCCCCCAAACGCCAGGAAAACTATAGTGCATGCGGTGGTAACCTCCCAAATTGATTATGGGAATGTATTGTATCTTGGAGCTTCTAAAGCAGGAATATCAAGACTACAGACAGTTCAGAATGCGGCGGCTCGCCTAGTTCTTAGTCTGCCGAGAAGAGCCAACACAAAGAAAGCTCTGACAGCACTACATTGGCTGCCGGTGGAAAAGAGAGTTGTGTTCAAGGCGATGTGCCTATGTCACCGAATTCTATCAAAGAGAGGCCCTAGGTACCTTCATCCACTACTAATTCAGTACACACCCGGACGGTGTCTAAGATCTAGGGGAAAGGCACTGGTAACTGTACCGAGAATTCGCAGAGCGAGAATGGGTGCGCGCTCTTTCAGGTACATCGCAGCTAAAACATGGAACACCTTACCAGTGGCTTTAAGAACCGAACCTTGCGAAAGCAGCTTTCGCAAACAACTTAAAACTTGGCTGTTCGCAAAAACTAAATAATAAAGAAGTTCTGACAGTCTGTGTGGGCTACGCAGTGAGATACGCGGATCGCTGCTATTTTTCTCCCACAGTGTCTTGCTCAGCGCGGGGACACACCGGTGGTGTAACCATGCGCTCTATAAATGGCTAAAATAAATAAATTTGAAAATGTGTTGCCCATTGCAACAACTGTAACTACTGTACTTAAAAGTCTATTGCCTATGTGCTAAGTATTTAAACTAAAGTAATTCATTCTGAGAAAGTATTTTTTGTAATGTAATGTATAATGTAATTACAATGTAATTTAAAAAATAAAATATGTAAAAGAAATTGTTTCTAAAAATTTAGTAAATCAGTATGAAAAAAATTAATATAAAAATTAATACATTTAAAAAATGTCATTTAAAAAACCTTTGAAATTCACTGAAAAAACCGTAGGTTTCAGGCACGTTATAGTTACAAATTAGCATTTAAAAAACCTTTGAAATTCACTGAAAAAACCATAGGTTTCAGATATGTTATAGTTACAAATTAGCATTTAAAAAACCTTTGAAATTCACTGAAAAAACCATAGGTTTTAGGGACAGTTATAGTTAGTTGGACATTTCACTCGTACAAAACCCGTGAAATTCCCCCGTTATAGTTAGTTCAGCTAACTATAACTCGCGCCCCACAATGCACTGCTGATGACGTCACATATTACATCACTCATGACATGGTCAGTGACATCACTGATGACATCACTGATGACATCTCAAATGACATCACTGATGACATCCACGTGATAATCTGATGCAGCTCCTCACACCCTAATATAACCTTTGATACACCCAATCTAAATTACAGACTGCCATTCGCAAAACTATAGACACTCCAACACCAATAACTACATACCCACTCACTGATTCTTAGGTCTACACACACACATCCACTCACTCACCCGTACAGTCACTCATACTTATGGTCACTCAGTACAGGACTATCATATGCACTCTTACTCCTATATAGACACTCAAACACCGCCACTCATCCATAGAGGTACTCACACACCTAGTCAGTCATGCAAATAATTAAACACACTGCCATTTACTCACCTATACAGTTATACACACACCAGCTCACTTAATCATACAAATACTAGCACATTGTTACGCTCTTATACAATCACTGATACAAGCACACACTCATCCATACAGCCACTATCACAATCACTCACTCTCGCTTATAGCTATTTATATACTCCAACACACATATATACTGCCTTTCACATATGTAGTTACTCACACATGTACCACTGGGACATACATTCACTCACTAACACACTCTTACACACACTTACCCACCCATACAGTCTATCACAGATGCACTCTTGAAACCATCCACCCAGTGAATCACCCACTCACACATCTATGCACAGAGTCGCACACACCCCACCCACACAAACACTCAGGCACCCATACAGATACTCAGACAACCAATCAATAACTCATATAGACACTCATGTAGCTATTCACAAACCCATGCAGCCACTTACACAGCAACAGACAGACGGATACAGACATTCACCCAGTTTAGTCACTAACCCATGCATTCAGTAAGATACGTTAAATCACTCACTTATAGAGTCAGTCACGCACCTACTAAATCATCCATACAGACACTTACACACCCACTCATTCTTCAATACGTCTTTTCCTATATATATTAAAAATATTTAAACTTTACAGAAACACACAGTCACTGGATGATGTCATCAGTGATGTCATTTGAGATGTCATCAGTGATGTCATCAGTGATGTCACTGACCATGTCATGAGTGATGTAATATGTGACGTCATCAGCAGTGCATTGCGGGGGCGCGAGTTATAGTTAGCTGAACTAACTATAACGGGGGAATTTCACGGGTTTTGTACGAGTGAAATGTCCAACTAACTATAACTGTCCCTAAAACCTATGGTTTTTTCAGTGAATATATATATATATATAGAGAGAGCGAGAGAGAGAGAAAGAGAGAGAGCGAGCGCGCACACAGGTCATGCCATTCTCCTGCCTTTTCTAGTGCTGTAAATGACAGGTGTTACAGTTATCCAAGTTATGTTAGTGAATTTACTGACCTCAGAAGGCTGAGTCTGCATTGCTTAGAATCAAAATCATACTATTCAGATGGTCAGAGCAGTCTTCAACTTGAGGAACCATGCTGCCCCAGTTTTAGCCATGTTGGGATGATCTAGGCACATACTGCGGCCATGCATCCTTTAACAGGAACAAAATATACACTGTCACCCGCTCAAAGAGGTAGCATAAGCGCCAAAGAATCTGGAGCCCAGAAACACACAGTGGAGGTTTATCCGCTTCTCCTGGTTTATGAACAGGTGATATTACCTAATATTATTAGAGGCCGAGAGGTTTGCATAAGGGTGATTAAGTCACAGACTGCACCCCAAGGCCAGCTTTAGCAGTGGTGGTGCCCAGTGCAACAGTCTTTTTTGGTACACCCCCCCCCATGACCTCCTTCTCCACTGATTCCCTTGCTACCACCCTCCAACAGTGCCTCTCATCTCCCCATAGCCTCATCTCAGACAAACATTTCATTTTTAGATAGTGCTACATAGTTCACTCACGCTCAGTTCTGTGATCTGCATGGTAAATGTTCTTCACAGCAGGCACCTTAGCACCCTACGCTACAGTAGAATGAGATAAAAACTCCAACTAGACAAAACTCCAGTATCTGACAAATTTATTGTTGCCTGAAAACTGCTGGACACAAAGGATCTCTGCAGGATGTGCTTTTAAGCCATAAGTCATTTTAAACAGCGCCCCACCACCCATGTCAGTGCCAGGTGAGGCTGCACCGGTCGCACCGCACTGAAGCCGGCCATGCTGCACCCTTCTTCTTTGGATCCTCCGGGGCTGGCCAGTGGGTGAGTTGCTTTGTTTCTCAGGACAGATTCCCACAGCATGGCCCCTGCTACTACCTTCCCAGTATTGTGACGTGCACCCGCCATCCCTCCCCCCCACTGAGTGGGACTGACTTTGTCCACTCTAGAGGGACAATGGGTGGAGTACGACCTACTCTGGGATTCAATGTTATAGAAACAATGTAACATCAGATGTTTTGATTTGCTTATTTTAGGGCCTACCATGCGGTGGCACGCTGCAGTTGATTGGTTCACATACTCCATTCCCATACTACAGCACTACACCTGCCGACCTTCATCCAGGTACCTCCAATATATCTTGCCTACATAGCAAATTTCTTTGTAGTGCACGCACCTGCACTGATTTGTAGATTCTTCTTTCTGATTTCTACCCGTTTTCAATTCCTACCACTTCATTATGTGTATTATATGAAGTTTTTCTTTTACTCGAGCTTACATATTTTTGGCGAAAACAATTTCTTTATTCACAAGTAGATTCAATGGTAAATGAGAAGAGGTGGCACATTAATTTATGAATCAAAATCGTAAAAATGTTACTTTCTTAACTACCATCCTTCAGAAAATAAAACAACCTTCATATCAATAGTAAGCAGTGTGCATAGTTTATAAAGGAAGCTGCATAAGATTTAAATATCGTGAGATAAGCAGCAACACGGCACGTTCTTATTGTGTTTTGCGAAGCATCCGCTGAGTTTTGCTACGAGTCTAATTTTAAGGATAAAACAAAAACATCCGAATAAAACAAATTCTACAATGTCACTATTGTTGTCATTACTAATTGTCAACAAGCGTCTTACAGGTGGTAATTGCTTTTTCAGTCAGAATGGTTTGCATCTCTGAGTTAATTTCCACAGAATCATACATGCCATGCTGTGAAGCTAATCAGATTTATTAGGACTCAGATTTAATTCGCTGGTATAATTGTGACAGACGACAAATTAATTCTAGTGGATTTGAGTACCTGATTCCCTGCTTAGAGTAAAGGGTATAGAATTGTAGCTATTAATGCATCACGCCGCTGATCTGGAAGATAGAGGCGGTTAAAGCAGGAGGGGGCATATCATTGTGGTGTGGGGGTACCTCACTGTCACTGCCTTTACATCTCTGCCACACTCAGGTGAAATCTTCTTGCTGTCTCCGCTCTGGTTTAGAAGAGGCTCCTACTTGCCTTTCTGCAGTCACAGTGGCGGCTCGCAGAGGTAACGCCGTGGGGCGGTGAGGCGGGGCGGGGACGGGGCTGGGTGGTGGGGTAGTGGAGTCCGACATACGACGGCAAAGGTGAACGTAAATAAATAAATACCTGCCATCGTATGTCGGACTCCACTACCCCCCACCCCGCCCGCCCCCGCCTCACCTCACCGCCCCACGACATTACCTCTGCGAGCCGCCACTGTGCAGGCAGGAGGATCCACAGGTAGTCATTACTGATTGGCCACAGATGGATCTGACCACACTCCATGATTCAACTCCTACGCGGGGCGTGGTAGAGGGGGTCTCAGATAGGATAGTAGTATCTTAGAGGATGTATGCCCTGCCTGCTACCTTCCACCACCCATGGGATTAAATAAGCATGGTGAGGACAGAGAAGGTGTGGCAGAGGTCCTGGCCATCTTGTTCCCAGCATTTGTCAGGGGGGTGGGTTCAATTTAGATCAATACTCTCGTCATTTTCTGTTGCCTCCCACAAGAGAGGTAGGACCATGGAGAACGGTAAGAATAGCTTTGTTCACCCCTGAACCCCACAGACACTCTCCATACCTCCATCGGGTGAGGCTGTAATTGCTCCCCAGATCTGAGGCTGGATGCACTGACCAGCAGTAAACATCACATCACAGCAATCAGCAGGCTGGGGGTGAAGTGGTACATGCCGCTTCCAACAGAAATTCTCCGGCCAATTAACCTGGCCAGCGGAGGTAGGCACACACACCCACCCCAGGCCAAAAATATGCTGAGTCATTTGAAGATGACTGCTCCTCCTCGTCCACGTCCAATGTTCTGGCTCTTTAACAAAAAGTTGGATCCACTGGGATGTTTTATGACACTATTAATGCAAAGGAGGCAACTATTTCTGAGGGCGACTAGTTGCGGTTTATGACAAAGGTAAGAATGTTGGCAGTGTCCTCCAAACATTTTTTGGGGCTCGGGCTAAAGACATATCTTTCAAGCCCCCAGTTCGTAACAACCTTGAATTTTATTACCCATTTTCTGCTTATTGAAGCCCCCATGATGCAAACAACCTTTCAGAAATGGGGTACACCAAAAACAGTTGAAATATATCTTTTACTGGGCCTCAAAAATTCTTAAGCTGACACTGGGCAAAGAGATACAGATTTAGAGGTAAAGGTAGATAGAGAAGAGAGCGGTTGAGATAAAGAAATACACAGAGGGGATCAAGAGAAAGAGAAAGGTTACTTTTCAAGGGGGGGCCCTTGGAATATAGGAGCCTGTGGCATAGTGGTTTAGCGCTGCTCTTGCCTAGTTGTCCGTTTCTCTGTGACCTATGGAATTCTCCTAGGTCACAGAGAGAGGGCCAGCGCGTGGAGAGTTATGACAGTTACGGAGTTACAGTGAAGCAGTGTGATGATTGGTTGTGAGTCTTGGATGGGGAGTTAATAAAGACTATCCTTACCTGCTTTCTGGTGTCCTTTATATACATGGCATCACATTTCGGCGACACAGGAAGGGATCAGGAAGAGAGATAACACCCCAACAAGACGGAGGTCGCAAGAGGTCGACCGGCGAGCTTCGAGGCACACTGTAGTTTCGAGTGGTTCTGTCAGCGGCAGGTCTGACGCGCTTGCGGTGGGAGGAGAGATACATCTGTATCTGCCAAGCTGAAAGAGATCCTTGTTGTGCTGGTGCTGTACGGAAATGGCAAAATTTTCCTCATGGCGTCCAAACAGTTTTGGCTGCGCAACGTTCTCAGTGGTCACTTCTGAGCGTATTATCGCTGTGCAAGTGCTTCAAGACGATTTTCTTTCATCCACATGGCCTGCTGCCATGGTTCGTTGGCACTCAGAGGTGTCTGGCGCCTTCTGTGTTCAAGGGTCGCGGTAGGGAGTGGATGGGAGTTTCCACTTCCTGGGTTACAAGCCGTTGACAAGTACAGGGGAACATCTCTTCGCCCCCTGGTGGTGCTGGAGGGTTGTGCTAAAGCTGAGGAACATCTCTTTGCCCTTTGCTCATTTGGTGTTCAGGAGCCAATTTCTACGAGCGCAAACAGTTGGTGAGTCAAGGGGAACGTCACTTTACCCCCTTGATTAGGTAAAAATAACAACAATCGGTGGAACATACCTTTGCTCTCTACTTGGCAATTTTGGGCCAGCTTCAGTTGTAAGTGCCTGTTACAGTACTCAGCATAAGTACTGTGCTACCTCGAGCTTTTCAGAGGAATTAGTCATGTACTAACTTGCTAGTGTTGGTCATTTGGACTAGTACATTTAAACTGTCATTTCAGTTTGCTGTTTTTTTTTCTTTTTTCTCTCAAAGAAATTTTACAGAATTCTTACAGCCAATTATTGTATGAGATATGTTTTTTGTTGAAGAAGTGTTTTGTGGGCATTGTGTTTGTAATCATTTATTATAGGGGGAGAAGAAAAGGGGTAAAACACTGTTTTCAGGCTCACTGAAACACGTATGGGTTTTACATTCATCATTCACATCTACCTTGGGGTGCTAGGAAATATTGATAGTACTGCAGGTAATATGCAGTACGTTACAACTGTTCCTTTCTTCTTGCCAATGCCTGGGGAGCCGATCACCAAATGGTCCAAGTGAAAGAAGGCTTTATTAAAATATGCAAGGGTGTGTGGTACTAACCTGAGTGCTGAAAGGAAGCATGCTTTATTACTGCATTGCTTAGCTGCGGAAGGACAGGAAGTGCTAGATGATTTGCCAGAACTTCCTCATGTAGAAGCACAGGACTTGAATGAATTTGAGATAGCATTAGCCAAACTAGATCGTTATTATCTACCCCGTATTAGACCGATTTTAGAGAGGTACCATTTTGGCATGCGAGTGCAAGGTCAGGATGAATCGCTGGAGGAGTATGTTACTAGTTTAGGGAAAGTTAGTCTCTAATTGTAAGTTTGGTGGCTCAACAGAAGAAAGGATTAGAGATCAATTTGGGTTACGTTGCAATAATGGCAAAGTCCGTGAGGAACTTTGGATGAAGGACGACCCAACTTTGGAGGAGGTGCTGATAGTTGCAAAACGGGTGGAGCACATGTTGAAGTGTGTTCGTAAACTTAGAATTGATAAAAATTCTAGGACGACGGAGAATGAAGATATTGCAGAAGTGAGTGAGGTACAAGTAAAGAAATCTGTCATGAAAACTGTGCCAGAAGTTAGATTACAGAAGAAATTGGGAGCTAATTCCAAAGGTGTGTGTTTCAGGTGTGGCTATGAGGGACACAGAGCTAATGACAAATCCTGTCCTGCGCTATCACAAGTTTGCAATTCATGTGGAATCAGGGGGCACTTCAGCAGATGTTGCAAAAATAGGAACAGGAAAATAGGGAAAAACAAGAATTCGGAGGCTTGTCAGGAAATAGTTCTACAAGATGGTGAGGCAAACAACTAGTTTCCGACTGAAGTAGTAGATGTGAATGGGCGCGGAATATCTTTGAAATTTGATTCGTGCTCACGCATTACCATAATTTCTAAAGAGTCCTTTGAGAAACATTTTGGTGGTGAGAAGAAGCTTGAGGTCATGGACATACAGGCTGGTGGTTATGGAGGTTCAAAAATTGAGGTGCTAGGTTATTTTGATGCAGTGTTAAGCATTAGCGGAAGATCCACGTCAGGCAAAGTATATATGTCCTGTCATGGTGATGATTTGTTGGAATGGGCTCATCAGAAGGCTTTAAGGCGTGAGTCTACATCCCAACAAAATTCCACAAGTAAGGGTGGACACAGTCAACAGTGGGACAAACAGTTTTGTAAAGGAGTTTAGTATCCTGCTTCAGGATAACTTGGGAAGGCTAGTTAGGAACAAACACAAAATCAGATTAAGGGAGGGTGCCAGACCTTATGTTGCCAAGGTCAGGAGAATTCCCTTACAGATGCAATCTGCTGTAGCTGACGAACTAGAAAGATTGTGTTAGTGTGGAATCATTGAGGTGGTGGAAGCAACAGAATGGCTAGCCCCAATTGTTGTCGCACGCAAAGGGAATGGAGACATACGCCTTTCTGTAGACCTTAGAGCATTGAACAATGAGGTGATAGTTGATAAATTTCCCCTTCCTAACATTAAGGAAATGATTTAGTCTGGGCCTATCACCAGATAGAACTGGATGAAATTTCTCAGGACCTTACGGCATTCACTACACCGTTTGATATCTATTGTTTCAAAAGAATGCCGCTTGGTCTCATTTCTGCAGTGGCTGTTTTCCAAAGAACAATGTCCAAGCTCCTGAAGGGAGTGCCTGGAGTGAAGTGCTACCAGGGTGACATTCTGATTTTTGGTGCTGAACATTTGGAACATGATCGACGTGTAAGAGAGGTGCTCAGCAGATTACAAGATGCTGGACTCACACTTAAGGCTGAGAAATGCAGGTTTGGTATGAGTGAAGTAAGCTACCTTGGTTATCTAATCTAAGGTGCCGGAATCAGACACAGAAGAGAACTGGTTGATACTATCAAGTCCCTACAAGAACCTCAACCTAAGGAAGAGCTCTCTTCTTTTCTGGGCATGGTGGAATACTACAGCAGGTTTATTCAGAATTTTGCTTCTAAAACATACAACATGAGGAAACTCTTGAAAAAGAAAACAGATTTTATATGGGATAGGTCATGCAAAGTGGAGTTCGATAATATAAAACTGGAACTGAACAATGCACCTTCACTGCAGGCATGATCTTCTAAATTACACCAAAGTGGTGTGTGACACAAGTGCGAATTCAAGACAGAGGTGGGTAGGAAGAATTAATTGCATGTGTGTCGCGCTGTCTTAGAGATGCTGAATACAACTATTCGGTCACCGAATGGGAATCCCTTGCTGTCCACTGGGCATTAACAGATTAGGACAATTTCTGTGGGGAATCAAATTCACGGTTCAGACGGATCATAAGCCACTAGTTGAAGTGTTTTCAAAAAAGCTCTTGATGCTATTTCTTCATGCATAAGGAGATGGGTGGTGAACTTACAAGAGTATTGTTTCAATATACAATATGTCTCGGGAGTAAGTAATTTCTCAGCAGATTGCTTATCCCGAATGGTGAATGCTGATGAGTTGGAGGCAAACAGGAAAGAGGAACAGGATGAGGAAGAAGTGGTGAGGTTATGTGAAGTCACAGAAGGCATCATTAACGAGTGTGAGTGGTTATCTGAACTTCAACTTGATGTTGAACTGAACTGCGTGATACAAGCACTAGGCTCTGGCAAGCTCAACATTTCAGGTTTAGGTGTGTACAAGGACCACTGGAGCAAGATTTTACACAAATTAGTGATAGACAAAGGATTCCTTTTGAGAGGCACGAGGTTCATTCCTCCTAAGAAGTTGAGGTAGAGAGTTTTACAGAGGGCTAATGAGGGTCACATGGGCATAGTGAAAACTAAGAGTAGGCTCAGGAGAGATTTTTGGTGGCCTGGTCTAGGTCATGACATAGAGCATATGGTGAGGGATTGTGTTGAATGTATTAATTCATACAAAGGGTTAAAAACTAGTCACACTCCCATGGTGTGTAGAGATTTATCTAAATATCCCTGGGAGGAAGTGGCAATGGATATTTTGGGCCCTGTAAGAGGCGAACATGCAACGCCATATGTGCTAGTATTGATGGACTAATACTCTAGATGGGCTGAAGTGTCATGTGTAAGCCTGGGCGTAGTTCGCGAAGTAGCGCTACACGAAGCTACGTGAAGTGCAGTTCGCACTACGCAAGCTACGCATAGCACTACGCGAACTGCGTAGTGCACTGTTCGCAATGATTGCACAGTGCCGGATGCTTGTCCGCACTGTGCAATCATTGAAAACGGCATCTTGCACAGTGCGAGCTGTCTTTTACTGCCGCTCAAGTAGATTTTTACTCGGCGGCAGCTTTCTCAACGCGGACTGGTAGTTTCTCATCGCGAGCGGTCGCGAGCATACGCGACCACTCGCAGTGAGAAACCTGACCTCCCCGCGTTGAGAATCTCGCCGGGAGGTTTATTTTCCACGCTCGCGATCGGCAACTTGATGTTGCTGATCGCGAACGAGGAAAAAGTCTCGCTGGGATGTCATTTTGCTTGCTCGCGGTCGCCAACTTGACGTTGAGGACCGCGAGCAAGCAAAAAATGACCGCTGCACTACGCTACGCTGCGCTACGCGTGTTTGCACTGTGCTACGTGCAATTCGCGTTGTGCGAAGTAGCGCAAACTACGCGAGCGTAGCGCAGTACTTCGCCCAGGGTTAGTCATGTGTGCAAGACGTATCTTCTGGGGCCATCATAAAAGTTTTGGAGAACATATTTAGATGTGAGAGTTTTCCACGATTTGTTCTCACAGATAATGGGGTACAGTTTTGCTCAAAAGAGACAGAATTGTTTCTCAAGAGTTGTGGGATAACTCACAAAACATCAGCTTTATACCATCCAGAACCTAATGCTGCAATTGAAAGAGTCATCAAAACTTTAAAAGAAGGCATACAGTTAGCGAGAGTGAATGGTTCTGATTGGAAAACTGAACTGTCCAATAGATTATCTGGCTATCGTTTCACACCACATTCAAGTACTGGCCAATCCCCTTTCGAGTTGTTTAAAGTTAGAGTCCCTTCTACCACAATATGTCCAGCTGGATGCATTGGAACAAAGGCTGTGTGAACAATTCACTGGGAAAGTGGAGAGAAAAGGAGATTTCAGCACAGGTCAGGAGGAAAGATTTGTTTGATAAAGATAAGAAAGTAAAGGAGGTAAGAGTGGAAGTCGGTTATTTCGTAACAATTAGAGCTCCCAAAGGGTGTGCTGATTGGTCTAAGTTCACAAGGAGACTAGACGTGGTCAAGTGTTTCAAGAATGCTGTCAAAACACATGATGGCCGAGTGTGGAACAAAAGCAGAATAGTTGTTGTGGATCCTGTACAAAACCCTCAGTTCACGATGAGCTAGGTTCCTGTACGTTCCAGTGGTAACGTGCGGTGTTCAGCCATGCATGAAGCACACAACAGTGGGCTGGTCTCTCAGAGAAGGAGTATCAGAGAAACCAGGAGACATGCCTATCTCAAAGACTTTATAGTGTACTGGCTCATGTGAAATCAGGTCATCTGCATGTATTTATTGATTTGCTTCTATGCTTATTTCTAACATATATTTCTTACAGTTTTACCATCTCTCTCCTTTGTTATGTTTGATTTGGATCGTTCTTTCCTTTTTTCAGTTCTATATATACATCTCATCAAGGTACATATATGAAGAATATATTATATATCCCCAAGGTACATAAATGAGGAGTATGGTATACAATATCTATAATAACATACTTGTCAGCTTTTTGGTCCTCAATCTTCTGGTCATGTTATTGTGACCTTTGTGAGGTGCGGGTGCTCCTTGATTGAGAGTCCAGTTGTGACTATGGTGAGTGTATCTCTAGGATTCCACCAGGCTGTGTTAAGTAGGCAGTGCAGTTTTCTGTTAGGATTATTTTAACGTAATACTTCTTAAATTCCATTAATCTTCATTTCTGCCAGCTTGCACGGGTTTGCAACTTAGTTTACAGTTTTAAATACCTCTAATTGCAATTCAGACCTAAACGCCCCCCTCCCCCGACCCAAACTCGACATCCTGCTCAAACACCACTGCCCTAGGTCCCCATATCAAGTGGATGCACCAATGTTGCACACTGACAGGCCTAATTATAAACATAAGAATGTGTTCCTTGGGCACAACCGAGTCATCATGCTCGGAGCCTAAAATGACACTGTACATAGTTGTTGCGTGTTGCCTAACCAATTTCCCCTGCTAGAGGGTTGACACTTCAGTTCTGTGCGTATATCAATTTCTGGAATTGTGCAATTGGGACAGGACAAGGGTTGTATTTGCTTGCCTTCTGCTTGATCACCCAACATCTAGCTGCTGATATAAGTGTTTCTGATATCCACGCACATACAGCCATCCACACAGGATTGAAAACCATGTCCAAACTCAGTTGGAAATACTTATATAAAACACTTTCCCTCTAAGCTGAACGCACCTTTTACTCAGTAACACACACCAAGCCGAGGACAGCGATCTGGAAACAATACTTTACAGTCCATCAATCCCCAATGTCCCCAACCATCAGATGTGTGAGTAGCTGCACTGGTGATTTTCAGTTTTCTAGACCTCCTACCTGAAATGAAGTCTGGCTGTTGTAGTTCTTAATCTCTTTATTGGTTCCTCGATAGAGCAGAACTCTGGCACAGCTGTCCTGCAAAATGAAAAGTAATATGGCCAGGTCAGTTTGAAGACCTGCCTGCGAATATTGGTCTTCAACACTGCAAACAGATAGCAATCCACTTATTTATTTCTAACATAAACATAATGTGTTAGAACAAAACATAACTGTGGCTACAGCACCATTTTCAATGCAGTTTTTTAAAAATACAACCTAATGCGAATGCTGAAAGAGGTCGGAGTTGCACGAGTGCGCAGTAGGTATTGTAGCATTTTTGTAGAATTATAATAGGCAATCCCACTCAAGAAAGCACAACACAGAGGATGACTTGTCACTATAATGTTGGAAGTGGTGGGCTGCAGCATGAAGGCACAATAGAAAGGTGAACTTCACCTTTCTAGGAGCATGTATATATGTCTATGGCTAATGAGTACAATTTCACGCATTTGCCTCCAAGTATAGAATATGTGTCAGACCACTCCTTACAATGGTTTCAATCCTTCCCTTTCCTGCAGATCAAAGTCATAGGCCAGATGAAATGACCTCGCCTCACATCGAGCCTGTCCCTCTAGGGTTCTCACTCATAACCCCTCTTGTAAATGTATTTAAAAGCTCTCCAGGATTCCTTCAGACCCTATAAACTAACCTCCACTTCCACTCCTACCGTACGCCAATGTATCTGCCTGCTACCTGAGGCAAAGGCTCGGTAGTGGATGGTGCAACTGTATGGATGGAACTTTGGCACTTTACAACCACCACTAAAAGAGTAAGGTGATACCTTGATCTCGGACCGTCAGCATGGCTAATGATGGCCTTGCACGTGGGCATTGCAGTAGACGGGAGTAATTAAAGCTATCACCCTGCATCTGCAGGCAATGTCTGTGTAAAAACAAGCTGGCAGATTTACGTTTCAGGAGGGCATGCACAAGCAAGCGGATGGGAAAAAAAACCTGCCCCGGATACTGCCTTTTCTGCTTATTGGCTGAGACTGCCTGTCAGTCATACCCATGAGCAGAAAAGGCCAAATCTGGTCTTACAAGTGGACTTTGACTGTCATCACTGCTTTCTCCTGCAGCACTGTTTCCTCATGTTTCAAATCAAGGTTTTAGCTGGGAGCAATAGGTGACCTCTGTGGTTTTTAAATATGTTAATGCGTGGTGTGTAAAGAGTTTGTGTGTATTAGTGGATGTATATGTGTGTGCATGTTTGTGTGTGTGCACAAATCTGCAAGGTTGCTTAAAGAGAGTGTGAGGGGAATTGACCCTCACTGTAGTAAAGTAGGATCTGCTTTTATGGTTACTCCCACTTTTTGCCTGATGCTATGCTGTTTCTGACTAGCCTGACTGGGATCCTGCTAATCAGGACCACAGTCTCTCTGCTTTCTCCCCTAAATTGTTTTGGTAAGTACTTAGGTACATCCCAGATTGGATAGTAGGGTACCCTTATAAGTCCCTTGTATATGGTACTAAGGTACCCAGGGCATAGGTACCCCAGGGGTCCCCATAGGCTGAAGCATGTGTTATGCCACCCCTGGGAGACCATTCAAACTGTAACTACAGGCCTGCCATTGCAGCCTGTGTAAGCTGGTGCTAACACCACTTACGAAAGATATAGGTTCCCTATATCTAGGGTCACTGCACTTAAAACCTATAAGTCACCCCTACAGTAGGCCTTTTCAATCCTGAAGGCAGGGAGCTCGGTTTGAAGTGTGAGGGTGCCCCTGTATGAGCAGGACACCCCTACAGCCTCCGGAGTCCATTCTCATAGGTTGTAAGTGAGACAGCCATATAAAATATAGTGGGGATCCACGTCATTACGCAATGACCATCTCGAAACTGGCTGTAACAAACATGGTATCAAACATGTTGGTATCATACCCCCACACCATAAATGGTGTGGGGAGTATGATTCCAAGCACTGTAAAGGCCCTCCGTTAGGCCTGCAGTGCTCCCGGTACCAGTCTTCTAGACCCGAACAGCACAACATGGCTGCTGCTGACCAGAGACACAATTCTGCCCTCCTGCTGATGAGCCAAGCTCGAGCAGGGGAAGGCAAAACAATAGGTATCCTGTCACAGGGAGGTGTGACCACCTCCCAGAGAGGGTTTAGTGTATTGGGGCCAACTGGGAGCACTTGCCAATGCCACTTAGTCTGCTTGAAGGGCACATGTGGTGCCCTACTTGCATTGTCTAGTTCAAACCAGCTCAGGGAACCATTGGCTCCCGCTCTGGTGTGAAACTGGACAAAGGACATGGGAGTACCCTCCCCACTGTCCAACCCCTCCCAGTATTGCCATATCTATGTTTCTTTTAGAGACTAGGAATCTTAATTTAGACAGCGGTAAGGAATGAAACCCACAAAATAACTCCATGACTCACAGACCACACTAATACATGCTTTCCTCCCCTTAATCCCACATTCCTCCTCTCTTCTCTCCCAGTCCCCTCCCTGCTGGCATCATCACAGCCCTCTGTCACACCACAGATCATACTTTTTGACACCTTGGAAAATGTTTGTCTATTGCCTTAACATTGTTTTCTTTCAGAGGAGCAGAACCTTTCTGGTTAGAGAGCACAGAAAAGAATCCATCATGACTGAAACAATGATAAAGGTGCTGAGGTGTGAGAAGGTATCAGGTGTGATAATTGTTATATTTTATGCATGAATGCTGTTGGCATACATGACGGTGTATCATAACCACTGTTAGTCACTGTCATGTATGCCAACAGCATTCATGCATAAAATATAACAATTATCACACCTGATACCTTCTCACACCTCAGCACCTTTATCATTGTTTCAGTCATGATGGATTCTTTTCTGTGCTCTCTAACCAGCAAGGTTCTGCTCCTCCGAAAGTTGCTTTTATGGAGCTGATGATATTGTCTAGGGATTAGATGGCTACAGAGATGTTATACTGTCTATGTATCCATGCCTAAATGTATCACTTTGTAAATTTGTAAAGAATTGATCACATTTGGGCTCTATGTTCTAATCTTCAATTGAATGTGGAAATCATCCCTTTGCCCACCACCAAAGGTGGGCTTGTCTGATCACCAAGATAGGCTGGGACACTCCATGCTAGTCTAAAGCCCAGGCTTGGCACCTGAGAGGACAGGCTTGGCACCAAAAACTGGAAGTGATTGGTTACTGGCTTGCAGGGGATGCTGTGCTACTCGGCTATGCTAGGGAGGCTAACCAATTGCAGTCTATACTCCAGTCCCATCCTGATCAGAGAAGGTGCCCCACAGCACTAACTATGATATTCAGAGAGAGCGAGCGAGCTCGAGTGTGCTCTGTTTGTCTCCTCAGGGAAGGAGAACTTCACCAGAGCAGAGCCCTGGGTAGGCTTCTGTGAAAACAGTGAAAACAAATCAGTGGACGCTGTCAAGCCACTGAAGTCAGGGATGCAAACACAGATATCACCACACAACTCAATCCTTCCAGACCCTCTTCTCAGTTTACATATAAACGCCTACCCCCTTCCAGGGTCAACACAACCATACATGTTCTTCTTCCATCTCCATGAAAAACACATATAAAGACAAAACGCTAAAGCATACCCCGTCGTTAAAAAATACAACATCATTAATGTAGAAGCACATTAGCAAAACAAAAAAACAAAGCAATAAGACAAGTGGGAAGCAATCATGCTGGTTCAAAATCATTCGATCTCTGTGGTGAATAATGTAACCGAGGATCATCTTTTGCACTCTGCACACGTCACATAATCCGCAGTATTCCTATACAGCACCATCACCCACACCACACCACTCATCACTTCCAGGCGTGGTACTTACTCCACTCCCCTCATTGGCTTCAACTAAGACCCTAAATCAGATCCCACCCACACCTGGGTTGCATGCTAGCTTCTGTCAATCACAGCGCCTCGCCGCATTCCTCTGATGCCATTGCCTGCGTCCATCAGTCGCAAAACTGATTCCCTCCACCCTAAATTGTGTTACTTGAGGAGACTACAAACCTGCTCTCAGCATCCACCCACTCTGTAAGCCCCTAGCTTGGGTTTATGAATCCTTTAAAATCCCTTCTTGCTTTTCTCGTGAGCCTACTGACCCCTAGCTCTTACCTCTCCAGTATCTCAGGCCTGACTAATGCTACCCCTCTTCTTGTTCTGATGTAGGAGCAGGTGTAAACGTCGATTATGTTTAGGAGTTGATAAATTCAAGAGGCGCTATTATCTTATATTAATATGCAACGCTCCTATTACTTATTTTTTATAAATTAACAATATTATTGGAGCTCACGAAGCTTCCAAAAAAGTATCATTTGGTATGTTTAGAACGAAATGTTTCTGAATTTTGAATTCAGTACAGCACCCTCTTATATTCCCTACAGTATTTTTGCCCCATGTGAATTTTCAGCCTTTTACAAAGGTCACGACTCAATTAAGAATGTACAGATTTACAGTTTCTTCCTGTTTTAAACGTATCCTTTGGGATGCCCTTTCTGTGAACAGTAAAGGCACCAAGTTCATATTTATAGCCTATTCCATCTTTTATTGCAGACCAGATGTCATCATTTTACCAATATGCCGTGGACTGGCATGATTTGCAGATCCCTAGCTGGGGCTGGCATTGTTACAAGTCAGACCCTGTCATGCTCTTGCATAATTTGAGGATTGACGGTGCACTGCATGAATGGTTTGCATATATTTTTAAAATTGTACAACAACTCTATCTGAACAGAGGAGTTAATGGGCATCTGTTGAGGAATGCGGTTATATCTACAGTTAAAATGGGAAGGGGGGTTGCAAGGCAGTGGTGAGTACATAGCAGAAACCAGGAGCTCTTAGGTACCATGTTCAGCATCCTGTCAATCCTAAAATATGTGCCACAGCAGAACAGGGAGCATGCAATCTGGCTGAGCATCTGGAAGGACATATCTTAGCGGCCCATCCTGACACCTGTCAATGAGGCAGGGATGTGCAGCAGTGCTGCTGACCAAGGATGGACCGACTGACAGACGTGGCCTTGTAATGTCTGTAATGCAGAAGAGAACTTCACGCCAGACCCTGGAGTGATGGTGGTGTGTGGTTTCCCTCAGGTCAATTTGGTCACTACTTGAGTGATCCATTGCTGTTTTAAACCTGTCTTTAACCTGCTCTTCGATCTGACTGGTAGTTTTTCTGGGAAGAGAGGACCATTTTTTGTTTTATGAGGGAAATCCTATTAGAAGTAGAAAACTCATGTTTCTGTGCTATTTTTGGGGGCACTGATAGAGGATAATTTTTGCTTATCATATTGATATACCTCCCTCACTGAACTGGTTAGTTTAAACCCGGGAAGGGGGTATACCGAGCAGCTATTTTGGTTCCTCTTGCCAGACGCCATCTTAGGTGGTCAGTGACAGAGGTGTGGACCACAGGGCAAGGTTGACTGGGAGTACGCTCAGCCCTTGAAAAATCATGACGCGTTTTGTTTGGTCTTGACGCCGTTCAAACCTAGCTGAATTTGATATCACCTGCCAATTGCAGGATAGTTTGTGAGACTAATGGCTGTAAATTCTGCCATGACCTTAAAGAGTGCACACATTGGGGGTATCTAAAATGCTTTGACATGATCCTAAAATTCTGCCACGTTGGGGGCAGTTATGCTGACAGCACAAACACACTGTTCTAGCTACGCTTAGGACTAAAGACAACTCAACCGGGCAGATTGATGGATCACTGTTGTGAGTGAAGCCTGTCTCACGCAGTATGAGCTAGATGTTTCATGAGATCAGTCCCTATTACAGACTTACTATGAACAACTTCTGCTGCGATTGGCTACGGCTGAGAGTGGGTGCTGAGGAGGTAGGGATTCCCGCTGCCCCTGTACAAGACAACTGCCTCTACACCCCCAAAGAAGAGCCTCAGCCTTGGGCCCAGCCTGGTGACTGAAGCATGGGCTGCTGGGTATGGGTATGTGGGGGAGATGCGCACTGGCACCCCCAGGCTGAAACAGCCGCCCCGGAGTCATCTTCACCTAGGGATGTGATGCCAGTAGTATGAGCAGTAGTGTTGATATGGTCTGCAAGAATGTTAATTAAAGGTTACTAGAGGCTCACTAGCCCCGAAGGCCGGGTCTCGGGGATCCACCACCAGGTCAGATCTACAGGACAGAGAATCTGAATTGGTATCACAAGAGGAACAGCATCAGATGAACCTACAGGACACAGAACACGAGTCCGGGAGCAATACCTGTGCATCTTAGTCCTGACAGGGGCATTCTGATAGAACGCGCATGAAGATGTTTATGGCACCGGGCGTTTTTTGCATCATCTGAGAACTGTTCACAAACAACTTGACACCAGAACTTTAGCAATGGACCTCATACAGAGACTTCCTTTCAAAGGTTGTGCCTGCAGTCTGTCCTCGGCCCCCCATGATTAGAACCTTGCATCTCAGGGGACACCCAACTACTGAACACTGCCAGATTCGTTTGGGACGACAGAAAATCGAAGTTCTTGTCTGAGCCAAGCGGGCATTAACAAGTTAATAATAAACGGATACTGATGGGATTTAAATCTGACGTCATAGACAGACCCAGTTCTGAGTTGATTCCTCAGTAGCTGCGCCCGGTCAGAGCGCCATCTTTTATCAGAATGACACTCACTGTTCTAGCCATCTGTCAGCGCGCGCAGCTTCCACTGAAAGGCTACTCGAGACGGCCAGCCGCTCGGGAGTTGAGTACATTTGGAAAGTTCGAACGCTTTCACTTTTCTTAACATCGGATTACAGAGAACCGGAAATAAGAGCAACACTATTCTGCTTTAGAAAGAAAGAAAACGTTTTAACCACTCATTTTCACGTCAGTTGCTGTGAATCAGTTTGCCACATCGCTGCCTTGCACATTTTTCATTCATGTGCATTTTATTTTTCTAAGCCTGACCCCAATGTTACCATTGCATCGGTTTTCCAACCAGTACCTGTATATTATGAATGGGCTTCAGGTCTATGGGGAATCGAAATGCACTGCGTAAGCGCTTATGGCAGGGAAATGCACACTCAGCAATTTGTATTTCTGGATGGGAATGCTTCTACTTGTTTATCAGGAAGTACAAACAGAAATAGCAAAAAAGGTCAACCTTATCTCACTGGCGTTTCTAGCATGCTTTGCTGTCTGTCTGATGTATGCTTTTTTCGGGCGCTATTACTTTTTCATTTTTCACTATGGAAAGCTGTTTGAGAGATCAAACTGGGTCGGATTTTTAAATCTATTTTAAGCACATCTTATTTAAAAATCAATTTAGTTGCTACTTGAGTGATCTGTTACTGTTTAAAAACAATTTTTTAACCTCCTCTTCGATCCAACTGGTTTTAGTTCTCGGGCAGAGAGTGCTACATTTTGTTTTAAGGTGGCGATCCCTTTCGAAATATAAAGCTCATGTTTCTGTGCTATGTTTGGGGCACTGATACAGGATGACTTTTGCTTATCTTGTTGATGTACCTCGCTCACTGACCGGTTAGCTTAATCCCGGGAAATGAGTAATGCCTAGCGGCCATTTTGGTTCCTCTTGCTAGCCGCCAGCTTGGGTGGTTAGTGGTCACGACAGAAGCGTGGAGCATGGGGCAAGATTATGTTCAAAAGCAGACCCGTGGCATAGATGCACTGAATGCATGCCAAAGACAAGCCCATCTGCACCCGTCTGCATTTGTTCCACGCTCAGCACCAGCCACGCTACCGGTTTTGGGACAGCTGATACCTAATGTCCTGAATTCTCCTCTGACCGGCTCAAAGAATTAGGCCGGCCTCTGAGTTGTGAAACCAAGGGGAATACTGGAAAGGTTATGGGTCCTCTTTCCTGCTCAAAATGTAAGCACTTTCTCAATTTGGAAACAAATCCATCTTATCTCATGAAGGGATATCATGGAATCTGGTCCCCGGGGTGGGCTCATGAATGTACGGTCCCTCCTTAAACATACTGCAGAGATTTATAATCTGCTAGTTGATAAAGACTTAGACTTCGGGTTTATCACTGAGACCTGGCTAAATGACTCCTCTAAACCAGATACAGCTTTTTCCATTTCAGATGGATATTCTGTTCACCACCTCAATAGAAATTGAGTTAGAGGTGGTAGTCTAACTATTAACTTCCGTGATTCTCTTCAGCGCTCTGTGTATAGTCTCAACAAACTGGGAGGAGCAGAGAACTTGGGGGTTTTGTTTCAGAATTACCCAACATCATTCCTTTTTTTGGGAGTTTTATATAGTGCAAACTAGATTCGAAAGAATTAAATAAGTTTACTTGAGCACTAGTTGCGTTACAGATGGACACATTCATTTTGTTAGGCATAGGGAGATTAAGTGATTTGCCCAGAATCACAGGATGCTTGAGCGTCTCTTCCGAGACTCAAACCTGGTTCCCCACTTTCGAGATCGACAGCTCTAGCCGTTAGGCCACATCCTCTCCTTCTCTGGTGTATTAATATACCGTCCTTCCAGGACAACCGGAGAACTTCTTTGATTCACTAGTAGAAGGTCTTACTTCACAATGGTTACAATACGCCTCCTGATGACTTTAACTGTCATGTAGATGATGTACAGAATCCAGCACCAACACACTTATGGATAGCTTATCCATTCTTAACCTATCGCAGAAGATCTTTGGCTCAATGTAGTCAGAAAGCCATAACTTAGATTTACCCGCTGCAGATAGCTCTAAGGCTATTAGAGCATCCCACCCGTAGAGGGCAGAAAGTTCTAATAAGTAAAAACAAACATCTATCTGAGCCCGAGGGGGTTTAAATCCCCTCGGACTCCAAGGGGCATCTGTTCACAGCAACAAAGTCAAACATTGGAATGTTGGAGCTCCGGGCTTCTACCAGCCATTACATACTGGTCAGCCAGAACCTCAAGTTTGTTTAGACCATATGTGTATCCCTTTTGTATTGGCTCTTAACTACAATAGAACTAGAATTAAACTTGTTGGGAATTCTGGCAAGAGTTTTTGTCTATGGGGCAAAGTGCATGAACCCAGCTTTAGCCAACATCTGGCTCTTTCTCCCCCAAATGTAACTGGGGAATTAGACAAGGACCGGGACAGTTTTAATAAATGGTTCCTTGATACAATAGTTGATTTGACACCATTGAGTCGTCAAAATCAGAAGTGCCAGTTTCCTTCTGCCACCTAGTTCTTCCCGGCGCTTGATGAGGAAAAATAAGCTTTTAATAGACTTGAGAGGCTAGGAACAGCTATAAATTTTCCTTTAAAATATACCATAAATTCATCAAAAAAGTAAAAAAGTTGTACTTTACCACCAAAATTGAATCAGCTAAAAATGCGCCAAAGGAGATTTTTGAGATTGCAGAATGTATTTCTGCATCCTAAAGCATGTTCTGTGGAAACCCAGCCCTCTCAAGATCTATGTGACAAATTGTCGGACTTCTTTGAACAGAAGATAGAGACTATCCATGCAGGGCTTCCCATCAATAAGCAAAGTTCAGGAATGTGGTTGGGATCTTTGGTCTCTACCTTACCTATTTCCGCGACCGCTTTTGTGGATTTTCAACCAATTACTTTATAGGATTCGGAATATGTTATAGCCTTAAATCCCGCCGTACTGGGCTCTACCGGCCATTAAAGGCCAGCTCCAGCGGCCTTTAATGGCCGCCGGTCGGGCCTTTAACAAGGGATCGGGCCTTTAATGGCTGGTCGAGCCCGCTACAGAAAGCTCTAAGGCTATTACAACATTCTGCCCCTAAAGGGCAGAATGTTCTAATTAGTAAAAACAAACGCCTCTCTGAGTCTGAGGGGGTTTAAAACACCCTAGACTCTGAGAGGCGTTTGTTCACAGCAGCAAAGTCAAACAGTGGAAAGCCATTAGAAGCCCGGAGCACTCCATTCTTTTCAATGGAGCGCCCATCATTCCAATGTTCTAATATACACTATAAATCCGCTTCTCCGTTAGATCCCTGTCCTCCGTCACTTCCCTGGAATTCTATTGACATCATAAACCCCACTCTGAATGCTATTTTGAATATGTCCGCAAGCCTGTCCTTAGTGCTGGATAAATGGAAGTTGGCTATGGTTAGACCCCTGCTAAAAATGCCAGCAGATGATCCTAAGATCCTTTCCAATTTCAGCCCAAATCCCCTGCTTCCTGCCTTAGCAAGATTGCCTGAAAGGCTAGTTAATGCTCAATTCATGGGATACTTGGAAAGTTTTAAGCTCCTTCATCCTTTTCAATTTGATTTCTGACTGCAGCACTCAACTGAGACAGCTCTCCTCGGAGTGTCAGAGTCGATACAAATCACTGTTGATAAAGGCAATAATGCTGTTTTAAATCTCCTTGATTTGTCGGCGGCTTTCAACACTGTGTCTCAAGATATACTACAGCACGAGGCTGACATTGGAATCCAAGGCAGTGCTTGGTCCTGGTTTCAATCTTTCCTGACAAACAGAAAGCAGGTGATTATAATGCATCATTTTACCCCAGTGGAAAAAAAGCTACAATTCAGGCTTTCCTAGGGGTCCTCCCTCAGCCCCCCTTTGTTTAAGATATATATATATGACCCCGCTAAACTCACTTAGACAAAACAGAAATTCTTTCATTTGGAAAAAACAATTCCGTCTCTACAAAGGGTTGGTGGCTAGACAGACTTTGTAGCCCACCTCTGGCTCTATCCGTGGCAAAACATTTAGGGGTCAAATTTAGTAGTGATCTCTCTTTCCATCACCGATTTATGACAGTGTTGGGAACCTGCCATTCCCTCATCAAAACTCTTTTAAAAAATTAGAGTTCGTCCCTCTTGCAGCTAGAAAGACTGTAGTGCATGCCCCAATCATCTCAACAATTGATTATTGTAATAGTCTTACATTTAGGTATCTCTAAATATTTTATCAAAAAAGTGCAGGTTGTGCAAAGTGCTACTGTCAGTTTAGTGCTCAAATTATGCCGCACAAGTTCCACAGCCAAATGGCTTAGGGCACTTCATTGGTTGACTGTGCAGAAGCGGATCTTGTGTGAAGCTCTGACGATTACTGTCAGAGCCTTCCATCAATCGGGACCCAAATATCTCTGTGACCGTTTCACTCATTACAAAGCTCACATTAGATCCACTAAAGCCAAACTTCTACAGTTTCCTAATTTCAGACTCAGCACTAGAGGTGGAAGATCTTTCTCTGTCCTGGGAGCAAAAGCTTGGAATCAACTTTCTCTCTTTCGGAGACAACTGGAAAATGAGACAACCTTTGGAAAACATCTGAAGACTTGGTTCTTCTCTCTTCCCTAGGTGTTTCCTCGTGTTTGTTTGTAATGTGCATCTGTATGGTACTTATCCCTCTTCAGATTAGTGCCAGGATGCCCATGTTGGCGTAATAGAGCGCTTAATAAATATCCATGCATTCATTCATAAACATGACTACTTCCATTTTCTGTCTTTTCATATTTTTTTAACTATTTTTGTTTTTAAACTATTCCTTCAACTTACAGTACTTCAGAGCAAATAGTTCCCCTTTTATTAGAATCATATTTTCCTATGTTTTGCATTAAATCTGCAAAGGTTTCTACAAATGTTCTAAGCATGACTGCCTGCAAATGTTCTGGTCTATTAAAATTGTATACAACAGCTATAGCTTTTTTAATTAATATTTTCTACTGGAAGCATATTGCGGCTCCTTTTTGTCAGCATGTTTTTTTTAACTTCTTTTAATTCTTGTGTCATATGTTCTCAAAACAAGTTTAAAAAAATGGCAGCTGCCAAGGCCAGCCCTTTGACTTGTGGAGCAAGGCATTAAATGGAGCCATACATTGTGTTCAGTAGGTGCCTTACATCCGTTGACACTGGTGTCGCTACTGAGATCGAAGCCTGTAGTTCTACAATCAGATTTGAACTTACAGTACACAATGCAAAAGGCCTATTGTAAGGATATAATACTTCTCTACTAGTTAGGAGCAATGAATAAAGGACCCGATCCCAAGCGGTCATCACAAAGTCATCAAGACAATCCTCAGGTGAGGCGAGATGACTCAGCCAGGAGGCCAGGGTCCTCCCTTGTCTGGGGATGCAGTCTCTCTAGGTGAGACTGCTGTTAAAAGGAACAGTACCACAGACTAGCCAACTGTCTGTGGGTGTCAGCCATCCAGCTGCACTACTCCTTACATGGTACCATTGCTTAACTCCAAAGATGATGGAGAACCTTCAGCGAAGTGGACAGCTGCATGGACACTGGGTGGGAGGGATGTTTACAACTGCATGAGGGAGAAGGATGCCAAACTCAGTGCTGTTGTGCCTACCCAAGACTGGCCAACCTCTACAGCCTCCTGCTGCAAGAGCAATGAGCTACTCAGCACCACATGTAGGAAGCTGATCATGGTGCCTATCATAGCATGTGGCCTAGAGTGACAATCAGACTCACACATTGTCAAACAGTGAAGAAGAAATTACTGATGGCAGACAGGGAGCAGATGTGAGGAAGCAATCTGCAATCCAGCTCTGACTTAGCAAGAAAGCAAACAAGCATTTGCATTGCAATCGGTCTCGCCTTTGGGACCTTATAAGTATTTAGCTATGCAGCACATTAGCCTGGGTGCTGAAACATCTAATGTTCTTGAACATGGAAGGAAAGTAAGCACCAAACTGCGTGACACGCCAGGTAAGGGAACACATGGAGAGAAATATTGCCTTTCAGCAGGAAATGGTATAGTGCAAAGCTCTGTTTTTAATATAAAATCTGGGCCTTCGGTGGTCATATCACTGAAAATACAAGATTTGAAAAAAATATTATTGTCTACGGGTGCTTGTGGAAGACAATTTCTATGGACAGGAATCTAGAGAATGCTAAAGTGATTCTGGTATTTTACTGACCTCTGCTGGTCGTGTTCTATCAAAGAAAGTTAAATAGAGGCAGTTGCCAGAAAAAAAAAAGAGTTTCTCAGCAGAAAGCAATTCTGGTATTTTACTGACCTCTGCTGGTCGTTTTCTATCAAGACAGTTAAATAGAGGCAGTTGAACAGAAAAAAAAGTCCCTAAGCGGAAGCAGACAAGTCCTAGGGCTGATCTCCAGAGCCCACAAACATAGACATATAAGTATATAATAAGTATATACTAAAGTATATACAAGAGGTCTCGAATGCTCGAACCTAAAATGAAATCTTCTCTGTAGAGGTAGTCCTCTTACATGTGAAAGCAGTGCGACCAGTGTTTCTTGTCGCACAAGAGCTCCTAGGGTGTTGCGCCTGCCACACTGGGCATACTGGCTCTTTCCCAAGTGCGCTGCCTCAATGCATGGGAAGCTTTGGGATGTCTCAGGACTCATGATTTCTGCTGACCACATAGCAGCTCCATTGGTTAGTCCAGAAACTCATTCAACACTGATGACTGTAGGACATTTAGAAGAACTAAATGGATGCTTCATGGGCTGGGTCAAATTGTATATGATGTCGTACCAAAGGCGTTCCTTGCATTATCACTGCATGACAGTCCCTGCCCCTTGCTATATGCTGGACACATTCCCATGCAGTTGCATTTCCCTGGTTGGTGACTCTTGCATACCTTTTTGTAAGTTTTGCCCTTTGCTGGAAGTGCTTTGTTGCCTTCAGGGAAGGGAGCAAAATGGCTGAGACTATGAACCAGAAATGAAGGTGAAATTGGCTCTCATTTCAACCGCCTATGCTTATATTTGTTTTTTTCTTGCAACAGTAGCGGTGATCCCAATTCCCCACTTTTTTTCGACTTTTTTTTGGGGGGGGGGGAGGAGGGCATTAGCCCTGCAGCTCTCTTCAATTTTGTTTCTAATTTCCCCACTTGCTCTTGCCGTGTCTGCCATCCCAAGATGCAGTACAGTTACGCAAATGTCTGGAAGGGAGGCGTAAGCAGAAAATGCTCCACATACTGAACAAACCAAACGGCTGAAGCAAGCTGAACAATTCTCACACTCTACGTATGTTACCTGTGGGCGGATCCGATCCAGAATATGAATGACACTTCAGAAAACCAATTGTTACCTGTGGGCGGATCCGATCCAGAATATGAATGACACTTCAGCAAACAAATGGTTTACGGGGGCTGACCTGTATTAAATGCATTTTGGTTTATTTTTGCATGATTTCCAAGAAGTCGGTAGGCAAACAAAGTTGTCTCTAGATTAGATCTAAAAAGAGCATGTCAGGGAAGAGGATGGAAGGTGAGCTAGAACACTGAAGGAGAACTAGAACATAGCTGGGAAACCATGAACGTCAATTCACCAAAATACTATTGGTAGCGGAAGTGACAACACACACCATTTAAGCTTTACTTTTACTCATACAGAAGAACAACATGAGGTTTGCAGTTTTAGGAACTGCATACCTCTCGTTGTTATTCTATAATTAATAGGTGCACGTATGCTGGACCTTTATTCTCTCCTCGTCCCTCCCTTTGTATATTGCTTACACAAACAAACACTCACACACTCGCTCTCCCTTAAACACACTCTTACCAAGAAGCAAGCACGCACACAACATACACTTAAAAGCGATTTTTACTTGCCTTGACTGCCATGGAGGGTCATATTCCAGCTAACTGTAATCCATTCTTCATAACAGTGATAATGAATAATAAAATATTCTTCACTATTAGTGTGATAAACAATTGTCAGAAAGCTAGGGGAGAGGAGCCACAACTGACATCCATAAGGACCAGGTGGCCTTATAATCCTGTCTCTGATGTTGCCACCTCTGAGGCCAGGGGTCGCAAAGGCAGTGCCAGGGGTCACAGCTGCGACCCCTGGCAATCCCTAAATGATGTCCATGAGAGAACGCACAACTCACAGGCTGAAACCAGCAAATAAAAGCCAAGGGTGGTACTGTAGCAGCAGTGCCTCATCCAATGGGTCGCCAAGCTTCTGTAGAACACAAAGTAGGCATTTGGGAGGGGCCAAGGAAACCGGTAAGTGGGTGGTGACAAGGGTTCTCTATGCAAGTAAAATTGACACGAGTTTCTAGTGTAACTTTAAGTTTCTCTGCACATAGGGAAAGTCTATAAAAACTCTTCCAGCATGTGATTTTGGCCCCCTTTAAGATACCCATTAGTTGCTAACAAGCATTGGATCAGAGACGATTATATTACAATTATAACCTCAGCATTATCTGAGAAACATCCAACCACACAGATCTAACCTGTAATGACTTCAGGACACTAATGCTTGGTGTTCTCTGCTCAAAAGCAGGGCTAGTGTTGCCATACTTGCTAGAGGGTACATTACCGGGCTGGGGAACCAACAGCAGCCCTGGCACAAATGCTCAAACCAGCCATGCTCCCTTTGTCTTCTTGTGTAAGCTCTCTATTTCCATCCATCCGATATCCCGCCCCTCCTCTACTTATTCTCTCTCTCTCTCTCTCCCCCCACCCATGCCTGCTTCAGTTATCCTGTGGGACCTGGGGAAAGTGAAAAAGGCATCAGCAATGGTACTTTGATTTAAAAGCCCGACCTCCAAAGGCTCCAGTCTACAGGAGAAAAGCCCGGTGGAATAAAAGACCTGTCCGGCCCTGCTCACACTTAACGCTGACATCACAAGAAAGTGTTGAGTTACCTGATTATAAAGTGCGCAGACGTGAAGTGCTGTATTTCCTGAGGCATTCTGCACTGCCATATTTGCTCCGTAAAAAAGCAAGTGTTCCAAATGTTGATCGTGCCCATACCGGCAAGCCTGTAAAATATCAAAACAAACACAGTGTGAGTATATTTCACTAGAGCTTACACTCTCTTAAGGGTACTCCAGGCTTTGTCTCTGGGATGCTCTTCCATAACCAGCGTGCTTAATTTAGCAAGAATTGTTCCTTGCTCAAAACTGCCTTAAGCTAGGAAGGTTGGCCCTGAGTTTCAAACATCATCTTAAACTGACTTCATTAGTTTAAGGCTTGAATTAGGAAGGTGTCTCCCTGGCTGAAGACTGGCTGGAACAGGTGAAAACCTACATAAATTAGACCCATCTATTTTTTGGGGTTTTTGACAGTTTTAAGGCAATCTTAAGCCAGGAACAACGCTTTGCCAATCAGCTCAGGGTGTCAGGAGAGTACCGCCACTTAGGGTCTTGTCCCGTTCACAGCACCTGAAAGATGTCTCTAACTACTGCAACCTTTTTACATTGACCACTATATATTTTAAAATATATATGATATTATAAAAGTACAAGCCCGCAGTATTTTGGAACAATTGTATGTTAATGTAAGAATTTTGGGGCATAAAACGTAGAGATCAGAAGAAATATTACACGGTCAGTGCAGTGGTTGGGTGGTGTTCACCATGGTGAGAAAATGTTTACTTGAGGTGGGCCATGCAAGTTACTCAAGCTTTTTGCAAACTCTGCATATGGACTTCTCGTTTACCCTCAGTTATGTTTTGTATCCCATTGCTTTATATCAAGTATGTACGTATGTATGTATTTATTTAGATTTATAGAGCTCTAACCTAGCAATAAAGTAACAGAGTGCTTTACAATAAAATGGGGGACACAAAGGTAAATTAAATGTAAGGAGATGGAGTAGCGGAAAGATAGAGCAAGTAGAACTCCAGGCCTGTGTGGACCTAAGAAAAGAGAGAAGGGTAGTGATAGGAAAGAGTGTGGAACGTTCTTCAGACTATGACGCTCTAGACAACTCCCGTTGCCTGGAGAACAGAGTCTCTAACTATTCAAGTAATCCAATCTGTTTGAGCTGGGCAGGGCCTCATCTGTGACAGCCTTCAGCCATCTCATTTCTCCCAATTACATACATGAGTACCGGTTTACTAAATCAAAAAGTATTATCTACTTTTTAGTCAAGATACCTCAAACTACATGGAGTGTCAATAAGTAAAACAAGGAGTAGTGTTACGATTTATCGGCTATATCAGTTTTCTTACATGTAACATGAAAGCATCCAATGGCTTTTGGTTGAAAATCAAGAAGAAACATCATTTTTTATGCACGTGCCTAAGCCCAAATTGGCTCTTACCAGTTACAGTTCTTTTTAAAGTGTAAACGTACCTAACATTTTTTATTTTCTCTCCACCTTTTGATACTTTGAAACACCAGACTCAACGTGCAAGTATTCTAAAAATGCATTGATTATGAAATGTGATTTGCAACACCTGGATTTTAGAGCAAACGGAAGATTCAACGCCTTTATATCAATATCAGTGTGTACTCTGGAGCAGAAATATGTTAGTGCTGAGCAAGTTATTAAGAAGATGTTAATTTCACAGTCGTTAACTCTTGCACTGTCCCCCACATGGGAAACAGACACACCATTGTCAACTCAGAGTGACTTCTTAAAATACATCATTACCTAGTTCACTGTTACCAGGTCAGATCTACTTCATAATAAATGGATCTGGCAGTCTTTGATGTGGGGAAAAGATCAATAAATAAGTTAATACGATCCATCTAATTAATGAGATATTATTACTCTCACAAATCCATACTAAAGTGACATAGAGATCAAACCTGTCATTTTCCCATCTAAATCATCTCCTGATCAACCGGGTTAATACACTCTGAATTATTTAGACATTTGGCGACCATCAAAGAAAGGACGAAGGTTTTAGTAAGGGGAGAGCGTGCCTCGCACATACAAAATGGTCTGCAGGCACTTATAGAACTTATATGTACAAAATCTGCAGCAAAAAGGCAGCACATACATCCCTCACTTGCCACACCCACAAGAACTTTTAGTCACTTCTCAGACACACCATAGCTACTGCTGGACTGGGCCCTTTATGCGGGGTCACCCCAGATTTTTGCCTTTCTTTGCTGAACCCGTTTTTGTTGGGTTTTAGGACTCTGTGCAATCTAGTTCTGCTAATCAGTGGTAAAGTGCTCGTGCTCTCCTTTAAACATGGTAAAATGGCCTACACCTGATCAGTCAATTTAATTTACTTAAAAGGCCCTAATATATTGTACTACTTTTAAGTCACTTCAAAAAGAGACCTTAAATGCACATAGTAAGTGTACAAAACAGTGATGGAAGGAATGAAAAATGATGGATTGTGATGCGGTCCTGAGTGATTGTCAGTGGCGTAGATTAATTCAAGTATTCCATCCATCACCTCATTGTTGTTGCAGTTGACATCCTAACTGCGTCGGCTATGCCCATATGTGGGTCCCATTCTCACAGTGCCACTGGAAGCACCTCAGGGTGTCAGGAGAGTAACATCACAAAATAAAATTATGGACGGCGTGTTGAAACTTTTCAAACACTCACCCCCAGTCACAGATCTGGGTTTAGTCCATCGTTATTTTGCTAGCTACGTCACCCCAGTTTGGACCCAGCCATATGCAAATCAGTCTTGACCCTGTTCCACATGGGAGCAGTACAGCTCAAACTGCCAGGCCAGGTCCTCCCTGAACTGCAAACAAGCATCCTGGGACAGGTTTCGGGCTATCACCTCTCATCAGCCGAGCTAGCTTGAATCCAGTGGTACAGTCAGCAAGGGATCTATGTCTGAGCATACTCTTGCCACTTAGGGCACACATAGCAACATCACAAAATAAAAGAATGGATGGAGGTTTGAAACTTTTCAAACATTCACCCCCAGTCACAGATCTGGGTTTAATCCATCGTTAACCTGGCTGACGATGGGTGATAACCTGAAACCGGTACCAGGATGCTTGTTTCCGGTCCAGGGAGGACCTGGCCTGGCAGTTTGGGCTGTTCCCATGGGAAGTAGGGTCAAGACTGATTCACACATGGCTGGGTCTAAACTAGAATGACGTGGCGAGCAAAATAACGATGGATTAAACCCAGATCTTTGACTGGGGGTGAATGTTTGAAAATTTTCAACACTCATTCCATCATTTCGTTTTGTGATGTTGTCAGGAAAGTACTGCCACTTAGGGTCTTGTCTGTTCGCCCTCTCACAGCACACAAAACATTTCTCTAACTACTGTAATTTTCTTTACATTGACCACTAAATATTTTAAAATATATATGATATTTTAAAGTTCATGTCTACAGTATTTTGGAACAAAGGCATGGTAAGAATTTTGAGGCATACAAAGTAAAGATCAGAGGAAATATTACTCAGTCAGTGGAATAGTAGTGTCACGACAACTGCAGTGCAACCTAGGCTTGGTTCCACCCTTATTATGGGCTGAAAAGCCCATAATAATAGCAACATCAGTCCTAGATTGCTTGTATTTCGGTTCAGGGGGATCTGGTTTGGCAGTTCAGGCTGGACTGTTCCCTTTGGAGCAGCAAGACTGATTTGCATATGGCTGGTTCCAAACTGAGGTGGCATGGTGAGTGAAAAATTATGGATTGGGATGCGGTTCTGAACAATTGCCAGTGACTGAGAGTATTCAAGCATTCAATCCGTCACCTTCTTGTTGTTGCAGTTTAATGCCCACAGGGCAGGGTGCCTGATATTTAAAGTAGGACATGTATATTTAATCTTTTCCATGTCCTGGTAGTGGATTACCTCCAAAGTCATTTTTCACTGTGCCAAGGCTGGCTTCCCATTCTCAACACCGGTTTACCTTACGACATTTAAAGTGATAAATTAACTTTAGGAACAGCTAGAAAACAACTTTTCCACTTATTTTAATTATAAGTTAAAATCCTCTTTAATGGTAAAGGTGGATTTTAAATTACTATTCTGAAAAATGCCACTTTTAGAAAGTTAGCATTTTTCTGCATAAAGCAAATGTGCCTTGCTGCCAGTGGAACATGACTGTGAATGGCTCTCCTGTGGTGTTTTCTGTATGCCTTCCAGACAAGGGGACAAAAGAGCCTTGGGTGTGTGTCAGGGTATTCCTCTCCTGAGCAGAATGTGCTGGGGTGTTGTATAAAGCCTTCCTGAGCTTCAAAGGGTAACTTGAGGGCTATGCCCACCCCCTTCCTGATGTGTAATGGCTGCCTGCCCTGCCACTGACAAATGCAGCTCACACCTAGGCTTGTTACCCTAGAAAACTAGGTGCCAAACCCAGGAAAAGGGGGCCGTTAGACAAAGGGGACATCTCCCACCCATAAACAGGCCCTGCTGTTAGAAGACGGAAAACTAGCATTGAGTTCAGGCCCCCCACAAGCGACTCCAAGTGTACCCTAGCCAACCAGAAACCCCCATTTCTAACACCTCCTGTTTGGGCTACAGGGACATACCAAGCTTCCAGAGGTCACGCAACTGCCCAGCAGATCAACACTAACAGGACCTGCCTGGGCCTGCCTGTGCCCTCTTACTGGCCTCAGTTGGAGTAAGCCTTGATCTCCAAAAGGGCCCCTCCAAGCCCTGGTCCTTCGGCTTAGGTCAGAGTGTACTCCTACTGATCTAAAGGTGAAAATCCCAGATGTTTTTGGCCTCTTGCAACCACAAAAAGGCCTCATCACATCAAATGGAAACCATGTGCAAAGCCACTAATCTCAAGCAACGATTGCTCTTTGAGGCAGCCACCACAGACCGTGTTAGCAGCGACAGTTCTTGTCGACTGCCAAAACGAAGCTCCAACAATGACAAGCTCTTTGTACTACATCAGCGACTGTCCACCATGATAGACCTTCTCCTCGCACTGACAACGACCTCCTCGCAGCCCCTGCCAAGATGAACCTTTACCTGCTGTGCTTCCTATGGACTTTGACTTGATAGGGTACACTCTTCATCAGGATGGACCTGGTCCATGTATCCGACCTAAGCTTCATTGTGGTTGGCCTGAATCTGTGACTTTAGCCTAGTCTAGCGCGTCAAGATAACTGCGTGTGGCTCTTTGAGCTTTTTAGCACTAATTTCGCTGAAACTTTAAAAATTCATAACTCTGGTCCAAGTGATTGTTTTGTTGATTTGGTGTCATTTTATTTATGAAAGTTGCCTCTAGCTTTCTGAATTGGTTTTGGATTGTTCTGTTTTTACTTTATTACTGTTTGAGTGTGGCGTACATACATTATGCATGGCCTCTAAGTTAAGCCTGACTGCTTTTGTGCCATACTACCAGAGGACTAAGCACAGATTTATGTAGTGACTTTTGTGGTTCACCCTGATATGGATTGTGCTTATTATTTGAGTAGGGCTACCACCCTTCTCAACTATAATCCAATTTCTAACAGCTACCTTTTGCTCAGCTGCTTATCCCTCACCCATTGCAAAGAGAAAAGCTAACATTCACTCACCATTCTGTCTTTCTATTCATCTACCTGTCTATCTGCCTTTCTGGAGATCTACATATCCATCAATATCTTATCTGTACATTCATTCATCCATCCATCCACACAGCTCAGGAAGCTTTTTGCAAATAATAAAGAGTGCAGAAAGTGTGGTCCCACTGGCCATTTTGCACATATGAGCAGAATAGGTAACCGCGACAAAGTAGCGTTGGTTTCATAGGGTGGTGTATGTCACACAGAATCGTGTGACAGGATTCTAATGGTGGGTGATGATGAAGGAATTATACATTAGGGGCAGAGAAGGAACCGACCTAAAGCAATGTTTACTGTCAATGAGCTTGAAGTGCAGCTCATGGTGGATACAGGGTCTATGTACACAATAATTCCTAGAGCTGTATTTGTACAACTGTGGGCAGGTTGTGTTCTTCAACCCAAGGATATCAGGGGCACCCATCGAAATTGTGGGGTTTATGGATGCACACATTGCGTTTGAGGCAAGACTGTTGAAGAACATAATGTTATTTTGAAACACACTTTACAAAGGATTGCGGATGTAGGTCTCACATTGAGAAAAGAAAAATGTCATTTTCTCAAAGAGCAAATAGTATATTTGGGTTACACATTATCTGCTGAAGGGGTCAAACCAAAAAATAATTGTTGGTGGCGATAGAATTTTCCCATATTCCTCTGGACAAGGATCAATTGAGATCCTTTATGGGTCTAATTGAGTATTATGCAAAGTTTGTCGAAAGATTCCCCGATAAAACAGAGGGGTTGAGGGTTCTTTTGAGGAAGAGGCAGAATTTTGTGTGGTCATAAGAACAAGAAGAGTGTTTTAAAATGATAAAGAAGGAGATTTGTGAAGCTGGTATTTAGTACCATTTGATATTGATCTTGAATCAATTGTACCTGTTGATGCGAGTGCTACGTGTGTGGGTGCTGGATCACTGACAAAATATCGAAGGACAAAATATCGTGTTCCCAAAATATCGGGACATAAATATCGATGTCAAAAATATCGACTTCCTATCTACATAATGGTAAGTACTAAAATATCGAAAAAAATATATAGTTGTTAAAAATATCGAAGTTAAAAATATCGTTTTTTTTAAATGTATAAAAAATTATGTAAAATAAATTAAATGATACATATAACTTAAAAAAAATATTTAGAATTATTAGAAAATGTTAACAATTATAAGTAATAAATGTAATGTAAAAATAAATTAACCAGACACATAAAAAATGTAATATATATATTTACTTAATAATAATTAATAAATAATTATTCAAATACATTATAAAATGTTAGAAATATATTAAAAATTATAAAAACATATATATATATATATACATACACCTGTAACATTAAAAATAAAAAAGAAATATATACTATAAATTAAATTATTAAAATATTTATTAGTTTTTAAAACTACATTTTACATTACATTAAGTGCAACAGTAGGGAAAGTGTTGGATAGCGGAGGTGAATAAATTACTATTTCCACTCATCGAGTGCAACAGTAGGGAAAGTGTTGGATAGCGGAGGGGAATAATTTACTATTCCCACTCCAGCAAGTGCAGCAGTAGGGAAATTGTTGGATAGGGGAGGGGAATAATTTACTATTCCCACTCCAATGAGTGCAACAGTAGGGAAAGTGTTGGATAGTGAAGGGGAAAAAATTACTATTCCCACTCCAGCAAGTGCAAAAGTAGGGAAAGTGTTGGATAGCGTAAACGTAAAAATTACTATTCCCACTCCAGCAAGTGCAACAGTAGGGAAAGTGTTGGATAGCAGAGGGGAATAATTAACTATTCCCACTCCAGCAAGTGCAACAGTAGAGAAAATGTCGGATAGCGGAGGGATAAAAATTACGATTCTCACTTCAACGAGTGCAACAGTAGGAAAAGTGTTATATAGCGGATGGGAATAATTTACTATTCCCACTCCAATAACTGCAACAGTAGAGAAAGTGTTGGATAGCGTAGTGGATAAAATTACTATTCCCACTCCAGGGAGTGCAACAGTAGGGAAAGTGTTGGATAGCGTAGGGGTAAAAATTACTATTCCCACTCCAGCGAGTGCAACAGTAGGGAAAGTGTTGGATAGCGTAGGGGTAAAAGTTACTATTCCCACTCCAGCGAGTGTAACAGTAGGGAAAGTGTTGGATAGCATAGGGGTAAAAATTACTATTCCCACTCCAGTGAGTGCAACAGTAGGGAAAGTGTTGGATAGCGTAGGGGTAAAAATTACTATTCCCACTCCAGCGAGTGCAACAGTAGGGAAAGTGTTGGATAGCGGAGGGGTAAAAATTACTATTCCCACTACAACAAGTGCAACAGGAGGGAAAGTGTTGGATAGCGGAGAGGAATAATTTACTATTCCCATTTCAGCAAGTGCAACAGTAGGGAAAGTGTTGGATAGCGGAGGGTAAAAATTACTATTCCCACTCCAGCGATTGCAACAGTAGGGAAATTGTTGGATAGCGGAGGGGAATAATTTACTATTCTCACTCCAATGAGAGCAACAGTAGGGAAAGTGTTGGATAGCGAAGGGGAAAGAATTACTATTCCCACTCCAGCAAGTGCAACAGTAGGGAAATTGTTGGATAGGGGAGGGGAATAATTTACTATTCCCACTCCAATGAGTGAAACAGTAGGGAAAGTGTTGGATAGTGAAGGGGAAAAAATTACTATTCCCACTCCAGCAAGTGCAACAGTAGGGAAATTGTTGGATAGGGGAGGGGAATAATTTACTATTCCCACTCCAGCAAGTGAAACAGTAGGGAAAGTGTTGGATAGCGTAAACGTAAAAATTACTATTCCCACTCCAGAGAGTGCAACAGTAGGGAAAGTGCTGGATAACAGAGGGGAATAATTTACTATTCCCACTCCAGCAAGTGCAACAATAGGGAAAATGTTGGATAGCGGAGGGGTAAAAATTACTATTCCCACTCCAACAAGTGCAACAGGAGGGAAAGTGTTGGATAGCGGAGAGGAATAATTTACTATTCCCACTCCAGCAAGTGCAACAGTAGGGAAAGTATTGGATAGCAGACGGGATAAAACCAAAAATCACAGCTATTGAACCTAAATCCCCAAACAAAATTAAAACAAAACAATTACCAAAATTATTTATCAATAAATAAATAAATAAATATTGATGATCAACTAATGATTAATTTATTTAAACTAAATTACTTTCCACCCTCTACCCCAATAAACACCAAAACACACACTTAATTTTTTTACACAATTTCCATTACTAATTTTACATTAATAAATGAATAACAATTATCAACAAATCATACATTAATAAAAAAAAAAATCTTCCAAAAATTTACAACTATAAACTCCACAACTCAGACATCAAAGTTATTCCACAATTAGCATATTTAATTTTAATTAATTAGCATTACTTAACAAATAATTAATTAATTATAAATAATTTACCTCCCGCCATATTCCCTATAAACGACACCACCAATGTTGTAAAACATGACACAATTAACATAATTATTTAACAATTAATTAATTAATTACAATTAACAAGCAAAATTAAAACAATTAATAATAAATTAATTCACATAATTAACACTATAAAATAACATTAACTAAATGTTATAATAAAAATATTAAAAAATGTATTAAAATTAAATTACTTCCCACCCTACTCCCCTATCAACCCACAACCCACTCCTAAAAAAATGACACAATTAACATAATTACCAATTAATTAATAATTAACAACCAATTAATAAATAATTAATAATAAATTAATTACCACAATTAATGATACAAAATATTAAATACATAAATATTAATTAATAAAAATATTAATTAATTGATTATAATTAAATTACTTCCCACCCTACTCCCCTATCAACCCACAACCCGCTCCTAAAAAAATGACAATTAACATATTTATCAATTAATTAATAATAATTAACCAATAAATAATTAATTATAAATTAATTACCACAATTAATAATACAAAATATTAAATACATAAATATTAATTAATAAAAATTATTAATTAATTAATTATAATTAAATTACTTCCACCCTACTCCCCTATCAACCCATAACCTGCTCCTAAAAAAATGACACAATTAACATATTTACCAAATAATTAATAATAATTAACCAATCAATAAATAATTAATAATAAATTAATTACCACAATTAATAATACAAAATATTAAATACATAAATATTCATTAATAAAAATATTAATTAATTAATTATAATTAAATTACTTTCCACCCTATTCCCCTATAAACCCACAACCCGCTATGGAACTAAAACGCAAAATTAACTTAAAATAAAATTAATAACTTCTAAAAATGTAATACATATATTAAAAAACAAATGCAATACTTAAACATAAAAAAAGAACAAAATACATTTAAAATACATACTAAGGGGCCCATTACGATGGCGGGCGGAAGCACAACCGCCGTGCTGGCGGATGCAGAAACCACCAGTTACCGCCGGCACGCAGCAGTCCACACGCCCGCCCAATTACGATGCGAAAAGCAGGCCAAACACCGCCGGCAAGCCAGCAACACCGTCCGCCATCAAAGTGCGCCCGCACACGTAGCGGCGCAGCACAACTGACACACACCGTCCGACGAAACACGTCCCGCCCGGCGCATAAATTACGATGCCGCAAACAAACGGCTCCCACGGCAAAGAGACACCGCACGTGAAAGAGAGGCGGAAACACGGACGCAGAGCACGGACAACGAAGAAGCGGCACCCCGGGCATGAATCCAGCACTGCAGGCCCTTCCCATGCTTCTGCTGATGCACCACCAAGGACGCAACGTACCGCGGAGACGCAGGTAGGCACACACACAACAAGTGCACGCAAACAGCGCACACAGTGCAAGGGCGGAAAAAGCGGACAACCCCCCACCAGCGCGTGCACACTACACATCCACCATTGCATCCACATATGACACACAGGCCAAATCCTAACATCGCGGAACACATGTGTACACACCACCTGGGACTAGGAACCAACCACCCCGTCACGGCCCCAAAGCGCCGATGACGCCGCCACACATGCGCACAACGCAGAGGCCAACCGCAGCGCCATGCATGCGTCGCACACAGACACAGGGACACAACCAAGCAGCACACACATCAGCCCCACCCCGAACGCACATGACACGTGACAGGCCGGCCACAGACATGTCCCCAACGCCCAATTCACGGACAACACCCAACGCCACACAACCGACGCACACATGTCAGTGAAGACACGCAACTGCAGGACACACCCCAGTGTAACAAACATGGCGTAGCACACAGCGGCGGCAACACCAACTAGGAGAAGCAGGGCCCCTTCAGGAAGAGGAACGCCAGTACCACACTGAAACACCCATACCACCCTGCACATATGAACAAGACACATGAAACGGAACACCAAAGAGCCCGGGGACCGACAACAGGTGGCCCAAGAATAACATCCACACACAAGGCCCAACGCAGAGCGGAAAGGCAGCCTGCCGCCCACACAGGGAGAGCAGACAGCACTGAATGACCTTCCATTCCAACTCCGAAACCACAGCCCTACGACAGAAGCCGGTGAATACAGCCATTGTCCAAGAATAGACCAACACAGGCATGCCGAGGAGACCGACCACAGGGCAGATAGCGCATATCACAGAAGCACACAACGGACGGGGAAGAAAGAAGAAAACACTCCCCCATGTCGGCCACATGCAAGTTAATTGGAAGGAGTCACACAGCACTGACCTTGAACTGTCTGAGAAGCATGTGGGAAGAGGGCCCGTGTCCTCCAAACAAGCCAACAGAACACAAGTCCTGTCTCCCTATGACTACACAGAGCTCACAGCAACCCCGGAGCGTGCACATTGCAGACTGCACACACAGCCGGAGCACGCCACCTCAACGAACCGCTGCGAAATGGCAACCACAACACACATACCCAACTACGCCGAACAGCTCAAGCTGTACCAAACCAACACGATACATACATTGGGATGCGATCTCCTGTCCCTGCTGAACGTAAGTTACCGACTGACTTACCGCATCACATTGTTCAGCTGCGTCATGCCCGTCTTCTACTGTCGGAGGTGTCCCTACCAGCATCCCGTCGAGATATGCCTCTCCAACCCGGCATGTCTGAAGGCGGACCTGCTACCACTACTCCTACCTCTGGACGCACACGACAGGGCCTGCTCTGCCTATGGGGGCATGGCGTATGTGGCCAACATCGCACGCGCACTGAAATGGAACCACTGTGCCTCCACACGACGGATCATCGAGAACAGCTACATCGAATGTCACCCAGCATGCCCCATCATGGTCCTCCAAGGGACAACCTACGAACAACACCTTGACAGCCACCATCCGCTTCATTGGCTGGCAAACATGTACACCACCAATGACATGGAAGCCCTGCTGGACGGCATCGCATACCTGACAACCTGTAAATACGTCGGACCACAACGCAGGTTCCCCGAGTGACCTATGAAGTCCAACCCCGCACCCATGCTCAGCTTCCGCACGGACTGGCCAGTCACCACCACAACAGCCATACCAAACGACCGGCAACTGTAACCACACCATCAACGACATCGCCATGACATCGGATATGACCGGGACATGCACACTGTTCCCCATCACATCCAGGAACACCGCATGCATCGTGGGAGGCAGTGGCATGGGCTCTGTGCATCGCACCCACATGGACGGAACTGCACGAACAACCAGGACACGACATGGATCCAGCGCACATGGACACACACACCGCTCAGTGGACATGAATAGGTCGCCTGGAGTCTGTGGGTGCTGCACCCCTCCCACCCCCGCCCGGGAATCCCATACCAGGACCTTTGCATGGACGACAAGTGCATACAACAACAACACGACCCCAGTGACTGTGACATGTCCAGTAACCACCACAGTGCAACAACAAGTGGCACGCCGCTGCATGCACGCAAGCACATGCCCTGATGTCATCTCACATGCACGCATGCATGAGGAACAACCGCAGCAAACCTGTCACATGGAACTGAGATGGACTGTGCCCATGATGCCGAGCGGTCTGGTAGGCTACATGTATACCGTCTGTGTCAAAGTCCGCAGCTCCGCAGCTATACGTAAATGTACATTAGCACAGCCTTGGCCAAGCAGATGTAACTCTGAAGCCCACATCCCACATGCAACAGCTAATCACATGTAACCCTACACCCTATCCCATTTGTAATCATGCTCAGTATATCCTCAACATGTATCCCGCTGCCAGTAGTGTCCACTATACTGCATCACAGAGGACAGAAGACTCAATATAATGTTTGAAACCAAAACTGTCTCCGCTGACTCATTTCACAAGTACGAATGAGAGAGGATGAGAGTATGTGAAGTACACGGCAGTCGTGACATGACCATGTAGTCCACTGGTATTGGATGTCAACGCAAATGAGTAGCACTACTGTGGAAGACACACATGTGTCGTGTGAAGTCGTATGGACGCAGTGCTCAGGTGGGTGGGTGCGACGGGTAGATGCGCACATGCCAAGTTGGAGCACGCCGTGTTGGGAGGGGTCATGAACAGTACACCACCGCTTCCCTGGGCATTGTGAGAGGACACCTGTCGGGGGAGTGAACACGTGTGTGCACAGCAGCCGGGCACACGTACAAAGCGGTACCAGGCGCACCTCAGCCCACCCTCTGTGGACAAGCTGGATCCTGTTGTGCGCCCGCCATGCCCCTTGACAAGGCACACACAGCCCCAGTCGACCAGGTGTAACCCCAACATAGTCAATCCGCACAGGCGATACAGGGCACGGGATGGCAGTGGAGCATGGTGTGTGTGAGGTCTCCTCGCGCTCCTCCTGGTCATATCATGCAGGCAATAGAACCTCAACGTCTAGCATGGCACAAGTCAGATGGAAGTGTAGGGGGACGCACCACAGCACGAGCAGCACTGACGTCACGGGAGGTGGCTCGCACCATCCCATCCATTGCCCATCATACCAACCACGACACATGTCATTGCGACTAAGTGCAAGCGCGTGCGCCACCACCCCCGAGCCCTCCCCAGAGAGGCCAAAGAGTGAATGTGTGGGCCAACAGCCACAGACGGACGCGGCCTGGCCGCAAGGGCAGCCACAGCCACTGGGTGTCGCAGGTGGCGGATCCGGAAGGCGAAGACTGTGATGCATAGTCCATGCAGGCCGGGTCTCCATTTGGGGCACCACGCAGGTGGACGGCGTCCCGCCACACATCATACCCTGAGACAGCCCACTCGTGCAACTGGACCCACACATACACTCCTTGCCCTCTCTGGTGCGAGCTTGGGGCTGCCTGTGCAAGCGCTAGCCTCGCAGGTGAGCATGCATATTGGGGGGCGAGGGGAGGACATGAGGGCTGGGGCGAAGATGACTGTATCACTGTCAGTTAGTACAAGGGATGACCCAGATGTGGAAAGGAAGAGACGTGTCCCGTGTGTACTGCAACTAGTCGCCAATCCAACTACCCCCATGTCCGGAATGTAAGCCCGCACCTAGGCCCGCCCATCCGCCACATCGAACATACCACCAGCACGACAACCTTCCCATTCGAAACACTGACTGGGGGTGGCGACCAGTGAACAATCATGTGTAGCCTACCCACGCGTACATGTGGGCCCTCCATGATCTATGTCACCTGCGGCAAAGACATGACATGCGCAATGAGGGAAGTGAGGAGAGCTGTCCGCCCCACGCGCAGAAGGTGCATCAGCTCCACAGACCCAGCAGCGAGTCCAGCAGGGGTCACATGTGCAGGGGCAGCTGTGCCTGGTGTGAAGGCACATGCATATAGACAGCACATCGACCAATGTGTAGTCTGCTCACATCCACAGTCCATCATCATGCGGACATAGGAATTGAACACAGGGCAACACATCTTAGTTGGTGCACCCACCGTGACCAACAATGCGCAATCATCGACGTACCCGCCCTGTGCATGGCCCCCACCCAACGGAGGCACATCCAGTGCCACCATCCCACACACACAAGCCTTCCACGGAACATGCTGTGTCCAATGGTCAGTACAGAGTCAGCGCCCATCTGGTGGATCCTGAACAGGAGACACATGCACACACATGCCAGCTCCCACTATGTACGTCTGCCACCTGGCACGTGCAATGTAACCTCTCACCTGTGACGTGTGACTGCAAGCACACAGCCGTCTTGGCATGGGGCTGTCAATGTGGACACCAGTCAATGTTTCGGGAGCTGTGATCCGTACAGTGCTGTACATAGGGTGCAGTGCTGACACCTACTACTGTCTCATATCCCCTCGTGCCACAGGTCCCACTTGTATTGGCCGCTCAGCCCGTGCCCACATCGTCGTCGTCGTGTGCCATACTCATCCAGCCTCGGAAGCAGTTCCATGCTCAGCAGACACTCATGTTGCCGTGGCGTTGCCGCTTGACGAATATGCAGTCAGTCCCCATCAGCACGCCCCGCAAGTCATTGGGGCCTAGATCCCCATGTGCATGCACATGGCAGTGGTATGTCTCACTTGCCATTGCCATTGTTGGGAGACCTGTGTAAGTGTATTGTGGCCGTGCCGTCCCAGCTTGACAGCTGGGCTGTGGCTCATGTGCTTGCTCAGTCATGTCAGTGATGTGTATGCGAAATTGCTATGTGCCGTGTTGCTTTGACATGTGTCCTCTGCCATTTAACCCAGGCGGAGACCGAACATTGACCGCCCATACCAATTGCTGGCGGACATGGACGATACAGAGGTAATCAGGAAGTTTCGGCTGGACAGGCCAACTCTGCATCGACTGTGTGCCATGTTAGAGCCCCATCTCCGTCCCCGCAGGGTGTATCCGACTGCTGTCACCCCCACGGCTAAGGTGATGGCCGCCATGCATTTCTTCGCCACTGGGTCATTCCAGCACACAGTGGGCAGTGGAGGAGGGATGTCCCAGCCCATGTTCAGCAAGGTGCTGAGGGATGTACTGGCAGCCATGATGCTGTGCCGAAACAGGTACATCAGATTCCCCAGGGCTCGTGAATTGGCGGCAGTGAAGGGTGCATTCTATGCCCTTGGCAGAATCCCACACGTCGTGGGAGCCATTGACTGCACACATGTTGGCCTTGTTCCACCACAGGCCACTGAGCACCTGTACCGCAACAGGAAGCACACGCACTCCCTGAATGTGCAAGTGGTGTGCCTTGCGGACATGGTGATCACCCACGTGTGTGCCAAGTTTCCAGGCTCGGCACATGACGCACACATAATGCGCAACAGCATCTTGCCACGACTGATGGCCAATCTGCAACAGGATCGTGGCTGTATTGTCGGTGAGTATGTGGAGTGGTGTAGCGTGCTGGTTGTGCGATGCTGTCCCCTGTCCAGTTGGAATAGCAACGGTTCTCTGTGTCCCTCACACCCAGGTGACTCTGCGTATCCGAATGGGGCATGGCTGCTCAGTCCATTGAGGAATCCTCGCACCCCAGCAGACGATCGATACAATGAGGCACATGGGAGGACCAGACGTGTGGTCGAGCGTACCTTTGGCCTCCTCAAGTCCAGGTTCAGGTGCCTGGACCGCACCGGGAGTGCACTGGCGTACTCCCCACAGAAGGTGTGCCAGATAGTGGTGGCGTGCTGCATGCTGCACAATCTGGCCATTCGGAAGCAGATCCCCCTCATTGTGGATGACGGAGATCAACCAGGGCCCCAGCCCGCAGACCAGGACAGCTCGAGTGAGGTGGACAGCGGAGAGGAGGAAGCTGGGAATGTGCGCCAGCAGCTCATCGCCCGCTACTTCACTTGACGGTGAGTGTCCATGTACGACGGATGATGTGTCTGTATCTGTGCAGGTGTGTGTGTGCTGTGTCAGGGTGGCCGTATGTTCACTGCGTGCAGTGTGTCAACGCTCCATGGCCAGGGTAGTATGCCACTGTTGGTGACTGTGGCATTGTGCCCTATTGCTCTGTGCGATGTGTGTACATTGCTTGTAGTTGTTGACATGTACTGTGTGATGGGTGTGTGACACACTCATTGAATGTGCTCCTGTTCTGTCTCCCACCCCTAGGTCCCTACAGGCCCTCCGGATTCCATTGCCATGCCACGCATCAGGTGCCTTTCCGCCCAAGGTGGCCGTTGTATTCCGTACAAATAAAACACAGGGCACAAACAGCAGTTAGTGAAAAAGGTGCATTTATTACAAACTGTGACATGTGATTGTGTGTAAGGTGATGACAAAAGTGGTGCGTGCAGTGACAATGAGCTGTCGGTCATGGCTGCGTGATGATCAGGGTGTACCCACTGGTTCTATGTCCATAGTCCAACACACACATGCCATCCAGCTGGCTGTGTGGAGTGGGATCGTAGAGCAAGTCAATGCAGTGGCTGGTCAAGGAAGGCTGGCGGAAGGCTGGCTGGCTGCCTCACTTGCGACTGGAGCATGCGAAGTCCTCCCGGGAGATCTGTTTCCTCTTCGGACGGCCCCTTCCACGTTTGGGAGGGGGTGTGTGGTGGCGACCTGCTGGTGGTGGGTGAGGTGTGCTCACTGGCTGTGGACGCAGGGGAAGTGGACACTGCTGCCCGACCCTGCGCCCTAGCAGGTGGTGGCGGAGGTGGTGTTGCTGGCCTTGCCTGTGACCCCACCGCCACCACCAGCTGGCCCATGAGGTCCACGAGTTGGTCCATACGGGACACGAATTGGCCCATATGGGCGTCCATGGACCTCAGCACCCCCAGCACCTCCCGCGTGTCAGTAGCAGACCTGGCCCATTGTCCTTGGGCCTCTTCATAGGCCCCAAGGACTCTGGCCATTTGAGGCAGGGCATGGCTCCCAGGGGAGGCTGGCGTTTCCCTGACCCTGCTCCTCCTACCAGTCCTGCTGCCACCGGCCTGCCCACTAGCCACATTGCACACCACGGTCCTCGCTGTGGCTCCCAGGGTGGATCCAGTCGGCCGGGCCACCACCTGCGCTGGGGCTGGTGCCAGCGAAGACGTGGTGGTGGTGGAGGCGGTGGTGGTCGGTGCGGCGATGGTGGCGGTTGCGGCAGTGGTAGTGGCCGCAATGACCGTGGGTGTGGCCGCAACGACAGTGGCAGCAGGGGACTGGGACTGTTCAGCATCCCTGGATGATGGGTTGGTGGGTAGGAGGGGTCCTGGGGAGCGGCTGGGCCCTGCCACGCCAGATGGGCCAGCTTGGTGGTCCGTGTCCGAAGAGGAGGACAGATCCTCCAGATCCGTGTGTCCTCGTTGGGGGCTTGTGGGCTGGCTGTGCTGGCTGCTGTCTCCATCCCCAGCATCCGGCAGTTCGTCACCTGTGGAGAGAATGAGATTTGTTATTGTGTTGCACCTGGCGAAGTATGTATTAGTCGTCTGACATTGGCAGTTCGTGCAATCTCGTACATGGGTTTCCCGGAGGCGAGTGTGTGGCTGTGGCATCTGTAGTTGTGTGTGCTAGGCAATGGGACTGTGTGCTGTGCACATGTGGCATGGGACGGATTGGCCATGCCGATGGGTGTGTTGCTGTGCCCCTACTCATTGTGACTCTGGTGTATGCGGGCTCCTGGCCCATCCTGGGTCTGGTTTGTACTTTGCTTTTGGAGTTCATATGGAACGCTTAGGAACGCATATGGCAACATGGGGGCCATGCCCCAGATTCGCATTTGGGAGGGGATATGCTTTTGGGGTTCAAATGGAACGCTTAGGAACGCATATGGCAACATGGGGGCCATGCCCCAGATTCGCATTTGGGAGGGGATATGCTTTTGGGGTACATGCTGTGAGCCATGGGTGCCGAACGTGACATGTGTTGTGGCAGCATGACAGTGCATGGTCTGAGGTGTGTGCATGCCTGACATGCCCTGCATATTTGCTGTCTGTTGTGATTACTGGACATGGCATTGGACGCATCGTTATGAGTGAGTGATGGTTGTGTGTGCCAGCCAACGTATTGCAGTTGTCCCATCTCCTTGGTGTGCGTGCTGCCCTGTGCCATGTGCATCACTGCAGTGCTCGGGGGGGGGTGGCCCATGTTGTGTGTTGTTGCTCACAGTGTGTCGTGCGCTTAATTGACTTCTGGCACATGGTTGGTCATGGGCATGTGTCTTAGCGTGACTGCTGTATGTGTGGCAGCTGTGCGGATGACATGCCTTTCATGAGACTGGGGCTGACGGATGGGATGGATGGTATGTTGTATGTGCATGGTGTGTCTGTGAGTTTGATGGGTTCAGTGGTGTTCGTGTGCATTTATGTTGTTCCGCTCTGTTGCGTCTAGTGTTGTTTGTCTTACATAGGCGTAGTTGTGGGGTGTGGGGTTGACAGGCAGTGGGGGCTACATGGACAGGACTTCAATGGTGTTTCGGTTGTGTGTGATGAGTTGCACAGTGGCTGCCGTGTGGGACTATATTCAGTGTGGCTTGTGCATGCAGACGTGGCTCCTTGGGTGTTGCTATGTCTGTGATGGGTCATGTGGGGTGTGAGTCTGTTGTTCATGTCCGTGTGCACATTGTTCACTTGTTCGTGACGGTGGGCGGTGCTGCGTGTTCGTCTGCTACGTGACATGTCCCATGTGTTGGTGGTGTTATGGTCCTCATGCCTCCAGTAATCCAGCCCTGTCCAGTTTCCCACCTGCAAGTTGTTCGTGCGTGCACTGTACTGGATGCCACATGGCTCTAAGCGAGGGGTGCTCCATGTTGCAGGTCTGTGGGGGTGGGGGGTGTTGTGGGTCGTGGGGGTGGCTGTACACCCACTGACACCGATTGCTGTGGACCGTGATGTCTGCCTTTCGGCTGTCGTTGTGCACTGCGGTGGCTGACACGTGGCTGTGGGGTGTGGGGGATGCTCCTCCTTGCTGTGCTGTGGGACTGGGGCCTGGTGTGTGTTGTACTTGGGCTGTCCACCGTCCCACCCACTGCACCTTGTGTTCCTGCCACTTACCTGTTACTTGTCGGTTAGTGCAGCTGTGGCGGACACATGGGTGTGGTGGGTGCTCGTTGTGGCGCTTCTGGCATATTTGGGGACCTGTTGGTGGTTACGTGGCTGGCTTAGTGTACACATGTCCCCACGCATCTTACAGTTGTTCGGTTTGGGCTGTGTGTGGTAGTGTCTGTTGCATGTGTGTGTGATGTGTTGTGTATTGTGTGCTGGACATGGGGGTGTTTGTCCCTGGGAGCTGTGGCATGGTAGTTGCCCATGTGAGTACATAGCGGTGTGCTGGTATACATTAGTTTGTACTTACCAGCCTCCACTCCCCCTGCTAATCCGGCGAGGATCTCCGGATGGATTACGACTCGCACCTTCTCCTCCCACGCTTTGAAGGTCTTAAAGAGCGCGGGATTCCCTCCGCCAGTGACGGCAGCCAGCTCTCTGTTTTTGCCCTCCTTCTTCTTGACCAGGCTCTTTACGTCATTCCAACGTTTGTTAATCTCGACTCTGTTTCTGGGCAGGGTCCCGACTGCATTGACCTGGTCTACGATCCGGTTCCACATTCTGTTTCTGGTGGCTAGTGGTGTGTGCTGGACCATGTTCCCATAGATTTGTGGGTACACCTTGATGATCTCGTCGACCATGACCGTCAGCTCCATGGGCGTGAACTTGGGCATCCTTTGTGGTGCCATGGTGTTTGTGGTGCTGGTGCGGTGTGTGTTGTGTAATGTGCAGGGGGTTTGTGGTGCCGGGGTGTGGTGGTGGTGGTGGTGGTGTTTGGTGGTGGTGGTGGTGTTTGGTGGTGGTTGTGATGTGTGCGTTTCTGTGGTGTGCTGCTGTCCTTGCTGTGTCACTGTGTCCTCTCCTCTCCTCTCTGGTTTGCAATGTAGCAAGGGGTTGTGGTCTGTGGGAGTGCTGCTTTTGTACTCACCTATGTGGGTGTGTCCTCATGGTCTGTTGTTTTCAGGTGTGTTGTGTCTGGGGTTCTGGCCTTTGTATTTTTTGTTTGTCCGGGGGGTGTTTTCGGGATGTGTACTGTGCTTGTGTATTTGTGCGTGCCTTGCTGTGTGGACTTGTTGGCCATGTTGTGTGCTATTGGTTTTGTGTGCGGATGGTTTCTGTGCAGGTACGTTGGCGCCATGGCTTCTGCCGTGTCGATTCTCATCGGCGTTGTTTGCGCTGGCGGGCGGTATATTTGTGGTTTTTCCGCGCTCATGGCGGTGCGATCGTAATTTCACGTGCGGTGTGTCGGCCGTGTGGGCGGGCGGTTTTGTGTTGTCGTGCGTGTTTCCGTCCGTGGCGGGCGGTTTGACTCAGACTCGGACGATGGCGGGCGGTATTTTGTGTGATTTTTCCGCCGATGGCGGTTTTCGGTTTGTGTAATCGTAATGGCGTGGTCGGTGTTCAGACGGTGTGTGCGGGCGGATTTTTGCCGCTTCCATGCCTGGCGGATTTATTTACGCCGGGTATCGTAATGGGCCCCTAAATTATTAATTAATAAAATAATAAATTAATTAATTTCAATTAAATTACTTCCCACCCTATTCCCCTATAAACCCACAACCCGCTACAGACTTCAATTACGCAAATAATATTAAACGTATAATTAATTAATTCTAAATAATGCTAAAAATATATATTATAATTAAATTACTTCCCACCCTATTCCCCTATAAACCCACAACCCGCTACGGAATTAAATTACACAAAAATGAATTAACATAAAATTCATTACTTTTACAAAATTCAAACATACATGACAAAAATAATACTTACTTTTAACACATATACTAACACTAAAAACACCCCAAAAAAATCGATATTACTAACTTCAATATTTTGGAAATCGATATTTCTTACCTGCATTTCGATATTCTGCACCACTATATTTTTGCAATTCGATATTCTGTCCTTTCTATGTAAAAAACTCGATATTCTGTCCAGTCAATATTTTTTTTTCGATATTGTGACTAGTTACCCTAATAAAGATGTTCCTAGTAGCTGGTGATCTGTAGATTAGGGCACCATTAAATGTCACCTTATTATTAAATTTGAAAAGAAACATCAGGGCTTCTCCCTCTAAATGAGGGATAGCTGTAAATGCGGCTTTAATATGGTTACGATAAGCAATCGCGATCCCACCTCCCCGTTGCCCATCTCTATGTACTCAGAACAGCTCATGCTCTTGCGAAATGGCAATTTTCAGATCAGGATCTGATTAACTATCAGTCCAAGTTTCAGTCAGAAAAATCAGATCCGGGTTATACTGTGTCATAAAGTCAGCAAATTCATATTTATGTTTGGCAAGGGACCTTGTATTTAGAAGCACACAGGTAAGAGCTTGATCCGGTCGTTCATGATTGTACGAAGGCTGAATGGGTGTGGAGATGGCCCTGTGACTAGAGGATTCTGTTAGTTAGGTATTGCAATCAAATTTACACGTGGGACAGCACAGCTTGTTAGCAGTCACCTGAAAATCAAAGGGTGCACAATCACTTTGCTTACTTATGTAGCCAATGCCAGGCAACTCGTCTCTCAAATAGGCCTGGGTGGAAAACTGGGCAGGGGTCCTGGAGCACTGCTCATTCCAGCCGCGGACAGGCGCAGACAGGCTTGCCTTTGGTGCGCCAGGAGCGTGCCCGCTGCGCTAGTCCACTGCGCGGTCGCATCAGCGCGTGCATTTATGCTCTTTGAAAAAAATAGAGCGACAACAAAAATGGCGGTCCCGCTCTGACATATGGGAACCGACCAATGTGCAAATTGCGAGGTGAGCAGCAATCAGGCAAGTGAGTTAATAAAATATAAAACAATCGTTTTTAAAATGTAATGCAGTCCCCAGAGCTTTAACTCAGCTCTCTTACCCCTGGTTATTAGCAGTGCTGCGCAGTCGCGTCAGCGTGTACATTTATGCTCTTTGAAACGACTAGAGGGATAACAAAAATGGCGGTCCTGCTCTGACATACGGGAACCGACCAATGTGCAAATTGCGAGGTGAGCAGCAATCAGGCAAGTGAGTTAATAAAATATAAACAATCGTTTTTAAAATGTAATGCAGTCCCCAGAGCTTTGACTCAGCTCTCTTACCCCTGGTTAATAGCAGTGCTGCGCAATCGCGTCAGCGCGTACATTTATGCTCTTTGAAATGACTAGAGGGATAACAACAATGGCGGTCCCACTCTGACATACCGGAACCGATCAATGTGCAAATTGCGTTGCGAGCAGCAATCAGGCAAGTGAGTTAATAAAATGTAAAACAATGTTTTTTAAAATGTAATGCAGTCCCCAGAGCTTTAGCTCAGCTCTCTTACCCCTAGTTTGTAGCAGCGATGTGCGGTTGTGTCAGTGTGTGCATTTATGCTCTTTGAAAAGACTAAAGCAACAACAAAAATGGCAATCCGGCTCTGACATACGGGAACTGGCCAATGTGCAAATTGCGAGGTGAGCAGCAATCAGGCAAGTGAGTTAATAAAATATAAAACAATCGTTTTTAAAATGTAATGCAGTACCCAGAGCTGTAACTCAGCTCTCTTACCCCTGGTTAATAGCAGTGCTGCGCAGTCGCGTCAGCGTGTACATTCATGCTCTTAGAAACGACTAGAGGGATAACAAAAATGGCAGTCCCGCTCTGACATACGGGAACCGGTCAATGTGCAAATTGCACTGTGAGCAGCAATCAGGCAAGTGAGTTAATAAAATATAAAACAATGTTTTTTAAAATGTAATGCAGTCCTCAGACCTTTAGCTCAGCTCTCTTACCTCTGGTTAGTAGCAGCGCTGTGCAGTTGCGTCAGCGTGTGCATTTATGCTCTTTGAAAAGACTAAAGCAACAACAAAAATGACGATCCGGCTCTGACATACGGGAACTGACCAATGTGCAAAATGCGAGGTGAGCAGCAATCAGGCAAGTGAGTTAATAAAATATAAAACAATGTTTTTTAAAATGTAATGCAGCCCCCAGAGCTTTAGCTCAGCTCTCTTACCTCTGGTTAGTAGCAGCGCTGTGCAGTTGCATCAGCATGTGCATTTATGCTCTTTGAAAAGACCAAAGCAACAACAAAAATGGCGGTCCTGCTCTGACATACGGGAACCGACCAATGTGCAAATTGCGAGGTGAGCAGCAATCAGGCAAGTGAGTTAAGAAAATATAAACAATCGTTTTTAAAATGTAATGCAGTCCCCAGAGCTTTACGTCAGCTCTCTTACCCCTGGTTAATCGCAGTGCTGCGCAGTCGCGTCAGCGTGTACATTTATGCTCTTTGAAACGACTAGAGGGATAACAAAAATGGCGGTCCCGCTCTGACATACCGGAACCGATCAATGTGCAAATTGCGTTGCGAGCAGCAATCAGGCAAGTGAGGTAATACAATATAAAACAATGTTTTTTAAAATGTAATGCAGTCCCCAGAGCTTTAGCTCAGCTCTCTTACCTATGGTTAGTAGCAGCGCTGTGCAGTTGCGTCAGCGTGTGCATTTATGCTCTTTGAAAAGACTAAAGTAACAACAAAAATGACGATCCAGCTCTGACATACGGGAACTGACCAATGTGCAAATTGCGAGGTGAACAGCAATCAGGCAAGTGAGTTAATAAAATATAAAACAATCGTTTTTAAATGTAATGCAGTCCCCAGTGCTGTAACTCAGCTCTCTTACCCCTGGTTAGTAGCAGCGCTTGAGAGAAGTCCAGTTCCCCAGACGAGAGGATTTAGCCACTATGCAGGTGGATATCTATGGATTTGGGAAGATCCCACATGTAATTGACTCTATTGATGGCACCCATATTGCCTTAGTACTACCACATGACAGAGAGCAAGTCTACCGGAACAGGAAGCACCCATATTCTATCAATGTGCAAGTTGTTTTCTTACCGGATTTGTACATCTCAAATGTCTGTGCCCGGTTCCTACGATCTGCACATGATTCCTTCATACTGTGGAACAGCACCATATTACAGCTGATGTCACAACTACTACCGGAGAGGGCCTGGCTTATAGGTAAGTGTGATCTGTCTTAACGTTTTGTGGGAAATGTCACGTAGAATGATCTGAAAGTGTGTAACTAAATGTTGCCCTTCTGTCTACCTTCCATCTAGGAGACTTAGCGTATTCCAACCAGCCATGGCTATTGACTCCGCTGAGTAATCCTACAACACCAGGGGAAGTTTGCTTCAATGAGGCCCATGGAAGAACAAGGTGGCCAATAGAGCGTGCTTTTGGGCTCCTAAAAGCCAGATTCAGATGTCTGGACCGGACTGGGGGAGCACTCCTCTACTCACCCAGAAAGGTGTGTAAGATCACCATGGCCTGCTGCATACTCCACAACATTGCCCTGCAACAGAACATCCTTTACATCGCAGAGCATGCAGGCCATGAAGACCCACCGGGTGGGCACCCTAAAATGCCAAATGAAGATGATGATTGTGGTGAAGAGGAAGGAGCTGACTTGCGTCAAGATCTCATCCAAAACTACTTCTCCTGAGTGTAAGTATGGTGTGAGATGTGATGACTATGATTATTCTTGCAATTCTTGTAGTGAGGTTTTGAGGAGGATGTTAATGCTACCTACTAAGACTATATGGGTTTTGAAATATCTGGGGAAACGTGTTAGTATTGTACATCAGCTGTAAATGTTGTCTTGTAGTGTATTCTCAAGAACATGTTTTCTTAGCTAATGATCCAGCGCGACCCCAATAAATTGATCAGGGATAAACATTCAATAACATCATACATTGGCCCATACACATTCACCCAAAATCCCTGATGCGCTGGTGTCAAGTTTGTTAACTTTATTTCAATTTACTCTTCTTACTCAGGCTCAATATTTCAACATCTTGTACTTTGCATATTGAACAAATGATGATCGACTTTTCATCTACTTGGTCGATGAACCAATTAGTTGAAGAGTTGATAGCAATGGTATGTTCTCAAATTAAATAACTAATCTTAGAAACTGGCTAAATAACTACAAACTCATGGTGAGATTTAATAATTTTATCTAGTAATAATAAATGCTCATAGGGATTACATTCAAAATTTCAAATACTGAAAACCTCATGAGAGAGAGTAACAATCTAATCATAGAAACAACGGAACAATTATTTCAATATACATTGCAAAGGGTGGATAGATGAAGAGACATTAGATACAAGTAAATTCCATCACTTAAAACTAAACGATTCGGAGGGGATAGATGAAGAGACAAAAGTTTCAGAAATAAGAATACGGCTGCAAAAATAATTTCTGCATTGCTAAGTTAGATCATATACAAACCCAAGGGATCTGTAAGGGAAAACCACCACCCAGGCCTAGGCGGCAGTGGGGGATCCCTGAACCAAGAGTCAGGGATCAAAGACTCAAGATCCAGGACAGGGACAGGACAGGAACAGCTAGGCCTCTCAGCAAACCGACGAACAGCGACGCATCCCTCTCTCTCAGACACCTCCAGCCTAAGCGACCCACCAGCAGCTAAACCACATCCCTAAAGTACCTATTCTTATACCCTAAAGGTACATGTCCGTCCCACAATAGTTGCTAAATTCACATTTTCTAGCTAAGGGATTGGTTGGGTTCTAGGGGTGGGATGTCACCCCATTATGAAATCATCTACCTTTGACTACACCATTGTTCTAAACAATTTTTTATACAGTCATCAATACTTCTTCTCTCTCATGAGTACACATGCAACAATTTATTGTACATTTTAATAAATTCAACAACTACAGATTCCATTCCCACGATGACACTGGCTTTGGCTGGCTTTCAATGTTCTGTCCTTCACCAGGTCAAGTTTTTTCAGCTTTGCACAGCAGTTCAGTCATGTGGTCACATGGTTCCTGCTCGCTCCTAATTCCACCCGCCCTCGGTTAAGCTAACTTTAAAAGGTGGAGGACTCGTCCATTACTAAAAGAACGGAAAACAGACATTTATTAATTATGTGACAATGCAATTTTCACTGTTTACCACCCACTTTAACTCTGTTTTATATTAGCGGTTAGCCTAGCATAGCACTAGCAGGAAAGCTGCATTTTTTATTAGTTTAAAGCAACACACACCAAGCTTTTTACTAAATACGCATGCAGCCTTGCCATGTAAACCTTATTAATTCGTTTTAAACACAAGATTATTACATTTCCAGTTATTTACATATTAGTATGGGTTATTTCATGCATATTGCAAAGCAAGCTTCCCTCGTGTACTGTAAATGTGCACATTAGTTGTTCTTGTACTACTTACTGTTAGTACGTATTATGGGGGTGTTCAATTGAGCAGGTTTCTTTCGCGAAATCCTGCTCCATCAATCCCCCCTCTGATGGCTTTTAGGAGCCATCATAATACTCACCATACCGAGTGCCACCTTCCACTTTATCTAGAATTTACTTTCTCTCTCTCTTTTTATGGCACTTTTATCTAGCTTTTTCTTCATATAATAATATTCTTCATTTATATTTTCTAACACTATTTCTTCTATCTTTCTCTTTCTTCCTTTTCTTTTATTCTTTTCATCTGTTGCATCTTTTCTTTCTCTTATGCATTTACAACACTTATACGCGGTAAATATTACTAGAGTTTCTACTACTATTGAAAATATTGGCATTATTATTTTTCCCAATAAACTACTTCCAAAGGTAGGAAACCATTTACTTACAGAGGAAAAACTCTTACCAAGTTTCTCCCAAACACCGTTAACCTCCAGTTGGGTTAGATCATTATGTAATTTTGTAATATTTGTAATATATCCTTCTATCCCTTTACTTTAATCCGGAATATAGGTACAGCAGTGTTGAATTTTCAACATGCCACAGACTCCTCCTTCTTTTGCCAAAAGAATATCTAAGGCAATTCGATTTTGCAAAACCATTGATCTGATTGCCTACATTTCGGTATCAACCATCAAGAAACCACCAGCAGTATCTGTTGATAAACGATCAACCACTGTGGATAATTTTCGAATTTTGTGTGAATTTAAAACAACTCCAACTGAGGGTATTAGTGCACCAAAAATATCACCTACTATTTCCGAAAAACTTGCTCTCTTACTACGCATTAGTCCTTGTTTTATTTCATTGACACTATTGTCCTTACGGTCTACATGATAGACTTTTGGAAAAGCAATTCCAAAATAACAGCTTCCATACCCATGTGCTGGTAACCTATAATAGGCTTTCTTATCACACACATAATAGATTCCCGGGAAAACAGGATCAGTTCCACCCTTTAATCCCCATCCTCCCGTAATTTGGAAAGTATGCTCACATTCGCTAGTGCCAATAAAATAATTGTTGTAGTTTGTCTTTGATCTAAACAAACATAGTTTCCCTTTCTGTGACCAGTCCAGGGACATTGCATTGTATGTCTCACCCTTTACATAATTTCCTTCTCTAAAAGCCCAAGGTGGTGCCTGTGATTTCTGTTCATCAGCTTTCTTCTGGAAACTTGTTCTTCTATTTTCTACCATATCTAAAAATAATTGTTCTTCAACATGTAAGCTACAGGTTAAATTGTTTATGTAGGCATATTCTACATCTAAGGTTTTAGTGATATGGAAGAACTCTCCCATATAGCGTGCATTTTTACCACTTACTACTTTATTTAATTCCCTTACAATTGGTACTTCTGAAAATACTAAATCTATATCAGTATACTGATATTCCAGCTTACCTGTCACATAGAATAGGCTGCTGAGGACACTACATGACACACCATATGTTAGTGAAAGGTGGTGATACGTTACACCTTCAGAGACAGACGAAGGTAATTGCATCCAGACATAACAATCACTCACATTCATTGTATTAGTATATTCATACAACAACTTTGTAAAAACATTTAACGAAAAATCACTAATTGATTTGTCATGATGGAAAATGCTTCCATCCATTTGTTCTATATTAGTATTTATAGGCGATTTTAAAACATCTTTCATTCCTTCAATTGACACATCATTAGTATTATTTCCACTGTTATTTACATTAAAAATGGGTATGACAACAATTAATAATATCCATATAAGTGTTAATAGAAAAACACTACATAAGCAGGTTTTAATACATCCACGTTTTAGTCTAGATTTTGGTTGTCCAGTCACTTCTGCTTCTGCCATTTTGATATACTACAAAAAACAAAAATCTCTATTCTAAAAAAAAATTCTAAAAATAGATTTTGTGTAATCCTACACTTAATGACTTTTCTTCTTCACCCCTTCCTTTTATTTCAGTCCTTTGGTCTTTCTTGAGTCTTTAATTCAGCTTCAATTGACAAATTTTTTCACCTTAATCTCTTTTCAATTCCTTTTAAGGTGGTCTCAGTTTGGTCTCATCTTCCTTTTCAGTATCACTACTGTCATGTTCTTCACTTAAGCCCAGACTTTCAAATTCTTCTAGTATGACGTAGGTCCATTCAGGAGTTCTGTACTTTCTACATGGAATTCTTATTCTTTTTGTTTTTCGGGTTGCTTTTCTTCTTGTACTGTCTGGTTCTGTTTGACTTGAGACTTCGTTACTTTGCTCTGGTCTTTTTCTCAATCTTCTTTTTACTATTCTATACTTTAGTCTTCTTATTCCACTTGACCAATTGTCTCCTTTTCTAGCTCTCTTTTTCTGTACTACCCTTTCACCTTCTGTGTTTTGTTCACCATTTCGTTTATTCAGTCTTCTTTCTATCTGTCCCTCACTGTTCCTTTGTATTTCTGTTTCTGTAGGTTCAGCACTTGTTCCTGATTCATCAGTGAGTTCACCTTCTTCTAGCTCATTTGTGACTTCATTCTCATCTGGCCCTACTTCTGGCTAAACAGCTGTTTTTCTTTCTTCTGTCGCGACAGCCGCTTGACTTCCCTCTGGCTCAACGACAGCCTCACCTTCTTCTGACTCAGCAGCAGTCTTTTCAGTCCCAGTATCTGGTGCCCATTTTACTTGACTTGTGCTTGGCTGTTCATCGTCAAAATGTTCATCAGAAGCTGTCACTTCAGATTCTTCAGCTTCGCACACTTCAGCTGCTGGTTCTTGATTTTGATTTACCAGTTGCTGTTCTTTAGGTCTTTCAATTGGACTTGGGACTAGGCGGGTATGGCTTGCATGTATCCAATTTGGCAAGCCAAAACACTTCACTCCTGTGGTCGTCACTAATATGATCTGGTAAGAGCCGCTCCAACGGGGTTCTAGACACGTTTTCCTCATGTGTTTCTTGGCTAGGACCCACTCACCAGGATTCAAATCATGTGCTTGGTTCCGCTGTGTTGTTGTGGCATCTCCTCCAACCTGGCGGGACACAGAAAGCACCAGATCAGCCAGTCCTTTGCAATAATCTAGCACAAGATCATCAGACATATTCATCAGTTTGTTCGCAGGTATGTATGCTTGTCTCATGGCTCTTCCCATCAACACTTCATGGGGGCTTAATCCGCTCTTTTTGTCAGGAATACTTCTAAGACTGATCAATACAAGGGGTAAAGTGTCAGGCCATTTAAGTGTTGTGGATGCACATACCTTCCCTAATCTAGACTTTATTGTGCCATTTATCTGTTCAACAATACCAGATGCTTCTGGTCGATAGGCACAATGCAGCTTCTGCTCAATTTGTAATGCTGCACAAATCATCCGAATTATTTCATTATTGAAGTGCAATCGTCTATCTGATTCCAAATTGACTGGAAAACCAAACCTAGGGATCAGTTCTCTCAACAACAGCTTAGCCACTGTAAGGCTATCATTCCTTCTCGTTGGACCTTTGAAACCTTTACAAATCTATCTACTTGTTTATACCACTCAACTGGCTTCTCTCGTAATCTGGGAAAATCATTGGTGAATGACAATATATCCTGTCTAGTCCATGGTACATTAACATATCCACCACCTGGAACCTCTCTCATTGGACATGCCCTCTCAACTTGCTCGGTTTTCTTTAACAGAAACATGGAAGTTTCCTTACCAGTAGTTTCTTCCTTCTTTTTCATCCATTTACTCCTCCATCGTTCTACATTTCCCCATTTCTTCAGAATATTCATTATTTCTTTTATCTGCAATCTTTTCCCTGACATATTCAAACTCTCTAAATCCTTGTCAGTAAAAGTCATTCTGTACGTTTTCTGCAACACTTTCGACTTTTCTATAGCTACACCAAACTCACTAGCAGCTTCTGATAGTTTCTCATGAAGATTCTTCGCTCTCCAAGTCATACTTTTACACAAAAACAGCAACTCTTCCTCACTATAGGTCCCTAATCTATCTGGATTTACTGTTCCAATAATCATCTCTTCTAAATCTACTTTCAATTGACTCACATTTATACTCTGTGGTTGAGCTTTTGGCTTGGTCATTTCTTTTATCCAATTAGTTAATTCTTCTGGAGAGGGACCTGCTGAACTCCCTGCTACTGGAGTAATATTTTGCCCTATTTTCCTTGGGTCTAATTGAATACTTCTCCTCGGAGTCTCTGTTAATAAATCACCAACCGGTAGGTCTAACAGTGTAGTATTTTGGTCATCTTGTCTATTTTCATTTGTTACTGACACTATTTCACTCCTTACACTACTTCTTGGAACTGACAAGGTGTGTACTTTTGGCAAAGTCGATTTTTCTTCAAATAATGGAACCACGGGACCAATTGTCACTGGTACCGTCAAAGCTTCTGCATTCAAATTTAACTGATTTAATTTCTGTACCTGTTCCATTCTAGCTTTATTTAACAAACTCACTTCATTTTCTCGCACTATTCTAGCTATTTCGGTAATTTGGGGAGTTAATGGGGTTACCATTTGTGGGGCACTTGGAATCATCTCTCCTGAATTTTCTTCATATGGCGGAGGTCTTTTAGTCATAATTTCTTCTAACAATTCATCATCAGTTTCATTCAAGCCCTCTCCGGACGCTTCTATATTTTTCTTTTTCTCTTATACTTAGTACCTGTCTGACTCCCTACTGCCAAAACTGGATATAGACCCTCGGTCAATACAGCTCTTCTCCATCTTTTCATTTGATCTTCTCGCCTCTCAAATGGATATCTAGGAAAAAAACCTCTGAATCTTCTACCACTTCTATCTTTTTCTCGCTCAAAAGCTTCTACTTCCCATTCTTCCAACGCTTCATACTGGGTAAGTCTAGGATTTGGCTCTAGCAAATTCATCCTATTTCTCAAATTCTTTAAAACCCTTACATTAAATGTACCAAACTCAGGGAAAGCTAACATCCCATCGTCCTTTGTATATTTCATCCAGTTCTCTAACCAAACACAAGTATGGTACCCTCGGTCCATCATCATATAAGAGGCAGGCGTTCTTGGGGGTGGAATTGGAATTCCCTCTCTAGTCACAATTTGTTTGCCTTTCTTAAAGAAATTCTTTATTGTTTTTAGCAAACCCATTTTCAAACTCTTCTTTACTAATGTGTTTTCAACAATAACTCAAACAAAATTTTTCCCGTAATTCTCTCTTCCCTATTCGTTAAGTCCTGTCCTATACCAGCGCGACTCACACCAACCAACCAGTCACAGCTCCCTACATAACTACAGTCCCAACCAGTGTCAGCGTGACTCACACCAGTTAACCAATCGGAGCTTTGTTCACACCCGCTATCTGACCAATGCCAGCGCGGCCTTTTGTGATGTCAGTTTTTACTCCATCTACTGACCCTCCCTTTACAATCTACTCTCGATATACGCCCGCTGCTTCGTCCAATACCAGTGCGGCACTTTGTGACATCAGTATTCACTCCTTCTACTGACCCCTCCTTCACAAAAACTTACGACAATATTTTTTACATTTTTCTTAATCAAAAATCGGTTAATAACAACATAAAAAGACAATGCTACTTTGTCTGCTCCGCTAAATAAAGAGATAGTCTTCACTTTTTCTAGAGATCCTTACACTGCAAGTAATAACAATGACCAGCTTATCTCACTTCTCTAACAAGCTCCGGGGATACCTGTTACTCCTCTAGGGATAAAGCCGAAGTTTCACAAGAGGACTTTTTGGCATTAAAATGGTGTCATGTTACTCCCTCGGGGATACTGCTAGAGTTTCAAAAGTGAACTCTTCGCTATTTCAGACACTCTACTTACATACGAATTTTCCCTAATTATAACACTGACAGCCCTACATGGCTTTTCAGTATTATTACAACAGACAGAGTACTTCTGCAGTGTGATTTCTTTACCACACTCTTCTTCTGCCTATTTCAGGCAAATTCCTTCCCGGGATTCCTCAGGCAACTCCGTACCTGTACTTCTAGACAATATAGAACAGGACACTAACTCTTCATGTTAAGACATATAATCAATATTCAATAACCATTACTAAACTAATCAATAATTAAACCGTCCTCTGCTGCCAAGAAACTAATCCAGCGCGAACCCAATAAATTGATCAGGGATAAACATTCAATAACATCATACATTGGCCCATACACATTCACCCAAAATCCCTGATGCGCTGGTGTCAAGTTTGTTAACTTTACTTCAATTTACTCTTGTTACTCGGGCTCAATATTTCAACATCTTGTACTTTGCGTATTGAACAAATGATGATCGACTTTTCATCTACTTGGTCGATGAACCAATTAGTTGAAGAGCTGATAGCAATGGTATTTTCTCAAATTAAATAACTAATCTTAGAAACTAGCTAAATAACCACAAACTCTTGGTGAGATTTAATAATTTTATCTAGTAATAATCAATGCTCATAGCGATTACATTCAAAATTTCAAATACTGAAAACCTCATGAGAGAGAGTAACAATCTAATCATAGAAACAACGGAACAATTATTTCAATATACGTTGCAAAGAGTGGATAGATGAAGAGACATTAGATACAAGTAAAATCCATCACTTAAAACTAAATGATTCGGAGGGGATAGATGAAGAGACAAAAGTTTCAGAAACAAGAATACGACTGCAAAAATAATTTCTGCAATGCTAAGTTAGATCATTACAAACCCAAGGGATCTGTAAGGGAAAACCACCACCCAGGCCTAGGCGGCAGTGGGGGACCCCTGAACCAAGAGTCAGGGATCAAAGACGTAAGAACCAGGACAGGACAGGAACAGCTAGGCCTCTCAGCAAACCGACGAACAGTGACGCATCCCTCTCTCTCAGACACCTCCAGCCTAAGCGACCCACCAGCAGCTAAACCACACCCCTAAAGTACCTATTCTTATACCCTAAAGGTACATGTCCATCCCACAATAGTTGCTAAATTCACATTTTCTAGCTAAGGGATTGGTTGGGTTCTAGGGGTGGGATGTCACCCCATTATGAAATCATCTACTTTTGACTACACCATTGTTCTAAACAATTTTTTATACAGTCATCAATACTTCTTCTCTCTCATGAGTACACATGCAACAATTTAGTGTACATTTTAATAAATTCAACAACTACAGATTCCGTTCCCACGATGACACTGGCTTTGGCTGGCTTTCAATGTTCTGTCCTTCACCAGGTCAGGTTTTTTCAGCTTTGCACAGCAGTTCAGTCATGTGGTCACATGGTTCCTGCTTGCTCCTAATTCCACCCGCCCTCGGTTAAGCTAACTTTAAAAGATGGAGGACTCATCCATTACTAAAAGAACGGAAAAAGACATTTATTAATTATGTGACAATGCAATTTTCACTGTTTACCACCCACTTTAACTCTATCTTATATTAACGGTTAGCCTAGCAAAGCACAAGCAAGAAAGCTGCATTTTTTATTAGTTTAAAGCAAAACACACCATGCTTTTTACTAAATACGCATGCGGCCTTGCCATGTAAACCTTATCAATTCGTTTTAAACACAAGATTATTACATTTCTGGTTATTTACGTATTATTCAGGGTTAATTCATGCATATAGCAAAACAAGCTTCCCTCGTGTAGTGTAAATGTGCACATTAGTTGTTCTAGTACTACTTACTGTTAGTACGTATTATGGGGGTGTTCAATTGAGCAGGTTTCTTTCGCGAAATCCTGCTCCATCACTAATCTCTCTGTGTTGGTTTGTTTTAGGTACCTTCACCATGTCATCTTCATTAGGACATTTCAGAGTTGTGACATTAGCGGGTATATGATGCTGTTCAGATGTACGAAGTGGACATGGATTGGTCCTAGGAATGTCTATCACAGAGTTTGGGTGTACAAAGCGGGTACCAAGACAGCTTGCACAGCAATTGAATGCAAGTTACCTGGCTTCCATTAGACTTGTTCCTTGTGGTGCGTTGGTCCTAATGCAATATGTGTCAAATCATGTGATCCAATACAAGGATGTGTTGTGCCCAATTCGTTCTATCCTTCCTTCACATTGGCAAATTCCTCTTTGTCTATGAACTGGATATAGCAGTTGATGTGTCTCCTCTTGGAAGCCAAAGTGCTTGTTGAATATCACTGACATTTATTTGTGACATTCCACCAGATGCAAGCAACACTGGATTGAAATGACCCTGTGGTCAGAAGCTATTCCATGTGTCTGTTTATTTCTTTATTTGATGTGGGATTCCTTTTGTGAGGTAGGCAATATGGCTCTAGCTGATGATGTAGACCTAATTTTATTGTTGCCTATTGTGTGGGATATTGCAAGAAGTATCCCCTCCTTCCATGTTGTGAAAGTCTGCAAGTATCTATGTGATCACTGACCCAGAATAACTGAGTCATGTCCTATTTGCTATGTGTCTGACATCATATCAGCCTATGATCTGGACAATGAAATAAAGATGTTGTCAGCCCAGACACTTGTATGTATGGGTTATTGTGACATGGTGGTGAACCTGAGTTGAACATTGTTTACATACAACATGTTCATGCTTCCAGAAGTCCCAAGTTTTGACATTGCAAAGTTCAGATGGTAGTACAGTCACATTGTTATAAGTGAGAATTATAACAGGAGACAATGGTTTGGAGATGTGTGTTTTTAATGAAGTGAACAAGGATAAGATAAAGCAATTAACTTAAAATTCAAAAGTACAAACAAAAAGTGAAGTCTTCAGTCATGGTGGCTGAAACCATTGTAGTAGAGTCCAAATGGTCACAAGCTCAAAGTCCAACATACTCCTCTGATCAGATATGGAAAAGTGGGCAGGAATAGTCCAACAAAGTGAATGTGTAGCACACACAGGAGGACATTAGGTGCAAGGTTTGTTGCTGACTGTGAATGTTGTCTTGCCATCCTGAGCCCCAGGATGTGTGTGTGGATGTCCCCTCTATTTGCCAGAGGGGGATCTGGAGCTGCTGCTACAGGGGCAGGTGTGGGCTCCTCTGGCTGGGCCTCCCTTCCTGTGTCTGTGGCAGATGTTGATGGTATTGATGCCCTAGGACCACAGAAAGGGGTAGATGCAGGTGGGAAAGCCCTGCCGAGGGTGGTGTTGATGTACCACAGCACCCCAACCAGGGAAGCCACCTTCGTGTGGATGCCAGCCACCTCAGTGAGGATGCCAGCCACCTCAGTGTGGATGCCGGCCACCTCAGTGTGGATGGCAGCAACATCCTGTTATGTGTCCCTCTGCAGCTCCTTCATTTCCCGGACTTCGGTCAATATCTAGCCCATGACACTTTGGGAGTCCTGGTAGACTCCCAGGACTTGGGTGATGGCAGCCTGGGTGTCTGTGGCCTCAGTGGTCTCACTCTGTGGGCCCACAGTTACCCTTGCACTACGCCTACCCCCACAGCCTTCTTCAGGAGCGTTGTCATCACTGAGGGTTCGTCCTGGGGTGGAGAGGAACTGTGTTTGGTTTCCAACCTCTGTGCAGGTGCAGTGGTGGAGATACCTGTTGAGAAGTAGAGAGCATTGTTAATGATGGAAATGAGGTATCTAGATCCATGTTGTTTGTATCAAAGTGAATGGGGACCTAGGATGGAACAAAATAGAGATTAGTATTGTCATCTATTTGCATGGAGTTGAAGATGGTTACTAGACATTTGTTAGCATTCAATAGATGTACTAGATTTCATCAGCTCATTAGATGTATAGATATGTGGCATTGTGGCTTTAGGGATAGACATGAGATCTCTGCTACAAACACAATGTAGTCTAACATCTGTATTTCTCCATTCTAAGGCCTAGTTGTGTCTAATACAGGCAAACACCCAGCTTGCTTGTATATTTAGCATTTTTCTTCATGTGAGAAGTGCAGAGTTAAGGGGTCATCTGCCACTGCTAATCAGCTGAGTTTCCTTCATGGCCCACATATATTAGGGGTACACAGTTGTTATGGTGTCACTCATGCCATCAATAGATTCAGTTGTTGGGTCCAGAACACCATCAAGCAAAGTATTCAGACATATATCTTAGCGAAGCATTGTATGTATATTGCACAGTCCATGATGAGTGAAGATCAGCAGTAACATGGAAGACAAGTGAGAAGGGGCAACAGGAGTCTAGTATCTTGGTTACAGTTACAGTCACAAGGCCTCATGGTAATAGTGGTAGCTTTTCAATCCCACTTTAGCAGCACTTGACAAATGGTATCCTGCATGATAAGTGTAGATCAGTTGTAACATGGCAGACAAGTGAGAAGGGGCAATATGAGTCTAGCATCTTGGTTAGAATTGGAGTGACAAGGCCTCATGGAAGTTGTAGTCACTTCAATCATACTTTACCAACACTTGAGAAATGGTAACCTGCATAACTATTGTAGATCCGTTGTAACATGGCAGACAAGTGAGAAGGGGCAAAAGGAGTGCAGCATCTTGGTTAGAGTTGGAGTGACAAGGCCTCATGGTAGTTGTAGTCACTTCAATCTCACTTTACCAAAACTTGAGAAATGGTAACCTGAATGACTAGAGAAGATCAGTAGTAACATGGCAGACAAGTGAGAAGGGGCAAAAGGAGTGTAGCATCCTGGTTGGAGTTGGAGTGATAAGGCCTCATGGTAGTTGTAATTACTTCAATCTCACTTTACCAACACTTTAGAAATGGTAACCTGCATGACTAGAGAAGATCAGTAGTAACATGGCAGACAAGTGAGAAGGGGCAAAATGAGTCTAGCATCTTGGTTAGAGTTGGAGTAACAAGGCCTCCTAGTATTTGTAGTTACTTCAATCTCACTTTACCAACACTTGACAAACAGTTAGTGCACCATAGCTGGTGGCAACATGCATTTGGGATGGACCATACATTTACATTTTAACATATATGATGGGCCCTGGATTGATATTTTTATGGTAATGCACTTACAGACATCATTGCAACATGTGGCATGTCATGCAGTTGGATACATGTGCTCTCATATGCAGCGATACACACTGCCACAGACACACCAACGTCTCAGATACTTTGAGTATTGCATTTTAGGAAAGTAGACAGAGAAAGCAATAGCAAATGCAGAGTTGAGAGCAAACAAGACATTGTGATATTGTGGCAGTTAATGAAGTGTAACTTACCAGAGTTACACTCCCTCCTCTATTCCTGTTAAGCCCTCAGAATGTTGATGGCCAAGAACTTCTCCTCCCAGACAAAGAGTTGTAATGGTGAGCTGGGAGGGCCACCACCCGTCCTCTGAGCCTCCAGGTACTGGTTGTTGTACCTGGTACGCACCCTCAACCTGAGGTTGTTCCACCTCTTCCTAAAGTTGCTCTGTGTGTGCATGGTGGTACCAACAGCAATCACTCTGTTGACTATTCTGTCCCACATTTCAGTTTTCCTACTGAGAGAAGTATGCTGGACTTGGGCTCCGAAAATGTGAGGCTCTACTCTAATGATTTTATCCACCATGGCTGTCAACACTTGGCATGGTGAAAAAATAAAATGTGAGTGGATATATGAATGAAAAACAAAGAAGTGATAGAGGTAACAAGGTTCAAAACAAAAATTACAGGTGGTGGAGAGTGCTAAATTGGAAGATGTAAAAAGGGGTGCCTTATCTCAAAATGCAGAAAATGCTGGTACCTGTCTTGTGGGCTGCAGTTTGGAAGCAAACGATGCTGGTCAAGGATCGGGTATGTTTTATAGTGTGATTTGCAGGCGTGTCCACTTGGCAAAACACATCAGGTGTGTAGCTTTTAAAAACATCCAATAGCCACTGTTGTGTTGTCTCTTTTCATGTGTACCGTGGTGGTCAACTGCCGTTGGGTAACCGCCATTTGTTTAGCACCGCTGGGAGACTGTGAGTATTATTGTGTAGTCGTAAAATGCTCATCGGGTGGAACGTGGACCTGGCGGCATCTGTGGACGCAACGCTGACATTGCAGATCACCACGGTCCCGCCGGGTAGACCGCCGTACCCATAGTCAGTGTTTCAGACAGCACAACTCATAATACGGCAGGCAGTAGATCTCTCGCGCAGAGGTGTTGTAGATGACGTGGACATGGCATTTGGCGGTCAAACCACCAAACTCGTAAACGGGCCCTTAATGTCCTTGTGGGCTTTCAGGTGGTATGTAGATGGGATTAAATGAGGCTATGTTGCAAGCACAGAAAAGAAAGCAGCTGAAAAAGTTCAAAAGAGTTAGGTTTGGACATGTTGAAGATGGTGCACAGCCATATTCAGCTGTGTATGACTGTGAGTCCCCCTCCACATTTTCAGGTGTTGGAATGTTGTGTATAGTGTTGTTTATGGGGCACAAGATAAAGGGTGGCTTACCTCTGGCAGCAGGAGTTCTGTTCCTAAGTCCTTTAGGTCTGAACTGGTCCAAACAGGTAGTAACTTTGGCATGGCTACCCTTAGTTTGGGATGTGTATATGATTGGCACCAAGTAGGGTAGGCCTTTAAGGACTGTTGAGGGTTGAAAAGTGCTGTGATGTCTCTTCCTGTTGAGATTGATGCTAGGAAATCCAGATAAGTCTACTTATTTAGTTGAATGCACTACGATTGTTATGTATGCTATATTGATTTGTACGTCGCACAATTCACCTGAGAGGATATGCAGGTGCTTGGGTAGGTGTGTAGGTTTGTGGTCCCCAATGTGCTTATATGAAGAGGCAGGTCTTCGGGTTCTTTTAGAATTCAAGAAGTGGGGAAGAGGCTCTGATGCGGAAGAGGTGTGGTGCAGCAGCCAGGGCGGCTGACTCCGGAACACGGGGCTCACAGTTCGATTGCCTGCAGCAGGTTAGCCCAGCACCATGTGACTCTGGGCAATAGATTGCTTAATCCTCCCGATGGCCCCCAGCGCCTCGAGACCCTTAGGGCTGATTAGTTCATGCTTTACAAATACTGGGTTATTTATTATTATTATGTGTTGAGGGTGGTCGTTCCAATGCAGGAGAATGAGCGACCTCCAGCTTTGCTTTTGAAGATGCTGGGAATGTGTGTGAGTGAGAGTGAGGCAGAGCATAGGTGTCCGGTGCGTTGGTGGAAGTGTATGCAGCTGTGTTGTGTAGGGATTTGTATGCGTGTGTGAGAAGTTTGAATTGGCTGCTCTTGTGAATGGGGAGCCAGTGAAGCTTCCTGGGGTGAATCTTCCTTAAGTCTGCTTGTCTGGCTTCTTCTTTAAAGATGGTTTTGGCTGTGAAGGGAGCTTTGATGGCTATTTTCACAGGATTGGTGAGTGGGCTCCATGTTTAAAGATCCTACTCAGTGAACTTATTTCTTTAGAGAAAGCAACCCTCCAATGTGGGAATTATCCCTTTTCTGAACAAAAAAGCAAATGCCCTAACATGCAATGAGTTTTCTCCCTGCAAATAGGGCCATTCCAAATTTTCCAAGCTCGTGTCCACCATGTCTCCCTAACTAATTAATGGGGTAATTTAGACAGTCCATCAGTTTGCCCAATTTAGAGATTCTGCCTTATTGGCAGTGAACTCTGTTGTGGAGCAAGTCACTGCTGCGGCTGAGCTTTTCACATCACTGAAGGTTTGCTGAGTGGTTGTCACATTTAAAGAACCTGCTCATCAAACTTTTTTATTTGGAGAAAACAAACCTGCAAAAAAAAGAAATGGCCCGTCATGCAAGGAGTTTGCGTTTATGGGCAATTCTGCATTTTCTCTGTACATATCAAAATGTGCAGGGAAATGAGTGACTGTCGCTCACCCTCAATACATTGGGATGACTGTCACTGTGATCTGCTGGTCTATTAGCAGATGCGCCACAAATTCAGATGTGTACTATTGCAGAATTGCAGACCTCCACTGGTGTAAACACAGAGTTTCCCATCCTCTAAATTGAGCTGTGGAACTACAGGTTTACCATGACAGGAACACCATTGTAACTTGAAATAAGACTCTATGGGGCAGATTTACAAGCCCCTTGCGCCACTTTTGCGCCGCCGTTGCGTCACTTCTGTGACGCAACGGCGGCGTAAAGCCAGCGCCATGCTGCGGGGTATTTACAACGTGACGCATCTAGGGAGATGCGTCACGTTGTAAAGCCTCTGCGCCACATGAAACCTGCGTCAGGTTTCATGTGGGCGTTCCGGAGCAGGGGGGCGTTCCGGCGCAGGAACGCCTCGCAAAGTGGCTGAGTGAAATCTACTAGATTTCACTCAGTCACTTTCCGACCCGGTGCGTCTAAACCTTGCGCCTGCATGAAGCAGGCGTAAGGTGTGACGCACCATGTGCAAGAAAAGCCGGGTCGGCACAGTGCTGGAGTTGCGTCGCGCCCGCGACACAACTCCAGCACTGCGCCAACGTTACGACGGCAGATGCGACACGCATCTGCATTTCCTTGCGCCATGATGCGCCGCATTGTAAATGCGGCGCATCAGTGGTGGCGCAAGGATGGTGATGCGTGTCGTAAGTTTCCTGGCGCATCCCTGCTGATTTGCAGGGATGCGCCAGGAATTGTAAATCTGCCCCTATGGGTCCTATTCACAAAGGTAAATTTACATGTGAGTAAATCTATACATGGAAGAGTACTCTTACATTTTTTAGAAACTTTACTATTTTGGGCTACTCACAAAAACTGTGTTAAGTTGCTCAAATGTGTAGATTTATATGTCTCCACCGCCTGAAACAAGGGGTGGAGCCAATTTAGGAGTGTAAAGTTACTACTGTCAAAAAGGGGCAGTAGTAAGTCAAGCACCACACATGGCCAACCACTGATACTGCAATACCCTCCCACAGAAAATAATGTAGGTAGCGACTCAAAATAAAACCCTATAGGAAATAATATTACATTAAATTAATTAAAATAGTAAAAATTATAAATAGATTTAATTTAATATTCAAACAATGAGCTGAAAATAAAAAACGTTTTTATTTTATTTGATCATATTAAAATAACCTTTTTTGTATTGTATTATAATATAATTAAAACAGTTTAAATTAATTTGATGCATCACTTTTTTATTTTCCATAACATATTTTATTGAATGTTTCCATAGCAGCACCCCAGCGGGCGTACATATACATTTAAAAGTAAGCTTGGTACGTTGGCTTATTTTCACAAAATAGTATTATATGAACAGTACAAAATAACAAGCTGCGAAGGACCTAGTCCGTGCCCTCCCGTTTCAACCCCAAATAATTCCTTCCCCCACCGAACTGCTGGTATATCATTGTGTTATACCTCTTGTCCATAGGACCGGATCTCTGAATCTAATGTTAGAGTCATTGGTGGTGGTGAGTCAAGAATAATGCCTCTATATTCGGCCCAACATTTCCAAATGCGTGAGTGTTTTTGATGATATCCCCTGGCTTGAAACACTGGCTTTTCCATCCCAATACAAAAATCCATTCCCCTTTCCCAAACCCCAATGAGGAGTGGGGTTTCTGCCCTCCATAATCGGGCGATATCCCGCTTAGCAAGGGTAAGGCCTAGGAATAAAAGATCCATTAAGATATAATGGGGTAACCCACAAAAGTCAATGGACCTGGGTACTAATTGATATAGAACCACTCCTCTGTTTTGAACATTGAATATGATAAAATGGTATGAAAAGTGACCGAATAAAATACGAGTCACATAAAAACAATTGTGTGTGCCCTTTTTGGATTTCTTTTTGGATTTTGAGGATATATTTGAATGTGTTTTAAATAAGTTAATGGTACATTATTGAATTAAACTGTATATGTACCCTATGCTGTCTATGATTGCTTCAGACAACTAAGATTTAACATAAGTCTAGGACCATTGTTTTTCTATAGGAATAAAAGATGGCATTTGTACTTGTTGCCTCCTATGTCTTCCGTATTGTGCAGTAATGCTAGCCTGGGCGGTCTGGGGAGACTCCACCCCAGCACCTCCATCAAACATGTAAAGACCCCCTTCCAGAATCTGTCTAGTTTAGGGCAAGTCCATACAGTATGTAAGAAGGTCCCTTCTGCCCTACAACATCTTTGACATTCTGAAGATGCTATTAGTCCCGCCCTCCAGAGTCTATGGCGTGTGTAGTATGCACGGTGTAAGTACTTGAACTGGATTAGGCACAGACGAGCTGAGATTGCCGCACCCCAAGGGGATTCAAGAGCTTCCGCCCAATCGTCGATGGTACCTAAATCTGTCTGCCATGTCTCTCTAAGTGTCTCTAGTGTGGATGCACAATTGGTATCTATAGTTTGATATATTTTGGAAATGTTATGATCTTCTAGGTCCCCCATTAGGAGTTTGCCTTCAAGAGGGCTAAATTCAGGGATGGTCATTATGTTCTTGAAGTATGGCATCAATGCGTGACGAAACTGCAGGTATTTATAAAATTGGGTGCACGGCATGGAAAAATCTGCCTGCAGTTCTTGGAATGACTTGAGAGTACAGCCATGGAGAACATCTCCTAGAGAGGATTTCCCAATCTGGTCCCAGCCCTGAAAGCCCTGTTACTGCTTCAATTGAGGAAGAAGTCTGTTGTGTCACAGCGGGCCTCCCACTTGAGGCGGCCCCACCAACCCATTTGATTATTACCACCTTGGTGGCCGGGAGAAGGGCCTGTGTGTTAGAGGTGTCATATAAGTATGTATGTCGCGAGGTGTCTCCTAATAGCCATCGTTCCACGGCATATGCGGGTTCATCTCTGGAGCTATACCACCAATCGTTCAGTACCTGAAGATGTGATGCTGCATAGTAGGACCGAACGTCCACTGCTGCTATGCCCCCGCAGTATGTGGAGAGGAAGCATGAGCGTAATGCCACTATAGTAGCCCCGCCACCCCAAAGGAACCGGCCAAGCATGGAATTAATCTGTCTAAACCATGTCGGTGGGATAGGGTATGGGTGATTTTGCAGGTGGTAAAGTAAGCACGACAGGGATATCATTTTAAAAATTGCTGAGCGGCCGTATAAGGATAGTGGCAGACTTGACCAATCACTCAGGGAATTTTTAAGCGCACTACTCACCCGTGAGGGTCTCAAGATGCTGGTGGGGTAGGGGAGGGTAAGCAGCTCCGGTCAGTCGAAGAGCCAGGTCTTGAGGGTCTTCCTGAAGATGTGCAGGGAGGGGGCGCGTCTGATGTCGACCGGGAGCTCGTTTCAGGTCTTGGCCACGATGTAGGAGAAGGCTCTTCCACCCGTTCTGGCTCTGCGGATGCGCGGGGTTTCGGCGAGGTCAGAGGATCGGAGGCTTCTCTTGGGCATGTGGAAGGTTATTCTTTCGTAGAGGTATTGGAGTCCGGTGTTGTGGAGGCATTTGTGGGCGTGGGTGAGTATCTTGAAGGTTACTCTCTTCTCGACAGGGAGTCAGTGGAGGTCTCGCAGGTGTTGGGAAATGTGTTCTTGTCGAGGGATGCAGAGGACGAGTCTGGCTGCGGTGTTCTGTATGGTCTGGAGCTTGCGGAGCAGAGACTTGTTGATTCCGGCATAGAGGGCGTTTCCGTAGTCCAGTCTGCTGGTTATGAGTGCGTGGGTGATGGTCTTTCTTGATTCAGGTGGGATCCATTTGAAGGTCTTGCGAAGGATTTGGAGGGTGTTGAAACAGGTGGAGGCAACGGCGTTGACCAGTCGGGTCATGGAAAGGGAGGAGTCAAGTACGATGCCGAAGTTCCGGGCGTGGTCCATGGGGGTGGGCGGGCTGCCAAGGGTGATGGGCCACCAGGTGTTGGCCCAAGCGGTGGGAGAGGGTCCGAGGATGAGGACCTCTGTCTTTTCTGAGTTGAGCTTCAAGCAGCTGCTGCTCATCCAGGATGTGACGTCCTTTATTCCTTCCTGGAAGCTGAGTCGGGTGGTGATGGGATCCTTGGTGAGGGAGAGGATGAGCTGGGTGTCGTTGGCGTAGGAGACTATGTTGAGTCTGTGCTGTATGACGATGGCGGCTAGGGGGGCCATGTAGATGTTGAAGAGCATCGGGCTGAGAGATGATTCTTGAGGTACTCCGCAGTTGATCTCTGTGTGTTCGGAGAGGAAGGGGGGCAGTCTGATTCTTTGGGTTCTGATGGTGAGGAAGGAGCAGAGCCATTCAAGGGCGGCTCCCTTTATGCCGTCGTCGTGGAGTCTGGTGGCGAGAGTGCAGTGGGAGATGGTGTCAAAAGCTGCGGAGAGGTCGAGTAGGATCAAGGCCGCGGTACGGCCTTGGTCGAGGAGGGTGCGGATGCCATCTGCGGTGCTATGGTTGCTGCGGAATCCGGATTGGGAGGGGTCGAGGATGGAGTTCTCTTCGATGAATTTCGTTAGTTGGGCATTGACGGTCTTCTCTGTGATTTTGGCCGTGAAGGGGAGGAGGGAGATGGGTCGGTAGTTCTTGATGTCTGAAGGATCTGCCGAAGGATTCTTGAGAAGGGGCTTGACTTCTGCACGCTTCCAGTCGTTGGGAAAAATGCCGGTTTTGAAGGAGGTGTTGATGGTGCGCCGTAGTTCCGGTGCGATGGTGGCAGCGGCTCTGTGGAAAATATGTGGAGGGCAGGGGCCCGTGGGTGCTCCTGCGTGGATGCCTCTCATGGTTGATTCGGTGTATTCTCTGGTGGCTGTGGTCCAGGCAGAGATAGTGGGTTAACTGGCATTGCTGGGGGAGTGTGTGGTTTCACCGTCCGGTGTCAGGTCGGTAAAGTTGTCGTAGAGGGACTTGATTTTCAGATGGAAGTAGGTGCTGAGCTTGTTGCAGAGGTCCTGGGAGGGAGTGATGTCCGTTTGTTTCCCTGGGGGGTTTAGTGAATTCTTGGATGATGCTGAAGAGTTCCTTCGAGTTGCTGGAGTTGGCGTGATCTTGTTCTGGATGAAGGTCCTGTTGGTTGATCTAATGAGTTGGTGGTGCTCTGTCATGGTGTTCTTGTATGTGGTGCGATCTTCCGAAGATTTGCTGTTCCTCCAATTTTTTTCGAGACTTCTGCAGGTGCGTCTGGGTTCTTGCAGGTCGGTGGTGAACCAGGTGGCCTTTCTAAGGCACTGCCTGTCGGGGATGTGAAAGGGTGCGAGTTTGTATTAAAATGGCAACCCCCCTGGAGCCCCACTGAAGCCGGCATGAAAAGTGTATGTATATCCATAACGGGCCAAACAAGGGGTCTTAGTGCTGAGTAAGTGTGTTTCCTGTAGTAGTATAATGAAAGTTGATGCATCACTTTTAATACCTATTAATACACATTAAAAATATATTGCTTGGTTTATCTGGGATTTTGTTTTTAATACAGCTTTAAAAAAATAAATGATTTAATTTATTATATTTAAACTAATTAAATATTTAATGCAGAATTAAGTTAGTAGTGCAATAGCTTTTTTCTGCTTTGGTTTATGTATAAAATACATTTAATTTACATTATTATTTAGCATAAAGTATTTTTACTAATTGTTCTAAAGTTTAATTAACATTTTTCATTTCCTGTATATTTTTCCACTGAAGGCTCTCCACCTCATCAAAGAGATAGAGCCACAGGAAGTCTTTCAGGAGTGGAAAGAGTTCTAAACAAGGTATCAGTTCCAGACTGAGACTTATCCAATATCCACAGAGACAAGAGCAAAAGAGCGTAGCCCCCTGCTTATGAGTGTTATGGGGCTGTTAGTAGCCTTGTATGTGCGGGGGCTGCTAGCCATATTATCTGTGCCAGCCTTGAAATAAACATGTTTGCGTGTCTCTCACAAATAGTAATGCTGTTCGCAGTAGCTATGCAAAATATATATATATAATTATCTGACAATAGAGCAATGGGTCCTATCATAAATGCATGTTCATTAATTAAATCCTGGAGATCTAAAATGACTCTAGTGCTGATTCCTGGCATACAGAAGCTCAAATTAAGCACTGGGGTTAACTCAATGAGACGCTACCAGTCCAGGCAGAAGGGACTTGGACTTGGCCACAAGACCATTATGGAAGCCTCCATCATTGTCTACTATGTAAGGCTGATTGGAAAAGTTTTTGACTCCAGGTGCCGTATTACATAAAGTGCCACGGGGGTGCAACAGGCATTTGCGCCCGCTTTGTGCGCCCCATGGGAACTTTGGTATTACAGAAGGGGCCGCAGACGCTTGTGCGGCCCCTTCTGTAATACCGATAGAACTGGTGCACATAAAGCACCATCACTATCTGCAGGGGGCATTCCTTCATTTGGAATCCCTTTGCCTCTGCGCCCATGCCATATTATAGATGTGGGCGCAGAGGCAAAGAAGCTGTCAGGAGGCAAACTGACAGTGCGCCACCTAAAAGGTGGCACACTGTCAGTGCGCCCCTTGATGGCAGCCCTCTGGAGAGGGGAAAGGGGGTCCCATGGACCCCCCCCAGACATCCCCTTGGAGGCGGCTGCAGTCACTGAGTGCACCCGCCTGCAAGGGGATCTCTAATCCCCTTCAAAAGTGCAGGCGAGTTGGCGCCTGCACTGTGAAAAATCAGAGTGGATGTAAAGCAGCCGCTCCGTTTTTCACTAGAATGTGCTGCCCCCAGGGCAGCACGAGTTTGCAGCTGCCCTGGGGGCAGCGCATTCAATGTAATAGGGCGCATTTTCACTGTTTACGCCCTGTCTACCTTTTTGAAGGTGTGCCCGACACAAACAATGAAAATGCGCATCATCATAATACGGCCCCTGGATTTCTTGTTATCTTACTGCTATGGGTCTTTGAAGACAAACAACCTCCTCTCTAGATTTAATCAAGCACTGTACCAAGTGAAATATAACAACGCACTGATGTGATCCTGAGATCCATAATTGGGGATACTCCAATTATCGGAAGCAAATATGCAGATCTTGGAAAATAAGAGCACACAAGTGCATTCCCATTGTACCACTTGTGGCAGTAGAATTGCCAATAGTTTCTTCTGCAATGGGGAACAAGAGATCCTGGAATCTGTGAGTACCTAAAGAGAAGCTTTCAGCTTCTGAACGTTTTTGGAAGCTCGCTTTAATCTCACGAGGTACAGGGGATCTCAGGAGAACACGTTGATGGTGGCACACAGGATTTGCTTGTAACACCAGTGTTGCATTTAGGCTGTCGTTCCTGGTTGGGTCTAGTTACTCACAACATAGTATCTCCAGACTCAGCAATTCAGGTATGTGCAGTACTTCTCTTCCTGTCAGCATCAAATTCAAGAACAATTAGAAATACTTAATTTTGTTGTTTAGAAAAAGAGGCAAACTGCAACTTTTGATCTGCTCCTTGTTTCTAATACAAATGCATTGCAGACTTCAACTTTGATGATATCCTCTGTACTTTGTTGATATCCATTGTTAACTCTAAACCAGCACATTTGTAACCTGTCAATTCAAAGCAAACTGTATTGGAAATGGTAACAGAATAATAGCAATTTTGAAATTGACAACCTATTAAATGAACTTCTTAAACGTATAACTTAAAGTTATTTCATTTTGCTTCCTTTGGTTTTCATTGGAGAATTACAAGATTCAGCTTTGAGGAGAACCATCATTAGGAGAAACACTATAATTACCTTCCTTTTAGGCTCAGGAAGGAACCTGGGGGCATATTATCAAGGGCTCTATCGCCGCTTTAGCGGCACTTTTTGCAGCTAAAGCGGCGATATTTCTATCGCCCTATCAGCAAGCTGTCGCTAACAGGTGTTAGCGACAGCTTTTAGGCGATATACTGGTTTGGGTGGCTCTTTGCATGTCAGCGATATTTATCGCTAATGACATGCAAAGGAGGCGTTCCCAACCTAACAGCGACTGAAAGCAGTCGCTAACATCACTATCGCCTATTAGCAATAACCGCAAAGCGATAAAAAAACGCGCGCTAACCGCGATTAGCGCTGGTTTTTTAGTACTGGTAAAAACATGACTTAACAATATTAGTCAATGGGAGGTGGATTGTAAGGTTAAGTCCCCAGCATTAGCGCGGGGATTCTATCGCTGGATTTCCCGCGTTATTGCTGGGTTTCGCCGCTATTGCTGGATATTTTATCGCATTGGAGATAAACCTTGCTAATAGCATGTTATCTCCGCGGTAATATCCAGCGATAGCCGGCGATAGAAAAACGCGCGCTAAGCAAGCTTTGCGATAATTTTCGCAGGTTCTTGCTAAAATACCCCTGGTTTTTTAACTCATGGTGCACTAAAAATTGTCATGCACCTTTAAGCAATTTTACAATGTATACATTATTTAATCATTAGGTACTCCCTTCTTCCATTGTCCTGAGGAGGACTACAGTAACGAGGGCCGAAATGCATCAACACTTTCTTTCAGAGGACTCATCCAATCTGGAATATATTTAATAACAATTTGCATACAGACCTAAGAAATAGAGGCCTAAGAAATAGAGGACAGGATTGTCCTCCATGTGAGACCATTCAAAGGACTACCTCCTATGTGGACTGCAAAATAAACAAGGAGTGCAGCCACATTGCTCAAATCAAATGGAAGACTGAAGTAAGGTTCTAGTTGTCACATTTATTTTGTTGTGTGTATAAGTTCGGAGTTCACTTTCCTTTTTTCAGTTTTTCTATTTACTTTGATGTTTATTGTTAATTTTAAATGCACACTCCAGGTACCAGTATCAACAGTGAAGATTATTACGCAACCAATGAGTAAAATAAATCATGCATTTTTTAAATCATACCTAGATACCAGTGACTAATTTAAGTATTCACTGCATCACTAACCTGTGCACAATCTTTTCCCGCAAAATATCTTAGTTTTAGTTTTACTTCATGTAATTTTACCAGCTACAAATTATTAGCCAGTAAAATTGGGACTGGGTGCGGGAACACTGGGTCAGTCATATTCAGGTGCAGTGGTATCCTAGCCCTGGATACCGCTCTGCCTGACTCTTAGTGAGGGCCTTAGACTCACAGCAAAACAAGACATGTTGGAGTATTACCTTAGGTTGGGCCCTGGAAAGGGAAGTGGGAGTTATACATGAGTGTTGCGTATATGTCTTTATATTTTTCTCATTTGGTGACACTTGAATTCTCTTCCTTTTGATAAAGCTACAATGCCTTTTACTTTATCATTTCTCCCTTTCTCTTGGCTTCAATGGTGAATGTCCAGCCATTAGTCTAGCATAATAGCAAGAGAGGTAGGGGTTTGGGGCAGTCAATGTCAGAGTAGACACAAGGGTAACCAGAAGTCAAAAACTCACCCTCAAGAAACCAGTAACCCCTAGTAAACTTTTTGTTCCTCTCATTAGATTCTGTGTGAAGGTGAGGGTTGATCATCAGCATTTGTGTCTGAAACATGAAGGAAACATATGATGATTGACATGGATCAATTGGGTAATTAACATGGTGGCATGATGATAGTGTCTTAAACAGGGAAGCAGGCAAGATGGAGTTTAATGAACCTGGGTAAAGCTGTCATTGATCTAGATTCTTGTGCTGCATAGTAAACAGCAAGGTGTCTTAAAGGAGACACCATGAAACAGTTACATTTAACAGTGCCATCTATTACTGGGGCTACATTCTATTAAGACTATGATGAGACCCTATGAATGCAATGTTGAGAGTAGAGGTAAGATGGCAATTAGAGAGGTTATCCACCCCGCACATCTCACCAGACTACCGAAAATCTAAATGGGCCACAGTAAATGCTTTGCTTTTGAATCTTAAAATATTAAATACAGTTTAAATGTATTGAAGAGTGATAACTGGTTGAATATGTGCTACAAACAAATGTACATTCATAAGAAAATATGAAGAAAAAAAAAATGTGAAGACATTAGCATACCCAGTGCATTAAACTTGTGGTTAGCTTCAAACTACAAATAATCGTACATGTGCTCAATAAGTGTGGGTTTTCCGATAAGGAATTCTGCGCCTTTTTTAGTATGTTTGTGTAGTGTTGGAAAAGCATTGATTTATACAGGAAGGTGACACCGACCAGATTTTCCAGTGTGCATATAAAATTCAATATTCACATTTATGTTTAAAGAATGATTTAAAATTGTTCAGCTGTTTTAGCTAATTAGAGAGTTAAAGAGACGGAGACATATTGAGTGTCTCACTTCTTTGTAAAAGCTCATGAAGCTAATTCTTAGGTGTCCGCCTGATGTTATGTATGTTTTCAGTAATGACTGTTTGCATTTCATTATAACTTACCTTGGTGATTCTTAGCCTGCCATCGGTGCAGTCTTAAAGTTGGCATATTAATGAATCACTGCACTGCGAATTGTTGTACAGCAAATCCATCAGGATGAGGTTCAATTAAATTACTCCTTAAGGGCTTCTGCCGACGTGGTTGTTGGTTTTCGGATTCATGCACTTCTTTCACTGCTGTTGTTATTTATGGTATAATAAATACTTGGTCGGTAAACCTTGCTTTATTCTCAGCCTATGGCAATAAGGAATCACTAGCCTGAGTGCTTCCAGGGGATGCTGTCGAGACCCTAAAAGACCAATTTAAGACAAGAAAATGTGACAGAGTGAAAGACCTGGCCGTTCAGAATTCTACAGTATCCAGAGTGAGATAATGCACCAGAAACGTTCTGACGGACACGTCCTAGAAATGCAAACACACTATAATATTGGCTTCTCCGGTTTTACTCTTATGGAGACTCATCCCAGCGAGAAGCAGGCTCTTCAGACAGAAACTCTCCTCCAAAATCACTTTTAATTTCATTTCGCTGTATTGAAAACCAGGAAAATGAGGCCTAAGGTGTCAGAGCACACTTTCACACTTGAGTTAATAATGTCAGAGTAGATGCTTGATCAATATTAAACCAGTAAATAAAGTGCAACTTATTTTTCTTGGACTATATTTTCGGAGTTGGATTAAAAGGCTTCTTTTTTCTCGATACGTATTTAGGGTTGAAATTATTGCTCGCCACCACGGCATATGTAGCGAGCTAAAGGGTGTGATTTTATGCAGAAATGGTGAAGGCATCTATTTATTTATTTACTTATGGTATTTATATAGCGCGGATCTAGCCACAAATGTAAGAGAGACTTCAAATTAACCTAGAACAGTGCAAAAAATTATCTTGGAGGCAATTAAAAGAGGGAATCATTTAGAGCAAATAAAGAAATGGGACAAATGCATTTAAAAATGAACCTGGTTATCAGTAGAATCTTGATAGAGGCAAACAGGTCCCAGCGAAGAATTATACCATGAGGTGTGTTTTGGCCGATGTATATTTAGGTTTTTCTGACAGGATAGCAAATTAGGGGTGAGTCTGAATTCCAGAGTCTTGGTGTTTGACCTAGAAAGACTGATTCATTTGTTCTTGATTTTTTTGTTTTCACAATTTTCAAGAAAAGGGTAGATTTACTGTTCTAGTCTCTTTGTCCTCCATTTCACTGTAGTTTGTCGGTGAGATATCTGGGGAGGGTGGCTTTTGAGTCATGCATGTCGTTCTGAAGTGGATTTTGGCATCTAGTGGGAACCAGTAGAGGTCCCTCAAGGGGTGTCGTGTGTTCAGATTTATATTGCCTTTGACAAAGCATGTAGCTGTATGCAGGATAGCTTTGCGGGGAGACACAAATGATTTGGAAAGGCTAGTTTATTTATTTTTTATTTATTTAAGAAGTTTTATATAGCGCTGGCCTGACCCGAAGGTATCGGAACGCTTTACATCAGATACAGTGCAGAGAATCACATAGAACAATACTAGTGCAGGTCGATGGCGGGGAGTTCTGGTTCGAAGTCTTGCGGACAAAGTGTCGAAGCAGTGAGAGGTGTCTGCTTCCGTGCTCCGCCTGCTCCTATCGGTTCCCTAGGGAGCGGTCGAGGAACAGGATTTTGAGTTGACTCTTGAATTTTACAAAAGAGGTAATAGTTCTGATGTGAGGGGAAATAGAGTTCCAGATTTTGGGCACGCTCCCGGCGAAGGATCGTGCTGCAGTTTTTTGTTTTCGAGTTTTCAGCGGGATGAGTAGAATGGAGTTCGAGCTTCTGAGGTTCCTGGCCTGACCGGCTTTTTTGAGTTTGGCCGCCAAATATTCTGGTTTGCCGGTGTGCAAGGCTTTGTGTGTGAGGCAGGCTGTTCTGAAGCTAGCCCGCATTTCGACTGGGAGCCACTTAAGTTCTCTGAGTGCAGGAGAAATGTGATCGAATTTCTTGATTCCGGTGACCATTCTGGCTGCCGTGTTGAGCGTTGTTTTGAGGGGAGCAAGATGTGATTTTGCTATTCCTGAGAGGACTGCATTCCCATAGTCCAGTCTTGACAACACCAATGCTTGGGTGGCCTGTTTGAGATCAATGGGCGGAATGAAAGGTTTTATTTTGTTCAGTAGCTTTAGGTTAAGGAAAGCGCTCTTAGCTGAGTTCTTGATGTGTTTGGTCATGTCCAGTTTCGGGTTTAGTGTGATGCCTAGTGATTTGACAGAGTCGGCCAGGGTGAGGTTCCCGTTGAGCGCATCAACAGCTTTTAGCCATTCAGCAATTTGGGGGTTCTCCTCTTTGTTCGAGCTGAGGAGTATTTCGGTTTTGTCGGGGTTTAGTTTAAGGTGGTTACATGACAGCCAGTGTTGAACATCTCTCAGTACGTCATTGAGTCTTTGAATGTCCCTGATGGAGGCGGTTTCCAAGTAGATCTGAGTATCGTCTGCATAAAGATGGAAGCGGATGTTGGCTTTTTTGAGTAGCTTGGTGAGAGGTTCCATGTAAATGTTGAAAAGTTGCGGGGAGAGCACTGAACCTTGAGGGACTCCCTTTGTAGTGTGGATTGTGTCCTCATGGTCGACATTGCTAAGTTAGCTTGGGCCTAGCTGCCATGAAGCCTCCTTTGCACACGTTACTCCATGAATTTGTTTTTCCAGACTCTGCTTGTGACCGTTCACATTAGAACTGTCTGCCTTTTTGCCTTTCACCTTTTCTCATATTCTCTGTGGTTTTCGTCTGCACACAATGTACAAGGTTGAAAAACAACGTCCCTTGTTAGTGCTGTTCTGGTCAGCCCCTCGCACTTAGACATAACATGAAATACAGCTGCACTGGAGAAATTTGTGTGCTTTTAATATTGTGATCTCCCTGTTGGGGGCAGAAAAACCTTTCCAGGGAGAAGAGCTGTGCTTGTCCGATGATGTAAACCTTGCATCTAGTTCTTGAGGTCTGGGGGACCCCCGACAAAGCCCAGAGGTCTTCTATTTTTATAATAAACTAGTTACTAGCACGGGGAGGGTGGCAAGGCATTATAGTCCTCTATCCACTGTCTTTATAAAAGGCTGTCCCCGTTTGTATTCTATGGAATTGTAACAATGCTTACCATTTTGTCTTTATGCATTATGCTGCTAGTACTGGCACGTGTACTGTGTCTTAGAGCACGATAGTTGAAATAAACATTTTAAACTATACTGTGTCTCTTAATACGCATGTTGTGGACAAGTATGAGTGAGTAATGAAAGAGTGTTCTTGCTCCCGCGATTCCTGAAAGAGTCCGTGTTCTGGAATGTCTAATCATTGGTAGCTTCGCTGTAGTACGGAGAACGAATGAGACACTATAGCTAGTCGGATTGGGATTTTGGGCACTAAGGTGGATGGTTGGTACACCACTATACACCGAGGTCCTGTTTTCCTGCGCATAGTTCTGTATATGTGCAGAATCCCTGCAACATGGCGCCACCAACGTGGTGGGCTTCTTATCTGCGAGACGCTTGAGTAGTACTTGTGCTTGTCCACAATTCCCTTCACTTATGTTTCCGGAAACATATGTGAGGGTGTAACCTCCTATATTGATGTTTTTATAGGTTCTTTCAAGCTTGAAGTAATTAAAAGGTGTTCTCTTTTATGTTAACCCTCTGTTGCGCTGCCACGCACTACGTTGTTCTACATTCTTAGTCTTGATGGCTGTGAATGTCAATATCCCGGCACATAGCCGCGCCGCGCTCCGGGCTCATTTAACGGCCTATGGAGTACCCGACGCGGGTGTCGCCCTCATCTTTGTGGTCCAAGCTGATCCGGCTTACCACTTTGAGGTATTTTACTCTTGGGTCACTTTTCCGGCGGTAGAAGGAGATGACAATTTGTTCCATGCTTACTCTCCCACCGCCCTTCCTAATGTTTATCGGCCTTATCAGCCTCTTGAAGTACCGCTCACGGCTTGGCAACACCGTGTTAGGTTTAATGGCGCCCTCCCACATCCGGTCACCCCGATTTGTTTAGGCCCCTTATCGATAGATGGGGCCGCTTGGCCTGTTTTGGCCGGGTATACCCCGCATCCACTTTATTTAGCGGTTCCAGTAGATGAACTGCGCGTGCTGCATACGTCTTTGGTCCGTGTACACAGAGCCTTAGTACAGTATGTTACAGGCAACGTCCAGATGGCCCCTCCTGGAGTTGCGGCGCATCCAGCTGGATTTGGAGATGTGACCATAAGTCCCGTCATGGTTAATTCGGTGATGGGCAAGCGCCCACAGAATAAGGATGATTTGCCTTATTGGCTTGCAGAAAAATTTGACCAGCTGGAGGCGGTGTTTCCAAATACCTCTCCTGTGGAAAAACACAGGATTTTGACTATAAGTTTGCCAAAAGACTTAGTTCCCGAGTTGACAGACTGCAACAACTGGGGTAAGGTATTCGCGGCAGTGTATGCGAAGTGTTTCGGCACTCCATCTATGACGGTCCTCCCCACCGTAATTAAGCGTGTACAAAACGAACATGGCCCTGAAGCGGTGGTGGAATTGGGGATGAGACTGGTGGGAGTGTTTGATGTAGTGGCTGATCTAATCCTTGCGAATGTCAAGGGTGATGTAGTTAACTTTCAAGTCGCTAATGCTTTGGCTTTAGTCCCAGAACTGGACAAGCCTCGAGAATTACCGAAAATTATTGCACAGGCTTATAAAACCATTGGCTGCAATAGTTTGGGAGTTAAGCCTTTTTCTAAAACGCAAACTCAACCACAATCACAACCAACATCTCAGTCTGGTAAAGACGAGAAACCATTCTGTTCTAAAAAGAATTGGAAGTTAAAGAAACAGGGAAAGCAACAACCAAAACCAGGGTTGCGTGCTGCGTCACTGGTTTCCGTATCTTCTGAGCACACTTATGAATTGCGCGACCGAGCGAGAATTAAGTCTCCTGAGAGATTTCAGGTCCCTGACCAGCGTTCTCCTCGTTCTTCACAGGCACCATCGACCTCACAGGCTGGTGGAGGAGATCGACAGGAAAGAGGCAGGGGTTGTGACGCCCCACAGGGACGAGACCAACCTCGACAACCTGGCAGAGGGAAACAAGAAGAATTTCCCCGTTCTCGCCCACAGTTTCAGAAGAAAAAAGTTGCCGCTTTAAAAGCGAGATATGCCACAGACGGTGAGAACGAGACTCCTGAATTGGACGTGGGCAGTGACACTGCTAGACAGCGCCGCGGAAGTTACCATAGTGCGGAAGGCACTATGTCCTCATGTGGAGGCGACAGCAACTGACACTTTCATTACTGTCGAGACAGCTGACACCCGAGTGGCACCCCCTGACAGACTATTTAATATTGTCCTTCGAATTGAAGGTGACATCGAGCGTATTATTAAAGGGATTTTTTGGGAAAATATGACCTCTTTCTACGACATTTTATTGGCGGAGGCGGATTGGCCGCCCCCATTTGTTCTCGCTGCTCCTAGAGGGGAGGTAGTAATCCTTCCGAGCTTTTCTCGTCATGTCCCCAAGGACAAAGCGGAGGCTCTCGCAGCTGAATGGGCTGTGGCCCAGGCCCCGGCACTGTACCGTAATCACGTGGGCTGGGATGAGGATTCTCCCCCCCATGATATACCATTGCGGTCTATGCCACTGCCTCAACCCCAATATCCACTCCGTCGGGAAGCTAAAGGTCCCGTTTCCGCCTTTCTGACACAGTTAGAATATCAAGGAGTAATCGAAACATGCGTGTCACCAATGAACAATCCCCTTTTCGCTGTTACTAAACCTGATGGGTCATACCGCTTGGTTTTAGACTACTGGCATTTGAACTCTCATTGTCGAACCTTTGCGGTGCAGAATACTCATAGTTCTGCACTAGTAGACAGTCTTGTTCGTAAAAAATATAAAACGACACTTGACCTTTCCAATGGTTTTTACACTCACAATTTGTCCCCGGACTGCGGTCAATGGACCGCGTTCACTTCCGGTGGAAAACACTTGAAATTCCGGCGTGTGCCAATGGGCTACAAGAACAGCCCGGGGGTCTTCGCCGACCGTGTTGTCTCTTTGCTGGACAGCATAGACCCAGATGCGTATTCATACGTGGATGATATATATCTGACAGACGACGAACTATGGCCGCATCTTTCCCGAGTAGACCGCATTATTCTCGAGTTCGCGGTCTTAGGTTACAAATGTAATTTTGCCAAATCTCACATCGCAGAATACACTGTGTTGTTTTTGGGCTATGAGCTCAACAATGAAGGTAGGGGCTTAGCACCCCACTTCCTGGAGAAGTGCGCACTTTTGCGCCCTCCAACGACCCTGAAAAAACTTCAGTCTTTGCTGGGATTTTTAAACTTTGGGCGCTCTTACATTCCCGAATATGCCCAGCGTATCAAGCCTCTCTACGCCTTGATACAACCTACCTTTTCGAAGTCATGCTGGCTTCCAGAACATTCGCTTATTCTGCAATCTTTGCAGTCTGATCTACTTGAATCTAAGTTCTTGTTGACTCGTGATAACCACACGAACCTGGTGATCAGAATAGTGCCAGGGGCAGTGGGTTTCACTTACTTGACTTTTAACAAAGGTGACACAGTACCTATTGCCTACAAATAGCATCTTTACACTTCTGCCGAGTTGCGCTTTTCAACTGTGGAGAAAGTTTTGACTGCAGTGCAAATTGCGATTCTTAAAGAACGAGCACTGGCACAGGGGAAACGCATCTTGGTTGTCACCCCCTATCCTGCCCTGGAGGCAGTGACAAAGGCAAGTGTACCAAACTCTAAGGCTTTGCACCCCCGTTGGATACAATGGGCTACTTCTTTGACATCTCCGGATGTCACCTTTATCTTTGATTCCTCTCTTCAGACACAGGAGTTCTTGCAGTATGAATTTGTTCATCCCCCTCCTCTGTCTTTGCTGCCGCTTGAGGAGTACAAATGTATCATTTACACCGATGGTTCGGCGCAACCGGCCATGGGTTCTAAGCATGCATACTCAGCAGCCTGTGCTATTGTCACAGGTACCATAGTGAACGGTGAGTTCAAATCGAGTGTCGTGCACACGCAGGCACTGGGAGACAGTACCGCCCAATTGGCCGAGCTGCGTGCTTTGGTGCAAGCGCTTGAGTTTGCAGACCCAGATGTGACTACACTTATTGTATGTGATTCTTACTACTGTGTCCAGTATTTTAATGACAACTTATTCTTTTGGTCTCAAAACGACAATAGAGATTCTAAAGGCAGTGCAATTAAGCATAAAATGCTTTGGGTTCGAGTAACAGATCTTAAACAACGTCTGTCTCTCACACAGGTGATTCACACTCTTGGCCACCAGCGTGTGGGCGCACACGCGGTCGGTAACAGTTTGGCGGATGAAGCTGCCAAATCAGCAGTACCCACGTGCTCAGTAGCAGCCGTTACAAGATCCATGACAAAAATAGATAATGAGATTTTGGCAGCTATTGCTGCTACTAAGGAAGGTTCTAATTACCCTCAGGGTTTCCCTTCCAAGTACTCTTATCACTTAACTCCCGACAAGATTCCTTATGTAAGAATTCCTGACGTTGGTGATCGGCTGATTCCCAACGCGGACCGCAGAAATTCATTGATAACAGCCGCACACGAAGGCTTGGCTTTGGCCCATGCTGGCGTGTCTGCAACTGTTTCAATCTTGCAGCAGCGTTACTGGTGGCGTGGTTTATACAAACAGACCCGTAATTATGTCCTTTCTTGTGACATCTGTCAGCAAATTAAGCCCTCTATGGTTACACGTCCGCCACAAACACAGCTCTGCATTTCTAATAAACCTTTTGGTTGTGTATACCTTGATCACTGCGGTCCATTTTCTTCTGATACTGCATATAAATATATCTTAGTTGCAGTTGATTCGTGCACACGTTTCATCTGGGTTTGGCCACAACGCAGTGCTGACGCTCAAAATGTCATCAGGGATTTGCGTGTCTTTGTGGGAATTTTTGCCTGTGGCACCTTCCATTCCGACCAAGGTCCAGCGTTCGCCTCTAAGGCGTACAAGGATGCGATGAGGTCTATGGGGATGCTGGTGCAATTTTCGTCTCCATACAGGCCTGAGGGCAACTCAATTGTGGAGCGAATGAACCGTGACTTAAAGCAATCCTTGACAGCTAGAGTCTTAGGTACTGGCAGGAACTGGCTGGCCCACTTGTATGGCGTGCAACGTGCACTTAATAATCTCCCTAGAAGATCTCTGGGTGGGCGGACCCCATACGAAATGCTCTTTGGCATACAGATGTTTGTGCCAGACCTTGATGGTCTAGACATGGTGGCAACTGCCGCAATCTTTGACATAGATAATCATTCTACTATGTTGCAGGACTTACAAGAGACCCGTGACAGACTTGCAAACAAACATTTACCTTCAGCCACAGACGCTGCGTTGCAGATTCCGGTTGCCGGCTGGCTTCCAAAGATTGGAAATCTGGTCCGAGAGAAGGTGGAGAACAAAAAAGAATTTGACCCCTCTTATCGAGCACCGGTTCCAGTTCTTGGCTTGGATGGTACTCGTACAGTCATCTTACCACCGCTTCCTGGTCGCAAAGACAACAGATACATCTCAGTGGACAATGTCAAGCTACACCATCTGGCCGATTCTGAATAGTGTAACACCTGCGGTATCATGTCCAGCAATTTCAAGAAATCCTGTTCGTGCCCCTCCTGACTCCACAGGTGCCGATGTTACCATTGGGATGGTCACTTTGCCAGATCGCCTGCTCAACCTCCCGGCTTCCTCCTGCGACGAGGAAACTGAGTATACTTACCCCGCAAATGAATCGGTGGCTCATTTGCCTACAACACCACTGAACCCGACTCGTTTTTCCTTTGATTCGTCTTCCACCTCATCATTTATCCCGACCAAATTCAGTATTTTTGTGTCCTGGTTCAAAGACAATTTTTTGGTTCCTCCATGGACATACATCTGGTTGGTGCTATTCCTGATTTTCCTGGTCATATCCATTGGCTTTGTGACAGTTGTTTTCTTGCTCATCAATGGTCACTACTTGCCAGAACGCTCTGCAGTGAACTCTGTAGCTGGAACTTTGGCTCCGCATTCTTCTTCACACATCATGAAGCGTGACCACACATTTGTGAACATTTCCGCCTTTCCAGTTGCAGATGGCATCATATGGGATGCAGTGAATGTCCAAATTCATGGACCGACAGAACTTATCAATGTCCCAAATGTGCTTCGTGTTTCCATGGGTGATGTGGTAAAAAGGAATATTCATTCAGATGATTGGGATGTGCATGCCATTGAATCGTTATTTTCTGATTTGAAATATTATGCTGCTTTTAATGCTGAGGATTTGTACTTAAATTCTGCTAATTATGCCGATTTGTATTGTTACCAGCATTACGGTAATCATTTTCTGCATAAACCCAGTACAATTCGAAGTAGTTTTAATTACACCCAATGGGAACATTGCCCGACCCCTCTGCAAAGTAGCTCCCAAACACTGATAAATAAATGTTCCTACTTTACAGACTTTGACAGATCTAACCCCGGGTCCTATTATTTTAAATTGAACATTTCTTCATATCCAAAGGTAATGTTGACCCACACCAAATTGCTATATTCCAGTTCCTTTATGGACGCATTAGCTGTGGGTGGCTATGAGCACTGGAGAAACACCATTGACGTCAAATCTATTTGGGGCACTAAATCATGGCAGGTACGCGGTACAGAAGCCTTGCACCGCGCTTGCCTTATCCCCACACAAATATTATTTTTAAGCAGTGTTTGCAGCACTCTACTTTAGATTCAGTAAAACAACATTTATCTCTCCTATCAGGCAACATCGTTCTGGCTGACTTTGTCCTAGGACCTAGAGGTCCAAGACCTAAAAGATTTGTTTATGCGACTTACAATGAAATCTGGAAGCTTTCACAAATAGAAGCTGCTTCCCGTTTACGGGAAATAGATCAAGCAAATCTAGAAAAAGTGCTTGCTGTTGTCGACAATAGTATTAATACCCTGTCTTCCCGCATTTACACATTGGAGAATATTGTTTCATCTGTTGTTGATATTGTACAGGATGACATGTCTGTGTTATATCATGGTCAGAATCAATTGCGTTCAGTGATGCAATTTGCATGGACTTTGCAAACTCTGAAGATGGGAAAGGTTCCATGGCATTTTTTAAACACATCTGCCTTGTTCTTGCCATTTAATTTAACTGAGAAACAGCAGTTCATGTCCATGAAAGATGCAACATACACTCTTCTACATATCGAAAAAATAGATCCTTTACCATTCTCTGTGGCAGAGACTGACTCTGCAGTGTGGCTAGTACACGGGGTTATCACTTTGCCTTTTTCTTTATTTGAATTCAGTTCATGCATGAAACATTATCCAGTTGGCCGTTTTGAGCCTTTGGGCAGTGCCTTTTTGAAAGAACTCTTGTCCCTACCTTTCACATACAGATGCCTTAGGGATGACAAGGAGGTATTTCTCACAGGGGAGTCTTGTGATTCTACAGTGGGTCATTCCCTTGTTTGTAAAAACATTAAATTGCACGGGGCTTGTAATGTTTCTGCCCCGAACTTTGCTTGTGTTTTAAAGGTCATTCCTGCTCCTGTTATATCACCTACTTTCACTATGCTTGCTAATGGTAGCTATCTGCTTTTAAATAATCAGGATTGCTGTGGTTTGCAGGCTGGCATACCCTACATAGTAACAGTTTCGCAACGCGTAGTGTGCTGCATAAATGTGCTTTTTCCACCCCCGCGTGGGAAGTTAGATAGTTCCATTTGGCCTTACATACCGACTTTGAAGGCGGATTTCAATAAATTGAGCAGAATAAAGGCGCTATTATTAAACCAGGAGGTTATGCTCACTTCCGCACGGGAGACCTTCGTCCTCCAGGTGGCCAGCGCCCACAGTGAGATACAGGCCCTTTTAAACACTAACCTCCCCCAACATTTCGGTGAACTGATTCACCGTATATTTAATGCATCAAATACTGCAGGTCTTGTACACTGTTTTAAAGTTGTGGGCTCTGGCCTTTTGACCTCCTTTCAGACTATATTTGGTGTAATTCCGGCTTTTATTCATTCTATTTTTTCCAGCGTCTTTGGCGGCTTCCCATTGATCCTAGCCTTAGCTGCTGGAATATTGCTTTTACTTTGTCTGTTGCGCAATGGCTGCACCTCTTTTGGGCCTACACAACCCAGGGCGACTGCGGATGTTCCGTGACCGCATGATTGACAGCTTCGGCGTCCTGCCGCTGGCGACACTCAGCGTGGCTTATGGACTTTCTTATCGCTTTGCGTATTTCACTTGCGTGCAACCTGTGATGTCCTGCTTATGATGTCCGTTCTCTTGGTCCTTCGTTATTTGCCTCTCCAACACGTCTTGTTCTGACCCGGATTTCGACAAGTTGATGAGCCCCTTAGTGGTCCATGAACGGGAATGTTCCGGTGATGGATTAATGGCGCGTGCGGCTGCACTTGGTGTCTTGGCGCAATGGGATATCTGGGCGGCTGCTCAGAATCTCCTACAACGAAGTTATATTGAGTATCACGCAAGTTGTCCCGCAATGCTGATCGCTGCTCCCTATTGTGAGGAGCATGAATGCAGTTTTGATTTGTTGAACTGGATGGCATCTCTTTTTTCAGACAATGACAATGATGTCTTTTTGGAAGGTGTTGCAGTTTTCTGCGCATACACTCTAATGGATTAGTTGCATTGACTCTCAATGAACTGCATAAATGGATTTTTTTATTCTCTTTGAGTGACCTATTTTCGGGCCCTATCTGAACTTTTTTCCACATTTTTTTTTCTTTCCAAAGGACATTTCCCACCAATAGACATTTACATTCTGCTCCATCTATTTGAACTCTGTTTTTGTCCTATGGACTGACCTATGGACTGACCAGGGGAGGGTGTAGTGTGGATTGTGGCCTCATGGTCGACATTGCTAAGTTAGCTTGGGCCTAGCTGCCATGATGCCTCCTTTGCACACGTTACTCCGTGACTTTGTTTTTCCAGACTCTGCTTGTGACCGTTCACATTAGAACTGTCTGCCTTTTTGCCTTTCACCTTTTCTCATGTTCTCTGTGGTTTTCGTCTGCACACAATGTACAAGGTCGAAAAACAACGTCCCTTGATGTTGCTGTTCTGGTCAGCCCCTCGCACTTAGACATAACATGAAATACAGCTGCAATGGAGAAATTCGTGTGCTTTTAATATTGTGATCTCCCTGTTGGTGGCACTTGGAGAAAAACCTTTCCAGGGAGAAGAGCTGTGCTTGTCTGATGATGTAAACCTTGCATCTAGTTCTTGAGGTATGGGGGTCCCCCCGACAAAGCCCAGAGGTCTTCTATTTTTATAATAAACTAGTTACTAGCACGGGGAGGGTGGCAAGGCATTATAGCCTCTATCCACTGTCTTTATAAAATGCTGTCCCCGTTTGTATTCTATGGAATTGTAACAATGCTTACCGTTTTGTCTTTATGCATTATGCTGCTAGTACTGGCACATGTACTGTGTCTTAGAGCACGATAGTTGAAATAAACATTTTAAACTATACTGTGTCTCTTAATACGCACGTTGTGGACAAGTATGAGTGAGTAATGAAAGAGTGTTCTTGCTCCCGCGATTCCTGAAAGAGTCCGTGTTCTGGGATGTCTAATCATTGGTAGCTTCGCTGTAGTACGGAGAACGAATGAGACACTATAGCTAGTCGGATTGGGATTTTGGGCACTAAGGTGGATGGTTGGTACACCACTATACACCGAGGTCCTGTTTTCCTGCGCATAGTTCTGTATATGTGCAGAATCTCCGCAACACCTTGTTGACTGGATGGAGGTCGGTCGCAAAGTTTTTGATTTTGATTCTTTGGGTGCGGTTGTGTAGGAAGGAAGAGAACCATTGGAGGACCACCTCGCCAAGTCCAGCTCTTTCTTGGAGAGCCCTAATGAGTAGTTTGTGGTCTACCATGTCGAAAGCTGCCGATAGATCTAGGAGAATGAGGAGGCAGCATTGGTCAGAGTCTAGTGATTTATTGATATCATCGATGATGTTGAGGATCGTGGTTTCAGTGCTGCAGCCTTTTCTGAAGCCAGACTGATGGAAGTCAAGGAGGTTGATGTTGTCCAAGTGTTGGGTTAGTTGTTGGAGCACACATCTTTCTAGGATTTTGGACAGAAGAGGAAGGTTAGAGACAGGTCTAAAGTTATTCAAATCCTTTATGTCAAGGCCGGGTTTTTTCAGCAGAGACGTGACTTGTCCCACTTTAAGGCAGTCTGGGACAACTCCATTTTTCATGGAGCTATTTATGATCGTGCACCAGAGCGGAGCTAGGGAGCACTTCAGCTTTTTGGTCAGTTGGGGGGGGAATAGGGTCTAGGACATGAGATGAGGGTTTGGAGGTGGAGATAAGATTCATTATCTCAGTTTCCTGAATGGGGCGGAAGCTTAACCAGGATTTGGTAGAGGGACAGGGGGCGATATCATACGCCCCAGACGTGCTGCTCTTTGTGGGGGGGGGGTGTTGTTGGTGTCCAGTGAGAGTTCGATCTTGGTGATCTTGTCCTTAAAGAAGTTGTCGCACAGTTCTTTGGACGCCTGTATTGAGGATGTAGCGGGCTTGGAGGTTTGTTGCCTGATGATGTTATAGAGCTCTTTGGGTCTATTGTTTGCGCTGTCCAGCACGGAGCGGAAAAACGTGGATTTTTTGTTCTTGATATGATTGTTGTACTTCCTGCAAACTGTTTTGAGTTGTTCACGGAGGGTAATAGTAGGATTATTCCTCCAGCGTCTTTCTGTGGCTCTTAGTTGTCTCCTTTCAGAGTTGATGTCAGTGTTGAACCATGATCTGGATGGAATAGCTCGGCTTTTTTTTAGCTTCAGGGGGGCTAGTTGGTCAAGCATGGCCACCAAATTTGAGTTGTAGAGCGAGGTGAGTTCGGTTGTGGTGAGGTGGTCATTGGCGCTGGGAAGGAGCGAGCTTATCCCTTCTTATGAAGGCTACCATGGGAATCTGAGTGAGGTTTCTAGGCCATTTGGGGGGGTCTTGCACGGGTGGCTGGGAAAGCATTTTTTGGTTAATGTGGAATAAGATCATGTGATGGTCCGACCAGTCCACGGGGAGTATGTGGTCGATCGTAATTGCAACTCGTTGAGCTATAATGGCATCCAGGGTTGCTCCTTTATTGTGCGTCTCCTCTGAGCAGTGTTGGGATAAGTTGTTGTCACGGAGAAGGTTGGATAGCGTTTGAATTAACGGGTTGTTCGCTTCATTCCAACGAAGGTTGAGGTCACCAAGAATTAGGTTGTTCGCGTCCCTGAGTGCGCAGTGAGAAATCAGGTCGGACAAATGTTCCCCGAATGCGGGAGTGTTGCCTGGTGGGTGATAGAGCAGGTGGCAGAGTATTGCTCCATCATCCCTAGTCTTGATATTGGCGGTAAGACATTCAAAGGTGTTGTACTTGCAAGAGTCCATTTCCGTGATGGCGATGTTGTCCTTATGAATGATAGCTACACCTCCCCCTCGTTGGTCTTTTCTGTCTTTGTTAATAATAGTAAAACCTGGGGGCAGAAGCATATCGAAGCATGGTGCGGAGAGCTCATTGAGCCAAGTCTCCGTGATGAACGCAATGTCTATGTCCTGCGAGAGGATGGCTTCTGCTAGTTCAGTTGCATGCATAGAGGCAGCTCTGCAGTTAATGAGCATGCAGTTGGTGGAAAGCTCTTTTTTGCTGAGGTTCTTTCCCAGGGGGGCCCTAGGTAAGGTGGTGAGGAAGGGCGGGGGTCTAGGAGGTTTCGTGAGGAGATGGTCTCTTCTGAAACCCGTGATCACTTGGATCTTGGATTTTGGGGAGTCAGTAGGAGGGGCGTTGTATGATGAGGCTAGATCGGCCGCTTCTTCGAAAGACATTGGGGCTTTGGTTCTTGTGGGTCTTGATGTCAGGGTCTCAGTGTCAGTTTTTATGAGTCTCTGTAACCTGGGCGCGGGGCTTTGGTTCCTAAGGATTGCTGTGACGGGGTCTCAGCGTCCGTTCTTGAAGGTCTCTGAATCTGTGTCGCGGGGGTCGGTAAGCCCCGTGAGGTGGAGGTCGTGACTAAGTTATGATGCATATTACTACTTGTATAGTCCATGTTGCCTCTTTTTGGGACCCTGGGTGGGGGGTGCATTGGGTCATGTCGTGGTTTCATCCTCCTGAGGTCTGCGCAAGTGCTAGTGTGGTTAATGGTCAGTGTCGGCAGGGCAGGATCATGGTGTTGGTGTGGGTGGATCCTAGTAGGAAGTTGAGTTTGGTGTTCTTCTGGGAGTTGGAGATCACGATTCATGGGGGCGATGGAGTGGGAGGTGACTCGGGGGTGGAGGGAGGTGATGGGGTTGGGCGAGGTGGTGATTGTTTGCTTCCCCTGGTGTGGCAGGTTATCTGGGGGTGAGAACTGGGTCAGGGAAGGTTGAAGCAGGTGTAGGAGAGCGGTTCGGAGTGTGGGGAAGAGGAAGTCAAAGGCATCTAGGTTCTCATTGTTTGCCTGTATAAGGACTGTGCCGTTAGTGTAGATGGTCACAGATGTGTTCCCGCCCCTTGACAAGCGGTTAGGGAGCGAGATCGTTAGTTTGCAGCTATGCGGAGTAGTCGTGGTTTTAGAGATGTAGAGTTGCGTTCTGAAAGTGGTGTTCCAGTTATCGGGTCTTTCAGTGTGGAAGATGAAGTCCATCTTAATCTGCCCTTTGGAGGGCTAGTTCATGTAGTGTTAGTAATGGAGGTCTCTAGGTGGCAGACGTTTGCACCCTGTCCAAGTAGGGACCCTTATTCTAGTCAGGGTAGGGGGATTACACAGCTAAGATAACCCCTGCTCACTCCCTGGGTAGCCTGGCATGAGCAGTCAGGCTTATCTCAGAGGCAATGTGTAAACTGTACATACACACACACACACACACAGTAACAGTGAAAACACTACAAATGGAAACCACACCAGTTTTGAAAAATAACCAATATTTATCTGAATGAAACAAGACCCTTGATGGATTCAAGCTAGCCTGGCTGATGAGGGGTGTAACCCCGAAACCGGTCTCAGGATGCTTGTTTCTGGACCAGGGAAGACATGGCTTGGCAGTTCTGGCTGGACTGTTCTCATAAGGAACAGGGTCAAGACTGATTTGCATATGGCTGTGTCTGAACTGGGTGGCAAAGTGAGCTAAAGAACGATGATGGATTCAACCCAGATCTGTGACTGGGGGTGAGTGTCTGAAAAGTTTCAGCGCTCCGTCCATCATCTCCTTGTGTTCACTTTCTAAAAGTGGCATTTTCAAACACGCATTTTAAAAACCAACTTTACTAAAAGATGTATTTTTAAATTGTGAGTTCAGGGACCCCAAACTCCAAATCTCTGTCTCTTCCCAATTGGAGGTTACACTTGTAAGAGGTTACAACACAGCTCCAATGATAACCTATGGGAGAGATAGTCCTTGCAATAGTGGGAAATGAAATTAGCAGTATTTCACTATCAGGACATTAAAAAAAACACACCAACACATATTCTACCTTTTAAATAAACTGCACCCGGCACATAGGGCTACCTTGGGCCCACCTTAGGGGTGCCCTGCATGTAGTAAAAGGGAAGGTTTGGGCCTGGCAAGTGGGTGAACTTGCCAGGTCAACATAGCAGTTTAAAACTGCACTCACAGACATTGCAGTGGCAGGCCTGAGACATGTTTGCAAGGCTACCCATGTGGGTGGCACAATCAGTGCTGTAGGCCCACTAGTAACATTTGAATTACAGGCCCTCAAAACACACAGTACACTTTACTAGGGTCTTACCAGTAAGTCAAATATGCCAATCATGGATAACAGCAAAAGGAACAAATGATGGATGGAATGCTGAACAATGCAAACATTCACCCCCAGTCAGAAAGATCGGGGTTTAATCCATCGTTCTTTTGCTCACCACGCCACCCCAGTGATGCCCCGAAACCGGTCCCAGGATGCTTGTTCCCGGTCCAAGGAGGACCTGGCTTGGCAGTTCAGGCTGGACTGTGCCCATGAGGAACAGGCTCAAGACTGATTTGCATATGACTGGGTCCAAACTGGGGTGGCGTGGTGAGCAAAGGAACAATGGATTAAACCCAGATCTTTGTGACTGGAGATGAATGTTTGCATTGTCCAGCATTCCGTCCATCAATTGTTTTATTTTTCTTAATCATGGATAACCAATCACAATCACAATTTACGCAGGAAGCACCTGCACTTCAGCAATGATCAGCAGTGGTAAAGTGCCCAGAGTCATAAAACCAGCAAAAATGAAATGCAGCACACAGTCAAAAACAGGGTGTCAGAAGCAAGAAAGACACGGGAAAAACACGCCAAAAATGCCAGGTCTAACATATAGCTTTATCACCATCAAGATGGTACATCAACACAGCGTGTGCAGTGGTTCTGAAATCCCAGAAAGTGATCGAGGGTGCAGCCTAAAAAAGGAGTTGGAAGGAAGTAGCTGTGTTTCTTTTGGAGTTGTGTATACTCAAAGTTAGTTTTTTGAACTGATGGAATTGATGAAGGGATAATTTCCAAGTTTGAAAGTGTTTGCAGAAATGTAAAGTGAGAGAAAATGTATTTTGTTGGTCCTAATTTAAAGGCATAGGTAATTGCACTAATTTCCCATTCACAGTGGGACCATTTCAAGATAGTTCTGGCTGGTGTGTGCATCTCCACACGATATCCAAACCCTAGAAACCAGACTTGATTCTTACATTACGTCAGTCTACTTTGCTCTGTAAATACTTAGGTATATGTGGTGAAGGGTTTGCCATTTTAAGTTCGAAGAAAAAGTTTATTGAGAAGATAAAAAATATAAATATATAACAATACAATAGGCAATATATAATCATATGAAAGAATAATTTCAAATTTAGATAAAACTTATTACGTGGAAGCATCTAGTATACATGACTGGAATACCAGAACAAACATAGAGAGATAGTAAAATCATTCATAAAACACTGTAATCTTTATAAAATATACAAAAAAGACATGGATAAATGCAAAGTAGTATATTATTCAGTTGAGGAATGTTACGGAGGTTGGGCAACATCTTGTCATATGGGAGTTTGAGAGAAAGATTGTCTAGCACTAGCCTCAATGTGGTTTGTGACAGGTGACCATAAATGTAAGCGTTTTGTAGCTAAATGAATAGGATGAACAAGAGCCGTGTCTAGTCTATGATTATAGCACACAGCATACCACCAGGCCTGAAAGGATAGCTTGGTAGTATCTTTCCAATTTTTGGTGATCTGTTGAAAGGCAACTGCAATCAACAGATCTACAATGTTGATATTATGAGTGTAATTGTCCCAAGCAGCTGATAGGCTTCCTAAAAATAAGTGAATAACAGAAAAAGGGATACTAGAACCAAAGATTAAGTTAATTTGAAACCAGACGCTTTTCCAGAAAGTGTGAACATGTGGGCATGTAAAGAGGAGATGTTTCAGATCAGCAGAGGAGGATGAGCATGTATCAGGAATGTCAGGATGTCTCTTATGCAAAGTGACCGGATGTAATAAAAGTCTATTGTAAATAAAAAATATTGTTTGTGTGGTGTTTGCCGCTCTGGATGACTTCCTAATTTTAGACCATATTTTGTCCCAAAAGGAAATTGGCCAATTCACCCCAAAATCCTCCTCCCAAGATAATTCTACTTTAGTTTTTTCTCTGTCAATATGCAGGTTACGAAGGTAAGTATAAATAGCAGAGGCTCTAGGAGATGAGTATAAAAAAGTATGTAACCTATTAACAGGATGAGGAGTGGGATGGGTAAAAGATAAGACTTGAGTATAAGCAGCAAAAATGGCTTGTTTTATGAGAGTGTATTTTGGTTGATAAGGAGGTGGAAAATCAAAAAGTTGGCCAGCTTGTGAAAAAGATATTATTTCATTCTGAAAAAAAAGTTGATGTGTCCATATCAAACCTTTGCGTCTCCATGACTTCCAATAGAAAGGTTTGCCATGGAGTAGTATAACATTATTATGTCATAATGAGGAGTTAAGAAAGAAATTTAAATCTATAGAAGTAACTTCGGATTAGGTTCTAGAAGGTTACAGGTATGCTTAAGGATAGAAGTAGAAACAGACTGTGGTTTGCGGGTGAAGGAAAGATATTCTTTAAAAGAGAAAGGAGAGAGATATGAAGTTTCAAGCTCCACTCATAGAGAACATTCAGACTGGGAGTCAGAAAGCCATCTCGAGGATTGACGAAGTAGGAAAGATTTATGATAGTTGGGGAAATCAGGAAAATTAACCCCGCCTTCTGCCTTAGGTTTTGTGAGTCTTAATAATGACATTCGTGATTTTTTAGTGTTCCATAAGAAAGATGACAGTATAGAATACATTTTTGGGAAAAACGTTTGAGGGGATAGAAACTGGAATACTAGAAATTGTATATAATACTATGGAAGAGAGCATCAATTTAATGGTATCAAGACGTCCCCACCACGACAAATATAAGGGATGCCATTTGGATGTTAATGTGGAAATTCTCTGTATGCTTTCTTCCATACATAAAGAGAGCGTTGTTTGAATTGAAGGGGCAAAAAACAGTCCTAAATATTTTATATGTTTGGAGTTCCAGGTAAAATTTGAGATAGGGAAATCCTTTTTGAATGTATATTTGGTCAAAGGTAGTATTTCGCATTTATGTTTATTAAGTTTACAGGCAGAAACGGAAGCAAATAGCTCCACCTCATGTAGGAAGGTAGGAATAGAGGATTGTGGATTGGAAATAAATAATAATATATCATCAGCGCAAGCTGCTAGTTTAATATGCTTGTCATTAACATTAAACCCATGAATATCTTTGTTTTTTCGCGAATTTTGGACAGGAAGGGTTCCAAAGCTGGGTTAAAGAGGAATGGGGACAGTGGGCAGCTTTGACGCACACCTCTACCCAGATCAAAATAGGAGGATGTGTTATCATTTACAAAGACAGCTGCTGGAGGGTTAGAGTATAAGAGCGAGATCAAAGATATAATCTTTGGGCCGAAACCAAACCATTTAAGCACTTGAAAGAGATACGACCAGTTGACACAGTCGAACGCCTTCTCCGCGTCTAGGGCCACAGCTGCTAGTGAATGAGGAACATGGGAGGATTTAGATAAAATGTCGAAAAAGAGGCGAGTATTATCTGAAATGAGGCGTCCCTTAATGAAACCGGATTGTTCAGCGCCTAGTATTTGAGGGAGATATGATTCTAGACACATGGCTAAGGTTTTTGAAAAACTTTTGTAATCGATATTGACCAAAGAAATAGGTCTATAGTTTTTGCAATGCTATGGATATTTTCCGTCTTTAGGAATTAAACAGATTAGTGCTTCTAAAAAAGACCCAAAGGATTCACCCGACTGTAAAAAAGAGTTAAAAAGGGTATGTAGCTTAGGGAGTAGCAGTGATGCGAAATGTGTAAACAATTCCACTGTAAACCCGTCTGGGCCTGGGGCCTTGTCTTTCTTGAGTGTTTGTAAAGCGATGAGGAGTTCTCGTTGTGAGATGTCAGATTCTAAAAGGGTATAATCTGTTTGGGAGTCAGGGGAGCGTTGGATACCTGAAAGGAACTGAGAAATATCAAGATCTGAGGGTATGGATTCTGGCGTGTATAAATCCTTGTAAAAAAGGAGAAATTCTTCTAATATTTCTGAACCCTTAAACCTTAATGTATTGTGTTTGTCAAAAATTGATTCAATGTCACGTTTGTTATTTTTAACTTTTAAATAATTTGCCAAGAGTTTACCAGCCCTATTCTGACCACCATAAAATTTTGCACTAGACTTTAACAGATAGAGTGAGGCATTATCAGTTGAGTCCTTATTAAATTGAAGCTTTGCCTCAGTAAGCTGAGATGAACAATCTTTGGATTTTGAGGAAAAATATGAGTGCTCCAATTTCTTTATTTTTGCCAGAAGATCTCTAGTGATTTCGCGTGAGATTCTACGCTTTTTAGATACGAAACCAATAATAAAATCTCTGGCTGCTGCTTTAAATGTGTCCCAAATAATAGAAAATGGCAGGGTATCAGTCTGATTTAAAGAAAAAAATTCATTAGAGAAGGAGATAAAAGAAGAATTAAAGTTGGAATCCAGAAGGAGAGAGTTATTAAAACGCCATCTTCTGGGTATGTTAGAATTTGACAATAGATCCAATTTAATAGAGATGGGGGCATGATCAGATATTAAAATTGACCCAATATCCGCATCTCTCAAAGATTGAGCTACATTATGTGATACGAAAAAGTGGTCAATTCGGGATTGTGATTGCTGAGCCGGAGAATAAAAAGTATATTCCCTTGCAACAGGGTTACATATTCTCCAGGCATCAATAAGTTTATATTGTTGTATGACATCAAGAAATATTTTATGAGATTTGTGTGGTTTAAAGGAGACCAATGAATTGCGATCTATAAAAGGATCAACAACTTGATTGCAATCTCCAGCAAGAATAAAATTATCGTCAACGCAAGACAAAATTTGTTGGGCTTGAGAGGACCAAAAAGAGGGTCACCGTTAGTGGGAGCATATACATTGTGCAAAGAAATTGGAGCACCTCCAATTTGCAATTTAGTATATAACCTCCTTCCATTGTCATCCGATAATTGAGAGAGTAATTTAACAGAGATTGATTTATGACAAAGACTCACTACACCATTTCGTTTACCATCCCCTGGTGAAAAGAAAACCTCTCCTACCCAATTTCTTTTAAGTTTTAAGGATTCATTTGCCGTTAAGTGAGACTCTTGTATAAGAGCTATATCAGCCTCCAATTTAGATAAATGTGTTAAAACACATTGTCGTTTAATGGGAGAGTTCAAACCTCTAACATTCCATGACACGATTTTTAAAGACATGGAGATAGTGAGATGACTGCATAAAAAAGATAATGATCTAGGCAAACCAAGCAAGAAAATAGAACAAGTATAACATCAACCCAATCATGTGTAAAATGTGATATGATTATTTGCACATCTTAAAAAGGAATAGTTCAAGCACAAACGTGAAACATCAAACCGAATAGTGAAAAAAAAGAGAGGGAACAGAAAACAGAGAAAAAAAGGAGAAAAGGCAAAAATGAGAGATTGAGTAGATGGAAGAAAAAACAGATGAATAAGAGAAAAGGAGAGAGATAGGATAAAAGTAGAAGAAAAAAGAGAAAAGGGACAAAAAAGAGAAGAGTATAAGAACAAGAAAATTGAGACATACCTAGAAATACCAAACAAGGGTGGGGTGGGGCGAAACCACATGGAACAGCTCAACAGGACGAAGGGCGAGGGAGGACCGCACCACAAGTGACGAGATAACAACGTGGATAAATACATCAACAGACCTGTGATGAAAGAGAGAACAAGCAAAAGGCAATTATTGTAAGTGGAAGCAACAGTAATATGCTGGAAAATGTCATGACAACATCATTAAACTAGTCAAAGATAAACAAAGGTTCCAGCTTAATAACTAAGTGAGAGGGAATAAATCCTATTAAAAGTCAGTTAGTATTAAGTGATCTGAGACGTCGAAGCCCCGAAGATTCTGTTTTGCAGGAATTGATGAAGCCCTGCAGCTTAGCTTGGTCTTCATAAGTTGTAGTTTTGTTCCTATAGGTGACCTTAAACAGGCAGGGGTGGAAAAGTCCATAGCGGGTTCCCAAAGAACGTAGGACAGGTCTCATGTTGAGGAACTCTTTGCGTCTGTTTGCTGTAGCTTTGACGTAGTCTTGTGAAAAGAATAAAGTTGAACCAGACCAAGAAATGCGTTGAATTGATTTAACAGCTGAGAGAACTTTAAAAAGATCTGTGTATTCAAGGAAATACAAATGACACCTCTCGGTCTTCATGTATTTGATAGTCCAGTCAGTTGACGACTAAGCCGGTGAGCACATTGAATATTGAGCACAGATCCTTCCGGAAAGTGTAGTAACTTGGGAAGGAAGGATTTGAAAAAAACAATGGGATCAGAACCCTGTGTTCCTTCCGGCAAGCCATAAATACGTAAGTTGTTTCTCCTGTTTCGGTTTTCAAGGTCTTCGACCTGGCGTTGAAGTGAGGAAACCTGTGACTGAGGTACAGTGACTTTGGTGTCAGTGGTCAGTGAAACCAAGAGAAGAAACAGTTTGTTCTACCACTGTAAGCCTATTATCCATCTGAGACCAACTGTCTGTGAGGACTTGTAGTTTGGTATTCGTTTCCTCCATAAAAGGACGAAGAGCACGTATCTCTTCTAACAGCATTTCCAAGGAAACAGGAGATGAGGCCTTCGGCGGAGAAGGTGGATCTTCTTTCAATCGTTTTGTAGTAGCTTTCCCTGCTGTTATGGGGATAGGATTCGAAGATGTAGGACCTTTAGACATTGACAACATAGAGTCCTCCATTTTGGAAAATTCTGTAAAGAGCTTAGAATTTTTAATAAAGGACTGTGCGGAACACGAAGCTGGAGAGCTCAGCTTTTTCAATCTTCCCATAAGAGATGTTGAGGTAAGGAGGAAAAGTACTCAGGTATACAATAATGTTGCCAAGAAGGGCGGCCACAAAGGACTAAAAATGTCTATTAACAAGAAGATGTACACTTATTCCCTTCTAGCAAGTATCGTCGCTCCTGCAGAACGTTCCTGCTTAACTGGACTCCCAGTGAGAAATTTCAGAAAGTAAAAGCATAGAAACAACACTCATGAACATACCTGCAAAGTTGTAGAGACAGCGCTGTCCATAAAACCAAATCTAAAATGGTGGCCACTTATAGCATTATCTTGAAAGTGCTGACCTGAGAGAAAATCAAGTGGTCAAACAGGGATAACGAATATGAAGCTCCTCATAATGCCAGTGTAAAACGTTCCACAATGTGTCTTATTGAAGAGCGTGAACAGCCGCGATAAAGACATCTGTGAGGAAGCAGCTCGTGGAGAGAGTCTGTAATCAAAATGGCGGGCGTAAGTATCGCTGCACTGAGGCTGAGACTTCCTCCATTCGAATTGAGCTTCGGGGGTCAAGAAAACCGCTTCAAAGAATACCTTGCGACTCAGGATAACATCCGGACTCCAAATCGACCCGTCTGACGTGTGCTCGTCCGCCAGTCACGTCCCTCCCGCGCAGCTCCGAGGAGCTTCACTCGGGCGCCGCCATCTTCCGCGGGAGTCAAGCCCCGCCTCCCAAGGGTTTGCCTTTTAAGATGGGTATTCAGGAAAGAATTGAGACAGACAAAATGATGTAGCAGAAGAGAAGAACAAGGAGATATGTGAGACAAAGAAGAAGGAGGCCTGAGAGTTAAAAAAAGGGCCTGTGAGTGATAAAGATCAAGAAGAAATACTGGACCGGAGCTGAGGTTTATTATTAGGTTTTTTTCCCCAGGGTTTAAGGCATTGACGGATTCACATTTTACAATTTTTCCCCTCCTTAGACCAACCACAAATGAAGGTTCTGTTTTTCAAGACATTGAATGCCAATTTGTTGGAAAGTGGATTATAAGTAGGGATAATTAGGCACTTACCACTAGTAATGAGGCCACAATCACAATAGAAGGTCGAGTCAAGGTCTCAATAAATTATTACCTTGCTCAACCCATGGTAGCTGGCAACAAGTAGGCAGGTTTAACTTAGGAGACAGATGTGTAAAGCATTTAAACACACCAATACATTAAATAGGTAAGACACAGCACACAATAAAAATCCAACAGCAATTTATAAAAATAGTATATATTTTCATGAACAAATGGACACCAAAACAACACAAATCCAAAATAGGGAACCAGAGACATGAATTTTTAAAGAATAAACCCTCTCTACTGCTTAAAACCTAAAAGTGCCAACTTGGTACATCTGGTCATGCGTGACCAGGACAAAGTCAAAGTTTGAGGCAGACCGCGATGGAGCGCGGGTCAGACACACTAAGCAGGAGGCCTCAGTCAAAATTTTACCTTCGCAGTTAGAAACTTTTTCTGAGCTTTTTCTCTCGACGTTGAGCAAGGCTCCTCGTCAGCCAGGGTATTGAGTCAATGACGGTGGCTTGGCTCCACACGTTGCCTCGGTCAACTCCTAGAAGTCTCGTCAATGACAAAAAGCTCCAGAGCTTCAGTGGGACAAACCTAAATCTCAAGCCGGGTCATGGTTCGATGTTGCCAGCTTGACTCTCGTCGACGGGCCGGTCACCTTATGGAGATTTTTCCAAACGTTGCCCCAAACTTCTCCAAACTTCTGGAACTTCTTCCTGAGGTTCCTCTTGTGGGTTCAACATATCCAAAATACCAATCCAAGGGTCTAGAAGCTCTGAGATGGTCCTTGGGATGTTGGGACTATATTTCCTACAATGCAGCTGGCCAACTCCTTAAAAGTCCACTGGATTCACTCCAGATGGTTCCTTCTTGGTGGAAATGATGCAGGTGGAGCTTAGTTAACCTGTTGCTTTCAGGGAGTCCACTCTGCCAAGGAAAGTCCCTAGGGTTGTAGTTCCAGATTGTGCTGAAGGAACAGTCCTTCAGAGTGCAATCCTTTGGGTGCAGATCAGGGTTCCAGCGGGCAGTCCTTCTTCTGCTTGTTGTTTCAGGCAGGGGATAGTTGTTGCTTTTCAGCTCTCCCATATTTATTCAGTGAACCTGGGTGTCAAGCAAGGTGGCACCCTTAACCAATGAGGTGCAGGGTGCCACCCTCAGGTATGACCACTTCCTCCAAAGTGTGGCATATTCTTGACCCAGAAAGCACAATTCTTCCAAAATACAAAATGGAGACACTTTCTCCTGGAGCTGGCGTGCCTAAGTTTCCCTAACACTCCCCTTCTAGTCCCTCTGCTAATCTAATTACTGGGGCTCCTGACTGTCTGGAGTGGCAAGATGTGGGAGGAGCCTGTACCCTGTCCAGTTATTCCCTCTTGGAAGACCAGTTTGGCTTCTTCACCCCCTGCATTTTGCTCTGCAGCTTGCAGTTCTCCTCCAACTAGAAATTGTCTTTAGTCAGGCCACTTCACACCTCATTAAGATAGATTGGCTCAGCCTGGCAGAGGCTGGCCAATAAGGAGAGGGCTCCTTGTACCTCAGACCCCAATAGAGGCAAAATGCCTCTCCCAGGGCAAAGTGCAAGGAGTACAGAAAGATGGGGCGGCCAGGGAAACTCCTCTTCTTTTTATCCAGACTGGCAGACTTGGCAGACATGGAAACACACTGTAACATCTTTGTTGCTCCCTCTGGCTTCTCCCCATCCCATGTGTTGATTTCCTTATTTCATGGTTGGTGATTAGATGGGCAGTTAACAGAAACAGAATATTTAGCTGCAGACCAAGTGTGGTGTATGCGTTTATTGCCTGTTTTGGGTTAGTAGGACCTGTCCCATTACTACCTTCTGTGAGAGCCATCACCTTGCAATAAATGAATGGCATTTGAAAGAGAACCAACCAAAACTGGTTATGATACCTTAGACAGTGGATTCACATGTCCTGTCAGGAAAAAGTGCATAAAAGTGAGATACAAACCAAACTACTTGGTCCCGATCCCAAGTTCTTCTTGATTCACAGAGTACTCAAAGAGCTGCTGTGTAAACTGGGCTGATGTCTGCCAAATAGCTAGTCTCCTAGAGGTGAGTGGATATCACCCGAAGTCTGCACTTTATGCTGTAGGAGCTGAAGGTCTGCTTGAAGTGTCTAAAAGCCTGCTTTTCTGCTCAGAGTGGGAAGGAGTGTGCCTGGTCCTGCAGGAGTTGATACTGTCCAGGAGGAGAAGCCCAGTGTGCTCCCTGTGTAAGCAGCATCCAGAGAAAGCTGACTTGCCGAATCATCGAAACTAGGAGTGACCCATGTCATGGAGAGATTCATCAAGTCATTTTGCCTAGTTTCCATATGAGCTGCATAAGACTATACCAGAACCAGTATCATGTGATGCTTGGCAGTTTACTGCTGGTTTAAGAGACTGTTGTCAATGCCGATGCTTTCAGTGAATGCTGTGTCAAATCTAGAATGTATCTCTGCAGTAAGCCTGAAGTGAAGTGCAGCCAAACAGATCTGTCTCACTGATTATCTCATGCAGACATTGTTCCGAGCATGGCTGTCATTGTGGCACCCAGTGGAGACGATCACCTGATGTGAAGACAAGAGCCCAGTCCATATCTGCTGCATAGCCTAAACTGCTACAATATTTAGGAATGAAAATGTGGGGCTTAGCCTGCACCTAGAATAAGAGACTAAAAGCATGCAGATGAGTCTGCCACACTCAGTAAGCCTTTTGCTGAAGGGATGTAGCTACAGTAAACTGAGTTGTGCTGTTGACATATGAGAGAATTTAAACCATCTTCACCTTTGGCTAATCCTGTCTAAACGATGCTGTGTTGGGGACTGTAGGTATAGGATCTTGACCATAGCGAGAGAAAATGGAATACTGAAATGGCACCAGGAAGAAAGAAGTGTAGCGCCTTAATATTAAAGGCAACTTAGCTTGCAACCTTGTATGTCATTTCTGTTGAACTGTGTAATACTTTGTTCTGCTGTGTGATTTAAGTACTTTCTTTTTATGCAAAAAATAAGCACTTGGCTGGATATTACGTTATTATGTTTGTTGATTTGCAGTTAAGTTCTGAGCTCTTGCCCCCACACTGCCTCTTTGGGAAGGCAGTGTGATCAGCCACAGAGAGTGGTGGCTGAGACAATTTAGTAAGTGAAAATCATTTCTGATGGCTGGGAGAGCAGATATTTAAAGACTAGAACTGCAAGATCAACCAGCAGAAGTGTATGGACTCTTGAACATGGATGCTTGGGACCTGGATGTGTAGCCTACAAATGCATAATGGACAGTGATCACAGCATAACATTGACATCCCATACAATTTATATTTATTTTAAATGTCAAAGTAAAGAAAAAATGTTACTTGCTTAAAGAATACATTTTGAAATAAATAAGTTATGTAAATATATAAACTTACATTAAGACGATTTTGCCAAGTTTAAATTAAAAAGAAATTCCCACCTAAATTACAAAAAGCATTTTCTTTATTGATGGATAATTAAAAGTGATCTATACAATTAATCTTTTTTTTATGTTGTATTTATTTTGTTAACCGTTTGAATAATTAAAATCATTACACTAAAAGATATACAACTATTTACCCCCACCTTCTGACCTCATGGATAAAAAGGATGTGGTGCCCGAACTCAGGCAAACCCATAAGGCGGTAAGAGTTGTACTCGCAGTTGTAAAAGCAATAAGTGGGGATGCTAGCCCTTCGTCATTTTGAGTGTATTCTCATATATAATTAACTATATAATCTAAAAATAGACATATCACATCCTAAAACCAAAAAATAAGTAAAAGCTTAAAAGTCCATATTTTTTTTTTAAACAGATTGTCAGTTAAGGGCCTTGCTATGCACTCCTTCTTGACTAGATAGAGCATACTGTTCTATGAAATAAAAAAGGGCAAAATGCGGTCCTATTAAGTACCTATTGTTGAATTATTCACTCACGGATGCGGGAGTAAGCTCTCTCCAGTTTACCAATAATATTCATGATAATAAAAGAAAACAATATTTAAAATGTAAAGTGCTAGCTGGTCGAAGACTGGTAATGACCTATGGTAACTCAGTAAGCGCAAACCTAATAGAGTTTATGAACTTCCCCATCTAGCAAGGTTGCATGCAGTATATTTAGTAAAGCACATGTCTGAAGCCTCCTTGGCAAGTCCTAACTCCTTTTGCCCTGAAATTAGGGTGAAGCACGCAGCGTGCTCATCAGTCAATTTGGGGCAACAGCACAAGAGATGCAACCAGGATTGTTTGCGATACGAACATAACCTGCATGAAACAGCTTCCTCCTTGCATGCCCAGGCTGGATTAAAGTCTGAGATAGGTAAAGTGATAAGCCACATGTAGAGTATTTTCCTGCGGGCTTGGACTGACAGGGCATCATAAAAGTAAGGTTGTGCTTTTCCCAAGATGTATAATGCGTCCAGTGGACTCCAGTGACTCCAAAGTTTGTAAAATCCTTTTCGAATGAGGTTACCAACACCTGCCTGTTCACCACTTTTTTCCAGGCAGATAAAGGAATGTCAAGGGAGTGCAGGCCTTCTGCCTTGATCTTCAAGTTGCGAATTGTCTGGCCAATCTCGGATTGGCAGGGGAAACCCTTCTCCTCAAAAAGCTTCCTCATTTGGTATTTAAGTGAATCGTCAGGGGCTTGCAAGACCCTAATGAAAAACTTTATTAGGTCCCCCTGGCTTGCCAAATCTGGCCTCCCAAGGCCAAGCTCCAACCTCCCTCGCCTCATCTGCCACGGAGATAACAGCACTGCCTTGTAAACCTTGGACTGTGCAGCATTTAAAGCCCTATCCAGGGCCCCTGGAAAAGCCAGGTGTCCATAATTGATAGCCGGAATCAGTTGTGCTTTCAGGACTGTAAGCATGGGCTCTGCAGTTGGACTTAACAGGCGGTTGCTTAGTCATTTCAGTGTGTGGATAAAACGGTTAGACTTTATACTGAGATGCCTTGATTGAGCGGCTGGTGTGGACCTCTCAGAGAGACACAAGCCCCAAGGTAGTTGTAAGCTGGAGCTACTCCTATTACCGGATCTCCCAATTTCCAGAAAGTTGGCCTTTTATGTGGGTATTTGTCAAGCACTACTACCTTGGTTTTGCTCTGATTAACCTGTAGATTATTCTCCTGGTTGTAATGATGGAGTGCGTGTAGGGCTCTCTGATGGCCTGCTCTGGTCTGGTCCATGATTGCAGTGTCATCCACATATTGCAGGATACGGACTCGCACACTGCGCAGTCTTGGATTAACCGGACTTGCACCTCGCAGGGCTGCCCCCAGGTCTGCTGTATAAAGATTAAAGAGTAGGGGGGGCAAAACACAGCCCTGTTTAAGCCCGTTGTTTGTGGTAACTCTGGAGGTTACTGCCGTAGGGCTTGTTTTGACCTGGACTCATGTCCCCTGATACAAAGATATGATCGCTTTGAGGAGCAGGGGTGGAATCCCCCATGCGGACAATTTACCCCATAGTCTTCCACGATCCACCCTGTGAAAAGCGGTGCTGTAGTCTGTAAAGCAAAAGACACACAATTGATGGACGGAATGCAGAACAAATCAAAACATTCACCCCCAGTCAAGAGATCTGGGTTAAATCCATCATGCCGGGCTCTCCATGCCACTGGAGTCAAGCTATCCTGGCTGATGAGCTTTTAAACCCCAAAACCGGTCCTAGGATGTTTGTTTCCAGTCCAGGGAGGACCTGGCTGTTTGGGTCGGACTGTTCCCATTGGACACAGGGTCAAGACTGATTTGCATATGGCTGGGGCCAAACTGGAAAGGCATGAGGAGCCAAAAAACAATGGATTTAGGCCCAGATCTCTGTACTGGGGTGAATGCATGACATTGTTCTGCATTCTGTCCATCAACTGTTCTTTTTGCAGTAGTCACCCCAAGTGGGACGGGTATGCCCAGACATGGGTCCCGTGCTCTCCATGCCACTGGAGTCAAGCTATCCTGGCTGATGAGGGGTGAAACCCCGAAACCGGTCCTAGGATGCTTGTTTCCAGTCCAGGGAGGACCTGGCCTGGCAGTTCGGGCTGGACTGTTCCCATTGGGCGCAGGGTCAAGACTGATTTGCATATGGCTGGGTCCAAACTGGTAAGGCATGGGGAGCAAAAAAACGATGGATTTAGGTCCAGATCTCTGTATTGGGGTGAATGTATGACATTGTTCTGCATTCTGTCCATCAATTGATCTTTTTGCAGTAGTCACCCCGAGTGGGACGGGTATGCCCAGACGTGGGTCCCGTGCTCGCCATGCCACTGAAGTCAAGCTACCCTGGCTGATGAGGGGTGAAACCCCGAAACCGGTCCTAGGATGCTTGTTTCCAGTCGAGGGAGGACCTGGCCTGGCAGTTCGGGCTGGACTGTTCCCATTGGGCGCAGGGTCAAGACTGATTTGCATATGGCTGGGTCCAAACTGGAAAGACATGGGGAGCAAACAACGATGGATTTAGGCCCAGATCTCTGTACTGGGGTGAATGTATGACATTGTTCTGCATTCTGTCCATCAATTGTTCTTTTTGCAGTAGTCACCCCAAGTGAGACGGGTATGCCCAGATGTGGGTCCCGTGCTCTCCATGCCACTGGAGTCAAGCTATCCTGGCTGATGAGGGGTGAAACCCAAAAACCAGTCCTAGGATGCTTGTTTCCAGTCCAGGGAGGACCTGGCCTGGCAGTTCGGGCTGGACTTTTCCCATTGGGTGCAGAGTCAAGACTGATTTGCAGATGGCTGGGTCCAAACTGGAAAGGCATGGGGAGCAAAAAAACAATTGATTTAGGCCCAGATCTCTGTACTGGGGTGAATGTATGACATTATTCTGCATTCTGTCCATCAATTGTTCTTTTTGCAGTAGTCTGTAAAGCAGCAGAACAAGGGCGGATGCTTCCTCTTGACCGCTTGGGTAGATAAATATGCCAGTGCTATAATATTGTCTATTGCTGAAGAGTCTTCCCTAAATTCTGACTGATAAAACGGGAGAATTCCTTTTTCCTTTACTCATGGCTCCAACTCCTTCAATAGGATTCGGGCATAAGCAGGCCAGCCAGCCTAAGGTTTGCCAGGTTTGAGCGATCGCCTTTTATGTGGATGGGAAAGAGTATTGAACCTCTCCAGGAACACAGCTTTGTTGCGGTGGAAAAAACGTAATTAAAACGAGGGCTTAAAATTGGTGCCCAGAAGTCTTGTGCAGATTTGAATACAGGGGTGGTTATCCCATTTCGCCCTGGTGCCCCATTGTTCCTCATTTTGTTAATTGTCACTGTTACTGCTCCTTCTGTGATCAGAGTGCTTTGAGGGATGCCCAAGGCTAGACCCCAATAGCTTGTTGGGGCGGCTACCTCCGCCAATGAGTTGGTTGGGTATAGTTAGTTGTTCTACATACCGCCTCCAAAGGTGTTCGGCAACCCCATTCTCCTTTGTCATTCCTGGGTTGTGAAGCCGGTTTATATGCCTCCACAGCCGGGAGTGGTTCTTCTCCTTCAAAAGAGAGACATCTTTGAGCCACTCTACTACGATATGCGCTCTTTTAAGCTCCCCTTCTTTCAATTAATCAAAAGTATACATTTCACTAAAAGTTATTGTTACATAAATTTTTAAGTGTAAAAAATGAAAAAAGTCTTTAAATAGTTTATAATTAAATAACATATATACTTTTTATATAAGTTTTAACATTCACAGATCACCGCCATCTCCTCTGGCTGCTTCCCACTCTACGCATGCAACATAAGATCTTAATATGGCTACCCCTGTAAACGAGAGGCACCATGACCCAGGCCCTCATTACCAGCCGACTGGACTTCAGCAACGCTATCTACGTAGGAATCGCTGCACACCTCCTACAGAGACTTCATACAATACAGAATGCCACAGCCAGACTCATCCTCAACCTTCCCCGATGAACCCACATCACTCCCCACCTCAGGTAACTCAACTTACTCCCCGTACAGAAGAGATGTGAATCTGCTGGACCCACCTACATTAACCCCTGCTTGAACTTCCACCAACTATTGAGAAGACTATGCTCACCTCCCTATCACTTGCCCATACTCCCCACATCTATTGAAGCAGAAGTGGAGGATGCTCCTTCTTCCACATCACAGCAAAGACCTGGAACATCCTCCCTGCTCAACTCCCGACCATCACCTCACTTCCGGAACTCTGAAGAGCCTTCAAGACCTGGCTGTTCAAATGAGTCTCTGGGACCTGCAAGTGCCTGGACACCCAGTGGGTGATTAGCCACGCCTTATAAATCTGGATTGATAGCATTACATTGTATGTATTTATATGTTAACCTATTTTCAAATAATGTATTTTCATTTAATATTATTTTCTATAGTCTTTGAAGTCCCTACCACTATTATTCTCAATGGAACTGTGTTGCAGTAACAGTGGTAGGCCATATTTGGCATTGGATTTACTTCAGCTCTGTAATGTAGTCATTTACTTCTCTTTTTGGTCCCTTTTTGACTGTATGGCTGTAGTAGCTTTAGAAGGGGAGGTTGTGAATGGCAATGGGCATACTCTTTTGTGGATGCATACACATTCAGCCCTATACCCCTCTATGACTCTCCCTTACCCCTCTTTACTCCTCCCTAAACCTTCCTGTTAGCAGTAAGTATTCCCCATTTTCCAACTACTCTCCCTATCTCATTCACATTTAGTAATATATAGTATGCCTTTGTGTGTAGTCGGAGTGGAGAAGTCTGCACAGAAAAAGATAGGGGAGGTGGAGTCGTAAACTCCACATGCTGGTTAGTGAATAGCATTTTGTAGTTTGTTTGTAGTACTACAAAATGCACTACCAAATGCAGTGTGTGAATAGGCCCCCATGTGTGTAAAATGTAGAGATAGCAGATTTCTGTTGATGTGCGCATTTAGGGTCATCTGATCTGCAATGTCGACAGTGAGAATCTCCCCTGTGTACTTTTGAGTCTCTGATGTCTGTTTATGTTTTACATCTGGACTGTTAGTCAACCAATCCAGGTATTAAATGTAGCTGATACTAAAAACATAAGTCAATCTTGAATCTCTTTATTACCTGGTGGTTCAGGAAACACCTTAGAAGAAGGTGGCTGTGACAGATAAGAGCTAACTCAGTTACTTTTGTAATTTACTAAATAATTTTAAAATGCAATGAAGGGATTCTTAGGCTAAGTAACCACGAGTAAATGGAAACATACTTTAATGCTACTGCTCTCAAACTGAATTGGCTCACTGGGAAGAATATTCTTCAGAGCCTTAGGTTGAGTCCAGATAAATAAGTTTTATCAAACTCGAAGTCTATGGGCTATCAATATTGCAGCAGGTGTAGTGGCAGCAGGGCCCAAACGCTTGAGGGGCCCACTGATATGTAATAATTTCTGTATTCTACTGACCAACCAACAATGAAGGGGTCCATCCAGCAATTACAGATACAAAAATATGATTTTTAATACATAGTCAAGTTTTGGTAATTCTGCTCATGTCTAGTCATGCAGCATCAATCTCTATTTCCATTTCTCAAGTTCTGTTTATAGCACTTGGATTGAGAATCCTTTCTTTCCCTCAACATGGACAATAATGAACTTCTTCGACTGTTTCTCCTTGCTTGTATTTAATAAATTACAGCAAGGACTATTGAGGAACCATCTCATGTCTCCCGCATCTCTCTCCCATGACTCTCTCTCTCTTGTCTTCCTTAGGCAAACCAGAGGTAGCAAAGTCAGATGTTCTCACTAACCAGGACTGACTTAAAAACAGATTTAGCTGTTTTGCCATCTTCCCATGCTCACATAGTAATACAAAGAAATACCATCTATCTATCTATCTATCTATCTATCTATCTATCTATCTATCTATCTACCTATCTATCTATCTATCTATCTATCTATCTATCTATCTATCTATCTGTCTTTCTGTCTGTCGGTTGGTTGGCCGGCGGGCCGGCCAGCCGGCCTACCTGCCTGCCTGCCTGCCTGTCTGTCTGTCTGTCTGTCTGTCTGTCTGTCTGTCTGTTTGTCTATCTATCTATTTATGCATCCTCACGCATATACATACATTCACACTTAGACGGACTCAGCCCATTCCATCCATTGGTTCTGGTTGCTCAGCTGTCATCCCCATTTTGCGGCCACCCACCACTATATACTGCATGTGGCAATGGGTCAGCCTCCTTTAATCACCGGCTGCTTTGCACTGTCAGTGATGGCATTTACCTTAATCATCTATGTATGTCCACTCAAAAAGAAGTGTACACCAGTGCCAGGGATTATGGGTCAATACTTTGCCAATGCTTTTTTTTCTTTAAATTCTTTAGTCATGTTGTATTTTTAAACTATCTTCAGGTTATTTTTTATTCAAAGCAAATAGTAACTTTTCTTTGTATCAATACGAATCATATTTTGCTGTGATCAGCATTACAACTAAAAAGATGTTCTACACCTTTTCTAGGTACACCAAGCTATTAGGAAGCACCCATACTGTTCTATTAAAACTATGTGCGATGGGTAATTATTTTTAAATGTAAAATTATTATTGCAAGCATATGGATGCAATGTTTTGGCAGCAGCATAATTTTAATAGGTTTTTATTTTAGTAGCATAGCCTTGCAGTAAACAAATAACCATTGCATCAGCTTGCTAAGGCCGGGACTACTGGCTTTACCAATGCTTTTTAATAATTGTATCGAGCTATACGTAAATAGAGTCTATTGTGCTCAAAATGAATTTTTTGATTACTTTAAAAATGTATTTATAAAAGTAGGTAGATTAAACTTGCAATTTAACTAAGATATTAAAGCTTCGTCTTATACGTACAGCCCGTTTCCAGGAAGCTATCAAACTTTCCAAGAACTGTCATTTTCATTAGATTTTAATTTTATAGCAGATATATTAAAATTAGTTTGGGCTCAGCTAATGAAAAAATGGCCAGCAATTAAATGTGTGTACTTCAGATGTCATATACTGGCATTTTCGGCGTTAGGCAATTTATAATAAAATAAATATAACAAATATTACTAAGATACATTATTACTGCACAGTTATAGAAATACTTTCACATAGAGGTAAAGCCAAACTCAGTCTGTTAACTCCCACTTCATATATACTGTTTTTGCCCTGTGCTGCTTCTTGAGGCAACACATAACATGATACTAAGATCTACATTCCTTGCAACCCTCAGCTTTGTTACATGAGAGGGAATAGAGGTTCTGAATCTGAGGCTCACCTGAGGCATGGTGAACACTAAAGGGGAACTGAAAGGTGAGATCCTTTAAGCAGCAAAAATATAGCATTATCACCAGTCGCGGCTCCTGGAGGGAGTGCTGCGTGGCGGTGGGGCGGGGCGGGGGGTAGTAAACTCCGGCATACGGCCGAACGGAGGTAAGTACATAAATAAATAAATAAAACAAATTACATTGCGCGCGCCGCATCGCCATTTGGCGTTGCAGCACGCGCAATGTAATTCGTTTTATTTATTTATTTATGTACTTACCTCCGTTCGGCCGTATGCCGGAGTTTACTACCCCCCACCCGGCCCCTCCCCCGCCCCGCCCCACCGCCCCGCAGCACTCCCTCCAGGAGACGCGACTGATTATCACCCTCCTTTACAGCGATACTTTTTTTAATAAAGATAGTGGAAATTGTGTTATTGTACTTCCGTACTTTTTCCTTCTATTTGAAATTTGCTGGTATAGGTGGTTTATCCACATTCCTGCAATGTGGAGTAATGTTAAAACGTATTTGAAAATGCATGATTTCCTCGCAGTGATGTCTTAGACGCTTCAAGCCCATATTTTCAGCACTGAAGGCACCCTTTAAACACGGAGGGGCATATTATCAAGCCCAATTCCGCCGCTTTAGTGGCCATTTTCGGCCGAAAAGCGGCTATGTAAATATCGCTCTATTATCAAGGACACGCTAACGCGTGTTTCCTTGAGGTAGCAGCCGTCATTTCTCCACTTTGCATGTCAGCGATAAATATCGCTAATGACATGCAAAGTGGGCGTTCCTCCCTAAACCTACATGGAAACAGTCGCAGACACAACTACTCACTATTTACAATGCGGCCCCGGACACACGGCGCGATAAAAAAAGTCACGCTAAGCGGGGTTATCGCAGGATTTTAACACCTGCTTTATTCTTGACTTAACCATCACTTGCATGGGAGGTGGATTGAATGGTTAAGTGCACACTTGCCTAATAGCAAGCTGTTCAGTAGCGATGTGCAATTATCGCTGCATTTCCAACGTTATTGCTGGTTATCGCCGTCTATCGCAGGATTTTACATCGCCTGTGAGCTAAGCGTTGCTGATACGCCGCTAACACGGCGATGTATTCTAGCGATAGACGGCGATAATGAAAAACGCGCTAAGCGCGTTTAGCGATAATTATCACTTGTCCTTGTTAATATGCCCCTGAGGGGCTTATTTACAAGCCCCTTGCGCCACTTTTGCGTAATTTTTAACATGGGAAAAATGACGCAAAAGTGGCGCAAGGGGCTTGTAAATCTGCCCCTGATATTTTTGGGCTGTGGGGGAGGGGAGTATGCTCACTTGCTGACACACAACGTCTTCCTATCCAGGCTGGCGGTGACAGTCTCTGTAGCAGTTTATTTGACATCTTAAACTCAGATGCCTGAAACAAGGAGAATAGATAAACCATCAGATCTGATCTAATTCTTCGTGTACACCCATCATGGCAACGATTTTGGTCATCCTCAGAGAAAGCAAAACCAAAGGGGATGATGGACGGAGTGTTGAACATTGCAAGCACTCACCCCCAGTCAACTGATCTGGGTTTAATCCATCATCATTCTTTAGCTCACTCCTCCACCCCAGTTCAGACATGGCCATATGCAAATCAGTCTGACCCTGTGCCTCATGGGAACAGTCCAGCCCGAACTGCCAAGCCATGTCTTCCCTGGACCGGAAACAAGCATCCTGGGACCGGTTTCTGGCTTACAGCCGTCATCAGCCAGGCTATCTTGAATCCAGTGGCAAAGTGAGCAAGGGACCCACGTCTGGGCATACCCTGCCAACTTAGGGCGAACATAGCAAAACCAAAGGGGATGATGGACGGAGTGTTGAACATTGCAAGCACTCACCCCCAGTCCTCAGAGAAAGCCAGACAAGGTGAGGCCTCCATACAATACTGGAAAACGAAGCAGTAAAACTTGATTGCTATCCACATATTACCTGTATCTTTCAGGACAGAGGATTGGGAGTATGGAGCATTTGACTGAATGAAATACTAATATTGTTTTTTTTCTTTTTTTACCCGGAGCAGCTCCATTGGGTGATTTATATCCATAACAGTGTTTAAATTCAAATAAAAATGAATTGAAAATAAATCACGGCATAGTTTAAAGGATTGGTTGAGTTATGATGGTCCTATTCTTTGTCTCATTACCCTTGAGTCAGCAAAGGATGCTAATAGGGTTTCGCCACTGAAGTTTTATGAGGTCTGAAAAGCTAGTGCGTGTTTCTCATCCCCCAGGGGGGCAATTACCTAATAGTAGTCAAAACTCAGAGGTTACTTTATTGCTGCATATTTTATACCATGACAAACACGCAATAATTTCACCAGAGAAAAACGACACCTTTAAAGACGTTGTTTGCTGAACATTTTTTAAACCACACACGGCGCAAGTAATGATAGTTTGCAAAAACCTGTTAGTTTATCGATTTCTTAATTTGATGGGGATCTGGTAAAACACAGCCCAATTCGATAATAGCCGAATAAATCCGCCATAATTAATAATTATTGAAAATATAAATTTTCAAACAAAGGTTGTTTAACAAGCCGCTTTTTTGTTTCCAGACAGAACAAAATTACCTGCGCACAAATGTAAGGTACAATTGACATAATTTCTAAACCCAGCTTAAAAGCATTAGTATTGTTGCTGACATCTTTACATTTAAGGAGCTGTATTGAAGGCCATTGCACAGAATTTTTAAATTAGTAAAAGGCTGTGGGTGAAAGGAAGTCTATTAATTGGAGGGCATCACATCATATGAATGTTTTTAGATTTTGACTAATAGACAGTCTAAGTCTCTTGTGAATCACTGTACATTTAGAATGCTCCTCAAGGATATCTCTAAACCAGTGGCGGCTCCCAGAGGTAACGCCGTGGGGCGGTGAGGCGGGGCGGGGCTGGGTGGTGGGGGTAATAGAGTCCGACATACGACGGCAAAGGTGAACGTAAATAAATAAATACCTGCCGTCCATGTATATAGGGCGGTTGTGTGCCATGAGTGAACTTGGGCATGTATTATAATATAGAATACTGTTCTCTCAGAAATGGTCTGAATTTTAGAATGTACCATACTTTGAGTTGGGGTAAATTAACACATTCAGTGGTCTTAACAAGCCCTATGTAATTACTATAAGTCAAGAAATTAAAAGTTTACATATATTCTCCAACAATGATTTATATAACCAGAACGTTGAAAAAGCAACAGTGTGGAGTAGATTTGTGACAGCAGTCAATAGTGATTGGTGTATTCAAAGTACAAAAGCAAACACAAAAAGCCATCAACGCAGCATTCGATTATTGTGCACATAGCTAGTGTCTTGTTACATTGTTTGCCTGTTTTAGGACTGTTTACCAGCTAGCCCTGGATCTTTAGGAGTCCAGGAATGTGTATATATGAATGTGGTATTTCTATAGCACAATCCTAGCCAAAAGGCAGAGAAAAGCTGTACAGTGTCAAAGGCAAAAATACATCCAACAAGTGTTTGAGAGGTACCTGTGTTCTGGAAGTAGAAGGGAACTGTTACTACACTGCAATGTAGTGTTCTTAAAAGAGAAGGATCTTTCATCTACGTTGTACTGATTGACTAATTTTTATAGAATGCTTTATGTTTTTTGACATTAGTTGATTTCAGTAGTATTTTCTACACCCAGGCCATCAGTATGGGTCAAAACTAGTCTGGGTTTGTTTCTGTTGCCATTCAGAGGGGCCCTGGCTAGGCCTTTCATGCTAGACTGTTCCTATTATAGCAGAGTCAGAGATGATTTGTATATATCTGGGCTTCGTCAATGGGGGCATAATGGGAACAAATGTAAGACTGAATGCACCCTTCTTGATAGTCAGTGGCTGGCCCTTTTGGAAGCATTAAACCAATCACTTTTCTGTTTGTATTCAAGAATGGCCACACTATCTCATGCTAGATCCACTATTATCGGAGGACCAACCAGAATTATGCCACGGATGCAAGGTTATGTTATAAAATGGAGCACTGTTTTTTTTTTTTAATGTTTTTTTTATTAACAATAAAAACAGAGAAGCCTTGGATATACGAGATATACAAAGTACAAAACATTATCAAATTGCTAAGTACATGGAGTGTCATGACAGAGACAATTGGATCAATATTTATGCAGTTACAATACTTGAGGGTTATGTGCGAACAAAGTATGATCATCCGTGGGGTGCCAGGATTAGAGTCTATTGTGGCCCTTTCTCTGGCTCTTCTCTCATTAGACCCAGTTCATCATCCGCCTCTCCGATATCCAGCCCGTAGTAATCTATCCACGGGACCCATAGCTTCTTAAATTTACGAGGGCACCCTCTAGCTTTATACGTGACTCTTTCCGCCACCATGTATAAGTCCATACATGCCTTCAATTCCTTAAGCGTGGGGGAGGCGTGATCTCCCCAATGGCGGGCTATATCTCTCTTAGCCACTACTAACCCCAAATTGGCTAATGTGAGCTTGCTGCATGTTAGGTCGATTGCCGTGGGATACCAGGAAGGATATATTTGGCCTCAAGCTCGAGTTGTGCCCCCAGTATGTTGTTCAGCTCCTCTAATATTTGGGTCCAGTACCTTTGTATTTTCCTGCATTCCCACAGTGTGTGTATGAAAGTGCCTCGGTCGCTCTGACATCGGAGACATTCAGGGGTTTCTGCCCATCCCATGATATGTAGTCTTGCTCTATCGAAATAAGTTCTATGTAGGATTTTGTACTGTATAAGACGCAGCCTCTGCTTTATTGCCACTTCACGTGGATGCATTAGGGCTGCTTCCCAATCAATGTCTTCTAGCGGTCCCGTGGTAAATTCCCATTTGGCTCTTAGTGGACCCAGATTATAAGGCATGTTATTAAGTAATGTTCTATACGTCCATGAAATGGCATTACTCGGGATTTCCTCCTGTAAGAGTCTACCCTCTAGGGGGGAAAACTCAGATATTTCGCTTGTATCCAGTCTCTCTGCCTTCCAGGCGTGCTTCAGTCTAATATAGGCATAATTTTGAGTGTCTTTTAATTGATATGTAGTCTGGAGTGTGTTAAAGGAAGCAAGGATACCTTTCTCTAGTATGTCACCCAGCTTTCTCTAGTATGTGTCCCATTGTTTGAATCCCCTAAGTTTCCCAATCTCCGGTAGTCTCGTCCCCTCTCACAGGGGGGTCTCTCTCGTAAGTTTACTATCCCATTTTATCTGTTTCTCCGCTCCCAGCCATGCTTCAATTACCCTTTGGGTGGCCGGCAAGAGATGGGAAACACCCCTCCTGCCATATATATAATGGAGCTGTGTATGGTGTCAAAATTGGAGTCTCTCCAGTGCGTATGTGGGATGCTCCCTTGTAGTATGACTCCACTCATTAAGGACAACTAAATGGGCTGCTCTATAGTAAGCTCTTATGTCTGGCAGGGCAATACCTCCATTATAAGGATTGTGTTGAAGCGTTTGCAGCGCTACTCTTGGGTGGGCCCCGTCCCATAGGAGTACTCGTAGTTCATTGTTTAGTGTTATGAATATGTTCTCCAGTATCTTATTATATGTGTTTTGCAGTATGTAAAGTAGCTTTGGAAGCGTAATCATCTTGTACATGGCTGCCCTGCCCATTATTGTCAGAGGTAGTTTCCTCCATCTCTTAACATCTTCTTGGAATTCTGCAAGAACTCGCTTGATATTTTGGGTCAGGCTAGTCGCTTCATCGATCATAATGTAAAGACCGAGGTATCGGAATCCGTCCAGGGATACCTGTAAACACCTCGGGAAATCCCGAGTTTCAATGGAGCCTCCCACCGAGTAAAGGTTGGATTTACTCCAGTTAATACTGTATCCCGCATTATGGCCATATTCCTCAAATATTTGCAGGACCTTTGGGAGTGTCCTGACTGGATCTGTGATGTATAGCAGGATATCATCTGCGTAGAGCGATATGCGCTCTTCATCTAGAAGTTGTTCCTCATCCGTGAAGCCACTGAGCTCAGGGTGGGATCTAATTCTACACCGCAAAACAGTACAGAATCCTCGGGTCTGTGAAAACCAGAAATCAAAAGGTGTGATAAATCACTACATAATTTGAAAGCATGAAAGTGTAAAATACAGAACCAAATGACTAGGTGCCACAGATCTATCTATGGGCACTTCCCTTTTCAGGACGAAATCCCTCACTCACCATAGGTGACATGCTTCATCATTTGGGATTCTCCTCCCAGAGGAAAAACATAGTTCCTCTGAGGGCTACAACCCCCTCTCTGAGAGGGAGGAGCTCAGGGATGTTTTAAATAACTAATAGGATATTGTAAATCCACATATGAAGAGACAACTGTGTGAATGAGGCGCAGCGCAACAAAAAATTGATAAATGTGAAAATAGTGAAGTTAAAACTAGCTAAAGAGCGCAAAACAGATATTTTATTCAGATACGCCCCTTGCCAGGATTAAAAAACGTGTACCAGCGGTATGAATTTAAACCGCAAAGGTAAAGTAGAAAATAGTGGTCAACATGTTTCAGCCATACACCTAATTGTAGGCAGGGCTTTCATCAGGACCTTTAAAGCTGCTGCTATCTCAGTGTAAGTGCTATAACAAAAAGGATATAAAGACAGAAAATCTTCTCAATCTGTCCATTCCAGAAGGAAGGATTACCTATAATCAAAAAGAAGAATCAAAATTGATCCATACCAATGATCACAAGCATCTTCCATAAACTGCAAAAGGTTCTGTAAAGGGTAAGAAAAAGAAGCCTTACCCGCCACTGCTGGGTAAGCAACCACACCTCTACCTGGCGACAGCTCAGGAAAGGGGCACCGCTCTGAAAAAAACGGTGTATTTTGTCTTTAACAAATCATGTCCTGTCAAAAACCAGGGTTACAACAATAGTACCGATATCCCTGATAGGCATGTCTCTAGGAGTAAATGTAAATAGGGAAGACACAGGGAGCACTAACCATTTAAAACATGAGATGTAAAATTAATATTAATAAGAAAAGCTATCATATCCAAAGCCTAAAACGCTACAACATAGAAATCACCATAAGGGCTCAACTCAAAATCGATTCACAGATAAGGAGGCTAAAGAATATCATAATGGCCATACTATCCCCAAAAAACCCTCAGAGGCTAAATCAAAATGGCCAAAGAGCCTGATATATGAAGCTCAAATAAGCCAACAGCATGGCAAAACCCACTCGAATCGAAAAACAGAAGGATAAAAGAAGAAGACTCATCCAAGCAGAAAGACTCACCTCTCCGTCGGTACACCGGGGCTTGCAGAGCCTGCAGCCGGAGGTGAGGTCAAGTCTAACCTAGTCTGCTTTTATAGCCCAGAATCATAGTTAATTGGCTCCAGGTGGGTGCGCAGACAGGAGTAATGTGAGCATGTGTCGAGTGAAACTCACTCCTCTCCTACACATGCGCACTATGTCAGAATTACTAATTTATTCAAAAGTCATAAAAAACCGGCCAGATCGCTGTGTAATGAAAAGATATGAAAAACAAACTGAGGCGCATCAATTATAAGCATTTCAAATGAAAAGGACGAATCCGTCCAGCACTATACCAACATTGTGCATGTACCATGTGGAGACGCTACTCTCTCGCGCATGCGCGTCTTCAAGAGAGTATATCCAAGCTAAAAACAGAAAGATGCAGTAAACACAGCATCAATTCTACTGCATTTGAGCGTTGCATGTTTTAAAGTGTAAAGAGCCTGTGAGTATATGCAAGCTATAAAAAGCCCGTGAGTATATCCAAGCTGTAAACAAAAAGATGCAGTAAACATAGCATCAATTATTCTGCATTTAAGCGTTGCATGTTTCGAAGTGTAAATAGCCCGTAAATACGGGCGCTCATACAAGGAAATAAAACACGAGCCCAATAGCATGATCATCATGTCAAAGCAAAAGCACAGTACCATAGCACTATAGCAGCACACAAGAAAACATCAAAGTGCCGTATACTGCTTAACACATGCTAGCACGTGAATATCAATTATCACTCAACACTATGATAATACTGGATCAAGTCTCAGAAGCTATATTCTCTGATATGCAATGGTCTAGACCCCGCATGTAAACGCAAGGATAAGTGTGTTACAGGACCCTCATAAATACTTGTATCTTGTGCCATCAAATACACGAAAGTATGTCCATGGATAACCTAAAAACAGAAGAAAAAGAAGGGGATACAAATAAATAAAAAACCCTGATAGAGGGTATTATTGAGTCTCTTCACAGGTGTTGAATTTAAACAAATGGATGCACCAATACATAAAAGTTTGAGTCTAATCCAAGAGAGCTCCTTAGAAAAATATACTACAGTAAAACCCATGGAATCTCATCATTCAGACCCACAATATCAGTCTTCAATTTGTGCACCCACCATTGTTCACGTTTGAACAAGAAAGTTGTAATGTCAGTAATGTGTGGTGGGATAAAAGGTCTTTCCAGTCAATTTGGTCGAAGACTTCCTGCATCTAATAGTGCTCTTATGCTCAAGGATGCGAGTCTTTACTCTGCGTGTAGTCATGCCCACATATCTAAGCGGGCACGGGCAGTGGATCAGATATACCAGGTTGTCACTATTGCAGTTTGATGGCATCCTTGAGCATAAGAGCACTATTAGATGCAGGAAGTCTTCGACCAAATTGACTAATCATTTTCTTTCTGCACAGCACAGCCCACAATATCTTAAGTGGACGGTCTTGGAAAGACCTTTTATCCCACCACACATTACTGACATTACAACTTTCTTGTTCAAACGTGAACAATGGTGGGTGCACAAATTGAAGACTGATATTGTGGGTCTGAATGATGAGATTCCATGGGTTTTACTGTAGTATATTTTTCTAAGGAGCTCTCTTGGATTAGACTCAAACTTTTATGTATTGGTGCATCCATTTGTTTAAATTCAACACCTGTGAAGAGACTCAATAATACCCTCTATCAGGGGTTTTTATTTATTTGTATCCCTTCTTTTCTTCTGTTTTTAGGTTATCCATGGACATACTTGCGTGTATTTGATGGCACAAGTATTTATGAGGGTCCTGTAACACACTTATCCTTGCGTTTACATGCGGTGTCTAGACCATTGCATATCAGAGAATATAGCTTCTGAGACTTGATCCAGTATTATCATAGTGTTGAGTGATAATTGATATTCACGTGCTAGCATGTGTTAAGCAGTATACGGCACTTTGATGTTTTCTTGTGTGCTGCTATAGTGCTATGGTACTGGGCTTTTGCTTTTGACATGATGATCATGCTATTGGGCTCGTGTTTTATTTCCTTGTATGAGCGCCGTATTTATGGGCTATTTACACTTCGAAACATGCAACGCTTAAATGCAGAATAATTGATGCTATGTTTACTGCATCTTTTTGTTTACAGCTTGGATATACTCACGGGCTTTTTATAGCTTGGATATACTCACGGGCTCTTTACACTTTAAAACATGCAACGCTCAAATGCAGTAGAATTGATGCTGTGTTTACTGCATCTTTCTGTTTTTAGCTTGGATATACTCTCTTGAAGACGCGCATGCGCGAGAGAGTAGCGTCTCCACATGGTACATGCACAATGTTGGTATAGTGCTGGACGGATTCGTCCTTTTCATTTGAATTGCTTATAATTGATGCGCCTCAGTTTGTTTTTTATATCTTTTCATTACACGACGATCTGGCCGGTTTTTTATGACTTTTGAATAAATTAGTAATTCTGACATAGTGCGCATGTGTAGGAGAGGAGTGAGTTTCACTCGACACATGCTCACATTACTCCTGTCTGCGCACCCACCTGGAGCCAATTAACTATGATTCTGGGCTATAGAAGCAGACTAGGTTAGACTTGACCTCAACTCCGGCTGCAGGCTCTGCAAGCCCCGGTGTACCGACGGAGAGGTGAGTCTTTCTGCTTGGATGAGTCTTCTTCTTTTATCCTTCTGTTTTTCGATTCGAGTGGGTTTTGCCATGCTGTTGGCTTATTTGAGCTTCATATATCAGGCTCTTTGGCCATTTTGATTTAGCCTCTGAGGTTTTTTGGGGATAGTATGGCCATTATGATATTTTTTAGCCTCCTTATCTGTGAATCGATTTTGAGTTGAGCCCTTATGGTGATTTCTATGTTGTAGCGTTTTAGGCTTTGGATATGATAGCTTTTCTTATTAATATTAATTTTACATCTCATGTTTTAAATGGTTAGTGCTCCCTGTGTCTTCCCTATTTACATTTACTCCTAGAGACATGCCTATCGAGGATATCGGTACTATTGTTGTAACCCTGGTTTTTGACAGGACATGATTTGTTAAAGACAAAATACACCGTTTTTCAGAGCGGTGCCCCTTTCCTGAGCTGTCGCCAGGTAGAGGTGTGGTTGCTTACCCAGCAGTGGCGGGTAAGGCTTTTTCTTACCCTTTACAGAACCTTTTGCAGTTTATGGTTGATGCTTGTGATCATTGGTATGGATCAATTTTGATTCTTCTTTTTTTTTATTATAGGTAATCCTTCCTTCTGGAATGGACAGATTGAGAAGATTTTCTGTCTTTATATCCTTTTTGTTATAGCACTTACACTGAGATAGCAGCAGCTTTAAAGGTCCTGATGAAAGCCCTGCCTACAATTAGGTGTATGGCTGAAACATGTTGACCACTATTTTCTACTTTACCTTTGCGGTTTAAATTCATTCCGCTGGTACACGTTTTTAATCCTGGCAAGGAGCGTATCTGAATAAAATATCTGTTTTGCGCTCTTTAGCTAGTTTTAACTTCACTATTTTCACATTTATCAATTTTTTGTTGCGCTGCGCCCTCATTCACACAGTTGTCTCTTCATATGTGGATTTACAATATCCTATTAGTTATTTAAAACATTCCTGAGCTCCTCCCTCTCAGAGAGGGGGTTGTAGCCCTCAGAGGAACTATGTTTTTCCTCTGGGAGGAGAATCCCAAATGATGAAGCATGTCACCTATGGTGAGTGAGGGATTTCGTCCTGAAAAGGGAAGTGCCCATAGATAGATCTGTGGCACCTAGTCATTTGGTTCTGTATTTTACACTTTCATGCTTTCAAATTATGTAGTGATTTATCACACCTTTTGATTTCTGGTTTTCACAGACCCGAGGATTCTGTACTGTTTTGCGATATTGTTTTGGGGATTGAATCCTGTGAGGTCTTTAAATTTCCCTAGGACCCTCTGGCGTTGAACCGTTCTTTGTTTGGTAATCTAATTCTACACGTCAGAGGCTCCAGCACTAGGACAAATAATAGTGGAGATAGTGGACAGCCCTGTCTGGTAACTCTTTGGACAGGCCAGGATTCCGAAGTCACCCCATTTACTCGGACTTTAGCCGCCGGGTACTTGTAAAGGAGGTCCAGTCATTCCATGAAGACCAGGCCAAATCCAAATCTCTTCAGGGTTTCTTTCATGAACGGCCAATGAACCATATCAAACGCCTTTTCGGCGTCAAGGGAGAGAAACACGTGTGGCCTATCTCTATGTTTAACCGTATCCATCCAATTGGCCAGCCGTCGGAGATTGAGGCGTGTGGCTCGTTTAGGCATGAAGCCAGATTGATCTCTATGTATTAAAGGGGTTATGACCGCTAAGAGGCGCGCTGCAAGGATGGATGCCAGGATCTTAGGGGCTCATTAGGATGACGGACGGACTGGAGTCCATCCGCCATCCTGGTGTAAACCGGGACCATCCGCCATGCATGCGGCGGTCCCGCACACTCGATCAGGATGCGACCGCCACCATGGCGGACGGATCCTGCATTTTAACATTGCAGCGGGTGCTGCTGACAGCAGCACCCGCCGCGATGTTAAAATGCCATGATGTGCATTTCACAGCACTACGTGGCAGGCACCACATGGTGCCTGCCACGTAGTGCTGTGAAATGTAGGGGGGTACCATGGGTACCCCCCAAGTGCACCCTCACCTCCCCCAACACAAGGGGGGCCCGCAACGGGCCCCTGTCAGTAATACCCACCAGCCTTTCCATGGCGGCATCGCCGCCATGGAAAGGCCTGCAATACCAAGCATCCTAATTTGGTGGACGGTGTCTGCTAGGCACCACCACCATTTAGGGCTATCGGATCCATCCGCCAGGCAATCTGTTAGATTGCTTTTGGCGGACCCGTGGCGGACGGTCTTTGCGTCCGCCACTGTCCAAGTGCGATTCCCTCTGCCATCGCAATGTGGCGGGGAAAATCGCGGTACAATTGCGGAAGGACCGCCACCGCATGGCTGGTGGTGACGGGCCTTCCGCAATCGTAATCGGTTCCTTAGTCTCTATGTTAAGCAGCGATATCGGTCGGTAGGACCCGCAGTCCTCTGGGGGCTTCCCTGCTTTATGGATTACCACTACTATGGCAGTTCGAAGATCAGGTGGTAGGATCCCCTCGTCCTTTGCTTCTAAAATCATGTTTATTAGGTGTGGGCCTAGCAAACTAACGTTTTGTTTAAAACATTCTGCGGGTAGTCCGTTCAGTCCCGGAGATTTTCCTGACTTCTGTCGTCCCATTGCCTCCGTCACTTCTTTTAGGGTCAAGTCTTTATCTAACCTGTCTCGATTCTCCTGTGGGAGAGTAGGGATCTCGAGTGTCTCCAGGTAGCTATTGATTTGTGCCTCGCTCACTAAGGGCCTAGATCTATAAAGTGCCGCATAATAGCAGGCAAAGGCGCCCACTATGTCTTGAGGTGTCGTGTGAGTCTGGCCATGTTCCTGTATCTTTGTCACCCATCTTGCCTCAGTCTCCTTCCTACTCAGCCAGGCCAGTAATTTCCCTGCTCTGTCCCTTGTCTCATATAGGCGATGCTGAGTGGCCAGAATATGGGTTTTAACTACTTGGGTGACCAGTGCTCTATACTCCCTTCTAGTTATCTCTATCTGACGGAGCGTGTGGAGATCAGTGTCGGGGACGCCCTTACTTTCTAGGTCTAATAGTTTGCCAACCAGGGTCTCAATCTGTGTTGTACCTTCTCTTTTTTTGTGTGCAATAATGTTCTGCGCCCTATCCCTTATCACTGTTTTAAACGCCTCCTATAGGGTGGCTGCTGATGCCACTGAACCTTCATTTTCTTTGAAATATATTTCAGCGTCTGTGCGGATTCCCCCGGCTACGTCCCTGTCTTGTAGGGCCCAGGAGCTCAATCTCCATTCTTTGTTACATTTCCTGGACGTCCCTCCCACCTTGAGCCACAGCGGTGAATGATCAGATATACCCCTTGCCAGATATTCCGCCTTTTCAATTTTCTCTATCTCTCCAGCTGGGGTAAAAAGGTAGTCCAATCTGGAGAATACTTTGTGCGCCCCCGAAAAATAAGAATAGACACGTGTGTTTGGGTGATGTCGCCACCATAAATCAGTCAGTCCGAGTGTATCTCGAAACTGGGCCAAGTGTGTGGGGCAGAGTGTTCCTGGGTTCACGTACGTGCAATCAAGGTGAGGGTTTATCACATCATTAAAATCGCCCCCTATAATGGGCGTGGCAGACCCTGACTGCAAGAGTATCCCGGTGATGTTATCTAGTGTTTGCTGTTGTAATCGTGGGGGGGCATATACGCTAACGAGCAGGAATTCTTTGCGATGCCATATCCCCCGAACTGCCACAAATGTCCCGTTGTAATCTGACCATTTCTTAGTAATCTGAAAGGGGGGTGATCTCTTAATCAATATAGCTACACCCCTTGACCCAGAGGAGAACCCTGCGTGTGCCAGTGTAATGAACTGCCCTCTACCAAGGAAGGAGCATTGCGTGCCCATCAGGTGTAGAAGGACTATGTCGGGCTTGAGTCGTTTAAGATATTTAGTTACTAGCCCTCTCTTAATTTTGTTCCCTAACCCATTGACATTCCACGTCATGACGGTGTATTGACCCTCTCCCATTGTCGATGTGATTGTGAGTCCTTGCAATTCTGGTTTGTCTCGTCAGAACTCTTTCTGCCCTCCCCTCCAACTCTTCCCTCGATATCCATTTGAATGCTTTCGGAATATGACATCTCTTGTTTTGAACAGCTCCCATTACTCAACTTGCCCCCCTCCCTACGCTCTTCCCTTACCCTCGCCACCCCCCAGCTCGTGAACATGACAACACCAGCGCAGGTAAGTGTCAAAGAGGTCTGTATCCCTCCCCCACCCCCAAAATAATCAACTAGTTATGAACTTATTATATAGGTACGAACAGTCTCACCACCTTAGGGCCGAGAAGCTATAATGTCCACTAGACCCTGGTAGTGTCTTACTGTTCCTGGGCGGTCGGTCGGCCCCTTCATCTCAACCTTCTTCACCACTTTTGAATTGTTGCTGTTGCTGCTGATCAGTCAGGGACTCTAGGTTCTGGGCCGTTGCTTCCATCCGCTGAATATCCTAGAGTAGTGGATGATCGCTGTCTGTATCCGCCGAGTATTCTCTTTCCGATACTTCTAAGGTTTCGCGTTCACGAGAGCTTTGTTGGTTCCGGTCTGTCTTTCCTCTTGAGGTGTCTCCGTCCGAGTCCGAGCAGTGTGCTCTTCCTTCCCTAGTTCCCATAGGGCGCACGGGAGCTCCTGGTATGGACCTCCGCAGTGTTGCTGCGCGTCGCAATCTTTCCCTCTAGACCTCTCAGAACCCGATCTCCCCCTTTTGTCTGTTTGGGATGCGTCCTGTTGGGTTAGTCTGCGTCTCAGAGAGGGGCATTCCTCGATCCAGGTCCATGCTTCCTCTGGGGTCTAAAAGAACTGCGAGGAGCCTTGAAAGATTACTTTAAGTTTAGCCGGGAAAAGTAACATATATTGAATCCCGAGTGCTCTTAGTTTCCCCTTGACTGCATCGAAAGTTCGTCTTTGCTTTTGCACTTCTCGGGAGTAGTCGGGGAATACCATTATCTTTGTGTACGCGTATTTGACTTCCCCTTTGTGCCTCAGCTCTCTGAGGATCAAGTCGCGGTCCTGGAAATCTAGAAAACGAGCAATTAGGGGCCTCGGAGGAGCACCAGGTGGCGGGCGGATGTTTGGCATCCTGTGAGCTCTTTCTATGATAAAACAGGGCGAGAACTGAGCATCAGGGAGGGAGTCCTTTAACCACGAGAGTAGGAATTGTCCCGGGTCCGCTCCTTCTGTACCTTCTGGAAATCCAATAAACCGGAGGTTGTTCTTACGGGCCCTGTTTTCTGCGTCGTCCACTCTCCAGGCTACTTCCTTCACCGAGGCCAAAAGTCCTGTCACCTCTTTGCGCATGGTGTGGGAGACGTCCTCCACCTCCGAGATACTGTTTTCTGCTTCTGTCACTCTCTCGGAAACTTTTCTCAGGTCCTGGCATAGTAGCGACACCTCCGAGCAGACCTCCGCCATCTTCCCTTCAAGGACCTCTCTGGACGCGTGTATTGCTTGCAGTATGGCTGCGTTATCTGGGAGGGGTGTACTTTCTCCTTCTGCCCCTGTTGTTGAGGGGAGCACTTTTGCGTAGCGGTCCAACTTCCCCTGCTTCAATGTTTTAGGTTCTTTATCTTTCGCCATCTTAGACCGTGTAGTGTGAATCTTCTTCCCACTGTGAGATCTGGGGTCACTCCCCGGGCAGTGTTGCGTTGGCTCGCCACGGCTTACTTTCAGCGCCACCACTCACTTCCTTCCCGCGAGTAATGTTTGGCAAGGAGTCTACTTTCGGGGTTTGCAAGACCTCCTCTCTATCTCTCGAGGACGTTGCGCGCTCGGCAAAGTTCTATGTTGAGTCAGGGATATGGTTAACGGGATCCTTGGGATTCGATGCTTCACGCTCCTAGTTTTCGCCTCACACCTTTTTGCCAGTACCCCTTGTGGAGATGACGCCGTTCCTCCGGGAAGGGATTGTGCGTGAGTAAGGGTCACCTGTTCAAACTCAGCGGTCAAACACCTCGCAGCCTCTTGTAACTCTCTACTGCTATGCAGTCAGGACCATCTGTTCTGCCCTTCCATTGGTCTCTCCACTCCAGGTCTCACTGCGGGTCCTGGGCCCGGTATAGACGGGCCGTCTCTTGCGACGTTTCCCGGGTTGTGGAGTTGTCTTGAGGCAGGGGGTCAGTATGCTGCGGCAGGGGCTCTATACCAGAGGTGTCCGGGACACGTGTCCCCACGAGCCAGTCTCTTGGTTTGCGCCACCCTCACTGCTCAGGCCCCCGGACTGTTGTGAGTTGCTGGAGAGTATATCGCCCCTGCAGTGCATCCCCGTGTCTTATCCCCCGTGGGCCAGCTTCTCCTCGGTCCGTGAGTATATTTGCCTCCGCACCCCTACCTCAGAGTGTTCGTCCTCGCGCAGGTGCCTTCAACGTTTAGGAGCGCTCTTAGGTCCGCTGGCGGCCCTTTACACCGAGCCCGCCGCAACAGCTCCTGCTAAGGCGTCTGGGCGGCGTTCAGGCTGCTGTTATCTTTGCCTGCGAGGACTCCATCCGGCCAGAAGCATCTCCACACCGCCGGGCAAAATCTGCTCCCCTCCCTGACCGTTCAGCACATCCTCCGCGGCTCCACAGGGTTTCCCCGGGCCTCCAGCACACGCCGCGCAGCGGCAACGTCCCCAAGCCAAGCAAACGGAGCACCGCCCCACAGCGGCGTGCCGAGGAGCGATCCCCACGAGGGTGAGCGTCTAGACCCCCAGTGCCGTGGGGGCCCCCCCGCCGCTCCAGAACCCCCTGTCCCCTGCGGGCCGCGAACATGGATCAGCCCGGTCCTCACTCCCTGCGGTGTTCAGTGCCTCCGGGATAATGCCATCTTGGCACCTGTCGTCGGACTCAGCATCCCCGGCTCCGGGAGTCTTCCTCTTCCGAAGACCACGTTTTGCCCACAAATTGCAGCTGTTCGTTGCGGGAGGGTCTTCAACTCCTGTTGTCCGTAATCTTTGGCTGTGAAGGATAGGATAAATATACTGGATTCAGTCGGGGCCGGCGGAGCTATGGAGCAACGCAGCTACCCGGCTATGTTGTTGGCCACGCCCCAAAATGGAGCACTGTCATGCTAGATATAGGCAAATGTTGCCAACAATATGTCAAGGATAGTCACGAAGCTCTCCATGTCACCCACCTCAACTATCCAAGCAAAAATGCACACAAAACATTAAAACATACAACCAAGTTTTATCTGGGGCCGCACCTAGAATGTGGAACTCGTTGCCGCCTAACATCAGAAGAATACCCTGTTTATCAAGATTAAAAAAAGAAGCTAAAACTTTCCTAATCGGCAAATTCCTCCCATAAACTCTCTCAGTGCACACAGCTCAGCGTCCTAGCGATATGTTTTTGCTCCTTACTTGAACCCCACCTGTGTAAACTGGTCTTGATATTAGTGCCTTAACCCTGCGTTTTGGTATCATGGTTGTTTGCTCATCATTGTGCATCTTTCGTTTTTCACTGTCACTTGTCCTATCTCCCGCTAGGTTACCCTTTTTGCCCATTCCTACTTCTGTAAATAGCTGCTTATCTCTGCAAAGTGTTCTCATGATCGCCTGTCCTGAATATTGTAAATGACCTGTTATTCCCCCAAGTGTATGCACGTTAGTCTATCCCTACCTATGTTTAATTGCTTATTATATCGCCTATTCTGAACTTTGTATACAACTTATCATCCCTGTAAAGCGCTCTGATACCCTAATGGGTCACGTTCATGCTCCATTAAACACTATTATAAATAAATAAAATAAACAAAAGACAGACACCTCATACATGCTCATGAACACACAAATTATGTAAGAAGACACAGACACACATCATCAGACATATACAGACTCTCAAATATACACATGCACCCACGTAGACAGACACAAACACACACATACACAACATATACATAGAGAGATGAAAAATCAAGGAACACCAATGAGCAGTCTGTAAAAGAGGGAATGTGATGATACAGAGTGAGATGGGGAAAGGAAAGGCTGAATAGTACGCAGGTCTAAGAGGCGAGGAGTGGTAGGGTGAATGGCTAAAGAGAATATTAAGGAAATAGAGGACAAACTCAAAAGAAAAGCTGGGGGATACCACTTGCATTGCCCCATGGACCAGTTTTCATTTAAAATCCTTGAGAATTTCATCCTGTCTATGGCCCCACACTTCTATGGATTACCTCCAAAAACATCACTCTGCAATGGTGAAAGAAGCACCAAGGTGTTATATTTTAGCAATTGTCACGAACAGTGGCCTCAGTGTCTGAACTTACAAATTTTGAAATAGGGGTATCACATCTCATTCTAGTTACTGCTGGTTCCGAATTTCTTCTGTTACAACCTTTTGCCTTGATCACTGGAAAAAATAAAGATGTCGCCAAGAATGACATCAGAATGATGCTCAGAGAGTGTAACACAATGTTTCTGATGTACAAGTCTGTGAGGGAATAAAGGGCAGATATTGATTTGAAAGCAGCAAAGAAGCTCTCAGTCCATCACCGTTTTAAGATGATAATGTTGCAGGGCAGCCCATTTTAAATTCAGCACAGGACAACTTATTTTCGATAAACTTGAAAGACACATATTTACAAATGACAATACAGTTTCACAAACCTCTTTTTGGTTTGGAATCTGCTCAGAAAATCTTTACAAAATGTCACTCTCCTCTGGTTGCTGTAGTTGTTGTGGGGTCTGCAAAAAAAAAAAAAGAGTGTTTTCCCTTAGGAAAATTGTCTAATTGCTGTCACCTCTTTCCCAACAGCGATAAAGGATGTCCAGGAGGTATTTCAGAAGTTGAGAGTCCATTACTTCATCAACAGTGAGGTAAACTCCTGGTTCATGCCATCACAAAACTTGGACTTCATTGTGGCTCACATCCAAGCAGGTGTAGGGTAGATAGCTCCATCAATCCTGTTCATAGAGGGCCAATCCATAGTTACAGAATCATTACATCTTTAGTGGCCAAGGGGAACACTACATGCATTGTCCCAAGGACCAGTTTTCTTTTAAAATCCTTGTGAATTTCACCCTGTCCTATGGCCCCACACTTCTTTGGATTACAGCACATAGCTCATGGTGTTTGTAGAGCTGGAGAAGTCTCTATTAACCTGGTTAAAGCCATATGGTTTGTTTATCGCTGTATCTCATCTCCCTACTTCTTTGGTGGAAATAACAATAGATGGACACTTGAAGGGGAACAACTTTGAACAGTCAGAATCCAGACGGTTATGGGGCCCAAGGGAAACAAGGCATTCATTAAACTGGCAGGAGGGATGGTCCTGATGTACTAAGATACTGGTCGAAAAAAGCAGTTGCAAATTGCGATCAGACTTTTTCTGACCGGTATCTAATCTTTTATAGTGACCTAAGTACTAGTAGGTCACTTTGCAATATAAGGAATAATCAGGTGTTGCAGAATGATCTGCCTAATTAACATTAAATTGGCAAGTCAGATCGTGTGACCCCTATAATAGGCTACAGGGATGGTGGCCTGCAAGGGGCAGCATTCCACCATGAGTGCATGCATGGTAAAGGTATATGTTAGTCCTGGCCCCTTGATACACCTCCCTAAAAAAATTGTTGTCCAGAGATTTTTCATTTTTGTATCATTAGAGAAGTAATTTAGCTTGGGTAGACATTGCTAATCTGGGCATCATTTTCCCGGACGACATTTTTCAATGTGTTGCAGTGATGCTGTAATATTTTGTTAACCATGAGACTTATATACTTTATTTTAGTGTCAAAAAATAGGTTTTAGGGGTCGTAGTCTTACAGAGAGAAAATAACTCCTCAGAGAAACCCTTCTGCTGTTTTCTAAAATGGCGGCTCTATAATGATGTGTTTTAGCCATCATATTGGTAATTTATTTTAATATTGTTTTTGTTTCAGGTTTTCCGTTGATTCAAATTCGCAAACCTGTGTGAAGTAGGTGGTAGCAGAAGATATTGACCTCCTGATAGAGTATGGCTAACTACAAAATCTGAGGACTCCTTCAACAAAGAAAAAGGTGTAATATGCCAAACTAATCCTAAAGAAAAGCTAGCATCAATTGCGGTTGGACAGAAGAAATGCTGCCGAAATACAGCAAGACGAAGTTCACAAAAGATTGAAACTGATGGGTGAAGAGGATAAAACATTTTATCACTGTAACAACAAGTGCTAGAACTTGTATATAATGGAAAAATGCCTGGAAAAAATGTTTGTCAAAAAGTAGCAGAAACCAGTGAAACACAACAAGAATCCGAGTCTTCTGAGAAAGCGACGACAACCAAACCCAATGCCCATCCACTTAGAAGATCGATGGTTACGCCTCGTCCACCTCCAACAGCTGATCAGAAAACAGAGGATCTTCAATGCATTATCTATGGTTTAGCCAGAACAAGGACCAAAAGGATTGACGAAAGAGCAAAGTTCAGAGTATGTGAGTCTCAAAGGGCAAACGTTTTTATCTGCATCTAGTTTCTTCCAAGATAAATTTTCAGCCGAGTAGCTGATCTAAACAGGGAGGTGAATGTATTTCAGCAGATTTGTATGCCCACCAGTGCATACATTCAAAAACATGAATGTACACTTAACCGCCAGCTTTCAGTTAAATTTGCAATGTTTGAAAAACCACATGAAGTTTTGAAACCACTCTTGAGTGCTGGCTACGGGTTCACACTCAGTGAGATCAGAGAAACAATGGTCAACATTGATGAAACTGTATTGATCCATAATAATGAAACTAAGATTTTTCTGGTGACAATGTACAATGACAGAATTCGTTTTTGTCAGTCAAACAAAAAGAATGTGCTACTTATGGTGTTCTCAGCTGATTTGACTCCTGAAGTTCTTGCTGTCAAAATAAGATCACACGATGGAGTAAAATCAGCAAGAACTATTTTAAGAAACATCCTGAAAGATTTAGATTTTGGACTTAATGACAAAGTTTGTGATTCCCCAGTGCCTCTCAAACCACGAGAGTCATTAAGAATACCTGATGTTGTCTTAACATTTTTTATATCATTGTTTAATATCAGCAAAGCAAAACTGTTACTAACTAAAGTTCTTGAGGTCGGAACAGAAGCCGACAACATTGATGATGGCTTTGAAGATATAAGTGAAGAAGTGGAAGACAATCCATGAACCGACAGGCTGTGCAAATGTACTGTCTTTTCCAAACCATGTTTTATGAATATCATCACGGCAAAAAGAAAACTCCGTTACACATGATGACTGCCCACGCAATCCATGACAAGTGCAAAAGTAGAGAGCTAATCACTTTAATTAATAGGATTGGTGCAGCAACAAGTTATAATGATATAGTACGGAGCAGGAACTTGTTAGCAGCTCATGTTGTAAAACTTGTGATTCCGACAGCGCACCACTTCCAAGTCACTTTACCAGGAAAGGAATTAGAATTGCTGCTCTTGATAATTTTGATTTTGAAGACAGCTCTTCTTTGTCTGGAACATCCAGCAAACATGATACTTCCATGCTGCTTTTTCAAGACTGTACCAATGAAGTAGCTGCTGGAAAACAAGCTGTGTCAGCTGTAGGCATAAACAAACAAAGCTGCAAATTTATAATCCAACTGCCTTGACAAAGTGTGCAAAATCACTACAAGCCATCAACCGGTCCCAGTCTACCAGAAAGTTTCAAAGTGGCTGAGGACATGGATCTTCTACCTGATGCTGCGACCCGCAAAGCAGATTTAACTGAATTTGTAATATCGCTTATTCGGTGCGGACTGAAGGATGAAGAAAAGTCAGTTCCTCCGTGGGCTGGAATTCATGCTCTTATCTCCCAGAATATCGTCCCACTGAAGAAGGTTGGGTTTTTACCAGTAATACCATCTCCAGTCACAAACTGCGCAACAGTATACACAGCTCTAAAATATTTCCAAAATGTGCATGCTCAGCTTGAAGACCAGCATATCCTGCCAATTTTCTGCGATGAAATGTTTTCCGTATTGTAGCTGACATTTTTAAGAGCAATCCAGTAGAATTTGATGATCTTTATCCAATGATGGGCATTTTCCACAAGATAAAAGTTGCATTGCGGTGTGAAGAAAGTTATCTCAGTGGATGTGGCATACACGATGCACGTATTGAGGTTGAAATCTTTGGAAGCAAAACTGTCCAGTCAGTATTGAGCGGAACTCATTATGTTCGTTCATTACAAAGTATGCTCATTGTATCTGAGGGTATAGAAACATTGTGTTGGAATGCTTTCTGGAACAAGAATGACAAATTAGCTTTTGCATATCTTATCTCAGAAGTGAACAAGGCACAGGGTGCATTTCATTCAAAATACATAATGCAGAGCCAGGCAATGTTCAATACACTCAGTTCAAAATCAGTTTGTCAAAGAATGTGAAGAAAAATCAGGACTTTGCAAGTACTGGGAAAATGATTAACACATGATAGCTCTAGTGAAAAACTTGGTACATGCTGATCGGGAAGGTGATTGAGAGCTGCACGTGAAGACTATGAAGTCACAGATAACTGTGTTTGAGGAATTCGATTGCATAAACTACCTGAGATATGGGTTCTGGTATTTGGAAAGAGTAAAGAAACTAGAGGTGGAAAAAGCATATCTCTACAGAAAATTCATCCAGAGACATTTTATGGTGAAAGACAGAGAGGGAAGTTTCAATGTTGTGGCTCCAGATATGAAACTGGAACAGATGATACAGAAATCACAGAAAAACTCCAAGAGAATTTTTGGTCAGACACGTAAAAGAGGATCTGTTGCTCAATGGCAGCTAGTTTGCCATGAAGTAATTTCTATTTGTAATGTTTTCAGAGAGATGACAAATTCAAAATTAATGGACCATTGTAATCCTGTTCCTCACCAGGAACTTGTGGGAAAGAGAGGGGAACATTTTAATAAACATGTTGACAGCTTTCTTCATTTCATGCAGCAGCAAAGAAACCCCTTTGAAATGACTGAGCCTGTGCGACTACACAACTTTGTGACCAAACAATATGTGGAGAACGATACAAAGACACATCTACTAGATGTTCTGGAACACGGATCGAAACTTTATGCAGAACTGAAGCAGGAGAGATTTGTATTGAAAAGAGAAAAAGGTCTTTGACAGAATCACTAAAGCTAAACTTCGACGCTTTAATTGCCATAGTAAGAGTTTCATCCAATCAGCCACTACATTACAGGTTACAAAAAAATGTTTGCAAGCACACAGAGAGATGGATGTAGCAAAAGAAAGGGGTGAATTTATCAAGGACATTGTGTTGCTTGATCTTCATCCAACAAACAAATTATTTGATGAAGATGCTGCAACCAATCCAGTGAGGCACAAACTTGTACAAGAGCACGGAAAAAAAACTTTCACCTGAAGAATTTCTATTTGAAAAGGCGTCCTCATTGGAAGCTGCTGTTGTTGTGAGATATATGTCACAAATGTGAATGGTCAAGATTTCATCTATGCAAAACTTTAGAGCGGCAGTTCAGACTGTTCTACAGATATCAAAGTCAGTGTGCACTTTGCAAGAAATGCACATTGTCTTTGACGGTTATCTTGAACTATTTGTCAAAGAATGTGAGAGATTCAGACGAATGTCTACAATTAGAACAATTGACCTTGCCTGCATCAACAATTTGACACATATACCTGTGCAATCTGATAGATTCTGGTCATCAACATCAAAGAAGATGAACTTGGATATGTTAACTTGCCAAAACATTGCTACTGCTTCACTGAACACTGAATTTCCAATTATTGCAAGTGGAATGATTGTCAATGAGGAGTTGGTGCCTACAGAGATATATCCAAAAGGTACAGGGCATATTGTTCAAGAACTTAACAGCAAATTGGAGGAAGCTGGCCTTCGTGTTGTGCCACATGTTGAGTGGGCTGTTCGAAATGTTTCCAGTCGAGTCATTGTACTGTCAAATGACACAGATGATATTATTCTGCTAATTGGATTTGTTGCAATGTTCATAAGTCAAGGATTGTCAGAGTTATGGATACGTATGGAGCAGGCGAGAAAAGACACTTAATCCCGCTTCATATTCTGTATAAGAAACATGGCCCAGAGAAGCCCAGTGCTCTTATCAAGGCACATATTCTTATGGGTGATGACACTATGAGCAAAATTGGAACAAAGCTTGGAGCTTTAACTGCTGAACCTGTGAAGTTTCTAAAAGGATTTGCTGAGACAGAATAAGAATGTGACTTTAAAGACTGGAGAAATGTGCTGCTCTAATCAAAACACTTCAACATAAATTCAGGAGTTGAAATCACTGCACTATGAGTGTAATTACAACTACAATTACAATTATGCAGGAATCGTTTGGTTCATCCACGCTCTACTCTCCTTTTACAGCTATAGTGGATGCCAGTAGAGGCAAGAGTCCAATTTTAAGCTCCCTGTACTATCTACAAATGCTTATGTGGACAACCCACTGTCTTCCTGAGTGAGCCTTCTGTACGCTACTCTCCTGGCCACACCCTTGGGCCATTGGGCCTGAGTCTACTGTGCAGCCTTCTCTTATAGTGTTATGGACTGGGTGGCCAAACGTTTTTGTCATTGGGTCAATACTTTGGAACTCTCTTAGATTTGCATAAAATCTTGGTCTGTTTCACAAACTTCTTAAAGCTTTCATTTTGTGGTTCCAATTGTTCCTTTACAAATAATAATTTTTTATAGATAATTACATAATTACCATCCTTTTTAGTAGAGAATGACTTCAGAATATGATTTTTATAACAAACAAATAAATGTATTCATTAATACATGTATGCAATTGTATATGAAAGCCCCCCCTTACCCTGGACCTATATCAAAGAGTACCTAAACGAATATTTCCCAAAGTTTTAGAAATTTCCTATATGACCCCGATCTTAGTGAATATCTCTTTTCTAACTCTACTTAGTTTAGACTGTAGATGTTGAAAACTTGGAATTTCCTCAGATCACCACTTTTGGAGAAATAATGATCTGGCTATTAAAACAATAATATACAGTCATTTTTAAAGTAGAAGGCTAGCATTTAGATTGGGTGAATACCCTAAAACTACTGTCTGAACATCTAATGGTTGTTTCAGTTTCAATTTATGAGTGCAGAACTGATTAATCTCCTCCCAGAACTGACATAACCTCAGACAGCCCCATATAATGTGCTTCCAATTCCCCTCACCCTTCACTTCGCACCTAAAATAATTTGCAGAGATCAACGGATTGATCTTATGAAGGAGAGCTTGAGTTCTATATAAAAGCCACTTAGTATAGAATTGCTTACGTTGCATATTTGCCCCTTTGAACAAGGAAAAGTTAAACTCATTAATCTCATCCCAGTTTGAAGAGGATATCAAGAGATTTTTTTTTGTATTGCCATTATTCTCGCTCCTTTTCATAAAGTTTACCTGCCCTATGATTGCATATGGAGGAAACCCAGCTGCTGATTGACTTACAAGTCTTGGATGCTATGACGAGTTCTATAGTTGCATTTATGTACAAGGGATTTAAATCCTGCAAAAACCGTCTAATTCGGATGAAGGACCATTGCAACATTTCTTTATGATATTTAATACTAGGCTCTATTTCGGTTCAGCTTTTCCAATCTCCAACCAGAAAATCCCAACTCCTACCGTAACTATTGCTCGCCCACCTGGAGGCAATGACCTTATTTACCAAAGGATCCTCCCCAATATAAACATCTGATAGGGAGGTCACTCCACTTATCAAGGGAATATTATAATGGCGAAACAATTGTTGCCTATGTTTAATGATCCACTGTAGAGTCTTATATCGGACTTTCTTGGAAGCTTTCGTTAAAAGCATAAAATCAACATTATCATATGCTTGAAAAATCAAATCTAAAAAAATTATCATACCTATTTATGTTTAAAGACATAAATAATCTATCTGTGGTATGTGCAAAGTTTGCAAAATAATATTCTTTCAAATCTGGAAGGGCCAGACCACCTTCTTTTACTGGTCTACAAATTGTATCTAGAGCTAATCTGGATGTTTTGTTTGCCCATAAAAGAGCAGAGAACATACCTTGTACTTCTTTAAAAAATGTAATCTGTATTGCATTAGGAATAGCGGAAAATAAAAAATTACACAGGGTAAGATTGACATGCGGAGCAGCGCAACCCGTCCCATTATTGAGAGTTGTAGGTTGTTCCATTTTGAAAAACAACTCTTTTTTTCCTATTGAATAAAGGGATGTAATTCAAAACATATAGGTCATTACCATTTTCTGAAACATGTATTCCAAGATACCTCTTAGGCCTAGCTTTAACCGAAGAATGTAGTTCGGTAACTAAAGTGTTGAGTGCAGTATTACAAAGCAGAATCTCTGTTTTTAAATTATTTATTTTATAAACTACAAGTAATTGATATTCCTGGAAAGTTTTCAATACACTTTTTTGAATCGCTAAATCTGGCTTAAAAAACAAGGCTATATCGTCGGCGTAAAGTTTTATATTTGTCATCCCTGGCAGCGGAGATGTTAAATTATTATTTGAATACACAGCTATTGCTAGTGGCTCTATAAAAAGAGCAAAAATTATTGGTGACAGAGGACAGCCTTGTCTTGTTCCTCTGTTAACTTTACAAGCACCAATATTGGTTGAGTTAATAATAATTTGAATGGAGGCCTCTTCATAAAAATCGGATATCATATTAATAAACTCACCAGGCAACCGAAACTCAGCGAATATGATAAAAAGATTTTCACAACATACTGGGTCAAAAGCCATCTCGCCATCTAGCAGCAATACCTGAGCCGGAATTTTATTTTGACTAAAATAATCTAAGGCTTCACCCAAAAAATTAGTATTAAAAAATAACTGCTGTCCAGACACAAATCCACATTGGTATGAATGTATAATTAACCCGTTGCGTGCGCCCGTCGGCCAACGGCCGTCGCGAGCACTACCTCTGTAGTGCTGCGAACGTCCGTTGGCCGACGCGGCCCCGCCCACTCCGCTAAACGGCCGCACCGCGGCGGAATTGCCGCCGCGGTTAAGCGGTTAATCCTATACACTTATTCATTCTGTTTGCTAACAACTTAGTTATATTTTTATAGTCAGCATTTAAAAGGCTTAGAGGTCTATATGAATTAACGTCTTCCTTCTCCTTATTCTTCTTCAGAAAACTGACAACGACTGCCATGTGGAAGGAAGGTGGAATCCCGCCCTTCTTCAGCATATAGTTAACTAGTGTCACCAGTTTGGGTTTAAAGCTAAGGCAATTTTTTAATATAATTCAGCTGGGAGTCCGTCTACTCCACATGCCTTGCAATTAGCCAAAGATTGTACTGCTTCTTCTTTTAACGTAATATCTGCCAACAAACCCTTCATGTGAGATCTGCAATTTTGGAATTTAAAGTTTACTAAGAAAGCCAATGAGTTTTGAAATATCCACCTCCTGTCCAATGAAATAAATTGTTTCATAATGCTTAAAAAAACTCTCCTGTATTTGTGTTTCACTTGTAATACAGATTTTTTTTATCCTTATCCACCAGGGATATGATCCTATTTTGCGCTTGTCTTTCTCCTATTTGCGAAGCTAAAAATTTCCCAGAGAACTCACTTTTCTCATACACTTTTTAAAGGTATACTGAATTGGCCGAATACCCTTTGGCAGAGTAATAATCTTTTTTTTTAACAATATTTTTATTAAACCTAGCCAGTTACAGTGTATAGCTCGATTTCGACTGACATGTGTACACATACATAGATCAACGCATATGTTTCTATGATCCTTTTTCTGACAATTGTTCGAAATCATACTTTCCCGTCCCCTATGATCGTTGACAGCCCATGTCCCCCCTCATTGACCCTAGTGTTTCCCAAGCCCCCCCCTCACAGACCTCTATATGCCTCCCATTGGTGCCATATCTTCTCCCATTTATGTGGGCAACCCCTACTCTCATATACTACCTTTTCCGCGGCACTGCACCAGTCAAGATCGGCCTTCCATTAACCCACCTTCGGGGGAAGTGTGGCCCCCCACGCCCTGGCGATGATCCTCTTGGCCACCATGGCCGCCACTAGCAGCCAAATTTTCTGGGATCTAGGCCATGTCTGCTCCCCCATGACACAATGGGGCCGATTCTGATGCGGGTTGGAAAAGCTTCCCAACCGAATCGGTTGGGAAATGGTGTCCGACCCACTGGGATCGGGAAAGTCCGACCGGCGGAGTAGGATGCATCCGGATGCTTCCAGATACGATTTGGTTGAACTCCCATTGACTTCAATGGGAACATTTGTTCCTAACCGCATCAGAATTGGGCCCTCGGTCGGGAAGACACGTTCCCGATCCGATTTGGAAGGAGCAAATGCCGTTAGGAGGCCTTCCTAACCGCATCAGAATCAGGCCCTCGGTCGGGAAGCTTTTCCAACCCGCATCAGAATCGGGCCCATAGTATATGCCATCTGGCATCCAGGGGGATTTCCAGTCCCAGGGCGGCAGAGTAATAATCTTGCATAGTTCTTCGTGCTTGCATAAGCAACATTTTATTTTTAATATTTGTATTCCATATGTATTCCTCATTTGCCCAATTGACCTTTAGTTCTAATTGTGTCCTATGGGCATTTTGAGATCGTCTTATTGCGATATCTTTAGAGATTATATAGCCACGAATTGTTGCTTTAAAAGCCTCCTAGACACTTTCTGCCCTTACAGTGTTTCCATTTAGTCAGAAAAAGCACCTTATTTCATTCTGGATATCCGTGCACCAATCTTCATTTTTGAGATGAACCTTATTAAAAGACCATCTCAAAGATACTTTTCGTATTCCCAGCCCTGATATTTTCAACTTTACCAAAGCGTGGTCAGAGAAGCCATTTTGAATATGTGTGCAGCTAATTAATTTTAAATTACGAGAAGTGGGGAAATAGTCCAATCTTGCGGCAGTTTTATATTTTGCTGAAAAACATGAATATTCTCTTGTACTTGGAAATTCTACCCGCCATAGATCTATCAGATCTTGTCCTTGCATACATTCCATCAATACCTTTGCCATTCGTCGCTTGTTCTGCTTGCATCTATCGGAAGATTAATCTAGCTCCGGATTTTGCAAAAAGTTAAAATGACCAGCCAAAATCACAGTACCAGGAATGTGTATTAGTACGTGATAAAGATCTGATATTGGTGTGGCATTATCTTCAATTGGTGCATACACTGTGGCTACCATTAGTCTATTATTGTTAGCCAATCCGCTAATTAGGCCCCATCTGCCGACTTTATTGGTCTGAGAAAAAGTGATTTGAAAAGGAAAAAATGTGTTAACAAAAATTGCTATCACTCTATGAGCAGCATTTGCTGATGAAATATATTAGAAACCTGCCCACTGTCTAAACATATTATATACAGATTCCTTTTTATCCATATAATGCGTCTCCTGAATTAATACAATATCAGGCGAATGGCCTCTCACCCATTCATCAATAGTCCAAGCTTTGATTATATTATAGAGGCCATTAGCGTTTGAAGAGACAATACGTTTGGAATCTTTATACGCCTGCATAAGAGGAGTTACCAATACAGAGTGTATAATCTATACCCAAACCGACAAAAGTGCAAGATGCAATTAAAATGCCTAATTCTGCATGGAGTGAAATACATCCGTCTCTCTAATTATTATACAGTAATAAAATGCATAACATTTTTGAGACTGGATCTAGTGCATACAACCTCATGCCATCCAACCTCTCACTAGATGGAAGACAGATGAGCAAAATATTCATCGAAATTTGCAAAGCTGAATAATCATGATTTCTATTGCAGCTGCCCTCATGGCCACATCTAAACTGTCTGCCCCTTGATTTCAACAGGTAAAGTGCCATTTGCATATATAATAAAGTACCTGATGCCTCTGATCATAAAATGCATGAATATATCTTAAATGAAGGTTGAACAGACTAAAATCGTGTTTAAAAAAGATCTAGAATTAAATTTAGAGCTATCAAACATCCCTACAGATAATGTCACATTCCTCTTTACACTAAACCACCTATCTATTTCAGTTGATAAAGTGCAGTATACATACATAATAAATGACCGATTCCATTTATCGAAAGATCCATAAGTGAATCTTAAATAAGGGACAAGGGACAAATCGACTAGGACCGTGTTAAAAGAAATCTGAAATCAGATTTAAGACTAGCAAACATCCCTGCAGATACCATCACATTCCCCATCTCACTGAGCCTTTCCTCTGAAAGAAGCATTGAAATTAATTTCTTAACAAATACAAATTTCTTAAAGTGCCCGTGCATGGAAAAGTACATGATACGTAACCACATGGTAAACATTATTTTCACAAATATTACAAGTAAAGTACCTAAGTGCATTAGATTGCCCAGAGCGGGTCACATCGACGCAAACTAAGAAGAAAAATATATAACCTAAATTGGACCGTATTGAACTAACATTTCCTACAAGTACGTTGACTTGCATTATTTTCAAACATGTCCTGCCTATGAGAACAAAGAAATTAACTTTCCCATTTTTCTCCCCTGCTATAACCCCGTGCCCCAGCTCATCTCCTCCCCCTTACACACACATGACTCTGCCACGCACCCTGAGTGAGGAGACCCCACACCTCATCCCTTACCCCTCTCAGTACCCTAGGTCCCATGGCCTTTCACCCATTATGCACTCATCTTACCGAAGTCACCCTAGGTCTTCCGGTCCCCAGTCCCCTACCATGGATTATCGTATTAGAATACCCTTAAAGTGAATAACCTTTCTATACAAAAGCCTGTAATCATCACTTTGCGTGTGGCATCTACCATTTTTATAGCGAACTAGACAGCTTCTGTAGCAACCCCTGAGCCTTCCCAACATCGTCTATTAAGTAGAATTTGCCATAGCAAGATTTTAAGATTAGATTGTTGAACGATGGTTGCTTGTGCCCCCTTTTCTTTAAAAGAATCAATCATCCAAACAAATTCTCCTCACCTCTTTGCAGCTAGAGCAGTCACGTCTGAGAAAATGTTAAATTGCGTGCCTTCGTGAGGGTCTTTTTTTCAATAGCTTTAGCCAGTATATTCTCTCTTACTCGAAAATCAGCAAAATTGACTAGAATTGTGCGAGGATACTTTGGGTTGGTGGGGCACTGGAAGGGTACTCTATGAGCTCTTTTGATTATTAAGTCTCCTGTTAGCTCTGGAATTGCTTTTTTCAGCAAGGATTCAATCCAGTCTCGTACCTGAGGTCCTTCAATTGTTTCAGGAACCCCAACTATGCATAGATTTGAGCGCCTATTGTAGCTCTCCATATCCAGAACATCTTGATTTGCCTAATTCATATAACTTCCTGTTCGAAGGATGCTAGTTTGTCCTCTAAGTTAGAAACTCGGACCCCAGCCTCTGTCACACGCTCTGGTGATTTGCCCATTGTTTCTTCAATTTTGGTCAGTCTCGCGTGGAGTGATGCAATTTCCTGAGATTGTGTCATCTGTAGCTCTTTTATCTCGGAGAGAATAAGCTCAAGCATACTTTTAACCACCTGCCCAGACTCCAAATCCTGTTGTACATCCTGAAGGGATGCCCATTCCCTGCTAACGATGGAGATCTATTTGTTGTGAGTACAGTCTTCATGAGGTGCGAACTGTTGGGCCAAGGATTGAGCTAGCTGGGGCAGCATTAAGTTTTGCGACTGGTTGCCTGCGTTCATAGATGCCGAGAGTATGTAACATTTTGAGAAAAGGGGGTACAAAAGGCTCAGCAACAGATGACTTTTGAAGGTCCCCCAGCATACTATTGTTTTCCACATTTTCAGCTCTCTCCACAGTAGAGGGGTGGCTAGGCAAATGTAATTCCAAGTTGCCTTCGGTGATTTCAGTTTCTGACCCTTTTTCACTTTCAGCCTGGTCATCGGGAGCCTCCAGACTACCAGCCTCTAACAACTGTTGTACCTTTAAATCCATCCTTTGCTGTGCATTCCCTAGTGTGCGTTTATTAGCGGGCGGTTTCTCTAGGGTGTCCTTCTGACACAGTTCCTGAATGGGGGTGAACTGGTTGAAACAGACTGGATTCACACTTGGGGGCTTATGCTTAAAAGTGCGAATACTGTAGCTATGTCTGGTAATTGCCCTCTTTCTTCTCCTCCGCATTTCTTTTTCTGCCTTTCACCCCTGACGATTTATTTTGGGATCAGCTTAGTTATACTAACAGTAAACTACAGGCAAGCAGTTGATATGCTGGTCATGGAGGCACTCAATTAATTTACTTCTCTCTTTTAACAGCTCGCATCAATAGCATCAAAGTACCATTATAGTTTATAAGTTATCTTTTGCCACTATTTATTCTGCCACACTCACTTGTTGGATGTAGTTCTGGACCCAAACAAGCGATTGAAATAATGCCACCTATTAAGATATATGATACTTTTAGCCAATGCTGTTTTAATTCTTGATTCCTGTAGCTATCCGTGGCTTCAAATTAGGTAGAAAGCGAGTAATTCTTCCCTGCTTCACCTCTCCCTGCTACTAGTTCCGTTTAAATGAGCCATTTGCCTCAGTTTTTAGAGTTTGAGTTGGTTTAATTCTAACACTAAGGGGCCGATTCCGATCTCGGCCGGTAGTGCTCCGAATCGGATTCGGATTCACCGGATCCGATTCGGAGCCCTGTTTCCCGACCGAATCGTACGCGGGTCCGGCCGAGCGAGTACGATGCAAGCACCCGCGACGTCGCCGACCGACTCGAACGCGGCTTCAACACGCTCCGACCGACTCGCATGGACACGACTCGCACCGCGCTATGGAGACGTTTCCCGGTCGGGTAAGTACGATGCGCGCCGCGAGCAGTCCGACCGACTCGCGTCGTCCGGCTCGAAAAAGCTGTTGGAGCTGGACTTTGGGGGTCCGCGTAGGCGCGCGAGTCACACACAGGGGGGACCCATGGGTCCCCCCTACCTGTGCATGTACGCCGCGATGCGCATGGACGCGAACAAGCTGTAGGGGGCGCCCTTGTCCGCCTCGCACCCATTGAGTCAATGGGAGCCCGCGTACGCGTTGTACGACAGGCTCCCATTGACTTCAATGGGAGTCCGACCGACTCGAGTCCGATAGCATGCGTGCGCATCGTACTCGTTCGGTCGGACTGCTAGGGTCCGATTCGGTCGGAATTCTCTCCGGGTCCGGCTCGGTCGGAGAGATTTCCGGCCGGAATCGGAATCGGCCCCTAGGTGTGTTTTACCGCTGTAGGACAGCCGTCCTCCGCCCTGAGCTCCTACATTAAGCACTGTGCTCAATAATTGGGGTAGTGTACCTCAAAATGTTTAGACAATATGATCCCTTGTAGTTTCTGTTTTTTGTTTGCCGGAGTAAAGGCCAGGCTTTTTGGGAATTCTGGTTACTGTTGTCCGGAGTCTTGCGACATTCATGTGCCTCCATTTCAGCAGTGTCTAGAAAATCACCAAGACCTTATGTCAGTGAAGGTGCTTTTTCTAGTGGCCATCACATCATGATGAAGGGATAGGAAATCTGAGTGTCTTCTTGTGGTGTAATCCAAATGTCTGTTTTTTTCTGATAAATTAATACTTTTTCTCCTGGCTGGGTCGGACAGGCCGTACCCGGCATTGGGCGTTTCCCCAGGGGGCTGGAAGGGTGGTGTTGGTTTTGAGATGGTGGTAGCCGCTTTTTTTTACTGGGGCCCAGTTTTCCAGCAGTGCTGCAATATCAGCCCCAGTAACAAAAGCAGCAGTTCTTCCCGCTTGAAGCACCCCTCTCCCTACCCCTCCAATACAGGGGCTGGTCTGACAAATTTGCCTGGGCTGCTTAGTGTTCCCAGTCCAGGCCTGTCTCCTAGTAGGACTGTTCAGCCAAAAGATGACCTCAAATTTCATATGAATCAGTAAATCGTCTTGAAAGCAGTCTCTTCAAACCGGAAATCTCCAGCAGAACCACTGCTGAAATTACAGTACCTGGCTATGGATTGGGCTTTTACAACTTGTATGGCAGCCTGCAGTGGGTGGCATGCATTGCTTATGGCACTCTGGAAAGGGTTGTTAGCAATTGGGTTTTCTGGCTGGCCGAGGTATTCAACCTGTCCAAGCAGGAACCACAATCCTAGTCAGGGTAAATAAGATACTCACTACAAATCAACCTGTACTCACCCTCTGGTAGTGTGGCACCAAGCAAATTACACACATCCAATCAGTAGAAGTTGAGATATTAATTTTGAAAGTTTAAAGCAAAAATAGAGTTTAGAAGCAATCAGCGCCTAAAGAGTTATTTGGTCGCACCGGAATGGGACAAAGTCAAAGGTTCAGGCCGACCGCGATGAGCACTGGCCAGATACAGGGACCCCGAAAGGCCCAATGAACAAAAGTACCTTGATCCATCGAAAAAGATGTGGGGTGCAGCCGAGCAATGTGGCGGTGATACCCCCGCAGTTGGGGTGATGTGCCGGATTTCTCCATGCAACAACAGCGATGCAACGGTTCCATAAGCGAAGTACCGGTTCTGAGGTGTGGCTGTTCCGAATGCGATGCGCCTGATTTCTCCACGCTGAAGAGGCTATGCATCGATCTTCTCCATGCAGTGGTGGCAATGCGTTGGTTTCAAAGAGGCAGTTCTGGTGGCGATATGGCATGCAATCCTGTTTCCGCAACAGCGATGATGCATTGATTCTCCTTTTCCTGCAGAGGAAGTGCCTGTTCTGCTGGAGCATACACCTAGGTCCACTTTCAAGGGTCCAGGACTGTGGTGGCACCACTTGGCAGGACAGAATCACTAACAGTAGAGTCCAAGTGTTGAAGTTGGAGGGTTGTCTTTTGTGTCCCTTAGACTTAAAAATGGGAGGCAAGCCCTTGGTGTCACTCTGTTTCTCGGTTGGAGAGATGCAGGTCCAGTCCTTCTCACTCCACGACAAGGAGGGCAGCAGGGCAGCACAGCAGAGCAGGAGTCCACCAGAGTAGCAGTCCAGCAGAGTGGCAGTCCTTTCAGCAGAACAGCAGTCCTTCTTCCTAGCAGAGTATCCACAGGTCCAGAGGTGTACTGAAGTGGTGGTGCCCAATACTTATGCCCTTGTGTGCCTTTGAAGTAGGGGAGACTTCAAAGAGAGGTCTTTGTAGTGCACAGAGTCCCTGCCCTTCCTGCCCTGGCTACAGACTCACTACAGTGGGGTATGCAGCCACTTGTGTAGGGAAAAGACACAGCCTATTCATGTGCGTCAGCTCCTCCCTCCTTTCCTGCCCAGGATGGCCCATCTGGATGTGGCTGGCCCATCAGGATGTGGCTGGCCCATCAGTCACACATAAGCTCTCTTTGTATGCGGCTGTCTAGAGAGAATGCACAAAGCCCAGCTGTCACCCACACCAGACACGTATTCAGAGACAGGCAATAGGCACCAAATGGCTAAAGTAAGAAAATGCCATTTCTAAAAGTGGCATTTTTAAAATAAAATTTTAAAATCTGACTCGACCATGAGCTGTGATTTTAAATTGTGATTCCAGAGACACCAAACATGGGGATCCAATTTCTTCCCAATTGGAAATTACACTTATAAAATTTAATAAGGTAATCCCAATGTTATCCTATGGGAGGGATAGGCCTTGCAGTAGTGAAAAACAATTTAAAGAGCTTTTTACTACCAGGACATGTAGAACCTAAAAGTTCATGTCCTAATTTTTAAATCACTACACTCTATCCCTGGGCTGTCCAGGGCCTACATTAGAGTTGACTTGTATGTATTAAACAGGAAGGTTTGGGCCTGGCAATAGGGTTAACTTGCTAGGCCTACATGACAGTTTAAAACTGCCCACAGAGGCTTGTCAAAGGCAGGCCTGAGACATGTTTAAAGGGGTACTTAAGTGGGTTGCACAATCAGTGCTGTAGGCCCACTAGTAGCACCCAATTTACAGGCCCTGGGCACATATAGTGAACTTTACTAGGGACTTATAAGTAAATTAAACATGCCAATTGTGGTTAAGCCAATGTTACCATGTCTTAAGCAGGGAGCACAGGCACTTTAGCACTGCTTAGCAGTGGCAACGTGCCCAGAGTCTTAAAGTGAATAAAAACTAATTCAGCCAAAAAGGGGAGGAGGAAGGCAAAAAGTTTGGGGGTGACCCTGGAGAAAGGGCCTTTTCTAACAGGCTGCAACTACTCAGTGGGTACTCTTCTCTGCTTCAAACCCACTACCTCGAAGGCATACAAGACTTCCAGGGTTGCTCTACCTGAAGATGTTGAGGACATGCCTACTGGGCATGGCTAACTCCTGGGGAGAGCAGGAAGGAGTTGGATTGTCAGATTTCTACAGTGCTGTCATGAGGGTAGGTTCTGGCACTTTTATTGACCACTAAATCCGCTATGGGATCTTGTTCCAGATTGTTCGGTAAAGGGATTGTATGAGCCATCCAACACTACATGTGAGCTTTTGTGTGCTGTTAGATTATGGTGTCCCTTGAGGTTTTAATTTGTTGTTATCCATAGGCACATCTAGTCAGAACTACATAAGTAGGGACTGTGACGAGAAAGCCAGACAGGGGATCATTGGCGTAACTACAAACAAGTACTTGTCATTGCAACGAGTTTTGGTTTTCTAATCACAATCCTTGCAATCGGTCCTACCAGTGGCTTAGGCCTCTCAGTTGCTTTATATTTACTGGATTGGTGCCAGGTGAGCAGGAAGTTCCATTGTTTTCATGAAAGTGTTTTTTTGTGTTATTTTTAATAGAGATGGAGTAAGTGAATTTCCAGTCACCTGGTCGAGGACTCCCCTGCATCCTCTTAAGCAAGAACTCTGATGAAGAGGCCAAGAATGAATATTACAGGTTAGTAATGGGAAATTAACTGGTATCTCCAAATAGGTCACCTGACCTGATTCTTTTCAGGAACAAATGGGTATCTTATGTATGGCTTTTACTGTGGCATTGGCCTGCCAAAACCTGCTCAAATAGTAACATATGTAAGATCTGCAGCTGTAATTTATCATCACTGGCATCCATCAGTCTATACACTGAAATCCCCAGAAGAACTAATTTCTTCAAGAGTGTCTGCTCTTCAATCTATCAAGGAATCCAAGTGGATTCTATTGCAATGGAACAAACTGTGCCATAATTTGTTAAAGAGCAGGCTCACAACATGAATTCATAATGGATGCTTGTTTCATAAGAGACAAAATTAGAAATATTAGTTGTTAATCGGATTTGGAGAGCCACAGAACAAAATCTAATGCGTAGCAATTTTATCGTCTAACTGCATGGCGAAAACTCAATTAAAATATGAATAATAAAAAGTAAATGTGCCCTTAGCTTATGATGGTTCTCATCATCATCACTTGCAACTATAAAGCGCTACAAAAACCTAAGAATGAAAGCGCTACAAAGTGCTTTAAGATATTTATACATTCGAGGTGGCTCTGACACGCAGTATCAGCCGAGAATATTGCTTTGACTTCTTATGCATCTGTGAAAGAGGCTTGAATTTCTAAGCAGTTCTTATTCACAGCATTGTCTATGTATGTAGATTTATGAGAACTGGGTAGAGGCACTCCCAAATACAGTAAAAAGTCTACCACCATCTAGCCAATTCACTTTATGATAATTGGAACAAAGGACAGACAGTGTTATGTAGATGAGAAATGTGTTTATTAGACCTATCTGTTTTTTTTTGTCTTTACAACCTGCTTTAAAAGTGTGACCTGTGATCCTGCTCTTGAACCCCACTTACTGCCCTCTCGCCCATATCAGGTGTCATTTCTAGACACCACAGGAAAGGATTAAGACAATATTGCACTTATGCCAAGCAGTGTGCCCCTGGCATCAACACCGCGGCTTTTATAGCATGCCTTCAGCTTTGATTCCTAACTCATTTCTTTCATACTAAGAACCCCACATTATCTGTGATTTATAAAAAAAGACTGTCTGCAGCGTGTGTCACAGAAGCATACAGCGGTAATTGCATGTGTTGACATAAATGATTGAAGTTCCGGATTATCTCTGTTTTGTAAATTGGATAAGATGTTCCGCCACCTGGGCTGTGTGTTTATGACTCCAGTGTGATTACTGCAGCCACGGGGTGTTATTAGTTCTCCCCGTGGATATTATAACAAATAAAACGGGGATGGATGGTTCTGCTCGCCTTTTCTTGGCTATATTTGGCGTATTATCAGCAATCAAGTAAAGCAAAAATGAATCAAAATGTATGAATACAAAATAGATTGCCTGTAATTTATCACGGATAATGACGTTTGTTATATTTTACAAGGCAGACCAATGCGCACTGCGTTTGTGCAGCTGTAAAACGGTCCTTTAAGACACAGGACTTATTTGCTCGTGGCCTTTATTTGAATGACTCAGTGTTTTTGATATGCAGACCTGGTGGCTCTGCCCGGGATCATGCTTCCGTCCATGTTCATCGGGTCGCTGTTGCAAAAGAGGATGCGATTCTTAATCTGGCCCGGATGATCTGCTTTTATCCAATAAGCAGGTTAGTGTTCTTCAAATGGCTGGCTGTGTCGGTCAATTCTATCTAAATGCCAAAACGTCACAGCTCTTGAGAACATGGCAAGCCACGCGCTATACATAATACCCTGGAAATACACGTATAGGCATGAGTCTTGATTTTAGGAGATGAGTGGCTGAAAAAATATGGACGTGCAGTGAGAGTTTAGGGGAGCTCCCACATGAAAGACCTACTTTTACTCGATTTAACAAGTGGAAATAGGCTACCTTAATTATGTTTCAATGTAGTTTAGCCTGCAGATTATGGTTTTATTGCTTTTTTATCTTTTGTCTCATCATGAATGCAGTAATGATGTTCGTACATCTTGAAATTTCCCAACAGCTGACTTAAACTTTATTTGCTGAGAATTTAAATTTTTATTACACTTTCATTCGCGGTTCGGGACCAGCAAAAGAGTGATCTTCAGAGACATTCATCAGCAACAGAATCTTTTCAAAGCTGCACTGTGTCCATGCTCGAACAACGCAAGCAACAGACCCAAGGTGTGTATGACATGAGGCAAAATTAGTTAAGGCTATTTCTTGGGACTAATTTACTAAAAAAAAGAGTAAACTTCATGAACCTTAGTTTTATGGTCATGATTTTTTGAGGATACTCAGTTTCTCGAATTTTCAAAAGTCCCATGTTTTGTGTGTGGCACTCTATGAAAATTGTAGATTTCAGCATACGTGCTGAACCCTAAACTCGTGCATATTTGTAAATCAGTCTGCTCTATGGCTAAAGTTAAGGTACAGCATCTCAATTTTTCAATTTTTTTACGCCATCTCGAAACTATTGTTACAGGTTGTAAATCCCTTTTCCTACACCCACTAAAATATAGAGGTGATTTGATGTTTTACACACAAAATTTAAATGTCATCTGTCCCTTTTTGGCACTTAGGTCTTCATATAGAGGTTGGTGCTGAATTGAGGAAATGTTTAGATTTAGATATGGTAATCATTTAAAAGAGTGGTTGCATATAGTGCAGTATTACCCATAATAGGGTAGTACTGCACTATATGCAAACACTCTTTTTAATGTTTATTAAAACAGCAATTCAATGGTGAAGTTTGATTATTAATAAATACTTAGGAAAAGTAACTTTTGGAAACTTACCTTTTCCAGCCAGAAGGTCCTGGAGGCTAATCTGCATTAGCTGTAAAGCAGCAGACTACCATCCACCCCAACAAAAATTCGCTTTCTTACACTCACCAAAAACTCAAAAGACATTGGTGGCCATGTTATGGATTCACTGTGACATAGTGGGCTGCCCAGTGCTATAGTTGGCAGAATATAAACTGTACAAATTCAGTCACCTTAAGCACACTCTTACAAGTTTCGAAGGATCTCATTTGTCCATTTCCATATAAATATGCTATTATTCTACAGTCACCATCTTTCCACTTTTTTATAGTTCATGCCTTCAAATCAAAATGCAGGTATAAAATCTATATTATGGTAAGTAGGTGTTAAAAGAGAGGAGAATGTCATCAGCTGTTTAATAAAGGCTGTGGAGTCCCATTTTCTAGCGCCATACTAGTAATTTAACTATGCTATGGTCTCTTCAGTCTTGGTGCTTTGGGAAGCCAGAGGACACCCCACAATGCCCTGCCTGCCACTGCTCTGTTGATATGAACCCAGTGACAATAACTTCCACTTATCAACCAGTTATAAATGATCATTACTTGAGGCGTCCTCTAACAGTTCTTCATATCTGGAAACCCTAGACCGCTCGTGCCTCTGGATGTCACAAGAACCTTTTACAAGATCCTTGCTAGTCTACTTTGCAACTCAAATATTATCGGTAAACCCTGCAATTTCTGAAAAGTGTTGATTCCTATCCTGATAGCAAAGCCTAGACGATACAGAGAAGCAATGGTATTAATACCATCTTTATCACTGATTTCATTCCAAGCCATGAAATATATCATAATCTGCATTTACAATAACTTGTACAATTATCAGTGATGTTATATTTGCCTTAATAGGTCTGCGAACCGCTGGATTATGTGGAACCACAAATACTTCACCATTCCCTTCTTAATCCTTAACAATGATTCCGTTTCCAACCATTGACACTGTACTCTATCTATATGTACTGGCAAAATCTCTCCACAGGCACCTCTGAACTCTAGCAGTAAAGGGATGGAGGTTCTCAAATTATTTATAAAGCAATATAGTATCATTATTTTTGGAAGGGGATTTTCATTGGATATGGGGCCTTAGCTATCTTTATCCAGTGGCCACTAAAATTAATTTTTGCATCATTCGTTTCAAAAACGGCCAGCTCGCCCTATCAAATGTCTTTTACGGGGGTCCAAAGCCAAAACAACTGTTGTATTTTCCTATTGGATCTGTCGACAAGGCGTATATTTCAATGAATCTGTCCATGTCTGGGAGTACATGCAAGCATGTGCAGTGTGCACCTGTATGTCTGTGCATTTGTGTGTTTATGAATGGCACATGATGGTCATGTACCAGTCTGTGTGCGTTTCTGTGAGCATCAATAGGTGCCTGCCTGTTCACCTGATTGTGCCACTTTGGGGCCGATTCCGATTCCGGTCGTAAACCGTACCGACCGACTCGGACCTGGAATGGAGACCGACCGACACGGACCTGCGCCGTACGACCCGCGCAGTACGATGCCATGTGTGTGAATTACAACCCACCCGCACGGAACACAAGCCGCACGCCCGACCCGTTCGGAAATCATTGATTCGCCCGTAAAGTGACCGTGAATCGTACCGACCGACACGCATTAGGAATTGACGCGAGCGAAACGTACACGCGATGCACGAGCCGCGTAGTACGATGCAATACGTGTGAAACGCGACCGACTCGCACGGAGCACGAGCATGAAAACCGAGACGTACAGCAAATAGTGACTAGCAAACAATAGAGCCCTTCGCGTCCGAGGCGTACACCAACGTCGAAACACAGCAGATTGCCAGTGTGACCAACTCGGATCACCCCGCGCGAGCCACAGGCAGCGTCCGACCCGGTCAAACGAACGTCTCCATCATGCACAACACAAGCAAAGGAAATAAGGCAAAAAAAAAAAAAACAATGACACAGCCAATTTATAAAAAAAAAAGGAACAAAGACACACCCACAACACCAACTATATAAAGGCCAGAAATCCCTACCATGATCCTTTGCAAACTACAGCCATAGGACAGCAGACAACCCCACCACACTGCAGAGACACACCACAGCACACACAAAACACAACAACTACACCATTTGCACTACTCAAAAACCAAATCACATATTCACTGACAAACTCACACCCACCACACTCACTTACACCCTCACACACACATCAATCACCACAACCACCCAGCACCATGCCCCCCAAGAAGAATCCAAAGTTCACAGATAGTGAGTTGGAAGTCATGATAGACGAAATACTCAGGGTAGAGCCACAGCTGTTTGGCACATTGGTCCAAGATGTGGGAGAGGATAGTCGACAAGGTTAACGCACAAGCTCCTTGTCGGCGCACAAAGGACGACATACAGAACAGGTACTATGATGTGCGCAGGAGGGTCAAGAAGCTCATCAACAGGGACCACGCCTTGAGCAGAGACACTGGCAGTGGCCCTCCTGCCAGACCAACGCACTTAAGGACCTGGGAGGAGAAGGTGCGGGCCATCCTACCACCGGAGAGCATCCATGGATTAACAGGAATACCAGAGCCTGGTGAGTACACAAACAATATACTCAATTTTGTGCGGCAATACACATATATCACTCTCAAGGGGACTGTTAAACCAATTCCTGCCAGCAAAGACATAGCAACATAAAGGCAAGTCTCCTGTGATGTGTATGCCAGTTAACCAAACACAATACCTGCCATCCCACAGTAAAATAGAACTACGACATAACATGCACAAACCTAACGACAAATACTGCAAGGCATAAGCATAAATCCACAACAAACACAGTCATCCATTTCGCCAACAACGTCACACCACCTCACAGGAAAGCTCAGTCAAAATGAAGGAAGGTTGGGCTGCTGGGAATGTGCATGTAGCAGAAAGCATGATGGGAGTTGCAGTCAGAGCCAACAGTCCCCCCCTTGTCCCAGCAAGCGCACACTGAACCATGCTCACCTCACAGGGAGTGCAAAAGCACTGCCAAGATGGCTGTCACTAGGCCCTGCTGTGGGGAGCACAAGGCCCTGCTGGGACTTGGGCTCAAACAAACAACAGGACACCAGTGCCTGACAGCCTGAAAGGTAACTCACACTCCCTGCAATGGAAGCATTTTTTTTTTTTTTTTTTTTTTTAGTCCTCATTTATACACAATATGCTTTGAGTTCAAGAAAGGTGTCTATCAACCAAACCAAGCTATCAAGATGTTATTTTCCCCAGTCACTCCACTAGGGAGAGAAAGATAACTTGTATCTCTGGGTTAACAATTTTAGCTTCTGGTAAGGGAATAACGCCTAATCTTGATATTTCAAACAGGTGCTTTCCCTTTCTGAGATACCGGTGGACCTGCCACCTAGCAGCCTCTTTAGCATATTCTTAATCATTGGACCGTATAAAAATAAAGATAACGATAAAGGAAGAAAGAGAAAAGTAGAATGAAAGAGAAGGAAAAAAAAAAAAAAAAACACAACATTCTACCTATATAAGGATGACATAGTATTCATCGCAGCTATTCTATGCTAACTTCTCCACCCATTTATCCCAAATTTCCCAATAGCTAGTTTTCTTGAGCTGTTTACTGGAGCGATCTAGTGCAGATACCCTCTGAATGGAATAAATCCATTCTTCTTCCAAAGGAGGACAGGGTAAAATCCATTTAATACAGAGTTCTCTCCGAGCTAATAAAATAAGTGTAAAAAAAAGTGCTTTGTGATTTTTTGTTAAGGTTCGACCATCTATATCCCCTGGTATTATCCCAAAAATGATTGCCGATATAGTTAATTTTATCTCTTGGCCCAAAATTCTAGATATGGTCTTACCTACTTTCTGCCAGAAGGAATATATTATCGGGCAGCACCAAAACATATGCACCTCATTTGCTCCATCTTCTCCACATTTCGGGCATTTCTTAATCTCTCGGCATCCAATTCTTGATAACTTCTGTGGTGTCCAATATGCTTTACATACTGTGAAAAGATGGTTCTTTTTTAAGGGTGCAGAAATCACGCATGACCATAAAAGTGCCATAGATACTTGCCCTAATTTTTCAAGATTGTCATCCGGGAGCTCATCCGGCAGGTCCTTCTTCCAGATCTTTGTAAATAAGGGTTGCGTGTCTTCTCCGCCTTGGACCAGCAGCCAATACCATTCTGCTACTTCTCTTGATATTTTTTGGTTTGTGCAGAATTTTAACCCCAAATCCGTTTTTCCTTCCAGTTCGCTCCTTAAAGATTTTACCCAACTTAACAATTGATAGTATTTGAATTTCGATACCGAGTGTTCACAAATTGCAGAGAAGTGTGGCCATGATATTAGTTCTGTGTCCACAATAAGTTGTCCCCATGTATGGATACCACATGTCCGAAGGGGAGCAGCAAGAGCATCCTCCATACATGCCGGAGTGCCAGGAGAGTCCCAAATTGGTGTTGCATCGTTATAATATGGTATCTTTAAAAGACGTCTCACCTGAGACCAAAGCTTAATTGCTGTTACTAAGATCTTTAGTCTCACCTTCTTGAAATATTTTGGGTGGCCAAATTTTAAAAGAAAGTACTCTGCTTGATGAGAAAAACTAGCCGTAAGGGCTTTAAATAGGGGTGAGAAAACTGAGCTTTCCATTAACAGTTGTCGAAAATTCTTTATATGAAAAGCGCAATAATACAAGTATAGGTCCGGAGTAGCAATGCCTCCAAGTGCTTTCTTTCTTCTAAGCTTTTTCAGAGCTATTCTTGGACTTTTGTTTCCCCAGATGAAACTAGAGAAAGTTCCTTGTATCTTCTTCAAGTAAGTCTTTGGAAATTCTAGAGGGATAGTATTGAACAGAAAAGTATACTTCGGAAGGATTGACATCTTTAGAAGATTTGATTTACCCAGAAAAGAAAGTGAGAGCGCACCCCAAGATTTCAGCTGTGATTTAACCATTTTTGTAACTTTTTCCAAATTAATCTGCGTTATCTTGTCGATGTTGTGAACTATTTGTATGCCAAGATATCTGATTTCTTTCTTTATAAGATCACTCCTAAAATTAATATTCCATTTCATCAACTCTGTTTTTTGTTGATTAATCAGATATCCTGATACCCTCCCAAAATCCTCCAATTCCTCCCAAATTGCCGGCAGCGATTGCTCTAGGTCACCTGTGTAAATTATGAGATCGTCAGCATAAAGTCCAATCTTTTTTCCCATCCATTACATTCAAAAGGAGTAATGTACTGACAAGTTCTTAATTTATATGCAAGAGGCTCAATGTATATATTGAAGAGAAGGGGAGAAAGGGGACAGCCCTGTCTAGTTCCTCTACCTATCTTTATTGATCTTGTTAAATTACCGTTAATAAGAATTTTTGCTGATGGATTTTTATATATTGCTTTTATGGCTGCTAAGAATGTTTCCCCTAAGTTAAACCTTTGACAGACTTTAAATAAAAAGGTCCAACTGACTCGGTCAAATGCTTTTGCTGCATCGATGGTCATTATAGCAAGTGGTGTCTTATATGTTTGTGCCATATCTATTGCCCCGATTAAATTATGCGTTAATTCACTGAGCTGTCTCCCTTTCATAAATCCCTTCTGATCTGAGTGTATTAATGATCCTATTACCTTGTCCAGGCGTTTAGTTATAATTTGAGTGTATAATTTGTGATCACTGTTTAGAAGTGAAATAGGCCTGTACGATTCACAGGATCTTGGATTTTTATTAGGTTTTAATAGGATAGTTATAGTTGCTTCTTCCCATGAAGTAGGGAGGTCTTGGCCCTCTATAAAAGCTGCATTAAAAAGCTGAAGAAAAACCAGGGAAAGTTCTTCCCTTAGATTGACATAGATCTCATTTGGAATGGAGTCAGGGCCAGCAGCTTTTCCCTTTTTTAATGCACTGATGGTTTGAGCAATCTCCTCCAAAGTTATAGGGTGACTTAAATGCCTTTGTTCGTTACTTTGAAGCGAGGGGAGATCTACCTCGGAGAGAAAACTATCTATATTATCTTCTTTTACTAACAGATCTTCTGTATATAGATTTTCATAGAAATGAACAAAAGCGTCTTCAATCCCTGAATCATCGCTAATAATGTTGCCAGTAATTTGGCAGCGAAGTTCCTTTATCCAGTTTCTGGATTGGTCAGCTTTAGTTTTCCACGCAAGGAGTTTACCACACCCTTCCCCATATTCGTGATGAGATAGTCTGCTAGCTTCCCATTTTCTTTTGATTTTTACTTCAAGATAATCTGCAAGCTTATGTTTTGCCTCCGTTAAATTTCTTATGATATTCAGATTTCCAGGGGCTTTACCAAGTGTTTCCTGATATAGATGTATATCTGCTTCTAAGTTTCTAATTTCCTCTCTCCCCCTCTTAGATTGAGAAATAGATATAGTTGTTAGAATTCCTCTCAGATATGCCTTATATGAATCCCATATCACGTGAAGGGGGCTGAGTTAAGATTAAATTCAAAGAACTCTTTGGTTGCTATTTTAAGTTTATCAACTACTGTATTTTCTAAAAGCAGTGTGCGATTTAAAGTCCATCTACGAGGGAACAAGTTATCAACCATAGCTACCTCTAATACCACCGCAGAATGGTCGGACATATGTTCTGGGACGTGGCTGACCTTAATGGTCTTTTTACATGTAATAGCATCGACCAAAAAAAAATCAATTCTGGAACGATGAGCACATTTCTTATTGTGAAATGTAAAATTACCGCCGGATGTTTTTGTCTTGTGACTCATCTCTCTCCAAATATCTACTAACCCTAAATCTAGCATTAACTGCCTCAAGGCTACCCTCATCTTCTGTGTTTTTATTCCAGCTCCCTTTGAGGTTGAATCTCGCCTAGGATCTAAACACAAATTAAAATCTCCTCCAAATATAATAGGATCATTTGTGTTAATTAGTTGGAGAAGTATAGTATATAATGCAGCCGGGTCATCTAAATTTGGACCGTAATACCCCACGTTGGTCAGCCAAATTCCATTAATTCTAACTCTGGCAATTACCCATCTGCCCAGAGGGTCAACCTTATAGTCCCCTAGCATAGCTTGAGCAGTTTTTTTGAACAACAGCGCGACCCCTTTTACTGTGCTTGACTGCGTTGTATAAATACAATGTTCTATCCATTTCTGGGTTTTTAAAATCGAGATCCATTCCTCTTTGAGCAGATGCGTTTCTTGTAAAAAAACACCTTGCTATCTGAGAGTCTTAAATATTCTAGAATTTTCTCTCTTCTAGTAGGAACCCTGAGGCCATTTACATTCCATGACATTATTTTCATGCTTTTTTCTTTCCCTATCCTATCTGCGTTTATCATAATATATTCTCTGTTGGTTATTTTTATTTAGAAACGCAAGCTTCTCTAGACCGATTTGAAGTAATCGACTGTCTATAAATGAGGACAATTTTTTCTTTTTTCCCATTTGCTCCCCCACCCTGTGTAAATTTTATTGAATTTTTGCATTTTATTTGTGCCCCAATCCCTCCCTCCCTTCCTGACCACCCACCCTGGGGAACCCTCCTTAATACTAGAGATATACCTAAATATCTCTAAATTCGGACTCTGTCTCCATCCAGGCACGATGTTAACATTTCTCATTTGGATGTACTTTTAATCTGGGCAACCAGGGCGTTTGCTTCTGCGGGGTCCTTAAAGTTGGACATTTTGTTGTTCCACATTACCTTCAGGGTAGCGGGAAATCGTAAATTAGCTGTTGCACCCAAACTTCTCAATTCTTGCATCGATTTCCCCAACTCCCACTGTCTGTCTTGTGTAGCACTCGAAATATCTGATCTGATACGGAATGTCCAATCCCTTTATTATATTCTCCTGTTTTTAAACCACCTGCAAGGATCTTTTCCTTCAGTACATAAGTTTTAAAGTTAACCAAGATTCTTCTTGGATTTCTTTTCCCAGGTCTTTTGAAGAAAGGCTCCCGGTGAACTCTTTGTATGTCGTCCTCTAGGGTTTGTCTGTCTATATCTGGATGTAACTCGCTAAGAAGATTGACAATAAAGATCCTTATATCTCCTCCCTCCACTTCTTCGGGAATTTTCAGAAGTCGAATATTATTTCTTCTTGCGTTATTTTCCAAACTCTCTAGTTTATCCCTCAGATCTTTCTCGCAACCCTGTTGTCTCGATATCCCCAATGAATTTTTTTCTACTTGTTTTGTAAGATCTTCTAGGGCTGTTTCCATGGCCCCAACTCTTTCTGTTATATCATTCATTTTTTTTTCTAATGTTTCGCATACTGTTTGAATTTTCGTTTGATTACTTTCTGAAACTGCAAATTTTTCTCTAATTTCAGCCAGTAGGGTAACTAATAATCCATCCGTAGATAGCTGCGCCTCTGAATTGTTAGCCAAAGTTAACATCCCTGGCTCCTCTCTTAGTTCTCCTCTTGGCTCACTTCTCTGTTGACTCGGCTGAGTCTCTTGATTCTCGGGGCCCAGAGTTGAGCTAGTATTTTCATTATCTGACTTAGCCAGGGATGCAAAAGGAGCAAATCTATTTTCCAAAGTCACTGAATTCATACTGATTTCTATCTTATTATTTGTTGTTTTTTGTAATTCTAAAGAGTTTAATTGTAGCAAATCACTACCGCTACTTGATGTTTCCACAATTATGTACTCAGGGCCTTGCTGCTTTTCCTGCGAAGGTTGAATAGATTGTAGAGACTGAACTTTAAAGTACGAGCGTAGTGATGGAGTCACCCGAATATTTGCTGGTTTTAATTTTGTTTTATTTGGTTTTTTATTTCCCTCCTTATTTGCTGGTGTCTTCACCGTCAGGATTTTCTTGTTTTGCAGGGCTCCGTCAGTTTTTTGTGGATTAATTTGCTCCGTAGGGAAATCTGATTCTTTATTATTCCCCTCCGCAGATGACCAATCTTTACCCCAAATGTCCCTGCTCCTAAGAGTATATCTATTTGATTTTTTTATCTCAGCAGGGCTACCTCTTACTTGCTGTTCCTGGCCTAGAACCCCTCGTTCTGCTTTTAATTTAGGCCCCCAGTCCCCCCTTTTCCTCCTTACCGAGGTCATTTGCAAATGCCATGGAAAAAGCTCTTCTTTTTCTACTGGAATCCTCTCCTTGACTTGGCTGCCCCAAGACGCCACAGCCCTCGTCTCCGCGGCGATCTCCGCGCTTGAGGCTGCCAATTCCCTCCAGGAAGAAGATGCGTAGTCAGCCACTCGGCTCCCGCTGCCCCGGAAGCCGATCTTAGCGGCAGTGCGCCTGCCACGCGCAATCCGCACTGCCGCTTCCGACCAGCGGCTCCTCTGTGGTGTCTCTTCCCTTCTGACCGCCACCGTCACTCACAAACCCCAGAAAGCGGCAAAGAAACTCTTCCGACGTCCACCCAGCAGGTATTCAGCAACCGAAAACAGAATCTGCCCAGGCGCCACTACAAAATTTTGATAAATTTCGCATTTTTACTTAAATCTGTGCCGAGGAAGAACAGAGCCCGCGACCGCTACTAGCTACCGGCCGCCATTTTCCCCTTTTGCCCCCCCTGCAATGGAAGCATGCTGCATGGTGGGATAACTGGACTGGGGGAGGAGTACTGCCTGCTCTGACCACATCTACCCTAGAAAAAATAATGGGGCGACCCGGTGTCCCTCAGAACCTGGGTATATGTATAAAATAAAACAATTGGTTCTGTCGGGGTGTTCAATTACTTAGAAAACGTAAGTAGCAACAGCTTACTTGTAACATATACCAATAATTAAACCATAACACACACCAATATTAGTATTCAATACTGTATTTAGAAATGGATATCAAATAATCATGGCTGTCACAATTTACAAATTCAATTGTAATAAAGAATAAGTGACTGTTGGTGAAAAAGTGACATGTGGTGATGGGTGACGTTGAAAGTGCACTATATACAAGACAATTAAACATGCATTCAAGTGAGGGGAGAAGAATTTATGTTTGTCCTTTTTATTTTAGCACATATATCGCAGGATTCATTAGCAAATTAAACTATGATCCTGAGCGTTGTGCGGACATATGTAGTCGTCGACGTTTCGACCCTGTTGGTAGCGCAAAAGTAAAAATGCGTCAAGGTGGGTCTTCTTCAGGACAGAAAGGGGAAGGACAGCCAAAATGCAGATTCTTTAGTCTGTCTGCAATGATCAAGTGCCTTTTATTCAAAGTGGGGCTAATAATTACACCCTCTCAGGACTCCACCAGCCGGTTGGAGCCTCAATGGAGTTCTTTAAACGACTTCCACCCATCGGTTGGAGTCTTTTTAATTAGCCAGTCAGATGAATAGCGTGATCTGGCAAAAACACGCCCGTCCGGCAGCTGCTTTGTTCTCAAGAACAAAGCAGCTGCCGGACGGCGTGTTTTTGCCAGATCACGCTATTCATCTGACTGGCTAATTAAAGACTCCAACCGATGGGTGGAAGTCGTTTAAAAGAACTCCATTGAGGCTCCAACCGGCTGGTGGAGTCCTGAGAGGGTGTAATTATTAGCCCCACTTTGAATAAAAGGCACTTGATCATTGCAGACAGACTAGAGAATCTGCATTTTGGCTGTCCTTCCCTTTCTGTCCTGAAGAAGACCCACCTTGACGCATTTTTACTTTTGCGCTACCAACAGGGTCGAAACGTCGACGACTACATATGTCCGCATCAACGCTCAGGATCACAGTTTAATTTGCTAATGAATCCTGCGATATATGTGCTAAAATAAAAAGGACAAACATAAATTCTTCTCCCTCACTTGAATGCATGTTTAATTGTCTTGTATATAGTGCACTTTCAACGTCACCCATCACCACATGTCACTTTTTCACCAACAGTCACTTACTCTTTATTACAATTGAATTTGTAAATTGTGACAGCCATGATTATTTGATATCCATTTCTAAATACAGTATTGAATACTAATATTGGTGTGTGTTATGGTTTAATTATTGGTATATGTTACAAGTAAGCTGTTGCTACTTACGTTTTCTAAGTAATTGAACACCCCGACAGAACCAATTGTTTTATTTTATACACTGACCACATCTACCAGCAGGTACTTGCACCCCCCCCCCCCTTAACACAAACGCAACACAACCCACCTGGCATAAAGCATTCCCTCAGAATCCATTTAAATATCCCACAAAGATTAAACACACTGGGTTCTGCAGTGTGAAGCACATGGGCTTGTTGGTACTTTTGTGCAAACAAACACCAGGACAACACTGACTGCCAACTTGTCAGCACAGGCACACCACCACATAGGGAAAAAGCCTCACAGGAAGTAAGGTCAGGTATTGTGGGAAGGTGGGTGTAGACAAAAGCATGATGGGAGTTGAGGTCACAGCCAACAGTCCCCACTCACATGTCCCAGCAAGCTCACACTGAACCATGCTCACCTCACAGGGAGTGCAAAAGCACTGTCAAGATGGCTGACACTAGGCCCTGCTTTGGGGAGCACAAGGCCCTGCTGGGACTTGGGCTCAAACAAACAACAGGACACCAGTGCCTGACAGCCTGAAAGGTAACTCACACTCCCTGCAATGGAAGCATGCTGCATGGTGGGATAACTGGACTGGGGGAGGAGTACTGCCTGCTCTGACCACATCTGCCAGCAGGTACTTGCACCCCCCCCCCCCTTAACACAAACGCAACACAACCCACCTGGTATAAAGCATTCCCTCAGAATCCATTTAAATATCCCACAAAGATTAAACACACTGGGTTCTGCAGTGTGAAGCACATGGGCTTGTTGGTACTTTTGTGCAAACAAACACCAGGACAACACTGCCTGCCAACTTGTCAGCACAGGCACACCGCCACATAGGGAAAAAGCCTCACAGGAAGTAAGGTCAGGTATTGTGGGAAGGTGGGTGTAGCCAAAAGCATGATGGGAGTTGAAGTCACAGCCAACAGTCCCCACCCACATGTCCCAGCAAGCTCACACTGAACCATGCTCACCTCACAGGGAGTGCAAAAGCACTGCCAAGATGGCTGACACTAGGCCCTGCTGTGGGGAGCACAAGGCCCTGCTGGGACTTGGGCTCAAACAAACAACAGGACACCAGTGCCTGACAGCCTGAAAGGTAACTCACACTCCCTGCAATGGAAGCATGCTGCATGGTGGGATAACTGGACTGGGGGAGGAGTACTGCCTGATCTGACCACATCTACCAGCAGGTGATTGCACACCCCCCCCCCCTTAACACAAACGCAACACAACCCACCTGGTATAAAGCATTCCCTAAGAATCCATTTAAATATCCCACAAAGATTAAACACACTGGGTTCTGCAGTGTGAAGCACATGGGCTTGTTGGTACTTTTGTACAAACAAACACCAGGACAACACTGCCTGCCAACTTGTCAGCACAGGCACACCACCACATAGGCAAAAAGCTTCATAGGAAGTAAGGTCAGGTATTGTGGGAAGGTGGGTGTAGCCAAAAGCATGATGGGAGTTGAAGTCACAGCCAACAGTCCCCACCCACATGTCCCAGCAAGCTCACACTGAACCATGCTCACCTCACAGGGAGTGCAAAAGCACTGCCAAGATGGCTGACACTAGGCCCTGCTGTGGGGAGCACAAGGCCCTGCTGGGACTTGGGCTCAAACAAACAACAGGACACCAGTGCCTGACAGCCTGAAAGGTAACTCACACTCCCTGCAATGGAAGCATGCTGCATGGTGGGATAACTGGACTGGGGGAGGAGTACTGCCTGCTCTGACCACATCTACCAGCATGTACTTGCCCCCCCCTTAACACAAATGCAACACAACCCACCTGGTATAAAGCATTCCCTCAGAATCCATTTAAATATCCCACAAAGATTAAACACACTGGGTTCTGCAGTGTGAAGCACATGGGCTTGTTGGTACTTTTGTGCAAACAAACACCAGGACAACACTGCCTGCCAACTTGTCAGCACAGGTACATCACCACATAGGGAAAAAGCTTCACAGGAAGTAAGGTAAGGTATTGTGGGAAGGTGGGTGTAGCCAAAAGCATGATGGGAGTTGAAGTCACAGCCAACAGTCCCCACCCACATGTCCCAGCAAGCTCACACTGAACCATGCTCACCTCACAGGGAGTGCAAAAGCACTGCCAAGATGGCTGACACTAGGCCCTGCTGTGGGGAGCACAAGGCCCTGCTGGGACTTGGGCTCAAACAAACAACAGGAAACTACTGACTGACAGCCTGAACGTAAATTGTGACTCCCTGCAATGGAAGCATGCCACATGGGGGATTACCTGGCCACTGTGGGTGAAGGAGGTCCTGCAATGACTCCAAATGCCATCAATGCCGCATCAAAACACACCTTCTCTGCTCGAACAAATTGCACCCTGGGACCAGTCACTCCAAAAGTAAATGCCTTGGCAAGCTGTCAGACACATGGTCCAGATGTATGAATTGGCTGCAAGTCACACCTACGCACTGGCCAACTCAAACACATTTAGACTCACAGCCATTGGAACTGTAGGTATCCTCCCACTGTCTGGAGATTCAGTGTCCCTGGGGTGTCCCCTGACCTGCCTGTGAAGGTGTGTTTTGGAGATGACAATTGGGGAGATGCAGACATAGTACATAGCACCAAGCACACACAATGTCACATATACATCATTGACAGTGGACGCTTGACAGTGACTAGAATGGACACACACATATAGCTGACACTGTAGCATGGTGTCATACACAAAATGTGCAGTTGTGAGCTGCATGTCAATACCACATCGGTCTGCGTTGTACGCATCATTCACACAACACATCACTCACTGTCATGGACAATCCAAACACAATGACTATCCTGGACTGCATCGGATGACGCATGCAACTCACAGCAGCAGAACTGTAACACACACACCTCTGCCCAACACTGTCATGAGCATGGAAAAGAAAGAGTGCCACTGTGCCCAATCCCTCTCACTGTGGAGGAAATAGACAAGATAAAAGACGTTAGCACTGACAAAACTCTGCACCAACATCAGTAGGCACAGTAACACCATGACTTGTTTGTAATGAGATGTGAACTAGGAACACAGATAACCAGAAAGTATCTCACATTGGATCACAGGCATACCGGACTGTGACCATGTTGCACAGACCCACCAATGTGACGCACAGAGCAACGCAACAAATTCCACCACACATGCACCAAGCTTGATACATACCCTAAGTGAAATTGTACGTATGTCATCGTTATAGCACAAATGTGGACAGGGATGATACAGCTGTGATGGAACCTGAGTAGCAATGGACATGTACAGACAATCGATCAATACATGAGCTGGTCATGCACACAGCTTGACGTGCACATCAAAATTCTTCAGGTTGCCATGACAAAGTGCTCCAACAATATCAACCTCAATCTGTCACAACTTTTGGCAATGCAATGTACAGACTCTCATCATGATGTCCAGTGGCAAATGTAATGTGTGTGAAACGTTGATGTTGGTAGAAACATAACATACATTGTGTGTCTCCTCCAAACACAGGGGATGCTGGGGACACAGCACGACCTGAAGAAGAGTCCCAGTCCCAGACTCTGGTGGACCCTGAGCTCACCGGTGTGGCTCAGTCCCTGTCCTCTTCGGACGCCGACCCTGAACAACCTGGCACCTCCAGTGTGACTCATCGTGCAGCCCCAGCAGCAGTAACATCAGCACCCCCTGCAACCACACCTGCCACATCTGATACCACACCCAGTAGCCCTGTTGACTCGGACAGGCCGAGGCCACTGAACAACAACGGAACAGGTACACAGGGCACCCTGGAATCAAGGGACAACACCACCGTCGCAAATACTCAAGTGGTCCCAGTGTTGCCTGTGCCGGCCACGGCAGCTCCTGCATGTGTGGGTAGGGGCGGTGGGAGGGTGGGCAGGCAGAGGACACGGCCTGCAGAGGGGGCTGGACTGCATGATGAGCCACACCTGGGACGCATCATAGATGCCTACCAGGAAAGCACCGGAGGATTTGGACAAGTAGTGGGGATCCTCAAGGACATCAAAGAACCGCATGCAGCACATCATGCCCGCTTGGACTCCCACATGTCCCGGATGGAGTCCAAGTGGGACAAATTGGATGAACTAACAGCGGTGCATAGGGACATACTGACCTGCCTCCGCCAGATCAGCACCAACATGTCCACACCTCCCTGTGCGCCCACAACATCTGTTGCCACAACATCCGCAACTGCCACAGGGAGGGAGGAGGACTCTGGCGGAGAGTCCTCTGCACCACAGCTGACTGCACATGAGGGTCCCCCGAGAAAGAAGAGGGGTCGTCCAAAGAAGGGGAATTGAGACGCTGATGGCCATGCATATCCCCCAGGAACTCAACACCTGTATGTCGTCCCTTGTGTGCAAACCAATTTACCTTGTCGACTGACACACAAATCTCCCACTTGACATGGAGGGTCAAAGCTGTGACAATGCAGCTAATGACTGTGGATTCTACTCTGGACATTTCATCCCTTAAGACTACCAACTCACCTGTGAACTTTGGATTACCATCACATTGTACAGCACTTCAAAATCCGTTCACCATCCTTACACATGTCTGTAAATAAAATCACATTCACACAATACTTGCCTCTGTCGTGATTTATACTTTGTCTGTGTCATGGCGATGATGATCTGATAAGGAACACTGTGCATGCAAACTACCACAGCAATGTGAACACCGTAATGTGAGTCATGGTAATGTGACACATATGAGGGAGACACACCACTAGGGCAACACAAGACATACTCACCATGTCCAGCTAACTCATCCTCATAAGTGATGTCAACAGGAAATACAGTGGAATGCACATACAACACACCCACCCTGGGTCAGTGGCAAGCATTCCACAGGTACAGGATGCTAATGACTGTCTGATGTGTAGATACACACGGAGCACATCCCAAAGTGAAGCACAGGTTTATTACAGATTCACAACGTGAAAAGCCCACAACTGATGCAAGTTAACCTCACGTAACAGTGAGCAGACATTAAACAAGTTTTAAACAAGTAAAGTCCAGGGGTGTGTGTCACATCATTGTTTGGGACAACGACTACTTGCACTCTGGAACAAAGATCTGGGTTTTGGGGTTCAGATCTCACCATACAGCAGCCAAAGTACCCTGTGAAGGACAGACAGAAAACACAATCAAAAACCTTGACTTACAGCATACAACAACAATATACATGCCCACAAATGTGACAAAACTACGTACACACAACATATCAATCAGCTAAACACTGTTTGGGAGTACAGACTACCTGAAAGGACACATCACAGAAAGCATCCTGACAAGTAGCACACAGTCACACTCAAGCAGCACAAGTGCACCACCAACAGATATCAGGCAAACACAATACTTCGAAGACACATCAGTGTATACTCACATTCATGTGAAGAAGTTGAGGATCAGCTGGCTACGAACATCATCCTCACCCTCATCATCACTGGCATCATGACACAGGGCAGGATCCTCCCTGGCTGGCGGATGTTGGTCATCGTCATCTTGGATCAGAGGCAACTCCTTCCTCACTGCCAGGGTGTTTAGCATGCAGCACACTATGAAGATTTTGCACACCTTAGCAGGTGCATATGGGAGGGCCCCTCCTGTCTTGTCCAGGCAGCGGAATCTGCTTTTCAGGAGACCAAATGTCCGCTCGATCACTCTCCTGCTCCGACCATGTGCCTCATTGTAGCGCATCTCCGCCGGTGTCACAGGGTTCCTGAGGGGTGTCAGCAACCACGGCATGTTGGGGTATCCGGAGTCACCTACATAAAGACAATAGCACATCAGATGAGTCTTAAAAGAGTGTGTAAATAAACTTTAGCAAAATCACATAATAGTAAAGCGTCAGTACACACCGACAAGCCAGGCACGCTGGTGCTGCATCTGTGACATAATCCTTGGGATGCGACTACTCCGCATGATGTAAGCGTCGTGCGCTGAACCTGGGAAACGTGCACAAACATGTGAAATGGTCATGTCGGCCAGACATACCACCAGAGCATTGATTGAGTGGAAATGTTTCCTATTCCGGTAGGTCTGCTCATGTGCCTGTGGTGGTACCAAAGCCACATGTGTCCCATCAATGGAGCCAATGACATGTGGCATCCTTCCCAGGGCATAGAAGTCACCCTTGATGTCAGAGAGTCGTTGTGGTGTTGGGAAATGGATGTAGTGGTTGAGGAAATGCAACATCGCCTCCAACACATCTCGTAGCACACGGCTGAACATGGTCTGTGACATCCCACCAGCAGTAGGAACTGTGTGTTGGAAGGTACCGGTGGCAAAGAAGTGCAGGGTTGCCATCACCTTCACCTTGGGGGTCAGCGCAGTAGGGTATGTCCGGCCAGGTTGCAAGTGTGGTGCCAACTGCTCCGCCAAATCTTCAATCAGTGGCCTAGTGAAGCGGTACCGTCGCATGCAGTCACGTTCAACCATGGTGGCAAGGTCAGGGAACGGTCTGTGGACAGCTGGTCTCCTGCAGTACATAGATGAGCAAAGACAGTTTGTCAGTTCCCCTATCTAGGTGCCAGTGTACATGCTAAATAGCACATGAAACAACAGGACACAAACACATGATGTATGTGCCGTAGTGTATGTGCACACATGTCAGATACATGCCCATCATGTGATATCTCAGCTCTACAGGTCCACACAACAAGGTCCATGTTGTGCTGTGACCAATCTATGGGCTCTGCCACAGTACATCAGTATGAGTGTCACATACCAGACACACACCACAGTCACTAGTGAGGACAGATGTCTACCACACATCACAAGTTTTTGACAGACACACACAGGGACCTTGTGTTGCCACAAGGACACCATCATGATGTAGCGTCTCATATACACACCACAACGCACACATGACACACACATGAAGTGCCACAATGTTTTTTGGCATCTCACACATGGTGTCTGTGACACACAGACGCCACATCAACTCACATTGACAATACACATGGATGTGGTGACCGTTTGACATTGAGCAGATGAAATCAGAGTAATCTCCGTAGCTAAATGCACACATACTGTGGATGAACTTCACAATTGTGGCACTGGGACACCCTGTGACACACATCCCATTCCACCTAAGAGTCAGGGTGTATGTCACATGTCATACACAATGTGCCCCGGGAAGTGTGTACATGCCTCATGCCCTGAACTGTACAGTCGTCAATCACAGTGGTTATGTGTCCAACACACAGCGGGATCTGTCCCCATGACACCTTGCCCTGCCTGGGAGTGGGTGCCACTAAGTGACACATACCAAATCACATGTTTACCCACATATGCACACACAGGTAATGCAGCATGACATGCCCCTTGATATACTGTGTCACAGGCTGTATTGTTGTTGGTGTGCCCATGAGTCCATGGAAAGCTATTGTGGGTGGAACACTTAGCACATTGCCTGCAATGGGGACTGACGGGGGTGACCAATTCAAAAGACGCGTCGGACACCTAGGGAACGAGGCCAGCGCATGCCTTGCACACACGCCTGTGACATTGACTGCAATGGGGACTGACGCGGGTGACCAATTCAAAAGACGCGTCGGACACCTAGTGAACGAGGCCAGCGCACGCCTTGCACACCCGCCTGTGACATTGACTGCAATGGGGACTGACGCGGGTGACCAATTCAAAAGACGCGTCGGACACCTAGGGAACGAGGCCAGCGCACGCCTTTCACACCCGCCTGTGACATTGACTGCAATTGGGACTGACTTGGGTGACCAATTCAAAAGACGCGTCGGACACCTAGGGAACGAGGCGAGCGCACGCCTTGCACACACGCCTTGCACATTGACTGCAATGGGGACTGACGCGGGTGACCAATTCAAAAGACGCGTCGGACACCTAGGGAACGAGGCCAGCGCACGCCTTGCACACCCGCCTGTGACATTGACTGCAATGGGGACTGACGCTGCTGACCAATTCAAAAGACGCGTCGGACACCTAGGGAACGAGGCCAGCGCACGCCTTGCACACCCGCCTGTGACATTGACTGCAATGGGGACTGACGCGGGTGACCAATTCAAAAGATGCGTCGGACACCTAGGGAACGAGGCCAGCGCACGCCTTGCACACACGCCTGTGACATTGACTGCAATGGGGACTGACGCGGGTGACCAATTCAAAAGACGCGTCGGACACCTAGGGAACGAGGCGAGCACACGCCTTGCACACACGCCTTGCACATTGACTGCAATGGGGACTGACGCGGATTTGGCCGTTGTACGATTCGTGTTGTGAAAAATCAGTTGGCTCCCTACAACAATGTATCAGATTCGTTGGTGTAATGGGTTTGAAATATTTGAACGATGCGGAAGGCGTGTACGACCCGTGCAATGCAATGGATTGGCCAGATTCATAGGATGCAAACGTGTTGGACCTATCGCTTTGGACGCATGGGACAGAATCTGCCTCTGCAGCACACATATAAGGCTGTCTGTTCCCCTGAGAGCTCACTTGCCTGCACTACATGCTCCACATTGACATCTCTGCTACCACTGCTGCTGTCTCTGCATCCTCTGGCTCAAAGAATGGCACATACTGTGGATAGGGCCCCAGCCTTCACAGAGGAGGAGAACAAGGCCCTGTTGGACAGCCTCCTTCCACAGTACAGCAAGCTGTATGGGACACCAGGGGAGCAGGTGAGTGTGCAGTCCACATCCCTTTTTCATTGTGCATGTTGTCTTACTGGCACTAATGGCATTGTGTACACCAGTGACTAGCAATGCTCACTGAGTAGTTGTTACCCCCAAAGTGTGTATGTACCTGTAGTGGACAGGTACTGTGCATGAAAAGGGCATTTTAACACAGTTATTATACCCAGGTAATGTTTCAATTTTGTAAATGCAGGACAACTGTCAATCACCATAGTTGCACTACCTGTGTACATCATATGCCCTTGTGCTGAAGACATGTATATCCAACTGTGTGTTGCACAAACATGTTGCATTTCTGGTAGTGGACTTTTATCCCTGTCATCCTCACAGGTTGATGCCCATCACAAGCAGGAGATATGGCTGACCCTTGCCCGGGATGTTCGTTCTGTGGGGTCTACAGACGCCGCATCCGCAACTGCCAGAAGAGGTGGCAGGACCTTCGTGCCTGGACCCGGAGGATCGCCAGAGTCCAGCTGAAGCTGTCGCCTCCTCGCAGAAGGGGCGGATGACGGACACTGACCTCCCACATGCACCGGATCCTGGTGGTGGTCTTCCCTGACCTGGATGGGCAGTTAAAGGCCAGACAGCAGCAAGCAGGGGGTAAGTGCATGCCTTTTCTGTGAACTATGTCTCACATGCTCTTTGCACTCCTTCATCCTGGTTACACTGCCACAGATCTCCTGTCTGCTTGAACAGAAGTGATGTTCCTAAAATAATTCATGGCCCATCCTCATCTGATACACAGGTCTGGCCCTTTCAGTCTGTGACTTGTGTCACTTGTGTTGTGTGTCCCTGCTGTTATCCATAATTAAAGGTTGTAAACAGCATCTGCTACCGGTGCATTGTTTTGTCCTCATGAGTGAGGCAATTGATTGCCATGTGTCTGCACATTGCCAGAAATCAGACATGTACTCTATGTGGGCAAATGATATGTGTTCCAATTGATACTTTGGCTCACCATATGTGTCTGTGGTATTTACCACACAGCCATGCAGCAGGTAAGACAATCTTGGGGCCTCATAATAATGTACATCATGTGTGTCACACATGCATGAACACATGCCTAGTGTTCAGGGTAATCCCATGTTGCACATGGAACTGGACTGGTATGCCTACTCCAGACATGAGGAACACTTTGTGCTCCTACTCCTGTGTGTCATCCTACATTTAGTTAATTGTGAAATATGCAATATGGTGTCTGCCTCGGTGTCATTATGGAGTGGCCTAGCATCTTAGACTTCTGTGGTGTTGAGCATTTTGCTTTTGGCAGCTAGCTGAGGTGTGGCTAATGGATCATCACAATGGGGAAAAACATAGGTGTGTGATCACTTGACGGTGCATAATGATATATTATACATAGTAGTGCAGGCAGCCTCAATTCGTTCTCATCAGACTGTGATGTTATCATGTTCACAGATTGGTGCTTGCAGTCAGTCAACTGTCGCATTTGTTTTACGTGGGATCAACATATGCCTTAAGATGTGTGTAGCAGTAGTGGAACATGTGCACTTGACAGCTGCAGGGCTTACATTCCCCAAAATGATTATGATTGTGACACAGTGCAGACTTTTTTATTTATGGATGCACTGCCCCTGTGACTTTATCCAGAGATGACTGATTAGCCAGACTGGCCCATAGCCTGGTATCCCACTTGCTAATGTGTATCCTGCCGTTATGTCAATTGTACGGCATACACTCTATTGTGGCATTGACCATCAATACATGGGCACATCATGGTGTCTTGTGAAGGAAGCATATCCATTTTACTGACAATGAGTTTGGCCATCCCTCATCCTGACACATGTACTGAGTCAGTGGCAGGAGATGGGATATGTGTGTACTGACACATTTCATTCACAATTTAAGATGTTCTGAGATATGTCTATGCGGTGCATGTGTGCACATATGAGTAGTGGCATACTACATGCACCAGACAGATGGGTCCATGGAGGGGAAGTGTATGAGTGGCATGGTTGACTGGCAGAATGACAGGTGTATTTTTAAATATGTGCCAGCACTTCTAGCAATATTTAGCAAATGCGGAAAATGTCTCATCTGTAATGTGCTGTAATGACTGTGATGTCTCAGGTGAAACAAGTGACTTATGTGTATCTGTTAATCCTGATTGTTTGCAGAAACATCTTCGGCTACTGGAGGAGACAGCTCCATGGACCAGGAGGAGCCGCAGAGCCAGACTGGGTCTGATGGAGAGGAGTTTGAGGGACCCAGTGGCACAGAGGGTGAGGGGAGCCACACTGAGGATGCCTCAGCTATGACCACCTCGGCTGAGGAACACAGCATCTCCAGTGAGGACTCCCTTGTAGAGGCGGGTGTCAGCAGACAACACCGAGCGAGTCTGTCCCCGCCACCACCACCATCTCCACCCTCCCATCTGCTCCCTTCCCAGAGGTCCGTGGAGGCCCCTGTGTAAGGGAGCATGTCTCCTTTGTGCCAGGCACCGCAGCCCCTGCCCCTGTCTCCCCTGCTGCCCTGAGTGTGGAGTCTGTGGACTTGCTGAAGCAGATCCATGTAGGGCAGACAGCGATGCTGAGTGTCCTCCATTCCCACACCAGTCTGTTGACACAACTGGTGTCCTTCATGGAGGGCATCTCATCAAACATGTCTGCCCTACATCGGACTATTCAGGCCATGGCCTCCACACAGACGTCAGCAGTGTCCCTCCTCCAACAGTCCCTCACCCCTCCTACCTCTACCACATCCACAATCCCCACTGCCCTACCTGTCCAACGCACACACACACCAGCACCGGCACGCACCACAACAGACACAAGCAGCACACAGCCACGCAAGCCAAAATCCAGAGCCACAGGCACGCACACTCCGGGGACTGATGGCACACACACAGGGGATGGGTCACAGACGCACAAACAGACATCCACAAGCACTCCGCAGTCCTCAGATGCCTCTCCCTCCAAAACCCCTTCCCTTGCCTCACCTGCAACCCCCCTTCCCAGCAGCTCTTCCTCTGTGACCTTGGCCTCTTCCCCACCGATCCATCTGCTCCAACTCACAAGGGGAATAGGAAGTCACCATGCACAGGGGGGAGTTCCCCTGCCACACGGACACATTCCCCCAGGTGCACGGACACTGAGGCCCCCATCCGCAAGTCCCCTCGGACTAGGAAGAGCAAGACCCCACCACAATCCCGCAGCTCCACCACACAGTATCTGTCCTGCATCCCCCAGGCCACCACTCCACAGGTCCCCCAGCCACACCCTGCCCCTGGTTCACCCACACACCGATACCGCATCCCCAAAATGATTAGGCCCTCCCCCTACCACATGCACTTCCACCCCCACCTCACACGCTCAGCCTGTTCCTGCCACTGGTGTGGAGTCCGTGTCTCCCCCTCTGTCCTGCCCACCTCACCTGGACCCCATGACACTACTTTGGAGGTTGGCACTGCAGTGGAGAGCTCATCCACCCCGTCTGACTTTGGCACTGCAGTGGAGACCACGTCCACACCATCTGACCTGCCCACTGCTGTGGTGCCGGCAACCACCCCATCTGACTTCATCCTTGCAGTTGTGACGGTGCCCACTGTGTCAGACACCTCCACTGCAGTTGCCAGTGACACTCCAGCACCCACCACCCCTCCCCTGCCCCATTCTGCTGTCCCCTGATCCTGTCCCTGCGGTGCCTGGCCTGCCCCATATATGCCCCTCCAAGGGGAGATGTCCCCTGGTCGTAGCAGTGCAGGCAAGCAATGGGTGACAACTTGTCACATGTCACCATGGTTGAACTGAGAAATGGACTGGCCATTGGCCTTTTGACATTGTGGAAGCGAATTCCCAGTTTTGAGGAGTTTCATTTTTTAATAAAGCAAATTGTGGTTATCCATTGTTGTTGCATCTAATGTACATGATGTTGATGATGAGTATCATGGACTTGATGTTGTACTTGTGTTTTGAAGGTACAACAGGATGATTTGTTGATGTGATGGACTCCATGTGGTCCATGGGATATGTGTACTTTTCTGCTATGTGTCCATGACATCCTTTGCTGCAATTACAGGGTGTAATGATTGCAAAATGTTGTAACCAGGATTATCTCTTTGGGTTTGCTACTTCACATCTTTGGCATACACTGTTGCACATGTGTTGTACTTACATTTGGGCACATGGTGAGATTCCCTGACTAGGCCCATCTACACTGGACAGGCAGGTTTGTGCATCCATGGTACACAAGTCATCTGTGTCATCAGTGCAACTATCTCTACATGTGTATTGCGTATGTGCAGATGACTGGACGGACACTCCTGTAGACATGTTGCTGTGACCAGAGCTTTCATTGTGTTGTAATTGTTGGCTCACTCTGCAGGTGGTGTGCTGGCATGACAGGACCCTGCACAAACAACGTTTTTCACAGCTGACATTCCCCAGGAGTGGAGACCCCTCATGGCATTGTGTCATTCCGTGGCATTGCCTGTGCACATGATGTGTGTTGTGTGAGCATGTCTGTGTGTGTTGCCTTCCCTTTTTTTGACTCAGCCTGTGTTCCATGCAGATGTTCCTGTTATGTGCACTTGCTGAGTTGTCCTGTGTTCCTCAGACTTCTTTTCCCTGGGTTTACTGGGGTGTCGGTGCATGACAGACTACTGGTCATTAGGTTGCCATCCATGGCTGTTTTAGTTGTAATTTCAGGGGATGTTGTCAAACGCACATGGGACACATTCAGGATTCCCATTGGCACTTATGTGTTTCAAACATCATGTTGTTTTCCCTATGTGGTATCTGTCAGTGTGAGGCTCACTCGTATGTGTGTGTGACTACTCCCTCTCATCAGGGTCATTGCTGCAATGTTGGAAGGTGTCAACATGTGTTCTTTGTGGGTCTCCTTTGGTTCCTCATTGGTGTAGGTGTGTGGCAGGGTTCCTAATGAATCGTGTTGTCTTCACATTATGCCCATGTTCCGCATACTGTGCAGTGTGGCAGACATTCACAGGTGTTGTTGACAGGCCATGTGTGTTGATTTTTGTGTACCTTAGATCCCCCCACCACCCCTGGGATTGTAATGGGTGCTTGAACTATGTCAACAGTCCCTGTGTGCCTAGGTGATGCACATTGTTGCAGATCAGGGTGTGTGGTGTTGAGGGTGGCCACATGTGAGTTGTTTCATGTCTAGGCCCATATCTACATTTTGCACATTGGTTGCAGGACATGGCCAGTGATTTGTGTTTATGGAGGTGTGATGTGAGTTTGTTGTTCTGGACACATGACCCAGTATGCACAGCTGACTGTGCTCCACAATATGGGCAAAACAGACCTTTGTCATCTCAGCGTAATTGGCGTACAGGCTACTGTCACCACAAAATAGGGTACTAGAGGGTAGTGCTGTTGTGGGTCTGTCTCTTGCTGTGCTGGTTGCTGTTCCACCCGGCTTGTGTCACAAGAATACGTTGCTATACCACTCATCTGATGATGTGTGCTTGACCACAAAGGGGTGCCCAGTTCATTAGTTACTTTTTGTATGGCACTGTGGACACATCGGTGTGATTGGAGTTCATCCCACCGTCATGTGTTGTGTACTAGCCGGGGGACACTGAGACACACACACGTCTTGTGTATGATATGCAGTGTGGGTCTGCCTGTCTGTGTTTGTGCATCTGCACCTCTGCATTGGTATTGCTTTTGTGTTCCATTGTGTGGATCTAGTTTGGAGGTTTTTCCCTAATGTCCATGCATCTTGTAGCTCATCATCCTGCACATTGCTCATGTTTGGTATGTCGCATTGCTGCCATGGTATGGGACTTTGTCACCTAACATCGACAGTCTCCACAGGATTCCTCAGTTTGTGTGTCTGTTCATAGAGATATGTGTGTATGCATCATGATGCTCACTTTTCACATAGTCTAATTGGACACTGTGGGGCATATTTACGTTCCCTGGCGCATCCCTGCATATCAGCAGGGATGCGCCAGGGAAAATGCGTCACGCAAGTTTACCCGTGCGCCACGTCCGATGCGCCGCATTTACAATGCGGCGCATCGTGGCGCAAGGATAAGCAGATGCGTGACGCATCTGCCGGCGGAAGGTTGGCGCAGTGCTGAAGTCGTGTCGCAAGCGCGACGCAACTCCAGCACTGTCCCAACCTTCCCTATCCCTAACATGGTGCGTCAATCCTTACACCTGCTTGAAGCAGGCGTAAGGATTTGGCGCACCAGCGTCGGAAAGGTGACTGCGAGAAATCTTGTAGATTTCACTACGTCACTTTTCCGAGGCGTACCTGTGCCGGAACGCCCCCCCCTGCGCCGGTACGCCCACATGAAACCTGACGCAGGTTTCATGTGGCGCAGGGGTTTACTACGTGACGCATCTCCCTAGATGCGTCACGTTGTAAATATAGCGCAACGCGGCGCATGGTTTGCGTCGCCGCTGCGTCACTTGCGTGACGCAACGGCGGCGCAAAAGTGGCGCAAGGGGCTTGTAAATATGCCCCTGTGGGCCTTGTCAGTGCTCATGGCCAATGCTTGTCTGCACATGGCAGAGGGAGTTCTTGTGATACACAGCAATCTGTGCCTCTCAAATCTATGTTTGTATGTGACACAACCACCACATTGCCACTACATTGCTTGTGGATTTGGGACCAGTGAGCACAAATGCTGGTCTGGTGATGCTGCTATTATTTTGCCCACACTCACCTTCTGGTCACTGTAGTGATGTGGGCTTTGGAACCCATTACCACAATGTTCCTGAGATGCTGGAGTTTTGAACCCCACAGTCATCTTTTGGGCACACATGTGATAGGAGTCACATTGTATGTTCACTATCAGAATCAGTGTTGTGGGCATTTGGCACACACATACATAGAATCTTGCAAAGATGGTAAGGGTGGGGGTTTGCTTAGTGACCCTATGCGTGTAAATGCTGGTGGTGCAGGGCATCCAGCCCCCTATGAGTGGGGGATACTGGTATTGATGGGGGCATCCAGCCCCCTATGAGTGGGGATGGTAGTGGTGCAGGGCATCCAGCCCCCTATGAGTGGGTACTGGTATTGATGGGCATCCAGCCCCCTATGAGTGGGGATGGTAGTGGTCCAGGGCATCCAGACCCTAATGAGTGGGGGGTACTGGTATTGATGGGCATCTAGCCCCCTATGAGTGGGGATGGTAGTGGTGCAGGGCATCCAGCCCCCTATGAGTGGGGGGGGTACTGGTATTGATGGGCATCCAGCCCCCTATGAGTGGGGATGGTAGTGGTGCAGGGCATCCAGCCCCATATGAGTGGGGATGGTAGTGGTGCTGCCCCCCCCCTAGGTGTGGGCACTGCTGGTGGTGTGGACCATGCTACCCCTGGGGTTTTGCTTTTGCTGGTGGACGGCATGTCCCCCCTATGTGTATGTAGCATTTCGCGCGTTCGTGACGTTTGTTTGTGTGGGTGTCTGACTTACCGTCTGCAACGTACGCGTCTGTTCATGATCCGGTCATAGATACACAGTACTGGGATGACCTGCGCGATGGGATTCATCATTGGTTCGTCTCGTACTTGCTGATTGTTGCTCAGTCTCGTACACGTTGTGAGTTGGTCCGTTTCGTAGCAGTGGATCCTGTTGTGGCGCGAATCGGACCTGCTATTCATCTCTCCCGGATGCTGTGACGTGCTGCTAGTGGCGACCCATTCGGCGCGTAGGATTTGCGCATTGTACTTGTCCGGCCGGAAACTATTGTGGAGACTGCTTCCGGGCGACTCGGATGGGCGTTTGGATGAGCGGCTCGTACGGGAAATGTTGCTGGAATCGGAGCCTACGTGTCGTTCGGAGTTGTGGCACTTTTGAGCATCGTACTTCATTGCCCGGACGGACCGGCTCCCAGTACGAGTCGGTCGCAAGGTAAGGCTACGGACAGCTCTCGGAGGGCTGTCCGAACGAGATCGGAATCGGCCCATTTGTGTCAGCATGGTTGTCTATCTGTGACTGTGTGTATGCCTGCATGTGTACCTTTCAGCTTGCAAAGCAGTGTGTCTGTCCATTTCCCTTTATGCAGGACTGTTCCTATGTGTGAGGTACATTTCTAGTTCCAGTCTGGCAACAAGAGGTCACTTTGGCATCGTAAAGTCTTCTCAAATAAAGTATTTTTTACTAAATTGAGTGTTGTGGAAAGTGGACAAATATGTGACATCGAGGAAACCAAATAAATAGGTGCATTACTTTGGCACTACTGAGGGGCCGATTCCGATCTCGGTCGGAGGCGCACCCAATACCATTCGGTCGGGAAAAAAGCCATGCGAAAGCCTGTTTCCCGACCGATCCGTACAGCACACCGAACGAGTAAGTACGATGCGCACAACAGCACAGAATCCGGCCGAGCCGTACTCACCCAAACCAGGTCCTGTTCCCCGACCGAGGCGAATCCGGAAACGCTGAATCGCGTCGCACGGAAGGGGAAATGCAGCTCCGTCCGGCCGAACAAGTACGATGCGCTTCCCGTACGCGCCGAACCCGTCGCTACGCACGGCACGTCAAAGCATCCGGGAGAGGCGCACATAAGCTCCGATTCGCACCACAACACGATCCACGGCTACGAGACGAACACACCAGCGACGAGGACGACGCGAAGCGACGAGGACGACGCGAAGCAACGAGAAGGACGAACGAGACGAACCAACCATGAATCCCTTCGTCCCGATCATACCAATATTCTACATTTACTACCGGAACAGGCACGGACGCGTACGGCGCAGAAGGTAAGTCAGACACCAACCACAAAACACATACAACACGTACACGACACATCACACACACACAGAGGGATGCAGAATATACTTACACCAGCAACAGCAGCACCATAGGGGCGGGATGCCCATCACCAATGCCACATATGAACACAGGGGCCTGGATGCGCACCACCACCCCTACCCAGGGGGGGCTGGATGCCTACCACTACTACCACCCTTAGCCAGGGGGGGCTGGATGCCTACCACTACTACCACCCTCACCCAGGGGGGCTGGATGCCTACCACTACTACCACCCTTAGCCAGGGGGCTGGATGCCTACCACTACTACCACCCTTAGCCAGGGGGGCTGGATGCCTACCACTACTACCACCCTTAGCCAGGGGGCTGGATGCCTACCACTACTACCACCCTCACCCAGGGGGAGCTGGATGCCTACCACTACTACCACCCTCACCAAGGGGGGGCTGGATGCCTACCACCACCCTTAGCCTGGGGAGGCTGGATGCCTACCACTACTACCACCCTTAGCCAGGGGGCTGGATGCCTACCACTATTACCACCCTTAGCCAGGGGGCTGGATGCCTACCACTACTACCACCCTCACCCAGGGGGGCTGGATGCCTACCACTACTACCACCCTCACCCAGGGGGGCTGGATGCCTACCACTACTACCACCCTCACCCAGGGGGGCTGGATGCCTACCACCACCCTTAGCCAGGGGGGCTGGATGCCTACCACTACTACCACCCTTAGCCAGGGGGCTGGATGCCTACCACTACTACCACCCTTAGCCAGGGGGGCTGGATGCCTACCACCACCCTTAGCCAGGGGGGCTGGATGCCTACCACTACTACCACCCTCACCCAGGGGGGCTGGATGCCTACCACTACTACCACCCTTAGCCAGGGGGCTGGATGCCTACCACTACTACCACCCTCACCCAGGGGGGCTGGATGCCTACCACTACTACCACCCTCACCCAGGGGGGCTGGATGCCTACCACTACTACCACCCTCACCCAGGGGGAACTGGATGCCTACCACTACTACCACCCTTAGCCAGGGGGGGCTGGATGCCTACCACTACTACCACCCTTAGCCAGGGGGGCTGGATGCCTACCACTACTACCACCCCCACTCATAGGATGGACAATGCATGACACAACCAGCACACCACAACCTAGGGAATGCAAGAAAAAGACATCCCCCAACACCATGACAAGCGTGTGTAGACTGTGTCAAATGCCTACAACACCGAACATGACTTTGAACATACAATGTGACCCCCTAGCACATGTGCCACACATATATGTGTGTGGCACCCACAATGCAAGCAGGCCATGACCATTGTGGCAATGGGGTCCAAACCCCCATCATCACAGTGACCAAAATGTAAGTGTGGGGTCCATAGCTGAAGCACATTTTGAACATTGTGGCAATGGGGTCCAAACCCCCATCATCACAGTGACCAAAATGTAAGTGTGGGGTCCATAGCTGAAGCACATTTTGAACATTGTGGCAAAGGGGTTTAAACCCCCATCACCACAGTGACCAAAATGTAAGTGTGGGGTCCATAGCTGAAGCACATTTTGAACATTGTGGCAATGGGGTCCAAACCCCCATCATCACAGTGACCAAAATGTAAGTGTGGGGTCCATAGCTGAAGCACATTTTGAACATTGTGGCAATGGGGTCCAAACCCCCATCACCACAGTGACCAAAATGTAAGTGTGGGGTCCATAGCTGAAGCACATTTTGAACATTGTGGCAATGGGGTCCAAACCCCCATCACCACAGTGACCAAAAGGTAAGTGTTGACAAAGAAAGAGATGCAACTGCCAAACTGCATGGATGATTCCTGGTCACAGAACAAAAAACACATCAGTGGCAAAGTAGTGTGTGTGTCCCATTGCAACATAAATTGGGTGAGCCAAATACTGCAGTGCAAATAAGACATACCTTTGGCCATGTGCAGACAAACAACACCCATGGGGGCTGACACCGTCAACATTCATCAATGACACAATGACAGAAGTGACCATCAGAATGCAGACCCACATATTTGCACCAATGGGCACACAAATGCAGATACCCTGTGGAGACTGCAGATGTGAGGTGAACAGATACCATACCATGGCAGCAATGGGACACACAAACCATGATCATTGTGCTGACCGATGACCTAGGAGTCCCAGGGACAGCAGGGGAAACCCACCAAACTACATACAGCCAATGGCACACCCAAGATATGCCAATGCAGTGGTGCAGATGCACAAACACAAACAGGCAGACCCACACTGCACATCATACACAACAGGTGAGGGGGGGTGCCAGTGCAGACACACATCACACATGACCACTCAACAAGACTCCTGAATGTCTGACACACTGCACACTACGCTGTACATGGGCATGACGGCAATACCACACCAACCAATGGGATCCCAGCCACAGTCACACACCAATGAAGAAGCCAAGGTCACCCACAAAGAACACACATAGACAACAACCAACATTGCAGCCCGGACCCTGAGGAGTGCCAGCAGTCACACACACAACGTGTCACAATCACTGAAAGATAACACAAACTGGAAATCACATGACAGGGGCAAACAACAAGTGCCAAGGGGAAACCTGACTGTGACCCATCTGCGTCTGCACACAAACTCAGCCCTGACAGCAAACACACCTATGGGTGACACCCTGATGACCAGTAATGTGCCATGCACCCACATCACAGAGAACCCAGGGAGAAGACTTTGGGGGAACATAGGTCAACTCAGCTAGCATCACAAACAGGTACAACACTAGGGATCACAGCATGCACAGCTAAACAGAAGTGAACACACAGACATGCACATACAACACACACCTTGGGCGCAGGCAATGTCACAGGAGTACACACTGCCATGAGGGGACTCCACTCCTGTGTGAGGAAAGCTGTGCCATATGTTGCCTCAGTAGGGCCCCATCATGTCAGCTGAGCACTTGGTCACACAATCAACAATTAGCACCAAATGAGGGCTCCCGTCACATCAGCCTGGTCATGGAAGTGCCAACGGAATCATCAGCACAGATCCAACACACTTGTATAGCAATGTTGCACTGACAACACAGATGAGTCCTTCCCCATTGATGCCCAAACCTGCATGTCCACTGGAGATGGCCACACGGTCAGGGAAGTAGACGAATTGAACAATGGCAGGCACAACAGATGTGCAGGGGTGGAAGCCACAGATGTGAAATAGCTAATCTAAGTAGGAAATCCCATTGCCAAATACTGAACACATGACACCCTCAGATGCTGCTATGGATGACATGGATACACCACAGGATAGGACACATTCCCCCTGGACCACATGGCTTCCTGCACAGTAACACTTCATTATCATGAGACCAAATATCACCATCACTGCAGCAAGGGCATGGTTAGCATCATCAACAACATGTACATCAGAAGCATAAGCACTAGAGAACAGAAAGTTGCTTTATTCAGCATATGTGTGGAATGAAAACAAAGTCCAGAAAAAACACAAAGGCCAATGGCCAGTCCATTGTAAAAGTCCAAACAGGGTGACAGTGGCAGATGTCACCCTACGCATGCCTGCACAAAACCAGGGACAATCCACTAGGAGGGGCAACCGGGGGTAGGCCAGGCACCGCAGGGACAGGATCAGGGCTCACCAGGAGGAAGCAGGGAAGGGGTGGTGGGTGCTGGAGAGCCACTGACAACTGCAGTGGAGGTGTCTGACATGGTGTGTGCCGGCAAAACTGGGGGCATGACTCAGATGTTGTGGGTGCCGGCATGACTGCAGTGGACCCTGCAGATGGAGTGGACAGGTCCGCCACTGCAGTGCCCAAGTCAGACAGGGTGGTAGTGGACTCCACTGCAGTGCCTACCACCAGGGGAGGAGAATGGGGAACAGGCAAGGTGGGCTGGACAGAGGGGTAGGACACCCTCACCACATCAGTGGCACAGACAAGCGCAGTGGGGGGTGTGGTGCCGGGAGAGCAAGTGGCAGGGGGAGAAGGCCGGATACTCTTGGGGATGGTATATCTGTGGGTGGGGGAACCTGGGGCAGGGTGTGGTGGGGGCACCTGTGGAGTGGGGGCCTGAGGGATGGAGGAAGGAGACCTGGTGCCTGAGCTGCAGGGCGGCGGCGGGGTCTTGCTCTTACGACTCCGGGGGACTTGCGGGTGGGGGCCTCAGTCTGTCTGCGCCTGGGGGAGGGTGTCCGGGGGCGAGGGGCACTCTGCTCCGTGTGGGGGGCTTCCTCTTCCCCTGGATGCTGGAGCAGCTGGATCGGAGGGGAAGAGGCCGAGGTCACTGAGGAAGAGGCGCTGGGTCTTTGGGGTTGCAGGTGAGGCAAGGGAGGGTGTTTTGGAGGGAGAAGCAACTGAGGACTGCGCAGTGCTCATGGATGCGTGTGTGTGTACCAGGGCCCCATCCCCTGTGAGTCTGGTTTCAGTCCCCTGACTGTGCGTGCGTGTGCGTTTTGTTTGTGGCGTGTGTGTCTGTGTGCTGGATGTGTGTGTGCTGGTGTGTGCCTGTGCTGGTGTGTGTGTGCTTGGGACGGGTAAGGTGCTGGGGAGTGTGGATGGAGCAGAGGCAGGAGGGGTAAGGGACTGTCTGAGGAGGGACACTGCTGCCATCAGGGAGGAGTCCATGGACCTATTGCCCCTCTGTAGGTCAGACATGCCCGATGAGATGCCCTCCATGAACGACACCAGCTGAGTCAACAGAGCGGTGTGCGCATGGAGGACACTCAGCATGGCTGTCTGCCCTACATGGAGCTGGCGAAGGAGGTACACAGACTCCTCACTCAGGGCAGCAGGGGACACAGGGGCAGGGGGTGCGGTGCCTGGCCCAAAGGAGACACGCTCCCGAACATGGGAGCCTCCACGGACCTGGGGAATGGGAGCCGATGGGAGGGCGGTGGTGGTGCTGGTGGTGGCGGGGACAGCAACACTAGCTGGGGTGTGGTGGCTGCTGACACCCGCCTCCATAAGGGAGTCATCCTCCGAGTTGCTCTGGTCCTCAGCTGAGGTGGATGGTGCTGAGGACTCCTCGGTGTGGCTCCCCTCGCCCTCCGTGCCACTGGGTCCCTCCAACCACTCCTCGGCTGCTGACCCAGTCTGGCTCTCCGGCTCCTCCTGGTCCGTGGAGCTGTCCCCTTCCGTGGCCGTGGATGTATCTGCAAACAATGGGGAAACAGACAGACATCAGTCACCTGCACCAAACGCACACACCACTGTGAGCACAGCACATTACAGAGCAAGCCCTGGCATCATTAGTTGTACATTGCTAAAAGTGCCCTAACTGAACAGGAGAAGCCAATTGTCAGTCTGATGCCAACCATGGCACTCACATCCCACATGGCCTTGCACCCATCTGTCTGGTGTCTGTTGGATTGCCTGTTACAAGTTTAGTAAACTTGCTAGTGCTATGCACTGTTCACTGGATTCAAAGACCCAACATTTTTACACCATTCAAAATTGTAAAAATACAACAAATTCAACCATGTTTCGTTTGAAAAAACTTCATTGTTTGATTAAATTGTATCACAAATATATTCAATGCATCAACATATTCAATAGCCAATCATACTAGATGTCATTCTCTAAACATAAACAATGTGATTACATTTGTTTTTATACATAAACAATATTAAGCATCATCTTGTTTGTGCCCGATGCATTTCGGGACATAGTAGTCCCTTCCTCAGGGGCCAACCTACAACAAAAGAATATTATTAACGTTTTTGGTAACTTCATTTACTACACGTTGGAAACTTTACCCAGTACAACACAATGTCATCATGTTTAAAATTGTCAAAACATATATGTTAAAGTGACGTTAATGCAACACACTTTTTGAATTACAAACATAGACTATTCATGATAGCCTTCCGTTAATACCCACTACATAGAAAGTGAGTGCTGATGCATGTTCACCCTTAATGGTGTGTAACCAAAAGATAAAAGAAACCGATAAAAGAACCATAAAAGAACATAAATCCTTAAAAATAATTCCAACTTTATGCTTCGTGAATAATGAAAAATCACTCTGTATGCCAAACAAATTCCCTGTATTTAGACTAAAAAAGATTAGATGAACAGTGCTCAGCGTTAGCCCGAAAACAATCCCCTAATAACCTACAACCATGCTCACCTAGATGCCAAATAATGTCAGTTATTTACGTCACTAATTGATATGTGACTCTGAAAAAAACGATGAAACAGACAGTGTTAAAAATTGCTGTGAGAAACATTCAATAGTTAAATTTAAATTTAATTTAATTTAATTTGAAATTTAATTTCATTAATATGAAAATAGGACTAACTGATAAACTCACGGACGCCATCTTACCACTGTAAATCGCGAACGATGTCAAAGCAACTAGTTAGACGATACATTAGGGCCAACTTTCAATGCTTATCACTTTTGGTCGGTAAATAAATAGTTAGAAAAAATAAAAAATAAAACAATGTCTCTGTTCACGGTATCTAAAGTCCTATTTTCATGAGCATGGTTCTGGTTGTTATTTATTTCCGGTAATAGTCGCGTCGGAGTCCATGGGTTTCGCCACCACGAACAGAGCAGGTTGATCGTGTCGTCTTAAAGTAAGTGGGATTTAGTTACCAAGTGCGATTACGGCAGGCCATTATTTCGGTAATTATCTTTGCGGTTCAGTGATATTGATACTTAGTGTTACTTGTTTTTGCAGATTTGTTTTCATCCACGCTTGAAAAGGGGAATACCTAGTGTTTTCAGCTTACGCGGTAAGCGCGGTGTTTAGTATTCCGCTAACTAGCTTTTGAATGTTTCTCACAGCAATTTTTAACACTGTCTGTTTCATGGTTTTTTTCAGAGTCACATATCAATTAGTGACGTAAATAACTGACATTATTTGGCATCTAGGTGAGCATGGTTGTAGGTTATTAGGGATTGTTTTCGGGCTAACGCTGAGCACTGTTCATCTAATCTTTTTAGTCTAAATACAGGGAATTTGTTTGGCATACAGAGTGATTTTTCATTATTCACGAAGCATAAAGTTGGAATTATTTTTAAGGATTTATGTTCTTTTATGGTTCTTTTATCGGTTTCTTTTATCTTTTGGTTACACACCATTAAGGGTGAACATGCATCAGCACTCACTTTCTATGTAGTGGGTATTAACGGAAGGCTATCATGAATAGTCTATGTTTGTAATTCAAAAAGTGTGTTGCTTTAACGTCACTTTAACATATATGTTTTGACAATTTTAAACATGATGACATTGTGTTGTACTGGGTAAAGTTTCCAACGTGTAGTAAATGAAGTTACCAAAAACGTTAATAATATTCTTTTGTTGTAGGTTGGCCCCTGAGGAAGGGACTACTATGTCCCGAAATGCATCGGGCACAAACAAGATGATGCTTAATATTGTTTATGTATAAAAACAAATGTAATCACATTGTTTATGTTTAGAGAATGACATCTAGTATGATTGGCTATTGAATATGTTGATGCATTGAATATATTTGTGATACAATTTAATCAAACAATGAAGTTTTTTCAAACGAAACATGGTTGAATTTGTTGTATTTTTACAATTTTGAATGGTGTAAAAATGTTGGGTCTTTGAATCCAGTGAACAGTGCATAGCACTAGCAAGTTTACTAAACTTGTAACAGGTAATCATTTATTTACACTTGGTTTGACAGCAAGTGTAGTGCTATAGCACCAATTTTTCTTGTCAACATTTGGAGAAGGGAGTGCTCCCCCAACTCTTTATATTACATTTCAATTCGTCTGTTGGATTGCAACACCCCAGTGTGGACACATGCACCAACTACACAGTAGTTGGACAGTGCAGAGGACACGGTGTGGCATGTGGACATGCACACATCACAGCTCTTGCCACTGAGTCAGTACAGGTTTCCGGATGAAAGGGATGCCCAGAGTCAAATAGGAAATGCATGTGATGCATACCAGCGACAGACACCATGATGCACACATGTCCTGATAGCCATCGCCACAATGGTGTGCATGTAGCACATGTCACTCCCCTGCAGGATCACCAATAAGTAGACACATGCCATGGCGGAGGCATGACTGCTAAGTCATACATCACTGTCTCAGTGATGTATGACTTGGCAGCCAGACAACAACACTCTGCACTGTGTCACAATAGTAGGTCATGGGGAATGCAAGTCCTGGAGCTGCACAAGTGCACATGTACATCCCCCACACAACACATCATCTTAACCCTCATCTGTCCAGGTCATACCGATTGGACATATGGGAGACCTGTGACACTACCCTCTGAACCTGAGCCCCTCACAATCTGCTGTGAATGGGGAACAGCTGCCTGAACTTCATATTCGCATACCCCAGTCTGCACGGGCAGCTGATCAAACACCTATGTGACACACAAGTATCGTCTCCTATGGTCACATCTCCAGGGGCATGCTGAGCCCCTACCAAGAAACACCCCAGCAGTCCTGGCAACTAATCCACAGCACACTGACACAGAGGCAGACACCTGAGGGGTCAAATCACTGCGCACAATGTGTCAGCTGATACACGGGAGTGGGAGTACAGAGTGCATTGCATGGCCTGGAGTAGGCATGACTGTCCTGCCCCACATGAATGAGGGATGAGCCCTGGACAGTGGATAGCTGGCTATGTATGTGTGACACACGTAATCTGCACACTCCTTGGGCCCAAACATTGTTCCCACCCGCTGCATGGGCGTGTGCCACATACCCCAGGCACATGTGGTGGCTCAGCTCAGCAAGTGGACCGCATATCAAAGCAACACGCAGATTACATGTCCGAACACAGGCGTTGTGTGAACAATGGACCCACCCATGATGCCCACAACAGAGTTAGGGAAACAGATGCTGTCCCCCACCTTTAGTGAAGCAAACTGCAAGGACACAGTCCCAAGTGACACAATTCCCTGAATGTAAGGGCCACACCTGGGTATCAGATGAGCAGTGGGCAGTGCACAATAGAGGGACATGGCTCCTGGACAACATGACTGCTGCACTGTGGCAGTTGAACCAGGCCAGAGGAGGGCACAAAGCATGTAATACAGAGTTCACAGTGCAGTCTTTGACTCACCCCCTCCTTGCTGCTGTCTGGCCTTCAGCTACCCATCCAGGTCTGGAAACACCACCGCCAGGATCTGGAGCATGTGGGGGTCAGGGTCCGTGTTCCGCCCCTCCTGCGAGGAGGCGACAGCTTCAGCTGGACCCGTGCAATCCTCCGGGTCCAGCCCCGAAGGTCCTGCCACCTCTTCTGGCAGTTGCGGATCCGGCGCTTGTAGACCCCCACGGACCGGACAGCCCGGACGATGTCCTTCCAGATCTCCTGCTTCCGATGGGCATTAACCTGTCAGGATGACAAAGTGAAAAGGCCATTACTACACATGCAACATATCCGTGCATGACACAGTTGTATATACATGTCTCAATCACAGGGGCACATGATGTACACAGGCAGTGCAAAGCTGCCCATGGACAGTTTGCCAGACGTCACTACATGGTATCATTGCATGGGAAGTAAAACCTTGTTCAAATGCACTGTCACTGCACCATACCTGTCCAGTGCATGTCACTACACACTATGGGGGTGACAACTACTCAGTGAGCCTGCTAGCCAGTGGCGTGCAGACTTTCAGCCTTGCTAGTCAGACAATATGCACAATCAGAAAGGCAGTGCACAGAACACTCACCTGCTCCCCTGGTGTCCCATACAGCTTGCTGTACTGTGGAAGTAGGCTGTCCAGCAGGGCCTGGTTCTCCTCAAGGCTGAAGGCTGGGGCTCTCTCCACAGTACGTGCCATTGCAGGGTCCAGAGGGGCAGAGACAGCAGCAGTGCAGTGGCAGATGTCGTCCTGGAGCATGTAGTGCAGGCAAGTGAGCTCTCAGGGGAACAGCCAGCAATATATATGTGCTGGAGAGGCAGATACTGTCCCTTGTGTCCAAAGTGATAGGTCCAAGTCGTTTGCATCTTCTGAATCTGGCCAATCCATGGAATAGCAGCACCAGAACACGCCCACAGCATCCTTCAAATCTTCAACTTCATGACATACATGATTTTGCAACATTGTTGTGGGTGACCAACTGAATTTCCAGCAACCGACTCGTTCGAAATTCGAAACGCGTCCGTTGCCAGGCAAGGCCATTGTCAATGGGTGCGCACCAATCGGTCCATTGCGGTACAACGCGTACAGGGGTACAACGCGTACCGCGCACATTGAATGCAATGGGCCGGCCGGGGGCACCGATCGGTCCATTGCAGTACAACGCGTACAGGGGTACAACGCGTACCCGCACACATTGAATGCAATGGGCGGCCGGAGGCACCGATCGGTCCATTGCAGTTCAACGCGTACAGGGGTACAACGCGTACCGCACACATTGAATGCAATGGGCCGGCCGGGGCACCGATCGGTCCATTGCAGTGCAACGCGTACAGGGGTACAACGCGTACCCGCACACATTGAATGCAATGGGCGGCCAGGGCACCGATCGGTCCATTGCAGTACAACGCGTGACAGGGGTACAACGCGTACCCGCACATTGAATGCAATGGGCCGGCCGGGGCACCGATCGGTCCATTGCAGTACTAACGCGTACAGGGGTACAACGCGTACCCGCACACATTGAATGCAATGGGCGGCCGGGGCACCGATCGGTCCATTGCAGTGCAACGCGTACAGGGTACAACGCGTACCGCGCACATTGAATGCAATGGGCCGGCCAGGGGCACCGGTCGGTCCATTGCAGTACAACGCGTACAGGGGTATAACGCTGCACCGCACACATTGAATGCAATGGGCGGCCGGAGGCACCGATCGGTCCATTGCAGTACAACGCGTACAGGGGTACAACGCGTACCCGCACACATTGAATGCAATGGGCCGGCCGGGGCACCGATCGGTCCATTGCAGTTCAACGCGTACAGGGGTACAACGCGTACCCGCACACATTGAATGCAATGGGCGGCCGGGGCACCGATCGGTCCATTGCAGTGCAACGCGTACAGGGGTACAACGCGTACCCGCACACATTGAATGCAATGGGCCGGCCAGGGGCACCGATCGGTCCATTGCTGTTCAACGCATCACTGTACATGTGACTGGCATATGTCAGCATGCCTGTCTCAGATGGACATATGCCAGCCACAGATAGCTCCCAGGGAGTGAGGGGCACACCTACATCACGACAGCCTGTCCAAACTTTATCATAAGGCATGTAAGGCTGCATTTCCTATTGTGTGTATGTTGGTGTACATGTTGTCCTGTGGGTGTCACCTGTGGGCAGCCACCCCCAGGCTGTGCACGTGTTCATGGGGACAGGATCCTGGGTGTTACGTGTACATGACCACTGTGATGTGCAACTGTTCATATCTGTGCATGTGCCATGGTCACATTTCACGGTGGTGTATGTGTATGTCATGTCACATACCCCGTGAGTCCCATGTGGGACGGTATGTTTGAGCCAGGGTGTCCCGGTGGCACAATAGTGATGGTCCTCCACAGTCTTTGTGCATGTAGTGTTTACAATGTCTCTGATTTCATGTGCACAATGGGAGACAGTCTCCACATCCACGTTGTGTGTGCATGGACTTTGATGTTGTGCGTGTGTGTGTCACAGACGTCCATGTCTGTCCTGCCGTGGCAAGTGGGACCACTACCTGTGGGGGTCATGGTTGTTTTGCTGTGGTGTATACATGATACTCCATGTAATGCCAGTGTCCATGTGGCAATACAGGGTCCCTGGGAATGTACCTGTCGTTGAGCTGTGGTGACTGGGGCACATCTGTCCTCACATGTCACTGTGGGGGGTGATTGTGACACGGCAGCAGGAGATGGGAACTGTGACACGGCCTCATGATATCCAATGGGCCAACCTAGGACTAATTGATGCCACTTGTTGGACCGTGTTGACAGATGTTGGCCATGTATGTACCATACATGTCCTTACGGAACTGCACACTTCATGTAGTTGTGCCTCATAATGATGTATGTTGGGATATTGAGTGTGTTCAATGCCGCATATGTGGGCTGACTGACAATCTTGCTTACTTCTCCTCTGCACTGCAGGGCTCCTGCTGTCCATCGACCATTCCCAGACCTGGCAATGATGGTGGAACGGGACAGCATCCGACGGTACCGCTTCACCAGGCAGCTGATTGAGGATTTGGCAGTGCAGTTGTCCCCACATTTGCAGCCTGGCCGGCCGTATCCTACAGCGCTGACCCCCAAGGTGAAGGTGATGGCAGCCCTACACTTCTTTGCCACCGGTACCTTCCAACATACTGTGGCGACTGCTGGTGGGATGTCACAGACCATGTTAAGCCGTGTGCTCCGCGATGTTTTGGCGGCAATGTTGCTATTCCTGAACCGGTACATCTATTTCCCTAGACTGCGACGACTCACTGACGTGAAGAGTGACTTTTATGCCCTGGGGAGGATGCCGCATGTCATTGGCTCCATTGATGGGACACATGTGGCTTTGGTACCACCACAGGCCCAGGAGCAGGCCTACAGGAACCGCAAGCACTACCACTCAGTCAATGCACTGGTGGTGTGTCTTGCAGACATGACCATCACACACGTGTGTGCCCGTTTCCCTGGTTCAGCACACGATGCCTTTGTGATGAGGAGTAGTTGCATCCCCAGGATGATGGCACAGATGCAGAACCAGCGTGCCTGGCTTGTCGGTGTGTACTGACTTTGTGCCATTGTGTGTGATCTGATCTGTAGTATTCCGCCCACTTTTCCAAGTCAGCTAATGTGCACTTGTCTGTCCGTAGGTGACTCGGGATACCCCAACATGCTGTGGTTGCTGACACCCCTCAGGAACCCTGTGACACCAGCCCAGATGCGCTACAATGAGGCACATGGTCGGACCAGGAGAGTTATTGAGCGGACATTTGGTCTCCTGAAGAGCCGCTTCCGCTGCCTGGACAAGACCGGAGGGTCCCTCCCATATGCCCCTGCGAAAGTGTGCAAGATTATCATCGTCTGCTGCATGCTCCACAACCTGGCAGTGCGGAAGGAGTTGCCTCTCATCCAGGATGACAATGACCAACATCCGCCACCTGTGGAGGATCCTGGCCTGGACCACGATGCCAGTGACGATGATGATGATGATGATGAGGGTGATGTCCGCACACAGCTCATCACCAACTTCTTTAGCTGAATGTGAGTATCCTGAGGTGTCATGTCAATGATGTGAGTTGGCATGATATGTGTAGGTGGTGCTCTGGTGCTGTTGGAGTGTGTCCATGGGCTACTTGACTGGATGTGTGTTGCGATGTGTGCTTACAGGTGGGCTGTACTCCCCAACAGTGTTGACATGCTAACTTGGTTCTGGGTGGGTATCTTGTAACATGTATTGTGCATGAGTTTTGCTGTTCTGTCCTGTACTCCATTGCTTTTGACTGTGTGTCATTTCTGTCCTTCACAGGGTACTTTCAGATTCGTTTGGTCAACTGTGTCCACTGACGACGTGATTGCACTTCCAGGGTGGTAGCTGTTGTGTCCCTACAGGTGATGCGCGCCACACCCATGGACTTCCTTCCGTCTACAGTTGTTGACTGTGGGCCCGCTGCCAGGTGGGATTACCTTGCATCTGTAGTGGTTACGACATGTTGCAACTGTGTAATAAACCTGTGCTTCACTTTGTGATGTGCGTTGTCTGTGGTCACACATTTGACTGCCATTTGCTTACTGCACCTGTGGGCTACTTGACTACAACTGGGAATGGGTGTGGTGTCTGTGCATTGCACCGTCTTCCCTGGCAACATCAGTGTAGGCAATGAGTCAGATGGCCTAGGTGTGTATGTGTTGTGTAGCCCTGGTGGTGTGTCTCCCTCATATGTGTCACGTTGCCTTTACTCACATGCCTGTGTTGTACTTGCTGTTGCAGTTCGCATACACAGTGTAATTTTGCAGTTCATCATCCCCATAACAGCACCCACGTTGGAATCACAACAGAGGCAAGTATGGTGTATTAGTGTGTTTATTGTGATACATTTGTGTGAATAGTGCATAGGATGGGTAGTGCTGTACATAAATCTTGCAATCAGAAGTTCCTAGATGAATTGAAAGTCCTGGTAGACAGAATCCCCAGTATCGGGGCCACAGTTGTCTGACACATTGGTCCAACTTGTACTCCCCATGCAATGTGTGGGAGTAGTGTTGCCGTCAACAGGGTGAACAGTCTGTGCACAAAGGTGAACATCCAGGAGGCTTCCTGGGAGTTGCGCTTGGCCATCGGCCTCTCACTTGCCCCTCTTCGGACGACCCCTCTTCTTGGGGGGGGGCCCTTCAAGTACAGGCTGCTGCGGTGCAGGGGACTCTCCGCCAGAGTCATCCTCCCTCCCTGTGGCAGTTGCAGTTTGGGCAGCACCAGATGTTGTTGGCACACAGGGAGGTGTGGACTCGTTGCTGTTCATCTGGCGGAGGCATTGTAAAATGTCCCTGTGCACCGCCGTCATCTCATGCAGTGCATCCCACTTGGACTCCACGCGGGACATGTGTGAGTCCACGCGGGACATGTGTGACTCCACGTGGGACATGTGAGAGTCCAAGCGGGCATGATGGGCAGCCTGCTGCTGTTTCATGTCTCTGAGGAGCCCCACTACCTGGCTGAGGTCTCCGGTGCTGGACTGATACGCATCAGCTATGCGTACCAGTTGTGGGTCATCATGCACACCAGCAACCTCTGCAAGCAGCGACCTCTGTCTCCCACCACCCCCTGCTGACATGTGCAGTGCGTGCAGTGGCACGCACAGATGACCCTGGTCCACCTTGGGGGTTGGTGGTGGTGGTGGTGTCCATGGCCCCAGGTTGGTCCAGGGTCCCTGTGCTGGTGTTGCTCCTTGTTCTGTCCATGTCAGCAGGGATGGTATTTGTGTTGACAGTCGTTGGAGGGGTGGGTGCAGGGGTGCAGCTGGTGGTCCTGCTGGTGCTGCAGCTGGTGGTCCTGCTGGTGCTGCATGTAGACTTGCACCGGATGTGCCAGGTTGGTCTTCTTCGTCCGAGGAGGGCAGAGGCTGTACGACACCAGTGAACTCCGCATCCTCTTGAGCCTGGGACTGGGACTCCTCAGCGTCTGCTGCTGTGTCCCCATCATCACCTGTTTTTGGGAGACACACACAATGTATGTTATGTTTCTGCAGGCATCAATGGTTGACACACATGACAGTTGTGACTGTGCCTCTGGGTGCGGGCCTGTACATTGCATTGTCCTAAGTCGTCACAGTCAGGGGTTGATATTGGTGTGGCACATTGTCCTGCATTATTTGGGCATTTCTATGTATTTGTTGGGGTGTGAACATGGTCTGCATTGGTTGTGTTTGGTTGACAGCCGGCCCTCCTTCCCACCCACCCAGCCAGTCAGTTATCCCACCATGGACTGTGCTTGCATTGCAGGGAGTGGAAGTTGTCTCTCAGGATGTCAGTCAGTGGTGTCCTGCTGTTTGTTGGTGCACAGTTGCCAGCAGGGCCTTGTGCTCCCCACAGCAGTAGCCAGTGTCAGCCATCTTGTGAGTCCTTCTCCACTCCCTGTGATGTGAGCATGGTTCAGGGTGGTGTTGATGGGACAGTTGTGGGGGTGCCCAATATCAGTGACTGCCACTCCCATCATGCTATTGCCTTCACCCCACTTGCCAGCATTCCCATACTTACTTGCTTTTGTGGGGAGTTCAGTGTGTGTGGGTGTGAGGGCAATGGCAAGATGGCTGACAGTGGTGTCATGCTGTTGGTTGGTGTGCAGTTCCCAGCAGGGCCTTGTGCTCCCCACAGCAGTAGCCAGTGTCAGCCATCTTGTGAGTCCTTCTCCACTCCCTGTGATGTGAGCATGGTTCAGGGTGGTGTTGATGGGACAGTTGTGGGGGTGACCAATATCAGTGACTGCCACTCCCATCATGCTATTGCCTCCACCCCACTTGCCAGCATTCTCATACTTACTTGCTTTTGTGGGGAGTTCAGTGTGTGTGGGTGTGAGGGCAATGGCAAGATTGCTGACAGTGGTGTCCTGCTGTTGGTTGGTGTGCAGTTCCCAGCAGGGCCTTGTGCTCCCCACAGCAGTAGCCAGTGTCAGCCATCTTGTGAGTCCTTCTCCACTCCCTGTGATGTGAGCATGGTTCAGGGTGGTGTTGATGGGACAGTTGTGGGGGTGACCAATATCAGTGACTGCCACTCCCATCATGCTATTGCCTCCACCCCACTTGCCAGCATTCCCAAACTTACTTGCTTTTGTGGGGAGTTCAGTATGTGTGGGTGTGTGAGCAATGGCAAGATGGCTGACAGTGGTGTCCTGCTGTTGGTTGGTGTGCAGTTCCCAGCATGCCCTTGTGCTCTCCACGACACAGCAACAGTGTCAGACATCTTTGATGGGCCTTTCCACTCTCTGTGGGATGTGCATGCGTGAGTGTGTGCTTGCTGGGCCATGTGGTGGGGGATGTAGAGCTGTGACTACGACTCCCATCATGCTATTGCCTCCACCCCCTTCCCAGCATGCCCATGCTTCCTTCCTTTTGACTCTGCTTCCCTGTGGGGTGGGCTGGCTGTGCTGACAGGATGGCTGGGAGTGTTGTCCTGGCAGTTGTTTGGCTACAAGTCCCAAGAGTGTCCCTGTGCTTCACACAACATAACCCAGGGTGGTGGTTCTTTGTGGGATCTTGAGTTAGGATGGGAGGCATTGCATTCTACCAGGTGGGTTCTGTGGAGTTTGTGTTGAGGGGGTGTGAGGGGAGGTGCTTGTGACTATGGTCAGTGCTGCAAGTCCTCCTTCCCACCCAGCCAGCCAGATATCCCACCATGGAACGTGCTTGCATTGCAGGGAGTGGAAGTTGTCTCTCAGGATGTCAGTCAGTGGTGTCCTGCTGTTTGTTGGTGCACAGTTCCCAGCAGGGCCTTGTGCTCCCCACAGCAGTAGCCAGTGTCAGCCATCTTGTGTGTCCTTATCCACTCCCTGTGATGTGAGCCTGGTTCAGGGTGGTGTTGATGGGCAAGTTGTGAGGCTGAGCAATGTCTGTGACTACGACTCCCATCATGCTATTGCCTCCACCCCCCTTCCCAGCATGCCCATGCTTCCTTCCTTTTGACTCTGCTTCCCTGTGGGGTGGGCTGGCTGTGCTGACAGGATGGCTGGGAGTGTTGTCCTGGCAGTTGTTTGGCTACAAGTCCCAAGAGTGTCCCTGTGCTTCACACAACATAACCAAGGGTGGTGGTTCTTTGTGGGATCTTGAGTTAGGATGGGAGGCATTGCATTCTACCAGGTGGGTTCTGTGGAGTTTGTGTTGAGGGGGTGTGAGGGGAGGTGCTTGTGACTATGGTCAGTGCTGCAAGTCCTCCTTCCCACCCAGCCAGCCAGATATCCCACCATGGAACGTGCTTGCATTGCAGGGAGTGGAAGTTGTCTCTCAGGATGTCAGTCAGTGGTGTCCGCTTTGTTGGTGCACAGTTGCCAGCAGGGCCTTGTGCTCCCCACAGCAGTAGCCAGTGTCAGCCATCTTGTGTGTCCTTATCCACTCCCTGTGATGTGAGCCTGGTTCAGGGTGGTGTTGATGGGCCAGTTGTGAGGCTGAGCAATGTCTGTGACTACGACTCCCATCATGCTATTGCCTCCACCCCCTTCCCAGCATGCCCATGCTTCCTTCCTTTGACTCTGCTTCCCTGTGGGGTGGGCTGGCTGTGCTGACAGGATGGCTGGGAGTGTTGTCCTGGCAGTTGTTTGGCTACAAGTCCCAAGAGTGTCCCTGTGCTTCACACAACATAACCCAGGGTGGTGGTTCTTTGTGGGCTCTTGAGTTAGGATGGGAGGCATTGCATTCTACCAGGTGGGTTCTGTGGAGTTTGTGTTGAGGGGGTGTGAGGGGAGGTGCTTGTGACTATGGTCAGTGCTGCAAGTCCTCCTTCCCACCCAGCCAGCCAGATATCCCACCATGGAACGTGCTTGCATTGCAGGGAGTGGAAGTTGTCTCTCAGGATGTCAGTCAGTGGTGTCCTGCTGTTTGTTGGTGCACAGTTGCCAGCAGGGCCTTGTGCTCCCCACAGCAGTAGCCAGTGTCAGCCATCTTGTGTGTCCTTATCCACTCCCTGTGATGTGAGCCTGGTTCAGGGTGGTGTTGATGGGCCAGTTGTGAGGCTGAGCAATGTCTGTGACTACGACTCCCATCATGCTATTGCCTCCACCCCCTTCCCAGCATGCCCATGCTTCCTTACTTTTGACTCTGCTTCCCTGTGGGGTGGGCTGGCTGTGCTGACAGGATGGCTGGGAGTGTTGTCCTGGCAGTTGTTTGGCTACAAGTCCCAAGAGTGTCCCTGTGCTTCACACAACATAACCCAGGGTGGTGGTTCTTTGTGGGATCTTGAGTTAGGATGGGAGGCATTGCATTCTACCAGGTGGGTTCTGTGGAGTTTGTGTTGAGGGGGGTGTGAGGGGAGGTGCTTGTGACTATGGTCAGTGCTGCAAGTCCTCCTTCCCACCCAGCCAGCCAGATATCCCACCATGGAACGTGCTTGCATTGCAGGGAGTGGAAGTTGTCTCTCAGGATGTCAGTCAGTGGTGTCCTGCTGTTTGTTGGTGCACAGTTGCCAGCAGGGCCTTGTGCTCCCCACAGCAGTTGCCAGTGTCAGCCATCTTGTGAGTCCTTCTCCACTCCCTGTGATGTGCGCATGGTTCATGGTGGTGTTGATGGGACAGTTGTGGGGGGCAATATGTGTGACTGCGACTCCCATGATGCTATTGGCTACACTGACTTGGCCAGCATACACAGAATTCCTTCCTTTGAGTGGTCTTCACTGTGTGTTGGTGTTGTTGTGGTGGCTACATGTCTGGATGTGTTTGTTAGTTCTATTTGTGCCACTGCCTAGCTGTAGTTGTAGTTGTGTTTGTACATGTGATGGCACAGTTGGATGTGACTTTTTGATGGCATGTGGTGTGTTTATCTGACTGACATACACATTTTGGGATGATTCTGTTCTGGTTGCTGTGTAATTGCTATGAGTGCATGGTTTGACTCTCCCTTGACAGTGATGTGTGTGTTTTGTGGCAGAATATTGTGTACATTTGTTGTGTACTCACCAGGCTCTGGGATGTTCTCTAGTCCATATACGCTCACTGGCGGAAGGATGGCCCGCACCTTCTCCTCCCAGGGCCTGAGGTATATTGGCTTGGCAGGAGGGCCACTGCCGGTGTATTGGCTGATGATGTACTCTTTCTTGAGCAGGTCCCGTACCCTCCTGCGCACGTCATACCACCTGTTCTGGATGTCGCTCTTTGTGCGCAGACATGGTGATTGTGCGTTCACCCTGTTGATGATCCTCTCCCACATCTTGGTTTTCTGGGAGATGGGGGTCTGTTGGACCAGTGTGCCAAACAGCTGTGGCTCTACCCTGAGGATCTCGTCTACCATGACTTCCAATTCACAATCTAGGAACTTGTGATTCTTCTTGGGGGCATGGTGATGGGTGGTGATGGTGAGTGATGTGTGTGTTGGTGTGCAGGTGAGGGTGTGTTAGTGTGTGTTTTGCTGGGTGTATGTGAGGTAGGTATTTGTTGGTGTGCTGATGGTGTGTGGCTTGTGTGAGGGATGAGCTGTGGGTGTGTGGTTGCTGTCTCTTGGGTGCTGGCAGTGGAATGGCATTTGCAAAGGATCATGGTTGTGATTTGTGTCCTTTATATGGGTGGAGTTGTGGGTGTGTCTTTGTTCTCTGTCCCCACCCCCCCAGTATTTATTGGCTTTGTAATTGCTTGTTTGGCCTTTTTTGTGTGATTTTTCCTTTGTACTGTCTGTGCATGTTGGAAGCGTTCTTGTGACCGAGTCGGACCCTGCATTTGTCTCGTACGGTGTTCTCCGTTTCGTTCACGCTGTGTTTGTGCAGTTTTCTATGCTGCGTACGCGTCGGTCGCGGTGTTTTGTGTTGCTTCGGCTCGGTTTTCTATGCGTGTCGGTCGTACGGCTTGTCCTCCGTCTGACTCGCTCGTGGTTTTCGCGCCTTGCATCGTACTTTGCGGTTTGGAGTTTGCGTGTACGTTTCGGTCGGATTTGTTCCGGGTGCGTGTCGGTCGGTTGGATTCGCGTGTTTTTCCGACCGGATTGCTGTTTTCCGTGCGGCTCGGTCGTTCGACTTGGGTTCGGTACGTGTTGGTCGGATTTTGCACGCCTTGCATCGTACTTGGCGTGTCGGGCGCCACAGGTACGTGTCGGTCGGTATAATTTCCGGCTCCGAGTCGGTCGGTGCTTTTTCCGGCCCGAATCGGAATTGACCCCTGAATCTTGAAAAATATGTACAGTGTTTGCAGCATTATGAAAGCAATGGGGATAAATTACAGTGTCATTATGGAAACTTCGCAAATATGTCCATTACTGAAGTAATACTGTTTAAGCGGTTAACGTCACTTTGTGGAAACTGAGTAAATGTGTGCATTACAGCAGCATTTCGGAACTTTCTAATGTATGTCTGCTATGTGGGAAATTGTAGAAACGGGGTAGTGTGGCACTGTGGAAACTGTTTATGAATGTTTCATGCCTAGGGCTTTTTGGAACACCTTCAAATATGTGCATCACAGTGGTGTTATGGAAACTGAGTGAATATATCCATGTCCGATCAGTTTAGCCTACAGTCTCTTTCTGGTGCTATCTTATTAAGTCTTGTCTGTCAGAGGTACGGACAATCCCTTCCAGTAGTCATGCTGATGCTGACACTAGGCAGCATCTAGTAACAAGTGTCTTCAAGAATGAGCCCCAAAGAGGAAAAAAAGCCAGCTGACAAAAAAATCTCTGTAGAAAATGGCTAATAGATGTAGCTTAAGGGATGCTGGAGATGGCAAACGTGTTGGCTTCAGAGGGCAGCAGAGTTAAGGAAACTGTTAAATTGAGTTCAAGGAGATCGCAGACACGGTGATCTTACTCTTGCTTTTATTTAACTCCAGATATATACAACAGCAAGAGCAGCACAGGAGACTTTCATACTCATCCAGCTTCCTTCCCATACCCCCTCACACTTTCCAGACAGTGGCGGCTCCTCCGCTAAGGCGGAGGAGCGTCGCCCACTACTATTTCAGCAGTGCAAAAAAGTAAAAGAAAATGATAATAACGACGTTATTATCATTTTATTTTTCTATGCAGGAATCAGAGCCAGGTTGGGGCAGAGCTAGACTCTGTGCCCAGAGCAGAGGGAGGAGTGGTTTGCACTCCTCTAAGTTCACATGAAGGTTTGGCATACCCTTTTGGGCCAGCCAAACCGTAATGCGCACTTAGCATGTTCTCCATGGGACTGTGTTGCACAGCCCAGTGGAGAACATGGCCAGGCTCCCAGGCACTGCCTGAGCGGCCAAACAGGTGTCGTGATTGGCTGGGAGAGTATGGGAGCCTGGGTGCTTCCGGTGCTTTCAGCAGATGAAGAGGACAGAGGAGAGGCGTGCGGGGTGCAGCGGCAAAGGCTCCATTCTCACCCCCTACCCCACCACCCCCGTTCTGAGGCTGCCACCACTTCTTCCACAACATTTTACATCCTGCATTCTAAATTTCACAGCACGGCTCCCAGTTCCACCATAACAAGTAATGTCACACAGTCACGCAACACATTTAAACAGGACATCACGAAACCAAAGTCTTGGAACAAACTGGGAAAAAGAAACAGGTGCCAAAAATAAATTCAACAAAACGTTGCTCCGGAGGGAAAGGCAGAGAGACTCCTGCTATATAGCGGGTAGACAGGAAGCTATCCCACAATTCTTAGACCTCCATCTTGATTTGGGAACGAACTAGAGAGAACATTAAGTCCAATCTGCCATATTGAATTGGGAATTTCCATCTTCCTTAACCCCACTTCTCATTGCCTTTTGTTATGTAATTTAAATTTATTACGCGCTCGAATCAGCCCCGAAAGGCTATCTCATCTTGGGATGAGAAACAGTTATGCTTGTTACCAACAACCTGTAGGACTGCGTAGCCCAGAAATTGGAAAGCACCTGGCAGGAAGTCCATACCAGTGAGCCAGTTGCCTCCTGATGAGTAAACACATGCTACTGGTGCTGCACCACCAAGATCCGCCATAAACTGTCCTGGGTGGGGCAGAAGCATTTCCGTTGGCATAACAGTAAGTTATATCAGCATTGTGGAAAATGACCAAATAATTGCACTGTGGAATACTACAGAGGAGAAACAGAGGTTTCACATGCACTCTAATTAGATTCAATTACTATTCATTGGTTAGTATTCTACCATATCTAACTCCTCTCTGTGACTCATCATATGGATTGAGGAAAATGAAACCGCACCTATTTTACAAAAATGTGAGTGAGGACGAAGGGAAGTCTTGTTTAAAATACCCATTGGATTTAAAGTAAATATAGCAAGAACCATTTTCAGATACTGTCAATTCTGCTGAATTGTAGAGTCTGCTTCAAGGAATACATTTCTAATTCGTATCAGCAATATAGTTGGATGCAATAAGCCAGTTTTAGTGACATCAATACACAATTTAGGTCTTAAAATCCACTTACCTGAATACAAAAAAAACATTTTAGCATGGTACTGAATGCCACCAAGATGCTTGGACTCTATGGACGGGTACATCATTACAGGAGAAACAGAGCATCGCCTTCAATTACACAACAGAGTTCAAACTATACCAAAGGAAAACAACCTGTCTAAGTAGAATAATTCTAGATATGGATGGGTTGCTATTCCCCACCTGAAGGGGTATGCAATCCCAGCACACACAAAGAGCTATTTCATAAATAGCTTAAAACGTTAAGGCATGGGTCAAAAGATAAACCTCCTTTTTTAAATTATTAGAGGGCTTACTGTGTATAATAGGAACTGTGAAAGCAGCTAAAAACAACAAACTTGCTGTCAGTTGACAGAAGAGCAGACACCACACAAGACAGCATGTTGCAACTAAACTGTACGTAAAATATTTAGATGCAGTGCAAAAACAAAAAATGATGAAACGCAGCAAGGCATAAAGAGAGGGTACCTCTTTTCTGTAGAGCAATGAAGTGTCCTATGATAAACATGTAATTGGTATAAAACGATTGATTCATGTGTTTTGTTAAGCGCTGGCTTGTGACATAAGCCACTTTGTAGTGCTGTTGAGAGTAAACAAGATACTCTGGGATTATCCTGTCGCCTTTCCTGATCAGAGTGTGACAGTGTCTGTCGCGTCTAGAGTTATATATTGGGTAAACAGCTAACGAGCTTCTTCAGTGGTCATTTCGTAATCTCCAGGAACCTGTCTCTTGGACAGGGAGGTAGTTCGAGAAATTTCGTGAAGGAATGGCTGATCCTCTCTCACTAGGAAGGTTTTCCAAATGTAAGCAGGAATACAAGGCAGTTACAATCACAAGGACATGGAGGGAGGCTGCTGCGTTAACGGGCACCGACTCTGGAATGCCTTTGCCCATAACCCGGGAGCCTTACCAATTTGACTTAGCTCATGGAAAATTGGAAAACCTTTTGTTTAGGTGTGCTAGGCACAAACAGGTACAGTGTCCCTTATCACTAATAATCCCCTAGGGCAGCCGCAAACTTGCACTTCTCTCGGGGCAGCTTGTTAGTGAAAAAGGACTGACTGATTGAAGCAGCCTGCCTGCCTCTCACAATGCAGACAGCACCTAGCCTGCACTTTCAAGGGGATCAGAAATGCCCCTAAAGTGGTGCACTGAATGACTGCACACACCTGCAGTCATGGAGGGGGGGTTCCATGGGACCCCTTTCTCTCCTCCAAAGGAGTGCCCTTGGGGGATGCAAAGATTCTTTTTGTGGTGTACAGTCAGTGTGCCTTAAGATTGCTTATTTGCCTCTGTACAGACTTCCATGATATAGCACAGGTTCAAAGTGTTTTCCTAATTTGCATGGGACCACTTCCCATTGCAAATGAGGGAATGCCATTTTAAGATTGCACCAGTGCTACATGTGTGCCAGAACTCTGTATTACAGAAGGGGTCGCACAAGCGTCAGCAACCCCTTCTTCAATACCAGAGTGCCCTGAGGGTGCAGATAGTGGACACACACCCACTGTGTTCCCGAGGCACTTAACATAATACGGCCCCTGCTGCCATACGGGACAGTACAGAGCATCATGAAAGCTTACAAACGTTGGTAACAACAATAGGGTGAAGCTTTGAAAACACAATATAAGTTAAAGAACTGCAACTGAATGGTGTGTTACATACATAAATAGTCATACATTGGGTGCAAAATCATGGGGCATATTAGCAAGACCCACGTTAAAATTATCGCCGCTTTAGCGGCAGGAAACTGCCGCTAAAACGGCGATAATGGGCTTGCTAATATGCGTTATAGAATTCCAATAGAAGCCCAGGTTAGATGTGCAGGACATCTAACCTGGGCTTCTATTGGAATTCCATAACGCATATTATCAAGCCCATTATCGCCGTTTTAGCGGCAGTTTCCTGCCGCTAAAACGGCGATAATTTTAACGTGGGTCTTGCTAATATGCCCCCATGTCTCTTTGCTACATCGGAAAAGGGTGAGTGAGAACTCAGGGGCATATTTACAAGCCCCTTGCGCCACTTTTGCGCCGCCGTTGCGTCACGCAAGTGACGCAGCGGCGACGCAAACCATGCGCCGCGTTGCGCTATATTTACAACGTGACGCATCTAGGGAGATGCGTCACGTAGTAAACCCTGCGCCACATGAAACCTGCGTCAGGTTTCATGTGGGCGTACCGGCGCAGGGGGCGTTCGGGCGCAGGTATGCCTCGGAAAAGTGACGTAGTGAAATCTACAAGATTTCTCGCAGTCACCTTTCGACGCTGGTGCGCCAAATCCTTACGCCTGCTTCAAGCAGGCGTAAGGATTGACGCACCATGTTAGGGATAGGGAAGGTTGGGACAGTGCTGGAGTTGCGTCGCGCTTGCGACACGACTTCAGCACTGCGCCAACCTTCCGCCGGCAGATGCGTCACGCATCTGCTTATCTCTGCGCCACGATGCGCCGCATTGTAAATGCGGCGCATCGGACGTGGTGCAAGGGTAAACTTGCGTGACGCATTTTCCCTGGCGCATCCCTGCTGATATGCAGGGATGCGCCAGGGAACGTAAATATGCCCCTCAGTGCACCTCAAACAGTTATCCGAAATTGAGTGGTAAGTCTGCAGAGCCATTTAATTCATGACTTGTTATCTAAAACTCAATGTTGGGTGTGCAAATATAAGCAATTAATATAAATGCCTTTTTTCACTCCTTATGAAAAAAGCAAGAAAAGGTACTGTTAGATAAACATTGTTTGCACCTATAAAGACAAATCCATCAGTGTTTCTCTGTTTTCTGTCATAGTCTGTACAATTGGGATCTACGGCTGCTGAAGTCGCACTTAGTAGTATGCAAAATTAATACAAAATGCTAAAGAGCTACAGAAAGCTCACTAGTACCAAACGAAAACAGTGCATCTCGCATCTGTCTGATTAGTTCGGAAACATCAGGGCAATGATGTATGCATTGAGCCTCCCATAAAGAGCAGACTGGCAAACACAAGAGGGTGGAAGTAAGTGGGTGAAAAATTACGAGTGATTTGGTGGCTTAATGTGATTAAATATGTGAAAGTGAGCTGGTAGGTGGGTTAGGGTAGGCAGGTGAAGGTTGAAGGTGAATGGGTGACTGGTTGAAGATGAGCAGTTTAGTAATTGGGTACTAGTGTGTGAATTCACATAAGTGTCTAACTTCACGTAGATGGTTGCATGAAGTAATAGGTGTGTTGGATGGATAAATGTGGGAAGGTTGAGCAAATTAAAGTGAGTTGGAGTTCTCTTATGTGATAGAAACAAACAAGTAACGCTCTAAAACAAAAAAGTAACATACAAGGGGTCGCTGAATGAGAATTGAGTGAATATGTGTAATTGTTGATGAATGTGTGTGTATTGGGTAGGAAATGTGAAGGGGATGGGTTAGTGTAAATAGATGGGTTAGTCAACATCTGGTACTACTAATGACAGTATAAAGAGAAGCTGAAATTAGTCACGACCCCTTGAAAATGCCCCCACTTTTTTGACTGTTTATTTGATTTAAACCTATGGGGTAATCATGCTTTGTCTGCTCTTCAGTTTAGTCAATATGTTTGTTGCAGCTGGGAAAAGAATATTGCACCTTCCTATCTTATTTTAGAGTTTATATGGTAAGGCACTCTCATTACAAAGAGAATGCCAATTCTCAAAGCAATTGTGAATAGAGATTCACGATTTTATTAAAGACAAGGAGGCTAGCATTATGCATAACCTTTTATTAGCACTTCTGAGCAGCAACACCTCAAAGTTCCAAAATTAGAACACTGTATTACAGCATAAACAAAATAGAACTCCCAGTCCTTAAAACTCTGCAACACTCCAGCTTTGTCCTCTTTTGGTGCTGTTCTTGATCATCCCGCTTTCTCTCTCTCTTCCAAATTGCGCAATGTGTTATATTGTCTATGAAGTTGAAAATACATATACATACTGTAATATTCGAAACTATGAATGAAATAATTTCTATGCCTTATCGACATCTTTATTGTCATTTAAACAAAGCGCATGAAATCTAATATAATAGTTTCAAATTCCATGTCAAACTATTATAACCTACCTCCTCCTTCATGGATTAGGAATGAAAGGTTAACACTAGCCTTGTTTTTAATAAAATCATAATTCCCTATTCACAGTTGCTTGAGAATTGGCTTTTTATGGCAAGACAGGAGGCTAGCATTATGCATGTTCGAAGCTTCTGAATACGAGACTAGACACATGCTCAACTGGTTTAAGATAAAACTTCTTGAAAACTTCTCCATTCAACCAATCTGCTGCTTTCATTATCTCCTTCAACCGGGCACATATACAAAATACCCTGGAAGTGATAGCTCTCCTCAAAGAATGAGATTTAAATCTCTCAACATCAGCTCCTGCTTCCTTCATAGCGCTTTTCACCCATCATGCAATAGTTGTCAAGTTCAAGTTTATTTTATTTATGAACTCGGAACTCCATAGAGATCCACATAAACTGAAAGACCAACAACATATAAGAAATTTCTATCCAACATAGGGGCCGATTCCGATTTCGGCCGGAAGGGCACCGAACGATGGTCGGAGCCCTTCCGGCCGAATCGGAACGTGCCGCTCGGATTCCTTTCCGACCGAGCCATTCCGATGGGCTCGGTCGGAAAAGAATCCGACTCGGATTTCCGGATGGCTCACGACGGGTTCGGAGAGCCCGTCAGCCATCCGGAAATCCCTCTGTCCTCCCCCGGCTGCCTCTTTGCGACCGAGGGAGTACGATGGCAGTTTTTCACTGCCTTTTCGTAACGGTCTTTCCGGCACGAAAAGGCAGTCGGTCACTGTCTTTGGGGGCCCCCAGTGGGACCCCCATGGGTGCAAGGTCGCCGAATGGTGGCCTGGAGGCACCTATGGTGCCCCTCTGTTGAACCCTGCACCCGGTGGCAGGCACCTTGGGGTGCAGGCCACAGGGTGCAGGGTTGAACTGCACCCCTGCTTTCTCCAATGCCAGCATGCATTCCGTCCGGAATGCATGCTCCCATTGTGGGAGATACGAGTGCGACCGAACAGGGTTCGGTCGCATCGTACTGCCTGGGCCGTAACCGACGACAGCAGGTCGGTCGGTTACGGCTCCGGACCGATGTCGGACGGACCTGAGTCCGTCCGACATCGGAATCGGCCCCATAATTTCTACAATCCTAAGCGAAAACCGACAGTAAAAATCTCCAAATATAAAGCATTATAATATTTTATACAATAAGAAATAATTAAAATATCCTTTATGCCCTTAGTGCTATATAACGACGGGTTAAAAACCAAAGTTAACAATTGCTCCCTTCATCAAATGAGCCATTAATACAAATTTAAAAAACACTTTAAAAAGTTAAAAATCCTATAACAGAACATTTCATTTGGTGGCTCATGAATAGAATCAATTAGTGCAGAGGCCGAGAGAATGAATTATTGTAAACAAATTGGTCTCATCCATTTACGCCGACACAATAATAAAGCGGGGCAAATAAATAACACATGATTAACATCCTGAATGGTATTATTACACAAATTACAGATCGGGGAAGAATCATACCATTTAAACAGTACGGGATTTAAGGGGAGCATACCCTGCCTCAATAATAGCCAAAAGCGTCGCACTCCATGGGGCAGGTTCCAGGAAATATAGGCCTGTACTTTATTTATCATACAGGAGTCAATGGCCGGGTGGATACCCCTCTTTAAAATGCACGCCTCCCTATCCCTTGTAAAACTTAATTCCCAGGTGGCCTGTTTCAAAGTGGACCTTAATTGATATGACGATAGGGTGAAGAGCAGAGACTCATTCAATTGCAGCAAATCAACCGCAGTCCTAAAATTTCTAAAAATTAAAGACTGTTCTTTTAAACATTCTAATATTTCTTTCTGAATTAAAAATCTTAATGTACCAGGATCACCCTTTACCAGGCTTACAACCCAGCGCACTATCCCCGCAAGACCCTGTACCCAACTACTTCTTAAACCAAATTCTAACCTGAGGGCAGCCACAGGACAAGCAGAGTTAACTGAGGCTAGGCTCCTTAAAATTCGGCCTTCTGTTGTATTTAAGAAACCCCATTTCTCTACAGCGAGCAATTCAATACCATACACAGCGAAGCAGGGATTTTTGCACGAAACACCTCCAATAAAAGTGCAAAATGTCTTTTTCCAGTGGATTTGTAAAGGGAGCCCAAGCTTTTCCCAATTGTTCCATGCTTTGTCCTAAACCCGGTTTGCTCCAACGGTAAAATTTTAACCGCATCCACCCAGTCATTAATTTGGGTCAAGAGGCATTTAGCAAAAACTTTACCCACTGCATCAAGGAGCGCAATTTGACAATAGTTGTGAGGAAGATCTCGATCTCCTTTCTTGAACAGAGGGACTATTATACTCCCCTTCAATAGTTGTCACTGAAACTGCTCTGTAAGGCTTTACATATGAAATCAATAATTGAGTCACAACATCAGCTCTAAGCTCCTGTTTCTAACATAGGGGCCGATTCCGATGCGGGCAGGAAGGGCTCTGACCATCGGTCAGAGCCCTCCTGCCCGCATCTGAATGTGCCGTTCGGATTCCTTTCCGACCGAGCCATTCTGATGGGCTCGGTCGGAAAGGAATCTGACTCGGTTTTCCGGATGGCTTACGAAGGGCTCGGAGAGCCCATCTGCCATCCGGAAGCCCTTCAGTACTCCCCCGGCTGCCTCTTTCCGGCCGAGGGAGTACAATGGCAGTTTCCCACTGCCTTTTTGTGCCAGTCTTTCCGGCACAAAAAGGCAGTGGGAAACTGTCTTTGAGGGCCCCCAGCAGGGCCCCCATGGGTGTGAGGCAACTGAATGGTGGCCAAGGGGGCACCTATGGTGCCCCCCTGTTGATCCCTGCACCTGGTGGCAGGCACCTTGAGGTGCCTGCCATGGGGTGCAGGGATGAACTGCACCCCTGCTCTTTCAATGAGAGCATGCATTCCGTTCAGAATGCATGCTCTCATTGAATGGCATAGGCATGCGACCAAACAGGGTTCAGTCGCATCGTACTTGCAGATCTGTAACCGACGACAGGAGGTCGTTCGGTTACAGTTCCTGGCCGATGTCGGACGGACTCCGGTCCGTCCAACATCGGAATCAGGCCCATAGTCTTAGTTCTACACCAAATATCAAAAAATACTTCATCTGGTTTGTAAAATCAACTCCTAAATCTAATGGTTGAACATCCAACACTCCCCTAAATGAAATCAAACAAAGAAGAGTTGCTAACTAATTCTCTCAATGCTAGAAATTGATTTCCTAGCCAATCATTGAACAATTTCTAAACAAAATTTACATCCCAAAGACTGCAGCATCTGGATTTTGAAGGGCTTTTCAATTGAATACCCTTCAGTACTCTACAAATTAACAGATTTCTACCTATAGACAAACCCTCCACAAGAGAGTCTCTTGCTGAAATTGCCGATCTGTAACAATTCACTGTTCTATATAAAAATATTTTGCTATACATTTCTGCCAAAAAATTGGCCACCTATATCTCATCAGCTACCACAGGATCCAAATTCCTTTCCATGCACCAACAAAACCATACATTCCAGGCCCCCTGATATCTCTTTCATGTTACTGTTATCCAGGACTCATTGAGAAGCTCTAAAGCCTTTCTCAAAAGTCTGAATCTCTCTGACTCCCTGATATTTTCCATACTAGAATGTTGAGCATACCTGCTTCCACTACTGATGCTCTTTTCCATCTACTCCTATCAACATTCCGCTGCATGACATTACCAGAAAAGGAATTTCCATCGTCATTTCCATTACCGACGGGAACCATATATGTGTGTTCCAAAAAGGAGTCACCAGAACCAACTTACACTTCTGTCTCCTTACATGCACCAAAACTCTCTGAATCATGTCAAAAGGCAGGAAACATATCCATTCAGACCCTGCTAATTTTGTGTGAATGCATCCACTGCCATGGCTCATGGCTCTTGGATCCGGTTGCCAAATGAAATAATTCTCCTTTTGGAAATTCAACCATGAAGCAAATAAATCCACCTCTAATGGACCCAAATTGGAATCTATTTCCAAAATATTTTCTTTCTCAACTTGTACTCACTGTTATCTCTGAAGTGTGGAGAATTCAAATCTGCCACCATATTGTCCTTCCCTGACAAATACTGTGCTGTTAAATATATCTTGTGTTGCTAACAAAACTCCCACATCATTTTTGCAAACTTCTTACACCTTGTTGGACCTGCTTCTCCCTAGTTTGTTTATATGAGTTAGTGCTTTTATATTGTCCATCCTTAGAAGAACAGAGCAACACTGTAAACATTCCTTGAAACTGAGCAAGAGAAACAGGCTTGCTGTCATTTCTAAGTAATTTATGTGCTCCTCTTTCTCCTTCATATTCCATCTTCCTCCAGTTTCTTGACCCAAACACATCGCTCCTCAACCTAGGGTGCTTGCATCCAATTCTAATAGAAAACCTGGAACTGTTCTTAAAACAGTCTGACCATTCCATGCTTCCAAATTCTCCAACCACCAAGTTAACTCTTCCTTCACTTAACCTGTTACCTTCACTTTGTCCCCATACCAAAGACCTATCGCTAGACCCGTGGTCTTCAGACTCTGAAGGCTGAAGAGCCCTGTATTGTAAAGCACCTAGGAATACAGCCTGAATTGAAGACAACAGTAGACCTACCACTCAAACTATCTGTCTCAAATTCACTTCCTGTCTTCCTTTTAAATGACTCACTTCTCTCTTCATCAACTTTATTTCCCTTTCTGGCAATTGAAGCTGAACTTTCTCTGTATCTATGATGAAACTTAAAAACTCCATCTTTTGTGCTGGTTGCAATATTGACTTTTTCAAAATTCACAATAAATCCCAATCTTTCCAACAGCCTCTAACTCCTGGTTCATGATAACAATATCACCTAAATAAACTACTACCCTCACACTCTGTTCTCTCAACAACCCCATCACTGGTTTCAATACCTTCCTAAAACACCAAGGGGCTGATGAAAAAACAAATGGTAGACACTGGAATTGATAAAGTTGTCAGTTCCACCTTAACTACAGAAACTGTTGACTCCCCAGGTCAATTGGAATTGTAAAATAAGCATCCTTTAATCTAATTTCACTTTCCAAACCATTTCTTGCACTATGTCACTTAGCATATTCACCTCTTCCATGTGAAATGGCGATAAGTCACAAAAACATTAAACGTCTGTAAATGTATTACTGGTCTCCATCCCTTGTCTGTCTTTTTTACCAGAAATAAAGTACTCATTGACAGACACACAATCACATGCATACATACATACGTGAATAAGTACACAAATAAAAATTGCAATCACACAATAACATGCACTAGCACACACAAAAGCAAACACTCTCTCACAGAAACACAGGTATGCATAAAGCAAAATATAGAAACAAACCCAGAGCTGCATACATAAGCAAAACACACCAGCAAAATGTGATAGTTTTCAAACGTTTTGTTTGTAGAGTATTAAACCAGAGTGTATAAAATGCTGTGTGCTTAGGCTAGGGACACAAAGCAGTACTCCAAGTAAAGCTAACATATGTATGTGATATTTATATAGAACAAACCATAAGCAAATGGCAGGGGATCATAGCAGAAGATCAATGGGAATGATACAGTCGGCAAATGAATGAAGCTGAAGCTGGGTTCTGAGAGTGAAGGTGACTGTTACTTCATCATTCTTTAGTGTAATGCAAAGAGATATGTTTTCAGCTCAGATTTAAATTGGAGCAGTTGGTGACAAGTATGAGAAATTAGCTTTTTGGTTGACTGGGGAGTGAGCTCTGGTCAAGCACCAGCCACAATCCCTTGTACGGTGAAAGACAAAAAAACTCACTAAATTAACCTGTGCTTAACTCTGGGTAGCTTGGCACAAAAAGCAGTCAGGCTTAACTTAGAGGCAATGTGTAAAGTATTTATGCAGCTCACAAACAGTAATAGAGTGAAAACACAACACAAGAAATTCCCAAACCAATTGAGAAAAATAGAGTACATTTGAATAAATTATTTGACACCAAAACAACAAAGATGCAGTCAGTAAAACCAGAGTCACAAATTTTTAAAGTTTAAGGTTTAAAATAGCAACTAAAAGATCAAAATGCCAACTGTGGACATCTGGTTGCGCAAGACTGCAATGGAGCGCAGTTCAGATACAAGAAGTGGATTGGGCGAGGTCAGCGCTTACCTTCGGAATTAGAAACATTTCTGGAGAACAGTGTCTGTGAAGGTAAAGTTCAGTGGGGCAAGGCTGCAGGAGGAGGAGAAAATTAAATATAACACAGCAAAAACATCGATATTAATAATATTGACTACACAAACATCGATAAAATACGTATAAACAATACCGAAAATAACATTTAAACATAAAAATAAACTATTTTCAATAGCATAATGAAATAGCATAATCCAAACATTATAAACAAACACTAAAAAGGATTTAAAATTAATAAAATTAAAAAAACAAATACACTGAAAATCCAAAAACAAATAAGTAAACAAACAATACAACATAAAAAAATCACAACTTCCAAAAATAAACAAACATAAATATACATCATATATAAACAAATATAACATTTATCTACACATACATTTTAAAAACAATAATGAACAAAATAAAAACAAACATTAAATAAACATAATAAATATTAAAAAAATTAAATGATAACTGCCAAACAATTCAAAAAGCTATCTTGACCAATAAATTTAAACTACACAAACACAAACCAATAGAAAACTTTAACTAATTAAATAGACACTATAAAAGCAATCAATTAATTAACACAAAATTTACCTTATAACGGACACACACGAAGGAAGCACAAACCTTTGTAAGACAGAAAACAGAAGGAAAAAGAACTACACAATCAACTATTCAGAAAAACTCTCATTAAAGGTAGGAACACAACTTTGTAACTAAATACATAAAAATAGCTAAAAAAAATTCACTAAAACTATACCATGTTTTCCTTTATATGCCACAGATTAAACCACCTAGAAAATTCAAAACAAAGATTTACGTCCAAAACAACAATAAAATCAACATTAAAAAAAAAATATAACAAAGCAAGTATGACTTAACAAACAAAGGGGCCCATTAGGATGGCGGGCGGTAGCACCACCGCCGTGCTGGCGGATGCAAAAACCACCAGTTACCGCCCGCATGCCGCAGCCCACACGCCCGCCAAATTACGATGTGAAAAGGCAGCCAAACACCGCCGGCAAGCCAGCGACGCCGTCCGCCATCAAAGTGCGCCCGCTCACGTAGCGGCGCAGCCCAATGGAGACACACCGCCAGACGAAATCACGTACCGCCCGGCGTACAAATTACGATGCCGCAAACAAACAGCTCCCACGGCTAAGAGACACCGCACGTGAAAGTGAGGCGGAAACCCGAACGCCGAGCACAGACACCGAAGAGGCGACCCCCCCGAGCATGAATCCAGCACTGCAGGCCCTCCCAATGCTATACCTGATGCACCACCAAGGAGGCAACGCACCGCGGAGACGCAGGTAGGCACACACACAACAAGGGCACGCAAACAGCGCACACAGTGCAAGTGCGGAAAAGGAGGACATGGCACCCCCCAACACCCCTGCGTGGACAAGACACATCCACCACTGCACCCACAAATGTAACACAGGGCAAAGTGCAACATCTCGCAACTATCATGGGCACACCACCTGGGACCAGGAACTAACGACCCCGACACAGCACCGCAGCACAGCGGCGATGACGCAGCCACACATGCGCACAACTCAGCGCCCAACCATAACGCCATGTATGCGTCGCACACAAACAACACAGGGACACAACCAAGCACCACACACACCAGCCACACCCAGAACGCACATGACACGTGACAGGCCTGCCACAGTCATGTCCCCAACGCCCAATTCACGGACAACACCCAACGTCACACAACCGACGCCCACATGTCAGTGAAGTCACGCAACATCAGGACACACCCCTGTGTGACAAACATGGCGAAGCACACAGCGGCGGCAACACCACCCAGTAGAACATGGGCCCCGTCGGGAATAGGTACGCCAGTACCACACAGAAACACCCATACCACCCTGCACCCATGAACCAGACATACAAAACGGAACACCAAAGAGCCCGGGGACCGACAACAGGTGGACTCAAGAATGACACCCACACACAAGGCCCAACGCATAGCGGAAACACAGCCTGCCGCCCACACACGGGAGAGCAGACAGCACTGAATGACCTTCCATTCCAACTCCGAAACCACATCCCGACTAAACAAGCCGGCGAATACAGCCATTGTCCCAAAAAAGACCAACACAGGCATGCAGAGGAAACCGACCACAGGGCAGATAACGCATATCACCTAAGAACATACCGAACGGGAAAGAAGAAAGTATAAAACTCCCCCATGCCGTTCCCATGCAAGTTATCTGGAAGGAGTCACACACCACTGACCTTGAACATTCAGAGAAGCACGTGGGATGAGGGCCCGTGTCCTCCGCACAAGCTAACAGAACACAAGTCCTGCCCCCTACGACCATCACAGACCTCACAGCAACCTCGGAGCTTGCACACTGCAGACTGCACACACAGCCGGAGCACGCCACCACATCGCCCCGCAGCAAAATGGCACCTACAACACACCTACCCAACTACGCCAGACAGGTCAAGCTGTACAAACACAACCTGATACAGCTACTGGGATGCGAACCCCTATCCCTGCTGAACGTAAGTTACCGACTGACTTACCGCATCGCATTGTTCAGCTGCGTCATATCCGTCTTCTACTGTCGGAGGTGTCCCTTCCACCATCCTGTGGAGTTGTGCTTCTCCAACCCGGCATGTCCAAGGGTGGACCTGCTACCACTATTCCACCCTCTGGACGCACACGACAGGGTCTGTTCAGCCTATGGGGGCATGGCGTATGTGGCGAACATCGGACCCACACTGCAATGGGACCACTGTGCCTCCACACGACGGATCATGGATCACAGCTACATCGAATATCACCCAGCATGCCCCATCATGCTCCTACAAGGGACAACTTACGGACAACACTGTGACAGCCACCTTCCGCTACATTGGCTGGCAAACATGTATACCAGCAATGAAATGGAAGCCCTGCAGGAAGCCATCGCATACCTGTCAACCTGTCAATTCGTAGGACCCCGACGCAATCCCCCAATTGAGCCATGATGTCCGACACTGTACCCATGCTTAGCTTCCGCACGGACTGGCCAGTAACCACCACAACAGCCATACCAAACGACCTGCAACTGATACCACACCATCAACAACACTGCCATGACATCGGATGTGTCCGGGACATGCACTCCATTCCCCATCACATCCAGGAACTCTGCATGTATCCGGGGAGGCAGTGGCATGGGATATGTGTATCGCACCCACATGGACAGAACTGCACGTACAACTATGCCATGACATGGATCCTGCGCCCATGGACATATGCACCGCACAGTGGACAGGAATCGCCCGGCTGGAGTATGTGAGAGCTGCACCCCTTCTCCCCTCCCCGGAAATCCCGTAACAGGACCTTTGCATGGACGACAAGTGCATACAACAACAACACGACCCCAGTGACTGTGACATGTCCAGTATCCACCATATGGCAACAACAAGTGGGACGCCGTTGCATGCACGTAAGCCCATGCCCTGATGTCAACTCACATGCACGCGTGCATGAGTAACAACAGCAGCACACCTGTCACATGGAACTGAGATGGACTGTGCCCATGATGCCAAGCGGTCTGGTAGGCTAAATGTATACCGTCTGTGTCAAAGTCCGCAGCACCGCAGCTACTTGCAAATGAACATTAGCACAGCAACGGCCAAGCAGATGTAACTCTGAAGCCCACATCCCACATGCAACAGCTAATCACATGTACCCCTACACCCTTAGCTATGTGTAATCATGCTCAGTATATCCTCCACATGCATACCGCTGCCAGTAGTGTCCACTATACTGCATCACAGAGGACATAAGTCACAATACATGGTTTGAAGAAAGAAACTGTCTCTGCTGATTCCTTTCACAAGTACGAATGTGAGATGATGAGAGTGTGTGATGTATACGGCAGTCGTGACATGACTATGTAGTCCACTGTCATTCGATGTCAACGCAAATGAGTAGCACAACTGTGGAAGACACACATGTGTTGTGTGAAGCGGGAGTGACGCTTCGCTCAGGTGGGTGGGTGTGACGGGTAGATGCGCACATGCAAAGTTGAAACACGCTGTGTCGGGAGGGGTCCGGAACTGCACATTACCGCTTCCCTGGGCAATGTTAAAGGCCACCCGTCGGGGGGATGTGAACACGTGTGTGCACAGCAGCCGGGCACACGAGCAATGCGGTATCAGGCGTACACGTCAGCCCACCCTCTGTGGACAAGCTGGATCCTGTTGTGCGCCCGCCAGGCCCTTGACAAGGCACACACAGCCCCTGCCGACCAGGTGTATCCCCAACATTGTCAACCTGCACAGGCAATACAGGGCACGGGATGGCAGTGGAGCATGGTGGGGGAGAGGACTCGGCGCGCTTCTCCGGGACACATCACGCAGGCAAAACATCCTCAATGTGTAGCATGGCTCAAGTCATATGGAAGTATTGGGGGACGCACACATCACAAGCAGGAGTGACGTCACGGAAGGTGGCTCGCACCATCCCACCCATTGCCTACATCCCCACACATGTCACATGCCATTGCAACAGAGAAGCCAGCGCGTGCGCAAGCACCTCCGAGCCCGCCCCAGTGAGGCAAAAGAGTGAATGTGTGGGTCCATCAGCCCCAGATGGACGCGGCATGGGCCACTAGGGCAGCTACAGCCTCTGTGTGTCGCAGGTGGTGTATCCGGACTGCGGAGACTGCAATGCATTGTCTAGGTTGCCCGGTTCTCGAGTCGGGGCACCACGCAGGTGGACGGCATCCCGCCACACATCATGCCGTGTGCATAGGCAGGGACGGCCAGTGGCCGGCCCCCACATGTCTGTTAGCATGTCATCATCTGCACATTGGCATGGGTGCATGGTATACGCATATGCACAGGCATGTCATCTCTCACTATGTACATCTGCCACTTGGCACGTGCAAGGTTACGTGTCACATGTGATGTGTATTTGCAAGCACACAGCCGTGTTGGCATGGGGCTGTCAATGTGTACACCTGCCAATGCTTCTGGAGGTGTGATCCATACAGTGCTGCACATAGGGTGCAGTGGTGACACCAATGACTGTCTCATATCCCCTCGTGCCACAGGTCCCACTTGTCTTGGCCGCTCAGCCTGTGCCCACATCGTCGTTGGTGTGTGCCATACTCATCCTGCCTCGGAAGCAGTGTGATGCACAGCAGCCAGTCATGTTGCCGTGGTGTTGCCGCTTGCCGGATATGCAGTCAGTCCCCATCAGCATGCCTCACAGGTCATTGAGGCCTGGATCCCCATGTGCATGCACATAGCAATGGTTTGTGTCACTGCCCATTGCTATTGGTGGGAGACCTGTGTAAGTGTATTGTGGCTGTGCTGTCCCTGCATGACAGCTGTTCTGTGACTCATGTTCTTGCTCTGTCATATCAGTTATGTGTATGTGAATATGCCATGTGGCGTGTTGCTTTGACATGTGTCCACTTCCATCTGTCCTAGGCGGAGACCAAACATTTACCGCCCTTACCAATTGTTGGCGGACATGGAGGATTCTGAGGTCATCCGGAAATTTCGTCTGGACCGACCAACCCTGCATCGACTATGTGCCATGTTGGATCCCCACCTCCGTCCTCGCAGGGTGTATCCGACAGCATTCACCCCCACGGCTAAGGTGATGGCTGCACTGCATTTCTTCGCCACTGGGTCATTCCAGCACACAGTGGGCAGTGGAGGTGGGATGTCCCAGCCCATGTTCAGCATGGTGCTGAGGGATGTACTGGCAGCCATGATGCTGTACAGGAACAGGTACATCCGATTCCCCAGGGCACGTGAGTTGGCGGCAGTGAAGGGTGCATTCTATGCCCTTAGATGGATCCCACACGTCGTTGGTGCCATAGATTGCACCCATGTTGGCCTTGTCCCACCACAGGCCACTGAGCAGCTCTTCCGCAACCGGAAGCACACGCACTCCCTGAATGTGCAAGTGGTGTGCCTTGCGGACATGGTCATTTCCCACGTGTGTGCAAAGTTCCCAGGCTCGGCCCATGACGCGGACATCATGCGCAACAGCATATTACCACGACTGATGACCAATCTGCAACAGGACCGTGGCTGGATTGTCGGTGAGTATGTGGAGTTGTGTAGCGTGCTGGCTTAAGGATGCTGTCTACTGTCCTGTTTGAATTGCAACGGTTCTCTGTGTCCCTCACGCCCAGGTGACTCGGCTTACCTGAATGGGCCCTGGCTGCTCAGTCCATTACGAAATCCTCGGACCCCAGCAGATGACCGCTACAATGAGGCACATGAGAGGACCAGACGTGTGGTCGAGCGTACCTTTGGCCTCCTCAAGTCCAGGTTCAGATGCCTGGACCGCACCGGGGTGCGCTGGCGTACTCCCCACAGAAGGTGTGCCAGATAGTGGTGGCTTGCTGCATGCTGCACAATCTGGCCATTCGGAAGCAGATCCCCTAATTGTGGATGACGGAGATCAACCAGGGCCCCAGCCTGCAGACCAGGACAGCTCGAGTGAGGAAGACAGCGGAGAGGAGGAAGCTGTGAATGTCCATCAGCAGCTCATCGCCCGCTACTTCACTTGACGGTGAGTGTCCATGTACGACGGCTGATGTGGCTTTAGTTGTGCAGGTGTCTGTGTGCTGTGTCACGGAGGCCTTTTGTTCACTGTGTGCTGTGTGTCAATGGTCCATGTCCAGGTTTGTATGCCACTGACGGTGGCTGTGGCATTGTGCCCTATTGCTCTGTGCGATGTGTGTACATTGCTTGTAGTTGTTGACATGTACTGTGTGATGGGTGTGTGACACACTCATTGAATGTGCTCCTGTTCTGTCTTCCCCCCTAGGTCCCTACTGCCCCTCCTGTCCCATCGCCATGCCACACATCCGATGCTTTTCTGCTCAAGGTGGCGGTTGATCATCGTTCAATAAACACAGTGCACAGACAGCAGTTTGTGTAAAAGGTGCATTTATTTTCAACTGTGACATGTCATTGTGTGCAAGGTGATGACATGAGTGTTGCGTGCAGTGACAATGAGCTGTCGGCCATGGCTGCGTGATGCTCAGGGTGTACCCACTAGTTCTATGTCCCTAGTCCAACAGACACATGCCATTCTGATGGCTGTGTGGGGTGGGATCGTAGTCCAAGTCAATGCAGTGGGTGGTCAAGGATGGCTGGCTGCCTCACTTGCGTCTGGAGCGTGCGAAGTCCTCCCGGGACATCTGTTTCCACTTCGGACGGCCCCTTCCACGTTTGGGAGGGGGTGTGGTGGCGACCTGCTGGTGGTGGGTGAGGTGTGCTCACTGGCTGTGGACGCAGGGGAACTGGACACTGCTGCCCGACCCTGCGCCCTAGCAGGTGGTGGCGGAGGTGGTGTTGCTGGCCTTGCCTGTGACCTCACCGCCACCACCAGCTGGCCCATGAGGTCCACGAGTTGGTCCATACGGGACACGAATTGGCCCATATGGGCGTCCATGGACCTCAACACCCCCAGGACCTCCTGCGTGTCGGAAGCAGACCTGGCCCATTGTCCTTGGGCCTCTTCATAGGCCCCAAGGACTCTGGCCATTTGAGGCAGGGCATGGCTCCCAGGGGAGGCTGGCGTTGGCCTGACCCTGCTCTTCCCACCAGTACTGCTGCCACCGGCCTGCCCACTAGCCACATTGCTCACCACGGTCCTCGCTGTGGCTCCCAGGGTGGACCCAGTCGGCCGGACCACCACTTGCGCTGGTGCTGGGGCCAGTGATGACGTGGTGGTGGTCGCGGCGGTGGTGGTTGTTGTGGCGATGGTGGTGGTTGCGGCAGTGGGAGTGGCCGCCACAACAGTGGGAGTGGCCGCAATGACAGTGGCAGCAGGGGGCTGTGAGTGGACATCAGCCCTGGCTGATGGGTTGGTGGGTAGGAGGGTGCCTGGGGTGCGGTTGGGCCCTGCCACACCAGATGGGCCTGCTGGGTGGTCCGTGTCCGAATCGGAGGACAGATCCTCCACATCCGTGAGTCCTTGTTGGGGGCTTGCAGGCTGGCTGTGCTGGCTGCTGTCTCCATCTCCAGCATCCAGCAGTTCGTCACCTGTGGGGGAATGAGATATGTTATTGTGTTGCACATGAAAAAGTATGTATAGGTTGTCTGACATCCACAGTTCGTGCACAGTCGTGCACAGGTTTCCCGGAGCCGTGTGTGTGGCTGTGCTATTTGTTGTTGTGTGGGCATGCCAATGGGACTGTGTGCTGTGGACATGTGGCATGGGACGGATTGGCAATGCCGATGGGTGTGTTGCTGTGCTCCTGCTTTTTGTGGCTCTGGTGTATGCGGACTCCAGACCCATCGTGGAGGTTGGTTTGTACTATGCTCTTGGGGTTCAAATGTAACGCTTCGAAACGCAGATGGCAAAATGGGGGTCAGCCCCCTGAAACGCATTTGAGATGAACTATGCTTTGGGGGTTCATATGGAACGCTTAGAAACGCAGATGGCAAAATGGGGGTCAGCCCCCTGAAACGCATTTGAGATGAACTATGCTTTGGGGGTTCATATGGAACGCTTCGAAACGCAGATGGCAAAATGGGGGTCAGCCCCCTGAAACGCATTTGAGATGAACTATGCTTTGGGGGTTCATATGGAACGCTTCGAAACGCAGATGGCAAAATGGGGGTCAGCCCCCTGAAACGCATTTGAGATGAACTATGCTTTGGGGGTTCATACTGTGTGCCATGGGTGCAGAACGTGGCATGTGTTGTGGCAACATGACAGTGCATGGTCTGAGGTGTGTGTATGTCTGACATACCCTGCATATTTGCTGTCTGTTGTGATTTCTGGCCATGTAATTGGACGCATTGTTATGAGTGAGTGATGGTTGTGTGCCACACGACGTATTGCAGATGGTCCAATTCCTTGGTGTGCGTGCTGCCCTGTGCCATGTGCATCACTGCAGTGCTCGGGGTGTGTGGCCCATGTTATGTGTGTAGTTGCTCACAGTGTGACGTGCGCTTCATTCTCTACTGGCACATGATTTATCATGGGCATGTTTCTTTGCGTGACTACTGTGTGTGGACCAGCTGTTCGGATGACATACCTTTCATGTGACTGGGGCTGACGGATGAGATGGATGGTATGTTGTATGTGCATTGTGTGTCTGTGTGTTTGATGGGTCCAGTGGTGTTCGTGTGCATTCATGTTGTTCCACGCTGTTGCGTCTAGTGTGGTATGTCTTACATGGGCATAGTTGTGGGATGTGTGCTTGACAGGCAGTGGGGCTACATGGACAGGACTTCGATGGTGTTGCAGTTGTGTGTGATGGGTTGCACTGTGCCTGCCGTGTGGTTCTGTAATCAGTGTGACTTGTGCATGCAGACGTGGCTCCTTGGGTGTTGCTGTGTCTGTGATGGGTCATGTGGGGTGTGACTCTGTGGTTCATGTCCGTGTGCACATTGTTCACATGGTTGTGGCAGGGCGCAGTGCTGCGTGTTCCTCTGCTACTTGACATGTCCCATGTGTTAGTCGTAATTCAGTCCTCATGCCTCCAGTCACCCCGCCCTGTCCAGTTTCCCACCTGCAGGTTGTTTTTGAGCATGCACTGGACTGGATGCAACATGGTTATGGGCGGGGGGTGCTCCATGTTGCAGGTCTGTGGGGGTGGAGGCGGTGTTATGGGTCGTGGTGATGGCTGGACACCCACTGACACCGTTTGTCCTGGGGCGGGATGTCTACCTGTCGGCTGCCGGTGTGCACTGCAGTGGCTGCTACGTGGGTGTGGGGTGTGGGCTGTGCTCCTCCTTGCTGTGCTGTGGGACTAGGGGCCTGGTGTGTGTTGTACTTCAGATGTCCCCCCTCCCACCCACTGCCTCTGTGTTGCGGCTACTTACCTGTTACTTGTCGGTTGGTGCAGCTATGGCTGCCACATGGGTGTGGGGGGTGCTCGTTGTGGCGTACTAGGGGACCTGTTGGTAGTTACGTGGCTGGCTGGGTGTACACATGCCCCCATGGTTTTGTTAGTTGATATGTTTGGGCTGTGTGTGTGGTGGTGCCTGTTGCATGTGTGAGTAATGTGTTGTGTATTGTGTACTGGACATGGGGGTGTTTGTCCCTCGGAGCTATGGCATGGTGGTAGTGCATGTGAGTACATAGCGGTGTGCTGGTATACATTTGTTTGTACTTACCGGCCTCCACTCCCCTGGTAATCCGGTGAGGATCTCCGGATGGATGATGACTCGCACCTTCTCCTCCCATGCTTTGAAGGTCTTGTAATGCGCGGGATTCCCTCCGCCAGTCGTGGCAGCCAGCTCTCGGTTTTTGCTCTCCTTCTTCTTGACCAGGCTTTTGATGTCGTTCCACCGTTTGTTTATCTCTCCTCTGTTTCTGGGTACGGTCCCGACTGCATTGACCTGGTCTACAATTCTGTTCCACATTCTGTTTCTGGTGGCTAGTGGTGTGTGCTGGACCTGGTTGCCATAGATTTGTGTGTGCACCTTGACGATCTCGTCGACCATGACCGTCAGCTCAGTGGAAGTGAACTTGGGCATTCTGTGTGATGCCATGGTGTTTGTGGTGCTGGTGCGGTGAGTGATGTGTGATGTGCAGGGGGTTTGTGGTGCCGGTGTTTGGTGGTGGTGGTGGTGGTGGGTGTGATGTGTACGTATCTGTGGTGTGCTGCTGTCCTTGCTGTGTCACTGTGTCCTCTCCTCTCCTCTCTGCTTTGCAATGTTGCAAGGGGTTGTGGTCTGTGGAGGGGCTGCTTTTGTACTTACCTGTTTGGGTGTGTCCTGATGGTCTGTTGTTTTCAGGTGTGTTGTGGCCGGTGTTCTGGGCTTTGTGTTTATTTGTTTGTCCAGGGGTGGTGTGTTTTCGGGATGTGTACTTTGTCTGTGTATTTGTGCGTGGGTTGCTGTGTGGACTTGTTTGTCTTGTTGTGTGTGTTTGTTTGAGTCCGGGGCTGTTTCTGTGCAGGGACGTGGCCGCCATGGCTTCTGCCGTGTCCATTTTCTTCAGTGTTGTTTACGCTGGCGGGCGGTGTATTTGTTGTTTTTCCGCGCTCATGTCGGTGCGATCGTAATTTCACGTGCGGTGTCTCGACCGTGAGGGCGGGCGGTTTTGTGTTGTCGTGCGTCTTTCCGTCCGTGGCGGGCGGTTTGACTCCGACTCGGGCATGGGCGGGCGGTATTTTGTGTGTTTTTTCCGCCGCTGGCGGTTTTCGGTTCGAGGCATCATAATTGCTGGGTCGGTATTCAGAAGGTGTAGGCGGGCGGATTTTTGCCGCTTTCATGGGTGGCGGATTTTTTTACGCCCGGTATCGTAATGGGCCTTAAAGTAACCAAATTAAAACTAATAAATTTAATAAAAAAGCAAAACATACCTAACAAATACTTTTCTTTTAACAGCTTCTACAGAAGTCAACAAAGCAACAACATCAACGAAAACAATTTCATCAACTAAAAATAGTAAGTATATATTTTTTTTACAACTAAATAAAAATAGAGACTAAATAATAGAAATAATCAAATTAAATGTAACACATTAATAACACATTAATAAAAATAACATTTTCCTTTTAAACCAACAGAAAAAAAGAAACCAGTGAATCAGCCATGACTAAAAATAAAATATCCAACAAGAAAATTAAAGGAGGACAAATGTAAGTTTATTTTCAAATATAATAATTATGCCTACTATTCAAGACCTTATAATATATATATATATATATATATATATATATATATATATATATATATATATATGTAAGTTGCTCGTTTGTATAGCAAATCCTCTCCGTAGGAATATAAACGAGAGTAGATCCAAATTTTGTGTAATTTTAGTTTATTACACCGAAGAGTCTGTCCGCCATGACGCGTTTCGGCAGATCCCTGCCTTGATCACATGACAGCGCTACAGCTTGTGGGATACCAATTTAAAGTGACAGTATGCACTGGTCATGGCAATAGACATAGTAAAAACATTTATATTACATCGTTTGTATCTTTGTTGACAATATATGCGTAAATGCATTTGAGCAAATCCACCTAATATGTGTTGTTTTGCCCCATACTTTAAAAAAAAAAAATTACAGTAAATTCTTCTATATAAAATAACCATGATATTTTCAACGATGATTACATGAATGCTTTGAGATACAATAAATGTATTTCTTGTCATCTAGGCCATATACAGACCAATTACAATGCCTAAAAAGTGCTACCAATAGTGTTAAAATAATGTATTTACATGTGCAAAAATACTGAAAATTCATAATTAACCTAACAAGGCTTATCTTATTTTGACTTAATGTCATTTCTTATAGAGGATAACCCTTGAAAAAAGTGCAAGTGTGCAAGTGCAAATGTCGCAAAATGTCTTATCTCAATCTGACTAACCAGTGATTGATTCCCATGATTGTAAAATATATAAATATACACATAAATATAAATATCGATAAAATACATAAATATACATATATATAAATATAAATATCAATAAATACATAAATATACACATCCAATAATACAATTCAATCACCACTAACAGAATAAAAAACATCTAAAAGGATCTAAAACGATTTCAACGTGTGTATATCTACTTGCATCATTCGACTCCATGTTTTATACTTTGATGAGACTGGCTAAATGACCTCCTACATTAGTTCAACTATTCCTACAAATCCCAAACGGTCCACATAAGATTAGATAAAATATTCTGATTGGTACACATTAAATAGTAATTTCATATTTAGATATTTTCAATTGTTATACAGGTGGGAATTTTTGGGGAGTATATAGAATTCAGTGTATCATATAACTTCCGATTCAGCTCCATAATTTTACCAGGAGTTGAATTCTTTATATTAAAAACATGTTATAAATAAGTATACAAATCCTCACTCATATTCAGGCCTCCTGGTTGTTTTGTATCTAATTCCAGGATATAGCGTGTTTCGAGCCTTCTCAATTTTGACTCCCGATCACCACCTTTCCTTTGTGGGGGAACAGCATCTATAACAATGTATTTCAGATGCTTCAAATCACTATTATGTGCTTCATGAAAATGCCTCGCTACCGGGTAGCTTTGATCTTTGTTCTTGATCGCCCTTATGTGTTGTAGAATTCTTTTGTGGACAGCCAATTTTGTGCTGCCCACATAATTTAACTTACAACTACATTCCAACACATATACGGCATGATCCGTTCGACATGTTAAATGTTGTTTTATTGTTTGTACCTGATCACTAAAGGCAGTTTGATAAGTGGTTCTATTTGAGCCTTGTTGACAGGCTTTGCAGTTGGCACATCTATAAAAGCCCTTCCTTGCTGTAAGCCAACTGCTTTGGTCCTGAATTTCTGGACTGCTTTTTACTAACTCATTGGCCATTGATACTGTTTTTCTAAATGTTATGGCCGGATATTTTGGAAGAAGTCCTCCAATTGTGGGGTCATCCAAGACAATAGGCCAATTTCGTCTTATGATACCCCGCAATTGCTGTTCCTGTTTGGAATATGTTGTAATAAGTCTGATTGGCTCTCCCAATTCAGCCTCCTTATCATTAGTATCTTGTTTGCCTTTGGAGTTGTACTGCAACAATTCCTCCCTGTCCTTACTCCTTGATTTTAATATGGCCGCATCTATGAGTTTAGCTTTGTAGCCCCTTTGTAAAAATCGATTTTTGCTTTCCATTTGTTTAAGTTTCAAATCACTTTCTTCACTACATATTCTTCGCAGACGTAGCATTTCCCCATAGGGAATGATATTTATTAAATGGGGAGGATGTGCACTAGATGCGTGTAGCACAGTATTACCAGCAGTATCCTTGCGATAAAGAGATGTGGATAACATGTTGTTTATCACTTTGATTCTTACATCAAGGAAGGGTATATTGTCATCACTGATATTGAAAGTAAAATTCAAATTGATATCATTGACATTCATTGATGTTATAAATTCCCTGGCTTCTAACTCCGTGCCATGCCAGACAATGAACAAATCGTCAATAAAACGTAACCATGTGATAACATTTCTTCTATAAATGTGCTCAAATCTGCTTCTGAGGACCAGCTCCTCCCACCAGCCCATTAATAAACATGCATAACTGGGGGAAAAGCTGGCCCCCATAGCAACTCCCTGTATCTGCTGATACATAGTGTTTTTAAATAAAAACAAATTGTTTTCAAGACAAAAAGTTAGCATGTCCATTAACATTTTGTTGTGTTCAACAAATTTTAGAGTTCTATTTGCCAAGAAATATTCCACCGCCTTTAATCCATCTTGATTTCTAATACAGGTATATAATGAGGTAACATCAAGAGAAATTACAAGAAAACCCTTTTGCCACTGTGTGTCTTTGATTTTCCGAATAAAATCGCTAGTGTCTTGTACATACGATTTTAAATTTTGGACATGATCCTGCAAAAAATAATCAATGTACCTTGATATGTTTTCAAATGGCCCATCACAAGCAGATATGATAGGCCTTCCAGGGGGTTTGTTAATGTCCTTGTGTACCTTTGGAATGAAATATATTGAAGGTATTGTGGGATTTTCCTTCTTCAAATATTTATATTCCTCCAGGCTAAGAAGACCTTTACTTTTCCATGCCAACAACTTTGCATAAAACAGATCCTGCGTGGCTTTGAACTTTTGTAACATGCTCTTACGATAACAATCTATATTATTTAATTGAGACTGTGCTTCACTGAGATAATCCTGTAATGGCCAAAGAACAATGTTCCCTCCTTTGTCTGAGTTCCTTATTACCACATTTTTCTCCTTCTTTAGTTTAGTTATTAGTTGATCATACTTTCTCTCCTCATTTGATACCTTCCTTTTGTTTTTGTTGACATTCCCATACAGCTTCTTAACCTGGCTTATCACTTGGTCATTGAATACATCCAGGGCATCTCTGGGCATCATGGGATAAAATTTGGTTTTTGCTTTAAATGGTGTGTCTGGCCTTGCACACACATCAATTTCCTCTGCATTACCCCCCAATGTACTTGTGTTATCGTCAGTGCCCAGTTCATTATTATCCATCTCCTGCAACTCTCTCAGTAATTCATAGTCTGCCACTGTTAGATTTGAACCCCCAGCTGTATCCTTTGTGGGTGGTCTATGTCCCACTTGTTTTTGCTGGGTTCTGAGTTGATAATACTTCATCAATTTGAGTTTTCTTATAAACATATAAATGTCAGCCCGAGTTTTAGTATAATTGAAATTTGACTCTTTGCAAAAAGATAAACCCAAACTTAGCAATTGTCTTTCTGCCTCCGATAAATCTATGCCAGCCAGATTGATAATAGTATTCTTATTTGTATCATCCTCTGACAGTAATGGTATTTTTAATACTTCTTTTATCTCTTCCAGGTTACACGACCCCGTCCCCGTGTGGGACGCTTGTTGTTGGCGTTTTCTAGCTGCTTTTCGCATAACCTTTCTGGTTTGGGTTCTTCGTTTTTTGTTGGTCGATTTCTTGGCCGCAATGTTTCTCTCCTGCTTCTCCTTAAATAATCCAACTCTTCCCCCAAAGAGGGTTTTATGGCATTCTTTGAGGTTTGGTCCCTCTGTCCCTCTGTTTCTGACTCGCTCTCAACTGCAGAGCTAAGATCAGATGCTGACAGGATCTCTTCATGTTGTCGGTTGGTGCCAGATGGATCTTGTGCTAACCTTTGTTTATTGGCACTTGCATTCCTGTAAGTATCAAACTTGCGGGCGAAAGTATAAATTTGCCCGTTAGCATAATCCTCCTTATCCCGTCTGAATTTGTAGGTTTTTCTATATTTGATTTTGTCCTCCTCTTTCTTGAGCCGATTCATCATTTCTTCATGGAGTTTTATTTTTTGTTGCTGCTGAGAATCAATCGTAGATTTCATTTCTTCATTGAGAGCATCTATTTTGTTCTGGAGGTCAGCTCGATCAATCTCTGCATACTTTATTAATATCTGGACTAGCCGTCTAGATGAATCCAGATTTGCCTCCGCCCACTCTGCCATCATCTGAGGGTTTGGTGTATCGTAGCTTGGGGCAATCATAATCCTTAACCCTCAGGGTATTCTGCCCACGTCGAGGTATCTCTGCAGAGATTTAGCCTCCCACCATTTTGCTTGTTCCTGGCGCATCAGTTTCTCTAAATTGCGAAATTTATCTTTCAAACTTTGTGTTCCTGCACTTGCTGTATCACCGGCACTTATACTTTCGTCACGCTGCATCAGAGGAGAGTCCGAAAACATCTCATCAGCAGCTGACTCTCAATGCCGTAGTGCCGCGGCGGACATTTTTCGGTGTACTTATTACAAACAATGTGTTCCGTCAGCTTGCTCACGTTTGCTAAATGCGTGGTGAGTTCAAACTTTCTCGGTTGCATGCCTCCTCACCTGCCTGAAATGCTTACAGATTGTTCGTACCTTGTGTTACAGCAACCTGTGTTGTAGCCTCCCCGTTCAGGTTCACTCCTCCGAGCTTGCTGCCGTTGAGCTCCACTTCACCCAGCCACTTTTTCCCTTTCCACCTAAACTTGAGAACTGCCCAGAGTTCTCTGCTTCTGTTTTTGCATAATTTATTCTTCACTCTATGCCTGAAAGGGTTTTGTTTTGACTTATACTGGGTGCTCCCTTGTGTCTGGACAAAGCTATACCTCTCTGAAGAGCTCTAACGAGAGCGAAACACGTGTCAGGGGTTGCTTTTATTCATTTCAGGTTGGCTTGGATGGCACTTTACCGATCCAAAGCTGTATTACTGTGCCTGAAGTGGTGAAAGGCTTTGGCCATTTTACAGCTCGGCAGGGATAGCACTGTGCTAATCCTATGCTTAAAGACTTTGTCCCTTTCTATCTCGGCGTGGATAGCACTGCGCTAATCCTATGCTTAAAAACTTTGATAGAAAAGCAGACATTTGAGGTGAGCAAATTTAGAGTGTCGCTGGTGTTGAGAGTGCTCTTACTGGAGCTGCTTTCCACCTAAACTTGAGAACTGCCCAGAGTTCTCTGCTTCTGTTTTTGCATAATGTATTTGTCACTCTATGCCTGAAAGGGTTTTGTTTTGACTTATACTGGGTGCTCCCTTGTGTCTGGACAAAGCTATACCTCTCTGAAGAGCTCTAACGAGAGCGAAACACGTGTCAGGGGTTGCTTTCATTCATTTCAGGTTGGCTTGGATGGCATTTTACCGATCCAAAGCTGTAATACTGTGCCTGGAGTGGTGAATGGCTTTGGCCATTTTACAGCTCGGCAGGGGTAGCACTGTGCTAATCCTATGCTTAAAGACTTTGCTGTAAAAATGGCAAAAGACTTTGTCCCTTTCTATCTCGGCGTGGATAGCACTGCGCTAATCCTATGCTTAAAAACTTTGATAGAAAAGCAGACATTTGAGGTGAGCAAATTTAGAGTGTCGCTGGTGTTGAGAGTGCTCTTACTGGAGCTGCTTTCCACCTAAACTTGAGAACTGCCCAGAGTTCTCTGCTTCTGTTTTTGCATATATATATATATATATATATATATATATATATATATATATATATATATATATATATATTCACTGAAAAAACCATAGGTTTCAGGCACGTTATAGTTAGAAATGAGCATTTAAAAGACCTTAGAAATTCACTGAAAAAACCATAGGTTTCAGGGACGTTATAGTTAGTTGTACATTTCACTCGTACAAAACCATAGAAATTCCCCCGTTATAGTTAGTTCAGCTAACTATAACTCGCGCCCCCGCAATGCACTGCTGATGACGTCACATATTACATCACTCATGACATGGTCAGTGACATCACTGATGACATCACTGATGACATCTCAAATGACATTACTGATGACATCACTGATGACATCATCCATGTGATAATTTCATGCATCTTCTCACACCCTAATATAACCTTTGATACACCCACTCTAAATTACAGACTGCCATTCTCAAAACCATAGACACTCCAACACCAATAACTACATACCCACTCACTGATTCTTAGGTCTACACACACATCTACTCACTCACCCGTACAGTCACTCATACTTACGGTCACTCAGTACAGGACTATCATATGCACTCATACACCTATATAGACACTCACACACCGCCACTCATCCATAGAGGTACTCACACACCTAGTCAGTCATGCAAATAATTAATCACACTCTCATTTACTCACCTTTACAGTTATACACACACCAGCTCACTTACTCATACAAATACTAGCACATTCTTACGCTCTTATACAATCACTGATACAAGCACACACTCATCCATACAGCCACTCTCACAATCACACACTCTCACTTATAGCCATTTAAATACTCTAACACACATATATACTGCCTTTCACATATGTAGTTACTCACACATGTACCACTGAGATATACATTCACTCACTAACACACCCATACACACACTCACCCACCCATACAGTCCATCACAGATGCACTCTTGAAACCATGCACCCAGTGTATCACCCACACAAACACTCAGGCACCCATACAGATACGCACACAACCAATCAATAACTCATATAGACACTCATGTAGCTATTCACAAACCCATGCAGCCGCTTACACACCAACAGACTGACGGATACAGACATTCACACAGTTTAGTCACTAACCCATGCATTCAGTAAGATACGTTTAATCACTCACTTATAGACTCAGTCACGCACCTACTAAATCATCCATTCAGACACTTATACACCCACTCATTCTTCAATATGCCTTTCCCTATATATATTAAACATATTTAAACTTTACAGAAACACAAAGTCACTGGATGATGTCATCAGTGATGTCATCAGTGATGTCATCAGTGATGTCACTGACCATGTCATGAGTGATGTAATATGTGACGTCATCAGCAGTGCATTGCGGGGGCGCGAGTTATAGTTAGCTGAACGAACTATAACAGGGGAATTTCTATGGTTTTGTATGAGTGAAATGTCCAACTAACTATAACGTCCCTGAAACCTATGGTTTTTTCAGTGAATTTCTAAGGTTTTTTAAATGCTAATTTCTAACTATAACGTGCCTGAAACCTATGGTTTTTTCAGTGAATTTCAAAGGTTTTTTAAATGCTAATTTCTAACTATAACGTGCCTGAAACCTATGGTTTTTTAAGTGAATTTCAAAGGTTTTTTAAATGCTAGTTTCTAACTATGCCTACAGAGGTAGGACATGTGAAGAAAGAAGAAAAAACGCACAGAAAGAAGCAAAAGAAATGCAGAAAGAAGCAACAGAAGTCCACAAAGATGAAGAAAAGAGCAGGAAGAAGCAAGACATGTGCAGAAAGAACCAACAGAGGAGCAGAAAGAGGCCTTGTTGCAAAATCATCCTGTGCCCACAACTTTTTCAGACGGGTACTGGTGGTAACTGACTCTGAGTAACTAGGCCTAGAGCCAGTACTATGCTAAAAGACACTTAGAATACAGTGAAAACACCTACATACACTAGGGAACACTGTGCGTTGGGGTACCCCTGTGATTAGCATGACCTCCTCTGTAAGGCCCTAGTACATAATAGGGCAGGGGGATTAAAACTACCTCTTAAAACGTGCCACGGGGCGCGTTTGCACAGTGGTGAAGGGAGGGGGGGGCCTGAGGTGACATGTGTGCAAACACGCCCTGTGGCCATTTTAAGTTGGGAGATTAAGTCCCCTTGAATCCTGAGGGTCCCTGGGGTCCAACTAGCCCACTAGGTACCTCCAGTAAGCGCCACAGAGCTGCGTTGCAGAGAGGTGTAAAAAGGGGCGTGGCCTGGACCACCTCTCTGCAACGCAGGCCTGTGGCACTTACTGGAGGTACCTGGGGGCCTAGTTGGCCACCAGGGGCCCTCAGGATTGAAGGGGTATTAATTCCCCAACTTAAAACGCGCCACAGGGCGTGTTTCCACACATGTCACCTCAGGCCCCACCCCCTCCCTTCACCACTGTGCAAACGCACCCCGTGGCTCGTTTTAAGTTGGGGGATAAAGTCCCCTTGAATCCTGAGGGTCCTTGGGGTCCAACTAGCCCACGAGGTACCTCCAGTAAGCGCCACAGAGCAGCGTTGCAGAGAGGTGTAAAAAGGGGCATGGCCTGGACCACCTCTCTGCAACGCAGGCCTGTGGCGCTTACTGGAGTTACCTGGTGGGCTAGTTGGCCCCCAGGGGCCCTCAGCATTGAAGGGGACTTAATTCCCCAACTTAAAATGCGCCACAGGGCGTGTTTGCGCACATGTCACCTCAGGCCCCGCCCCCTCCCTTCACCACTGTGCAAACGCGCCCCTTGGCGCGTTTTAAGTTGGGGGATAAAGTCCCCTTGAATCCTGAGGGTCCCTGGGGTCCAACTAGCCCACCAGGTACCTCTAGTATGCGCCACAGAGCTGCGTTGCAGAGAGGTGTAAAAAGGGGCGTGGCCTGGACCACCTCTCTGCAACAAATTAATTCCCCAACTTAAAACGCGCCACAGGGCGCGTTTGCAGAGTGTTGCTGGGAGGGGGCGGGGCCTCTGGCACGATCGCGTCTTTTGTATTTTTCATTTTTTTTAGAAGGGGGGCTGTGTGGCCCCCCTTCTTTTCCTTTTCTTGGGCCCTGGCGACCCCATCCCCCAGGGCCTGACCCCTTTTTTTTAAAAAAAATGAACGGGAAGGGGGCCGCGTGGGCCCCCCTCCCGTGACCAATTCCGGCCCCGGGGACCCCATCCCCCAGGGCATGGCCAAATATTTTTTTTTGTTTATGGAGGGGGGCTACGTGGCCCCCCTCCTTAGGCCATTTATGGCCCCGGGGACCCCATCCCCCGGGGCCGGCCTTTGTATGATTTATTTATTTATTTATTTTATTATTATTGGGGAGGGGGGCCGCTTGGCCCCCTCCCGGGCCACTTCTAGCCCTGGGGACCCCATTCCCTGGGGCAGGCCCTATCCGTTGGGGACCGTGGGGGGAGCCCCAATGCCTCCACAGTCCCGCCGGCTCCCCGCGTCCTGCAGGAGCCGGCATTGCTTTTCCACATGGGGAGCTGCTGACATGCAGCTCCCCTTGTGGAAAAGCAATCTGCTTTGCTTCATTGAAGCGAGAGCAGGTTTTGCTGCTCTCGCTTCAATGAAGCAAAGCTGTTTGCAATGACAGGGCGGGAGCCGCGAGGCTCCCGCCCTGTCATTGCAAACAGCAATATCCCTGGGGTGGGCACCCCGGGACACTGCAGGAGCCGGCCCCGGGGGGTGGTGGTCCCCCCCTCCAGGAGGGGGGTCGCACGGCCCCCCTCCCATCACATGCACAGCCCCGGGGAGGTGGTGGTCCCCGGGGCGTGTGGGGGGCTCGAGCCCCCCCACACAGGTCTATGTTTTTTTTAAAAAAAGCCCCGGGGTGGCGGTCCCCGGGGCAGCGGGGGGGCCGTGTGCCCCCGCGATTATAATTAATAAAAGCCCCGGGCGTGGCAGTCCCCGGGGCTTGGGGGGGCCTTGGAGGCCCCCCACCCATTAAAAATAAGAAGCCACGGGGGTTGGCGGTCCCCGGGGCTGCGGGGGGGCCGTGTGCCCCCCGCAAATGTTTATGGAAAGCCCTGGGGGGTGGCGGTCCCCGGGGCTGCGGAGGCCTCCCTGGGCCCCCGCAATTATAATATTGCATGCCCCCGGGACTTGGCCCACCCGGGGGCTAAATAATAACGAAGCGCGGGAGTCCGCGCTTCTATTTTTTTAGTTTCCGGCGCGCATTTTGCTGATTTGTTTTTAAAAAAAATGCTTTTTTGGGTCCTGGGGGTCCTTGTGGGACCCCCTAAGCAGGCCTAGGGGGTCAGGGTGTTTCTACCCTGCCCCCTTTTTTTTTCGTGTTTTTTAGTCTGATTTCTTGTGACTTGGTTCTACCGAGTCACAAGATGGCTGCCAACACTTCCTGGTTTGGACTGTTGACAGCCAATTAGAATAAAGCTCGTGGTCGGGAGGGTGCGCGGATCCTCCGTGCCTCTATATATCGAAACTTTTATTTTTTTATTTTCTCAGCAACTACTGAACGGATTTACACCATTTAAAAAAAAAGGCGCTTTCTGAACCAAGCACTACCTTTTTGCCAAATTTGGTGTAATTCCGTTCAGCAGTTTCAGCTGTAACCGTGTCTAAACTTTCCTATGGGAAATTGAGTTTTTGACCTCTATTTTTTGAATTTCTCAGGAACTACTGAACGGATTTACACCATTTAACAAAAAGGTCTCTTTCTGAACCAAGGGCTACCATTTTGCCAAATTTGGTGTAATTCCGTTCAGCAGTTCGGGCTGTAGTCGTGTCTAAAGTTTCCTATGGAAAATAACATGGAGAAAACCCGTTTTGGGACCCCCCTTTTTTCTCAGCCCCTGCTTGCTGAATCACCCCGAAACTTTCAAGACAGGAGCTGACCGGAGCGGGCTACAATTTTTGAAAAGTTTGCGAAGATTCGTCAACCGGCGCCAAAGATATTGAGAAAACAAAAAACGAGTTTCCTATGGAAACTAGGTCCTAACTATAACTATCTACTGGCGACCGCCAGTAGATAATACATATATATATATATATATATATTATATATATATATATATATATTCACAGATAGACAAAGAAAATGGCAGAAGGAACAAAATTCATCACATCACAAAAGGGAAAACTACTTCTGTGCTACATGGGCTATACGTATACGCAAGAAAAATAATAGGAAACAACACCCATTATAAATGTAGTAAATACTACTCCAATTCTTGCTATGGGAGAGCCACAACAGTAGAAACAAATGTAGTTAATGTCAGGGAACACAACCATCCCCCCAATGTCACAGAAATCGAGTTCAGAGATGCTCTAGAAACCATCAGAGAAGCAAGCACCAGCTCCCAACAGACCAGAACCCAAATACTAAAAAACGTATAAACTAGGGTTGCTGGACATGTCACAGGACTACTACCATCCATTCCCACTCTAAAAAGATTAGTAGCCAGAACTAAAAGAGCTACTGCTCAAACACCACCTACACCCAAACTTTTACAGAAATACAAATCTTACCAGAATACACTGTCACCCACAAAGATGAGAAATGTATTCTTCATGACAATAACAGTCATGAAAAACGAATTATTATCTTTGCCATCAACAACATACAAAAATTAAAAAACTGCGAAACGTATATGATGGATGGTACATTCAAAGTTTGCCCCAAGCCTTTTTACCAACTATATACCATCCACGGCGAATATGAAGACACTAACATCCACTTCATATACGTACTACTTCCCAATAAACAATATACCACCTACATAGAGCTCCTTGCAATAATAAAACAAAACACCGACAACTACTTCGTACAAAAAATAATCATTGACTTTGAACAAGCAATGATTCAGTCAATTTTAAAAATATACCCTCACACTGCACTACAAGTTTGCTAGTATCAATCCAACCAAAGTATCTGGAGACACCTACAATACTCTACTCTAAGGGGGTCATTACGATGGCGGACGGACTGCCCCCCAAGTGCACAAACAATCAGCCCCTGCACAAGGGGGGCCTGCAACAGGCCCCCAAAGTCAATCCCCGCCAATCTTTCCATGGGGGAACCACCATGGAAAGGCTGGCGGGATGCAGCATCCTAATGTGGCAGACGGTGCCTGCTAGGCAACGCCACCATTCTAGGAATGCGTGGCGGGTCCGACAGGCAATCGTATCGATTGCCTCTGTCGGACCCGTGGCGGACAGGCTTTCCGCCCGCCATCCTTATCTGGCGGGTAGGGAATGGCCTTACGATGGCGGCAAACACGCCACCGGCAGCCTGCTGGTGGCGGGTTCACCGCCATTGTAATCAGGCCCTAAGTATAGATTACGCCACCAATAGCAACTTTGTCTATCAAATCAAAAAATGTATAGCCCTGGCCTATGTACCAATAACTGCAGTAGACAACCACTCTAACATACTTCTTGAAAGCCCTTTCTACCAAGCAAACGAAACAAAACTAACCCCCTTCCTAGACTACTTTGAAGACACTTGGGTGGGAAGGCTACACAGGTCAGGGCACCGTAGGCAACCAAAGTTCTAAATCTCCAGGTGGAAAGTCTATGATAGCACCCTAGCTCAAAAAGCTAAAACTAATAATGCGGTGGAAGGATGGCACAAAGCCTTCCAAACCACAATAAGAAGAGGACAACCAACCTTACACAAACTAATAGAAGCCATCAAAAAAGAACAGAGCTATCAAGAGCTAAGGCTAGAGAAATCCCTAACTAAAATAGGCCTTAAACTCAGTAAGCAAACAAAAACAATGTATGAATACCTACAACACAAAACTCGACTATTTCCAAACACCAAAGGGCTAGACATTATTGCTAAGTCTATACTTTAAACAAAAAACAATGCTAAACATCATAAGCATTTTAAAATCACAAAACATTTAAACAACATAATTCTACTCTTTTTAAAATTAATAATTATAATTATGTCATTTAAAAATTAAAAACCTTCATATAAATATATGACATAATATAATTATTAAAATAAGAAATAAACAAACAAACCAAATGTAACCAAAAACATTTCCCACCCATAATAATAAAAAATAACTTAGGGCCTGATTACGATGGCGGATGGACTTCAGTCCGTCCGCCATCGTCCCGGTGATTGGGACCGGCTGCCTATATGGCGGCAGTCCCGCACATGACATTACAATGCGACCGCCACTGTGGCGGTCGCATTGTGCATGTTTACCATTGCGACGGGTGCTGCTGGCTGCAGCACCCGCCGCAATGCTAAAAATGCATGTTGTGCATTTCGCTGCACTACGTGGCAGGCACCACACGGTGCCTGTCACCTGGCGCAGGGCACTGTAGAGGGACACCATAGGTGCCCCCCAAGTGCAAATTCCACATGACCCTGCACAAGCAGGGCCCGCAACGGGTCCTTAAAATATATCCCCGCCAGCCTTTCAATGGTGGTTGAACCGCCATAGACAGGCTGGCGGGGATGCAGCATCCAAATCTGGCGGGCGGTGCCTACTAGGCACTGCCACCATTTTGTGGATGCGGGTGGGTCCGACAGGCAATCGTAACGATTGCCTCTGTCGGACCCATGGTGGACGGGCTTTCCACCCGCCAGACACACCACCTGCCATCCTGATATGGCGGGCGGAAAAAGGCCTTACAATGGCGGTGAACCCGCCACCGGCAGCCTGCCGGGTGCGGGTTCACCGCCATCGTAATCAGGCCCTTACGGTTATGTCGCAGTAGACGGTCCTCGAAAACGAACAAATCCATAGTAGTTAAATCAAAAAACGAATCCATCCAAAAAGAAATCCCCCCAAAAAATGCAAAAACACAAAAGTAGAAAAAAGGCTTCAACGATGCAATCCTCTCAATAACGAAACCCTCAAAAACCCAAAAATTAGCTTAAAAAAAAAAACCTCCAACAAACCCGAAAAATAAAAGGAAATGTAAAAAAGTAACTTGTTTCAAAGAAACAAAATACATTTTCCTTTTCTTTTTAAAAAAAAGCCCTGTCAGCACCATCAGTTCACGAAACGGGAAACCTGTAAAGAAAAAAAAAAGAACACCCTCAATGTAACAACATGTACTAACGTACAAACCCACACGCATGAATATCAACATTAAACACAACATAACATAATTAAACAACACATAACTAACATTTCATAACACTCTAGTTCTCCTCAACACTGTGTCAAACACATAAAACACTAAACTACAAAAACAACACCTAACTACACCAAAAACAAACAATTAACGACCTAACAAATCTAACTACACTACTACTACCTCGCTCCTACCCTAAAACTACCTTCAAAGTAAATTAAATCAAAACTTACCTGAACTGACGAAACACAGTTCCCAACCGCGAGGTTCTGTCTTCCAAAATGACCTAAAAACGAACCAGATAGACAGAAAAGTGAGGAAATTGAAAAAAAAATGGCCGCATAATAAAAATGAAGAAAAGACTGACTCCCCATAGACAAGAATGGAGAAATAATTTTAAAAAATCCCAAAAATGTTATGTATAATTTTATTTATTGTAAAAAAAAACAAATGTTAAAAAATGTTTACAAAATGGTAAAATATACATTAAATATTATATTATGAAAAAAACAATAAATATAATATTTAATATATATTAAAATGTATGTTTGTTTAATGTACTCACCTTCAAAATATAAAAATACAATAAGACTATTGTTAATGTGCAACCAATATAACAATGTATAATAAAAAAAATATGATATAAAAATATATTTGTAATTTTTTTTTACATTATTTAATATATTACATATTTTTTTAATAATAATATTTAGGGCCCGATTCTGATGCGGGTTGGAAAAGCTTCCCGACCGAGGGCCTGATTCTGATGCGGTTAGGAAGGCCTCCTAACGGCATTTGCTCCTTCCAAATCGGATCGGGAACGTGTCTTCCCGACCGAGTGCCCAATTCTGATGCGGTTAGGAACAAATGTTCCCATTGAAGTCAATGGGAGTTCAACCAAATCGTATCTGGAAGCATCCGGATGCATCCTACTCTGCCGGTCGGACTTTCCCGATCCGAGTGGGTCGGACACCATTTCCCAACCGATTCGGTCGGGAAGCTTTTCCAACCCGCATCAGAATCGGCCCCAGAATGTACTAAATAATAAAAACAAAATGTACAAAATATAACTTTGTAAAATACATATTATATAATTTTACAACAAAAATAAAATCATATAAATTAAACAAACATATAAAAAGAAATGTACTAAAATGTTTACTTTTTTCCTAAACAATGATAAATAATGAAAATCAAAACGTTTATAATAAAAAACTGAAAATATATTTACTTTACTATTACATGACTATACTTCAGAAAAATGTACCATTTTTCAAAACTGTTAAAAAAATATGTATGTAAAAATATATTATTAATTTTGCAAATGTACATGAAAAATATATCTTAAAAATATATTATACTTTATAATAAACTCTGAATAACATCAACATTTCTGAATCATGTTTTTCAATATTTTCAAAAATTGTATAACAAATCCAAATAAAAACAAATTAATTGTGAACAAAAACAAATACGTGTTTGCAAATAATAATGTTAGCAATTAAAACTAACATAGGGACTCATTAGGATGGCGGAAGGCCCGCCACTGCCAGCCCGGCGGTGGCGGTCCTTCCGCCATCTGATTGCCTATTTCCCCCACCACATTAGGATGGCGGGGGCATCGTTCCGCAAGCTTGGCGGGCGCAAAGACCACCTGCCACGCTTCTGCCACAGGCAATCGTTATGATTGCCTGGCGGAGCGGATAGGACCGGGGAAATGGTGGCGGTGCCTAACAGGCATCGCCCACCAGATTACAATGATGGCGTCAGCCAACCTTTCCATGGCGGTGTAACCGCCATGGAAAGGCTGGCGGAGGCTGGATTCGGGGCCCGTTGCGGGCCCCCTCTGTGTTGGGGGAGGTGTTGCTGCACTAGGGGGTGTACCCATGGTACACCCCTGCATTTCCCTGCACTGCGTGGCACTATTGGTGCCTGCCACATAGTGCAGGGAAATGCACAGCATGACAATTTGACATTGTGTACGGTGCTGCAGCCAGCAGCACCGTCCGCAATGTTAAATACCCTGAATGCGCTCGCCATACTGGCGGGTGCATCGTAATTGCAGTGGTGGGACCACCCCATGACTGGCGGGCGGTCCCAAACACCGCTACGATGGCGGGCGGACCAAGTCCGCCCGCCATCGTAATCAGCCCCAACGTCTCCTTTTTTATTTGAATGTACACATAAACTCAAAAAAAAAAACTACAGAATAAACCATAAAAATTTACTATTCCTAACTCCAAAACCAACTAAACTCAGGGAAAGTGCTGGACAATAAACCATAAAAAATGACTATTCCAACTCCAAAACCAACTAAACTCAGGGAAAGTGCTGGACAATAAACCATAAAAAATTACTATTCCAACTCCAAAACCAACTAAACTCAGGGAAAATGTGCTGGATAATAAACTATAAAAATTACTATTCCAACTCCAAAACCAACTAAACTCAGGGAAAGTGCTGGATAATAAACCCCAAAAAACTACTATTTCAACTCCAAAACCAACTAAACTCAGGGAAAGTGCTGGATAATAAACCATAAGAAATTACTATTCCAACTCCAAAACCAACTAAACTCAAGGAAAGTGCTGGATAATAAACCAAAAAAAAATGGAAATGCCAAATAATTTAAAAATTGTAAATATATAAAAATATAAAATATTTCAAAACTATGAAAAAAACAAAAATTGATAACAATTTGCATTTTTTTTAAATTAAAAATGTAAAAGATTTTTTTTTTAAATATGTTAAAAAAATGTTACAAATAAAATATTTAACAAATATATTATAGAATACTATATTTAAAAAAATATATAAAAAATTTGAGATACCCCTTCTAACAAAAATAAAAATATATAAATATTAAATTCTAAATTAAAATTAAAATTTTTAACATTTAGAAATTCTAAATTCTTCAAATATAAAAAATATTGATACAAAATAATTAAAAAACAATACAAAATGATGTAAAAATAAATTTATAAATAATTAACCTATCATATATTTATTAAAATATTTTTTAATTAAAAAAAATATTTATAAAATATTTTATACAATTTACATCAAAATATTAGCACCCAAAGAAAACCTTCAACATTTTTGAAAAAATATAATTTGAAATTTTATTTTTGAAAAAAATATTTATATCTTTCAATATTTTTTTAATTAAAATTTATTTTTAACCAACATCTTTAAATTACTCCCCACCCTTATCCTCTATAAACCCAACAGCTCCTAAATTTGTAAACAAAATTTTTAAAAAAAATGAAAAAAATTTAAATAAATATTTTTACATTACTCCCCACCCTTATCCCCTATAAACCCAACATTCCGCTTCCAAAAATAAATGAAAATACAATAAAAGCAAGCATTTTAACATGCAAAAATAAATTAAAACATATAAAATAACTACTACCAAATTTATGAAAAAAACAACATTAAACGAAAAAGTAAAATACAAACAGTCAATATTATTTACAACAATATATTTGCCATCGATATTTACAAAATCGATATTTCTACATTACACAAAAATCGATATTTTTAACTACGAAAAAACTTACCTCGATATTTTCCACCATCGATATTCTTGATTCGATATTTAATGCAATTCGATATTTAGACGTCGATATTCTGTCTCTGCACCCTGCAGGAGTTGTCCATGGAGGAAATGTCGGTGTTGGATGGCCTTGGGTCGAAGGCACAGTGAAGATTTCCACGTTCCGACTTAGGGCCCGATTCCGATCTCGCTCGGAAAGCCCTCCATACGACTCAGATCTGGGCGGTTTTCCGAGCGAGACGTGCTCCTGGAGTCCGACCGAGCGAGTACGATGCAGCCATATGCTGACGGACTCGGTTCGCTCGGACTCCCATTGAACTCTCTGGGAGCCTGTGTACAGATGTGTACACAGGCTCCCATAGCAGAAAAGGGGTGGGTGGGGAAAAGCGTACAACCTGTGGCGGGCACCCCATGTGCATGCTTGGATCTGGGGGACCCATGGGTACGGCCCCCCCAAGTATGCTTCCGACAGCCGTTTTGTCTCACTGGGACTGAGGCGAAGCGGCTGTTCGAATCGTGCATCGTACTCGCTCGGTCAGAAATCGGCTCCATTGCACGGCACGATTCGTCTACAAACGAGAGGTACAGAGCGGTTCGGGTCCGGAAACGATTCGGTCAGCGCTTACGTGAACTTCTCATCGTACTTGGTCGTTCAGACTTGTGTAAAGCCAAATCCGATTCGGAGGCCTTCCGAGCGAGCTCGGAACCGGCCCCTTATATGTCCAGCGGAATGAGACAGAGGGCTGTAGCTGAAGAGAGTTCCACAAGGTCGGATACCTCTCTGGCGAAGGACCACTGAAACTGATTTGCTGCTGCCGAGAAGAACGTAGTGGGAGAAGCTGCTAAGTCAATGCAGGCTTATGGGCAAACAGGTTGGGCCCGGTCTCCTCCAGGTTCTCAGAGCACTTTTTGACCATATTGTTTCTAAGTCCTCAGTTTTGTAAATTGGACATCTGGGCACTTTTACCAATGGTCATCTCTTGGGGGTTAAGGGTTCACTCAGGCTGGGTCTAGGTGAGGGTTCAAGATGGTGGGAGGCTGTTATGTCCATATGGCTCTGAGCAGGAGGTCAGCGAACTAGCCTGTGGAGTCACTTTTGGTGGTCCTGGGTGCAGGTGTAGGTGGAGGGCTCAACAGCAGGGAAGGCCTCTGACGGTTCAAGGCACGCTCCAGGCAGTAAAGAAGTCCTTCCAGGTATAGCAGCAGTCCGGCAGAGCATCCAGCGGGTCACAGCAGCAGGCAGTCCTCTGAGAGTCCTCCACAGTAGTGATCTGATGAGTCGGTATGAAGGTCCCATTTTTAAATCCTGGTGCCCTTCTTCTGGAAGGTGGGAAAAGCTTCTGGAAAGGTTCTTTGAAGTGGTTGGAATTTCCTGACTCTTCTGCCCTGGCTCCAAGTTGGCTGCAGTGAAAATACAGGGTTGTTAGACCGTTTGTATGAAGGTAAAGAACAGGCCATTCAGGTGTAAGCAGAGCTGTGCTGAGCTCAGCTCCCCCATCCAGCCAGCAGATGGCCCATTGAGGCTCACCTAATCCCTCTATTGTCTGACTGTCTGGGAGGAATTTGTAAAGTCTTACTGTCAGCTACACCCAGTCATGTGATGCAAGACAGGCTGAAGACACAAAGGGCTGAGGGCAGGAAAATGCCAACTTTTTAAAAGTGCCATTTTCAAAATTGTAATGAAAAATCCGACATTAAAGAGGTTTTATCATTAGAATTTCATAGTTATCAAACATGCCAAATCTACTTACTCTCAATTTGGAATTACCGATTATTAAATGTAAGGAAATCCCGATGTTATCCTATGGGAGGGTTTGGCCTCACAGTAGCGAAAAACAAATTTGGGAGTTTTTCACTGCCAGGAAATGTAAAACTTTAAAGTACATGTTCAACCTTTTAATTACACAGCACCCTGTCCTATGGGCTACCTAGGATTTCTCTTAGGGGTAACATATATGCCATAAAAGGGGAGTTTAAGGCTTGGCTAAGGGGTTTAAATGCCAAGTCACCATGGCAGTAGGACACTTCATTCAGGCTGCGATGGTAAGCCTGGGGTATGTTTTGTAGTGCTAGGTAAGTGGGTGGCTCAATAAGTGCTGCAGGCCCACTGGTAGCATTTAACGTACATGCCCTGGGTATATGGTATACCACTGTACAAGGGATTTAGGGTAAATTAAATATGCCAATTAGGTGTATTCCAATGAAACCATGTTTAGGGGAGAGAGCACAAGCACTTTAGTAATTTGTAGCAGTGGTAAGGTGAACAGAGTCTTAAGGCCAACAAAAACGAAATCCAGCAAAAATTTGAGTTAGGTAGGCACAATGTTTGGGGGAAGACCACTTTAAGACTGACAGGTCTAACAGCAGGCCTGATGGACTCAGGTATCTTACTCCAGAACCCAGGAGCATTAATGTGGAAGGCCTGTTTCGTTGTTTAATGCTAAACATTGTTCATGATACATACAACCCAGTGCACACATGCACGATGTGCCACCAGCAATCGTTTCATTACTGGTGTGCAGTGACTAAAACTGGTTTTCAGTCCGGTGTTTAAAAAGTGTTAGTTCACAGTTATGCATGATGATCTGGGGAAGTGTTACCTGTCTATCCACCTCATTGAAAATATTCATTTCTAGAGTCTATTTAGCAAAAACGAACGAGGGGGTTCATTAGGATGGCGGTCGTAGGCACATCCGCGGTGCTAGCAGTGGTGGAAAATGTCCTTTTCCGCACTCCATCGGCGGTCCTCGCGTCCGCCATATTACAATGGGCAAACATAGCCCATTTTCCGACCGCTGCGGAGTTACGTGAACCGCCAGAAAATTCCCTCCGCAACGGTGGCGGAGGGAGCCAATAGAGAAACACCACCGTGCGGAATGACGTCCCGACCGCCGTACAAATCACGATGCCGCAAACAGCCCATCACACCGCAGCGGAGAATCCAGACACCCGGAGACGGCGGAAGCACTACTCCGGAGAGCGAAACTCGATTCCCGGTCATCTCCACGCGGTCCTGACCGCAATGGATCCAGCTCTGCAAGCCTTTCCGCTGCTGTACCTCACCCACTATCAGCAAATAAGACATCGCCGCAGACAACACTGCAGGTATGCAGAAACACAACTCCGCTTACAACCACAACACACAACTCATGTGCCGACATGCGGTTCCTGTCCACATCAGACACTCTGCTGGGGACAGGAACATATCCCCCAGTGTACTCACACATGTCTTACCTGATAGAAACCCACACCTCCGCATCCGGGTCACCCATCAACCGCGAAATCACTGCAATGTCCCGGGAAAGTCACTGCAGCGGTGAAGACGCGGGAAAACCTGCGCACCATGTAGTAGGCAGGGCCGGCGCCAGGCATGGGCAGTCCGGCCAGATTCACAGGGCTCCATCTTCACCCTTCCCACAGTGCGCTTCCCACACCCATTTGGGCACATGCTGTGTGCCCCTCCTGTGCCCCCCTGCACAATTTATCAGCCAGGTGTAGCCAGACCTCGCACCTCACACATCAAAGTACAAGGTAGATTGACTGGGAAGGTGGGGGTGAAGATGAACACCCTCCACAGAAGGTCAGGGGCCGGAAAACCCTCCTCCTCGCACCTACCTTCCACTCATGTGAATCAAACTGAGTATAATTAAGAATTAAAGACTCACACTGCATATGAACATCCACTGAACTGTTCACACTGCTTGTCAAGTCCCTCAGAAAGACCCCACACTGACACTCTGCCACATATTCATACCATAGGTCAGCAGCAATGGAGGACAATAAATGGGCTAGCCCAAAGTGAAGTGGACAGTGCTGGAAAGCCAGGGAGCAAGCCACATAGCATGTGTACATCACATGCAAGAGGAGGAACATATCACACCACCCTTAGGCCCTCACATCAGACATGGGTGGCACAGTGAGTGAAATTAAACTGCAGTGACCTCTGTGCAACAACTCAGGGATACATCAATGCAAGCCATGCATAGGCACAGGAATGATAGGAAGTGTCAGAAGTCATACAGTGATCAGCCACACATCTGTGTCAACTTACTGGACATGTGTATGCCATCAGCACAACACACATGGCTGATTGTCACACTCCCTGACTGTCAAATACAAGTAGGACCTTCACACATGCCCCTCACCTACCCACCTCACACCTGCAACACTCAACACCTGTGAGAAACACACATAATGGTGCAAATGATGTCCTGTGAGTTCACTGACAACCGAATAACACACCCTGTGGTGTATCCACAAATGTCATACTCACACTCAGGGATGCCTGAACCAATGCTGACACAAAACCAATAGCCAAACACAAATCTCACAAACAACATCCACAGAAGTCCAACAAGCCCAGACATGTGCAGCCAAACAGTGGAAAGGCAAGGTGACCCTAGACAGAACAGGAGTACACAACATTGTCACTCTGGACAAATGCACAGACACCATACCCCAACACAAATAAGAATTGCATCATCAGAAAACAATCATGAACAATAAGTGGGATCAAGGGGACAAATCAGCTAACACACACATACACACAACACCAGTCATTAAGTGAACATGGAGTCATAGTGTACCACAAGCATGCACATGCACAATCCTGACAAGTGATAGGCCAAAAATAGGAGGGCAAACCACTATTGTGCACTCAAAACAAGTTCATGAACATGAATCCACATTGCTGCATGTGACATACACACAAGAAATGCACACTACACATGCAACACACATCTGAATGTATCACAATGCACAAACTACTCACACACAATGTCATGCAAATAGAACATCACACACACACATTGCACCTGTCAGCAGAAAGAGCAAACACAGGCCAAACACTGCATACATCCACAAGAACAACACAACAGAGGCACATACCAATCCATCACATAGCAAACTCATCTGGACATCAGGGGGATGCACACCAAGCAAGTACAAGGCAACATACACTGACAGCACTGCATGCACACCAAGCAGTGTGTGCACAACTTCAAAACCAGTAGCACACATATCTGAGTGCCACACCATGAACTCACACAACACAAATCATCACAGCACACAGATAACATCACACTCAGGAAGGGTAGCAGTACCTCAGCAAACACACATACAGCTTAGCCTTCACCCACAGATGCGCAACTCAGGGAAACCCAGATGCAAACATGACTAGAGGACTGTGCTGCTCAAACATATGCACTGCACATGAGCAACCATGACTGCAAACTAGTAGAAGAAAATAACATGAAACTAATCGTGAAACTGTCCTGAGTGGCACATTGGTCCTGTACCCAGATCATCCTCTCACAGTATAGTGTCACACCATGAAGTGGTGGGGAGGCTCACACACTGGCAAGGCATGAGGTGGAAGACATGAGACTGACGTGGTGTGTACATCAGTATTGGACAGGTGAGGAGTGTACAGTCCACAAACACATAGAGGAGTAATTCACAATGTGTAGGCATCAGAAGCACCTATAGTGTATGGTATGACTCATCATACCACATACCATACTGGAGCCAAAAATGGGTCAAGTGACAGCAATGCATGAGAAAACTCACAAATAATGTCAGTGTGGCTGAGCAGGTCTGTACAGTGAGCACACACAGAAACAAGACACATGGCTGATCAACAAAACACAACACAGACTTTGCAGTCACACACTCTGCATACTCACAACTGGCAGCAACAACAAGTAGGTGTCCCCCAGGAGTGCAAGGGCACATCGACACACTGCACAGGGCTCAACCTACAACTCCTACATGTGCCCACTATCTGAAGCACATGGCTGACAATTTAAACAAACAGGCACTCATTACCTGGATCATACCTGTGTGTAGTTGGCATTGCAGGGGCACACACACATCAACACTACTGACAATGACAGGCCATTCACACTGTAAGACTACTCAAGTTCACACATTCAAATGTACCCATGTGACTATGAAGACAGGCCTACTCAAGATGACTACACATCAACACTGCTGTTCACACATCACGAAAGATCCCACAGAGATGACGGACCCTGGCCACCCCGCAAGTAATCCTGTGGATAGAATTCACCTCTGTTGTGGTATTACATCCTAACATGACGTGTAGAATCTAGCAAACCTGAGCATAGAATGATTAGGATAAGAGTAGATCATCACAAACAACCATCATTGCACCCTCAAGCCTCAGAGTCAAGAAGAACAAAAGTGCCTGTCACCTCTGGCAACCTCTAAAAAAATAATTGGCAATGTTAAAGTGGCATACAGAGCATGTGTCACATGAACCGATACCCATACATAAAACCTTTTATTTAGCAAGGACATTGACAAAGCAGACAACAGGAGTAACTGTCTTTATTACATAATAACCAGATAGGCATCAAAAGTACAAAACAGCAAGGCCATTGGCCAGTACAAATTCAAAGTATGTACATGTGTGCATGAGAAACTGCACAGGGAATGGGCATCCAAAGTGACAAACAGCAAGGCCATTGGCCAGTCCATAGTTCTGGTGAGCACATGTGTGCATGAGAAACTGCACAGGGAATGGGGAACACCATTCACTGCCATGGGAATCACCACAGCTCCGGGGATACAAATGGGCAGTCCAGGCACCGCTGTGGGAGAGATGGTGTTGGGAGGGGGACTTTGCCTCAGATTTGGCTGTCAGTTGAACTGGGAGGTGGCTGGTTGTCGGGACCAGTTGGAGGACTGGACCTGGGAGAGAGAGGACAAGTTGAGGTAGAGGCATCAGTGGCTGTGTGAGCCTCAGGGCTGCTTGGACCGGGTGGTGTGGTGGCACGGGGAGGCGGAGACATGCTGCCGTGAGACACAGTGTGTGAGGGTGAATGTTGAGGGCTGGGTCTCAACTTCTTGGGTATTCGATAGCCCACAATTGTCTTGGCCAGAGTGGGAAGTGAGGTGGGCACAACAGCCTCATTCTCCACCAAAGGTGTATCAGGTGCAGGTGACTCTCCCCGTGGGGATTTGCTGGATCTGATGGTACGCTTGGGGTGGCCTTGCCTTTTCCCCTCCATCCCCTGTTGTCCAGGTGAATCACCCACTTTGCTTTCCTGTCCCAGCTTCACAGGGGTGTGGGTGGGAGTTGAGGTTGTGGGTGGATGTGCCTTAGAAAATTGTTTGTGCTGAGTCTTTTCAGGCACCAGGTTCACAGCAGACAGGGCAACTGTTTGTTTGTCTGTGGGAGCAGGTGTGGGGATGGGAGTGCCCTTGGATGGGGGTGATTTGGACGAATGTGAAGTTGAGGCCTACTTCTTGGCCTGATGCCCCTGAGTGTCACGTGATGGGCTTCTGCCTTTGCGCTCCTGTGTGCCTGTTTTGTGTTTTGGGGATGGTGTCTGTGCTCTGGGCCGCTTGGAGTGCTGCTGTTGAGTGCTGCATGTGGAGGACTTGGTGCCTGAGGGCTCTTGCATGTGGGCACTCTCGTCAGGTGGAGCCACTGGCAGGGTGGTTTCTGAAGGGACTGGAGCTGGACTGGGAGCCTGTGACAGCTGAATGGATGCTGACACTGTGGAGGACAAAGGCTGGACAATTCAGGGTAGCCCACCCAAGTCAGAATGAATGCCCTCCATGAAGGCAACTACCTGTGCCAACTTCTTGTCATGATCCTGAAAGGCATTCAGGAGAGCAGCCTGACCCACACACAGCTGGCGCAAAAGGTCCACCGCCTCCACACTGAGGGCAGCAGGGGAGACAGGGGCAGGGGCAGCGGTGCCTGGGGGGAAGGACACTCTATCCTTCCTAGGGCTGTGGGCACGGACAGCACTTGTGGGTGCATCCGGGAGGGTGGGCACTGGACGATGTGTGGTGGAAGAAAAGGCAGATTTAGAACTCCCTGTGCCCGCCACCATCGAGGAGTCACTGCTGGAGTCAGATAATGTTGAGGTTGGTGTTTCCGGGCGTGATTAATCCAGGGCACTCCTGTCCCCCTCCGAGGTGCTGGTCACATCAGTGTCAGTGAGCTCATGTGTAGCAGTCGTGCCAGAAGCTTCACCACTGGAGTCCGTCCCCTGTCCTTCCATGCCCTCGGTAGATGCTGCAATGGACAGGGACATAGGTTCAGTATAGTGCTATACTCACAAACATCATATGCAAGCAAAGCACAAAACTAGAAAGTGATCCCCCCATGTTGCCCACCACCATGTGCAGTCTGCATGTGCAACCTTCATGCAATCATCAGAAGATGCATGGAAACATGCATAGTTGACATTAATGACCCATGTGACGTTGACACAGCCAAATAGCTGGCCCGTGCCTCCTCGTAACCTAACATACTAATCTCTGGAAGCATACCGACGTGCCTGTAGGTGTGATAGATACACATCTCAACATGTTGTCTCTGTCACATATGGAGTCACTTCAAGGGAACAACACAGATACTGACTCACAAATGTCCTTTTGCAATGGCCATAAGCTCCTGATATCCACCATGTTGTGCTTTGAAGCACAACTACAGTTGCACATTGGTGTCAGATGTGTAGTTCTCACAAATTTTAAGTTGTGCACAGCACACATCTACGAAAGCACACTAAGATGATGCTCACTGCTGTTCACTGCCAGGTGATGTCTATGACACCCATAATGCAGCATATGTCACAAGGCCAGATCTCATCTTGCAATGTCAGGGGTCATTGTATTAAACACATGAGAAACTACATGTTGTGAAAATGCATGGCAGCTGCACTCAACACAGAGGCCACTTAGAAGCCATTGCATCACACCAGAAACATCACAGAGCTCCGCACTGGCTCAGGGTTGGGATTCATGCAGTCACTCACACCCAAAGTCACCCTTCGCAGAATACTCACCCCAACTTGCTGCTGATGGGCCCTCAAATGTCCATCCAGCTCTGGCTGTGTCACTGCCAAGATGCGGGCCATTAGTGGTGTCATGCTCCTGCGAGCCAACCTGCCACTCCGAGGGAGCACCCCCAGCGTCATCTCTGCCACGTTTTTGCTCAGCCGGCAGATGTCATCCCACCTCTTGTGACAGTGTGTGTGCCGTCGGTTGGAGACACCCAGAGCCCGCACCTTGCGTGCAATGGCCCTCCATATGGCCTTACGCTGGTGGACCTTAAGTTGCAGGCATGGGAGACAAGAAGAGGAAGTTTCAGTGACACTGTTTCATGTACCACTGTGTGTCAGTACAGGAGCATGAAAAAACAGAGCACATCAAGACATAAATGTTGAGCAGAGGCCATACAGCATGACACGTAGTATACTTGCATCAAATACTTTCCTAGAAATGTATACATGTATGGGGATGGACACAGTACATGGCCATCTCATACACATGCAGAGTGCCAGCACAGAAACCAATGTGAAGAAGACCCTCATCTGTGATGCAGTATGTGAGTGAGCAAGACATACAATACATTTGAAATGATGTGTTGGGGCAGACTCACTGTGTCCAACACTACACCCCTCAATGTCCTTGGCCAGTGAATGGCTACCTGTGTAAAGGAGGTCACATTTAGGGCCATGATCTTACATTCTCACAGGGTGTAGTCCTGTCTTATGCAATGCTCAGGCCTAATATAGCTCATTGAGAAATAGGGTGGCAGACAACACATATGTTTCACTTTGTCCATTTACTGATGGGACCTTGTCAAATTGGGCACTTTCTGTGCAGGCCAGGGGGACTCACACTAAGGTTAAACATGGGCCATCAGAACATTCACATGCATGTACAATATGAGAGGGCAAACAGTGCCTACACATGCGAGTCAGTACACATAATGAAAACAATGGAAGGCTGATATCTCCAAATTATATTTATCTGATGCGTCATAGGTGAATCACCACCATAAGTGTTACACTCAGGCATGTTACTCTTGTGCATAATGCACACATATCCATGGGGGCAACATAGAAAACTGTACACCCATTCTTCATTACCCTCTGGAAGAGATACCTTTGCAATGTCACAAATGAGCATGTGAAAACCTCGTGGACTATGTCATCACATAGCCCAGGCAATGTTTTTTCAGACTTCGACTGTGCAAAACAGCAGTGTGACAGTATGACTGCAAAAACACTGCATGTCCCTCCCATCCTTAAATGCAGCCATGGTTCTGTGGAAATAAGACCACACACCCCATCGACATGAAGTCAGCATGCCAGGCAGTGTATCACTCATTTGCATCACCCAGTCCCAGACCTACGTTTGTATTTTACTTGCTGGAGGAGGGCTGTAGAAATGTCCATGTTGCCATCCTCCACAAATAGTCAAGTGCAATATTTACTGGGCCAGGTATGGAGCATGGTACATCAAAAATGAGGATGCATGCACATTAACTTGCACACACAGGCACATACTACTGCAGAGCAATATCATGTGAGCACTGTGAGCACTCTCAAACTGTCACTCTGAAACACTTGCCAGTACATCTGGAGCACCATATAGCCTCCCATACTGTGAAAGCACCTCGTCCACCAGGACCTCCAGCTCCTCTGTGGTGAAGGGACGGGCCCTGATGTTCTCAGTTCTCGCCATCACTGGGTCCAGGAGACAGGAACAGCAGCAGTTGGGGATGAAGAATGGCAGGCAGCAGTGTCTGGATGCAGTGGAAATGTGTGGCTCTCTCACAGACATATATAGCCCCCTGGGGTTGTTTCAGTGGTACTCAGCTGCTGCAATTGGTGTTCCTGGTCAGCTATTTTCAAATTTAACCAATGACCGGGCCCGCGGTGGCGGTGCACTCCTACCGCGGGTTTCAAATCTGTAATTCTCTACCGCGATCGTGGTTCCCATTGGCTGGTGGGCATGGGCATTGGCGGTGTCACACCGCGGTGGCCAGGCGGTCGCTACCGCAATCGTGCATCTTTTGATAGTATCCATTGACCGGGCCCGCGGTAGCGGAGCACGCCTACCGCGGGTTTCAAATGTGTAATTCTCTACCGCGATCGCGGTTCCCATTGGCTGGTAGGGCATGGGCATTGGCGGTGTCACACCGTGGTGGCCAGGCGGTCGCTACCGAGAATTGGCAATTTTCAATTGGTGCCAATGACCGTGATTGCGGTGGCGGTGCACACATACGGCACCTATGGACACATCATGCAGTAGCAATGGCAATGGCCACTTCTCATCATTGAACACTAGATACTTACAATGAATCATGCCACCTGATTGGTAAATTCAATGCTAGTGTGACATTGAACTCACTGATAACTGCACATTCCATGTCAGTGCACAGGATTACATGCATTGGCATGTACTTCCTCACATGTCACATATGATATTTGTGTGCATGTACAGAGATCTGTTGTGTAATGGACTCCCATATTTGTGAACATGTCAATGTGTGAGATGGTTAATCAACCCACAGTAATGCTGGACTGACTACATAATGTGCCTATTTAACTGTGTAGATTTCTGAACTCATTTTGAGAGTTGATCTGCTTACACACACTGTGCTCATTGTGTTGAAAATGTGTGCTATGTCCGACTTACGCAAGAAGGTGTGGCAGGTACAGCAGCTACGTAGAAGCCAGCAGTGTTGCTGTTTTAAACATCTGCTGTGTCAACTACTCTCAGGGCTGGTGACACAAGATGTCGGAATGTACCATTTTCCATTCACATAGTCAGAATCTGTTTTGGGGGTACTCAGTATGCACATACTGAACACATGTACAACTACTTGAGATCAAGGTGTCTCTGCATGTGACTTGTGCTTTAAGCTGTTGTTTCAGTCCAGTCATTGTTGGCGCTGTGTCAGTCAGGACGTAAGATGTTGGACACATCTCATAGGGGAATTGAATTGACATGTGTCCACTTTCATTTTATGTGGAAGACGACCAAATGTGCATTGTCCGTTCACATTGCTGGCGGACATGGAGGATGAGGACATCATACGGAAATTCCCTTTGGATCGAGTTACCCTTCAAGACCTATGTGGTCAGTTGGAGCCCCATCTGAGGCCTCACAGAACCTATCCGACTGCTTTGACACCAACAGCTAAGGTGATGGCGGCCCTGCATTTCTTTGCAACTGGTTCGTTCCAGTACACGGTGGCCAGCGCAGGTGGGATGTCTCAACCAATGTTCAGCATGGTGCTACGTGATGTCCTGTCCGCAATGATGACATACAAGGACCGCTACATCCATTTTCCCAGGAGACATGAATTGGCAGCTCTGAAGGGTGATTTTTATGAGCTTGGCCACATCCCTAATGTTGTTGGCGCCATTGACTGCCCACATGTTGGCCTGGTTCCACCACAGGCACGTGAGCACATATACAGGAACAGGAAGCATTTCCATTCCATTAATGTGCAAGTGGTATGCCAAGCGGATATGATAATCTCCCATGTCTGTACCAGATTTCCAGGATCAGCACATGGCTCCTACATACTGCGTAACAGCATCATACCACAGCTGATGGCAAATCTGCATCCGGAGCGTGCTTGGCTTGTTGGTGAGTACGCAGAGTCAAGTAGTGTGCTGTATGTGTGACATGCTGTCCTCAGCTACTGTTTATATTACAAAATTGGTCTGTGTATCTCACACCTAGGTGACTCTGCGTATCCCAACCGGCCCTGGTTGCTGAGCCCACTGAGGAATCCCAGGACCCCTGGTGAAGTCCGCTACATTGATGCACATGGGAGGACACGTCATGTGGTGGAGCGTACTTTTGGGCTTCTGAAGTCTAGATTCTGGTGTCTGGACAACAGCGGAGGGGCACTACTCTACTCTCCCCAAAAGGTGTGTCAGATCGTAGTTGCATGCTGCATGCTCCACAACCTGGCCTTGCACAAGGAGATCCTCCTGGACGATGATGAGCAGCAGATGCCCCCCCTGCAAACCCACACATGTCCAGTGATGACGATAGTGGAGAAGAGGAAGGTGTCGACCTACGTCAACAGCTCATCAACAACTACTTCCCCTGAGTGTGAGTGACATTGTACAACAGTGACATTGTCTGCTGTCTTTGATGGTAGTGACAAGGCCTAGAAGAGCTTTTTGACTGCTGGCTGTTGTTGGCTCTGTGCGAATGGCTGATGTGTGTAGTTATGACCAGCTACATGATGTCTATGTTGCTATTGTTGCTCATTGTAATGTGTGCTGGTTTGTGTACCTTGATGACTAGTGGTGTGTTCTAGCTATGATGCCATCACCTGACAAGTAAATGCCATTCTCTTGTGTCTTTCTAGGTCCCTTCACCCTCTCAATGCCTCATCACAATCAGAGCTTGTGGTACATTGGAATTTGAGTAGACATTGTACATATTGTGATAAACATGGAGCTGACACAAAGACATAGGTGTGTATGGAGTGTTTATTTACAATGAGTATTTGTGACAGAAAAGTGATTATTTACAAAATGGTGCTAAGTGAATTTATGAGTTGTCAGTGATGGTAAATGAGACAATAGAGTAGTCACCACATTGATGTAGTCACACAGTCCAACAGACACCTGCCATCAACATGGCAGTGTGGGTAAGGATAGTCAACAAAGCCAATGTCAAGGGGAACAGAGGTGCCATCAAGGGGAACAGAGGTGCCATCATGGCTGGCTCGGCGACTAGCGTTTGGATGGTGCATTGCCATGTGATCCTCCCCTGATATTTCTCGGACGGCCCCTTGTGCGTTTTGCAGGGGGGGGCACTGCTGTGGGCTCAGTGGTGTCTGAGGAGTCATTTTGTTGCAGCTCACCCCTCTCTGTGGCCGCAGCTGAGGTGGTGGGAGTATCATCCTGCGGGCCACTGGAGGGGGGTTGAGCTGTCCTTTGGGCCACATGTCTGTCCCTCAGAACACCCACGAGCTGGCCCATGAGGTCCACAATTTGGCCCATACGTGTGTCCATGGACCTCAGCAGCAGGCGGAGCTCACGCACTTCTTCCGAAACCTGGCCCATGTGTCCCTGGCTCTGCTCATATGCCCCAAGGACTCTGATGATGTTGGCCAGGGCTTCGGTCCCAGTGTCCTCTCGAATGTGTCCCCCAGTTGCCCTCCCACCTGCCCTGCTGTCCTGGACCTGTGGCGTTGGCACTCGACACACCTGCCAACTCTCCCTGCCCTCCTCTGGTTGTGTGGTGGTGTTGGTAACCACTGAGGCAGGGAGAGTGTTGCAGGCAGCAGTGGTGGTGGTGGTTGAGGCCGCACAGGTCATTGCAGCAGGGGTCAGCGCTGTTGTTGTTGCTGTGGTGGTGGGGACAATGGGGGCCTGGGACGTGGTGCACCCTGGCAGTCCGGATGGGCCAGGTTCTTGTTCCTCATCCGAGAAACGTAGGGAGTCTGCATCCGAGAGTTCATGTTCCGGGGGGGGGGGGTGGAGACTGGCTCTGCAGGTTGGTGTTGTGTTCTGCAGCAGTTGCTTGTGGATCTCCTGTTGGACAGAGGTGAAATGGTCATTGAAGTGCACTCCACAAGCTTGGTGATAGACGTTTGGATGTTACATGTGATACACCACACAGTTTACATTGAAATCACTTTATATGGCTGCAAGGTACTGAGCATCATGACATGATGTAGAGCTACATACATTACTTGTCCATGGTGTGACATGTAATAAGAAACCATGTGCCACGTACAGATTGTGTGATTACAAGGACATGTCGTCATCTAACGACTTGCGGCACATCAACTTTATGTGATGCGTCTTTTTGGTTTGCTCTGCATGGAAGACGTTTCATCTGAGCAAGAACTAGCCATTGTAATGTTATGCATACCTTTCTCATATCATGTACTTGACTTTGTTTTTCCGATTGACCATGCATGTTTTGTGTTCATATGGGCCTTCATGCTCTGACACCATGGGACTAACACATAGCATTCAGTGCTGTGCATGATTGGGCCATGAATTTCTGCAACATGTGACTTGGTGAGTCAAAGTTTAATTTCAGTGACAGTTACGTACGCTTAGCTGTCTGCACAATGGATGTGGCTTTTGGATCTATGCCAAGTTGGATGACATGTGAGGGCTGGTGTGGTCATATGGCTCCATGCTTTTTGAGAAGGATGGCAGGGTGCATGCACTGTCTACCTACCTGTTCTGTGACACAGTGGAGGGAAATTGCTGCCACATGGTTGTGAGTGGGAGGGGTGTCCCTTCCTGCTGGGCTGTGGGACAAGGGTGCTTGGTGGGAGTTGGGGTGCTGCCTTCCCAACCACAAACACCCCTCCCTGTTAAGATGGCTACCTACCTGTAAGTTTGAAGAGAGCAATGCAATGTCTGCCACATGGTTGTGGGTAGGGGGAGTGCTCCATCCTGCTGAGCTGTGGGACAAGAGGGAATGGTGGGAGTTGTAGTGCTGGCTTCACACCCACAAACACCCTTCCCTGTTGAGATGGCTACCTACCTGCAAGTTTGAAGAGAGCAATGCAATGGCTGCCACATGGTTGTGGGTGGGGGGAGTGCTCCATCCTGCTGAGCTGTGGGACAAGAGGGCCTTGCTTCCCACCCACAAACACCCCTCCCTGTTGAGATGGCTACCTACCTGTAAGTTTGAAGAGAGCAATGCAATAGCTGCCACATGGTTGGGGGTGGGGGGAGTGCTCCATCCTGCTGAGCTGTGGGACAAGAGGGCTTGGTGGGAGTTGTAGTGCTGGCTTCATACCCACAAACACCCCTCCCTGTTGAGATGGCTACCTACCTGCAAGTTTGAAGAAAGCAATGCAATGGCTGCCACATGGTTGTGGGTGGGGGGAGTGCTCCATCATGCTCAGCTGTGGGCCTGGGGGGCCTGGTGGGAGTTGTAGTGCTGCTTCCCACCCACAAACACCCCTCCCTGTTAAGATGGCTACCTACCTGTAAGTTTGAAGAGAGCAATGCAATAGCTGCCACATGGTTGGGGGGTGCTCCATCCTGCTCTGCTGTGGGACAAGGGGGCCTGGTGGGAGTTGTAGTGCTGGCTTCACACCCACAAACACCCCTCCCTGTTAAGATGTCTACCTACCTGTTAGGTGAAGGTGAGCAATGCAATGGCTGCCACATGGTTGTGGGTGTGGGGAGTGCTCCATCCTGCTGAGCTGTGGGACAAGAGGGCCTGGTGGGAGTTGTAGTGCTGGCTTCCCACCCACAAACACCCCTCCTTGTTAAGATGTCTACCTACCTGTTAGGTGAAGGTGAGCAATGCAATGACTGCCACATGGTTGTGGGTGTGGGGAGTGCTCCATCCTGCTGAGCTGTGGGACAAGGGAGCCTGGTGGGAGTTGTAGTTCTGGCTGCCTGTACACATGCCCCCCCGGGAACGTTGCTAGCTACCTTTGGGGTGATTCAGAGGGAGTAAATGTTAGATCTGTGACACATGTGTTGGGAAGAGTGTGTTGCACATAAGTGCATTTGGGCCTAGGAAGTGTAGCTTTGTAGTTGTGCAAGACAGCACTTGGAGTGTAATGGGAGACATGTGTTGGTACTTACCAGTCTCCACTACTCTCTGGATGCAGTATGGCAAGCACCTTCTCCTCCCATTCAGTGAATGTTAGTGGTGGAATGGGAGGGCCACCGCCAGTCCTCTGAGCCAACTCATGGTTCTTGTTGGCACGCTCTTTCACCCTGGTCTTGATGTCATGCCACCTCCTCCTGATGTCCTTCTGGGTGCTCTGGATGGTCCCTACTGCATTGACTTTGTTGACTATCCTTGCCCACATTTGATTTTTTGTGGCTACTGGTGTCTGTTGGACCATGCTTCCAAACAAATGTGGTTCTACTCTGATTACCTCATCTACCATCACTGACAACTCATTGTCAGTGAATTTGGGCATCTTCTTCTGTGACATGGTGTGTGATGTGCAAATGTGGGCAAAGTGCAGTTGTGAAGGTGGTGGTGGTGATGTGTGTGGTGTGTGTGTGGTTGTGGTTGTGATGGTGTGATGTGTGCTGATTTGCCTCTCCTTTGTGCTGTGGGGTTGTGCCCTTCAGTTGTGGAGTTGTGCAAAGGATTCTGGTCAGGGAAGGGGCTGGTTTTATACTCAGCTATGTGGGTGGGTCAAAATGGAGTATTCATCTCAGGTGTGTGGTGTGGGTTGACCTGGGATTTGTATTTTTTACTTGCCATGGAGATGTGTCATTGGGGTGTGTTAGGTGTTTTTTGAGGCTGAGCCAGATTAATGGCCACACTTGGTAGCTTTGTTGTGTGGTTGCTTTCGACTGCCATTACTCTTCCGGAGCGACCGCGGAGGTCGGAATACAACAGCCCTTCCGCCGGCTCTCCCATTCACCAATAGTTGCGATCGCAGTAGTCGGAAACAACTGATCGTCCCGCTGTCACCGCAATCGTATCCTAATTTCAAGTGCAGTCAATCCGTTGGTGGTGCAGCGGTTTTGGGTCTTTCCGCAGCAAATCCAATCGCCGCGGATGGATTTTCTCCTGCTCCGGACGGTCCCGGCGGAGTTTCGTGGGATCCTTCCGCCGCGGTCGGATTTTTCTGGTGGTTCATCCTAATCTGACTGCTGGTTTTCCCGCGGTACATGCGGACGGTTAATTTCCGCTACCACGGCGGTCGGAATGGTTTTCCGACGCCATCCTAATCGACCCCTAGGTTCCTATGCTGCATATTTCAGATGTTTGGGGACTAGAGATGGTTGATGGATCCCTGTAATATCTTTCCATCAATAACCATCATATCTTTCTGATGTACATTAAAACTAAAAAGGGTTTCTATAACTTTTGTAAGCGCACCTGCCTGGTAGGAAGTACATGCACTGACCTTTTACAATTATTTACAATGATTATTTTTTACTTACATTTTTTATTGCGAATATATCTCCAACATTTGTAGACAGTTGCATGAATTTTTGCTGTTTTTTTCTTTTTGTGACATATGCTTCCAATTGAAACAAGCATTGGCAATGCCAACAAGCCGGGCTTACAAATTAAAGTGTGTCTTGTGTCACAGATCAGCTTAGGCACTCAATAAGTTATCATACATATACTGTGTCACTCTTTGCACTCATGTTGCCATTCATCCCTCCACTGACTCATTCCTGCATTCACCCTCTGATGCAACTGCAATAAAACACACACAAAGTTAACAACATATGCTCAATAAATTAAAAGAATGCAAGTAGAAAAAAGAAAACATGCTCCTATCTATCCATGGTGGGCACATGCTTGCAATAACAAAACTAAACGTTAGCAGCGGGTGTCCATCTTGCAAAGCTATTGTAAATAGTCTATTATTGGTTTAAAATTCCAGCATGGCCGCCACATTTAGAACCAATGTGCGGGCCGTCTTGAAATGCTAAAGTAATGATACACTAAGGACACCAGAATTCCATCATGGTCTTCTGGTTTAGAGGAAGTGGCCATGTGGGATATGGCGCAATGCTGATGAAATAAGCAGCAAACAAGTGACCGTTACCACTGCCTGGAAAGCTGCAGTACTGTCTTAAGCAATATTAAAATCAAAAGAGGAGAAGTGAACCAATGAAAAGGGAACCATAAAAGGAGAAAATTAAACACTAAAGGACTGACCAACAAGCCTTGACACTGAAACACACTCATTTTCAGGTGGATGCAAATGTGATCAGAAAATGCCATAATTCAAAGGGCAAGAGGGCCAATTACTGATGTGGACTGAACCATTACTCCAGTAAGTATGCTGTTGTTACCGTTTCTGAGTGTTTCAATTAAAATATGTTGAACTTCAGTTCACATGTGTATACTGATATGGAGATAATGCAATTGAAATATAATTGCTGCACTGTGTAAAAGTGTGCTTTTTTCGTTTAGGGTAATTAGGCCTTAGTTAGGCCTCAACACCATCCTGTTCAAAATGGATGCTGTATCATAATGTTCACTCTGTGTTTATATTTTTTGCTTGACACTATGTGAAGCACGATGTGGATTGTTTATTTCTGAATGGCACAGTTCGGCTGAGGACAGGGGCCGGATAGGTGAACTATGGGGACATCTCTTGGCTGAATGTGCGAATACAGGCGTCGCCACCACTGCTCATACTAGGAAGTGCAGGGGCAACTCAAATAAGGTGCTATAAATATATATATGAAAGGGAAGGCAGGACCTTGCCTTTGATTCTCTACACATAGCAAATGCCAGGGATCCTTCTAAAGCCTTGAAGAATGCCAGAGACCAGTTCCTGTCTAATAAGAGGCAGAAACATGTTGGCAAACCAGAGGGATGCAAGGAACTATGGGGCTCATTACGATGGCGGAACGATCGCCACTGCCGGGCCGGCGCTGGCGATCGTTCCGCCATCACAATGAGATTTACCCACCGCCATATTAGGATGGTGGTGGGTATCGCGGCTGACGCAAAGTCCGTCCGCCTCTTTTCCGCAGGTGGCAATGGCACCGATTGCCTGGGGGGCGGAGCAGGGCCACTAATATGGTGGCGGTGCCTAGCAGGCACCGTCCGCCATATTAGGATGTGCCTGTGTAGAGGCCTTTCCATGGCGGCATCGTCTGGCGGGGATTGGGTTTGGGGGCCGTTGCGGGCCCCCCTTGTGGGGGGTGTTGCTGCACTGGGGGATACCCATGGTACCCCCCTGCATTTCCATGCACCAAGTGGCCGCGTGGTGCCTGCCACGTGGTGCAGGGAAATGCGGTGCAAGCACCTTTAACATTGCGGATGGTGCTGCAGCCAGCAGCACCGCCCGCAATGTTAAAGGCCCAGAATGCACCTGCCAGTATGGCGGGCGCATCCTAATCGCAGTGGTGGGACCGCCGCATGTCTGGCGGGCGTCCCAATCACCGCTACGGTGGCGGGCGGACCAAGTCCGCCTGCCATCGTAATCAGCCCCATTGTACCCAATAGCATCCACTAGCTATACTTTGTAGTATTTTTATTTATGCCTTAAGTGCCACCAATTAAAAGTAATCCTTGTGGTATATCTTAAGGTATTTTTAGATTACAACTGAATCCCCGAAACATTCTCCAGAAGTATACAATATCTTAAGAACTCCATCAAACATTGTGAGATTGAGTCATCCCTGATAGTACCATCTTACCAGGATGGGATGAGGTGGCTGATGATGAAGCATGCCACATTACATGGTTGAGACCACCTCATCCAATATCTTAAAATTCTAAGATGAAGTAATCACTTAGGATATTTACACACTCAGGAAGAGAGAGAAGTAAAGGACCCCACTCTTTCATGATAAGCCTTGCTGCGTCCTTGGTTGTGAAATTCTGGGAGGCAGCGTGGTGAATGAAGCCTCCATTTCTCCCATTGTGATAGCACTATTCGCGAAGAACCTGATACAGGAGAGATCCTTTTGCAACATTTTACAAAGTTCTTCCGCTTGCATGTGGTAATGCACATTCACAGTTGACTAATTCATCGTTCACTGTTGCTTATGTAACTAATTTGTTCTAGCACCTCCAGATGATACTCACCCCTTCTAGTGAATCAATAATAAATATTAATTTGGTTCAGTGCTTCTTAACCTTTTAATGTATGTGGTCCCCCACCTGAATCACTACTGGAAGCTGAGGACCAACACTAAACAACTTCTAAAACCCAATGCACAAGTACAAAAACAAATATACATCAAAGAAATGCACAAATTATGAAATATTGTATTTAATTGAAAAAACAAATATGCACGTTTTTAATTTTAATGGGAGCATTCAAAATGTTGTATTATTTCTGTTTTGCTCCTAATTCATGCTCTCTTTTTGTCGGTGCATATGAATGCTTCAATTTAGGCCTCCTTTCATCCATACTAGAGCCCCTTGGCAGCATCTTTACTGCTCCCACAAATAAAGAAAAGGATACCAATTTCCAATTTCAAATTCCTTCACATTTACAGAGTGTTTTGAAACCTTCTATTTTCAAGTTTGATCTTTATGTGTCTGTACCTTATTATCCTGCTAATACAATTTAATTTTCTAAAGGGTCGATGACCCCTAGAGTGGGCATCATGGACTCCAGGGGTTCCTGGACCACAGGTTAAGAACCACTGATGTAGTGTATTAGTGCTACAGTGATAGGGTTTTGCCACATTAAAAATTGTGAAAATGCGAGTGTCAGGCCCCATTAAAAAATGTAAACAGTTAATATACGTTGGAGGGGGAAATAGTAAATTATATATGTTTAGTGTCCAGCCCCTTCCCCGAGTTGATATAGTGTGCAGTGGGTATACTAAATTATATACTTTTACTGTCCAGCACCTTCCCTGACTCAATATAAATTGGAGTGGGAATAGTAAATTATATGTTTACTGACCAGCACATTCCCTGACTTAATATAAATAGGAATGGGAATAGTAAATTAGACATGTTTAGTGTCCAGCACCTTCACTGAGTTAATATACTTTGGAGTGGGAATCGTAAATTATATATGTTTAGTGTCCAGCACCTTCCCTGAGTTAATATACGTTGGAGATGGAATAGTAAATTATATATGTTTAGTGTCTAGCCCCTTCCTAGAGTTATTATACTTTGGAGTGGGAATAGTAAATTATATATGTTTAGTGTCCAGCACCTTCCCTGAGTTATTATAAGTTGGAGTGGGAATAGTAAATTATATATGTTTAGTGTCCAGCCCCTTCCCAGAGTTAATATAGTTGGGAGTGGGTATAGTAAATTATATATGTTTACTGTCCAGCACCTTCCCTGACTTAATATAAATTGGAATGGGAACAGTAAAATATATATGTTTAGTGTCCAGCACCTTTTCTGAATTAATGTAGTGTATAGTGAGAGTAGTTAAAAATGTAAAATATATTTTGGAGTAAGCATAATGATATATTTATAAATGTTTATTAAAATAACATAGGGGCTGATTACGATGGTGGGCGGACTTGGTCTGCCCACCACCGTAGCGGTGATTGGGACCGCCCGCCAGACATGCGGCAGTCCCACCACTGCGATTAGGATGCGCCCGCCATATTGGCGGGCGCATCCTGAGCCTTTAACATTGCGGGCGGTGCTGTTGGCTGCAGCACCGTCCGCAATGTTAAAGGTGCTTGCACCGCATTTCCCTGCTCCACGTGGCAGGCACCACGCGGTGCCTGCCACTTGGTGCATGGAAATGCAGGGGGGTACCATGGGTATCCCCCAGTGCAGCAACACCCCCCCAAGGGGGGCCCACAACGGGCCCCCAAACCCAATCCCCGCCAGCCGATGCCGCCATGGAAAGGCCTCTACACAGACACATCCTAATATGGCGGATGGTGCCTGCTAGGCACCGCCACCATATTAGTGGCCCTGCTCCGCCCGCCAGGCAATCGGTGCCATTGCCGCCGGCGGAAAAGCGGCAGACGGACTTTGCGACTGCTGCAATACCCATCGCCATCCTAATATGGCGGTGGGTAAATCTCATTGTGATGGCGGAACGATCGCCACCGCCGGCCCGGAGGTGGCGATCGTTCCCCCATCGTAATGAGCTCCATAGTTTTTAAAGTACATTGATGTAACATAAATATTTAATTACATATACAAGAATTAAAATAATGTAAAATAAATACAGAAACATGTTCATATTTTATTTATGTTTTTATTTAGATTCAAACATTGAAGAAGAAAAAGAAAAGGCATTTTATTTTATTAACTATATTTAATATATATTGTTCAACACAGGAAAAAAATTTTTTTTATTTTTGACATATTATATATTTTGTAGGTATTTATACATTTATATATAATATTTTTGTAAACTCAGGATTAAACATTTTTGTGCTTTATATTATAGTTATGTACATTTTTTGAAAAAAACAGATGTAGTTATACATTCCTTTTTATACAATTTCTTAAACAAATTATGGTTTTGGTAACAGTGATACATTATTTGTTTATATTGTAAATATTCAGTACATTATTACATATAGTGTACATTAATAATAACATATAGGTTTTAACAATTTTTTATTGTAAAAGTTTTTACAATTATTTTTATTATATAACATATAAGGCCCAATTCCGATCTCGCTCGGAAAGCCTTCTGACCAACACGGATCGGGAATGGCTTCCGACCGACATGTACGCGCGCTGTCCGACCGACGTAGTACGAAGCAACGCGTGTCAAATACAAACGACTCGCACGGAGCATAATACGGATGGCCAACATGTACGGAAAACAATCCGTCTGAGCGAAATGTCCGGTAAAGAGCCCGAGCGACCGACTCGTACGCGAACGCTGCAACATAGCTTACCGTGTATGGGACAGACTCGGACCACCCCGCTAATACATGAAAAAGCATACGTTGCGGTCAACGGAACCTTTCCGTCATGCTCAACAAAATACACTAGAAACAGACAGAAAAAGTCCAAAGAAGCATTGTCAAAGGCAAAAAAGAAAAAATGAAGACACACCCACAACTCCACCTATATAAAGGGCCAAATTCCTTACCATGATCCTTTGCAAATTCAACAGACCTGCCAGCAGATACCACTACTACACTGCACTGATACATACACTCACAACCCACCCACCACACAACCTGTACACTATTAGCACCTGTCAAATACCACACTCACAAACACACACCTTCACTCATACTTACTCACCCTCACCTTCACACTCACCCACACATCCACCTCCACCACCACCCATCACCATGCCCCCAAAGAAGAATCCAAAGTTCACAGACAGTGAGTTGGAAGTCATGGCAGATGAAATTCTCAGAGTAGAGCCACAGTTATTTGGCACCTTGGTCCAACAGACCCCCCTGTCCCAGAGAACCAAGATGTGGGAGAGGATTGTCAACAAAGTGAACGCTCAAGCACCTTTGCCTGGGCACAACGTAAGATATCAGGAACAGGTACTATGATGTGCGAAGGAGGGTCAAGAAGCTCATTAACAAATAGCATGAACTGAGTCAGCGGACTTGCGGTGGCCCTCCTGCAACACCTGTGCACTTCACTTCCTGGGAGGAGAAGGTGCGGGCCATCCTTCCACCGGAGGGTGTCCATGTAATATCAGGAGTACCAGAGCCTGGTGAGTACATACTCAAATAGCCAATATTGATAGCAAATACACAGCCACAGACATCACTGTCAAGGACACAGCGATACAAATCACTGTCAGCAAAGCCATAACAACATTAAGCAAATGAGCCTGTGATGTGTATGCCAGTTTGACAAACAAAATACCTGCAATCTCAGAGTAATATGTAACTATTTCTTGACATGTACCAACTTACTAAAAAACACAGCAAGGCTTTGTTCTCAAAACAGCAACCACCACTGTCAGCCATCTTGCCAGCACTGTTTCACTCACTCACAGGGAAGCTGAGTCACAGGAAGGAAGGTTGTGATTGCTGGGAAGGTGGGTGTAGCTAAAAGCATGATGGGAGTCGTAGTCACAGCCAACAGTCCTCCTCCCACATGGCCCAACAATCCCACCTTGAACCATGCTCATCTCACAGGGAGAAGAAAAGTACTGGCAAGATGGCTGGCTCTGGGCTCTGGTGTGTGAAGCACAAGGCCCTGTTGGGAGTTGTGCTCAAACAAACACCCACTGTCAGACATCTTGAACGTAAAGTTTGACTCGCTGTCATGGAAGCATGGTTCATGGTGGCCCATTTTGGCTGGGTGGGAGGAGGAATGCTTGCTCTGACTACATCTACCAGCAGGCCCTGTCACACACACATCCCTCCCACCAACACCAAACACCACACCTGGGACTATGCTCTCAATGAGAGTTAAGGAAAATCTACTTCCAAGATGCCTGACACTGGGCTCTGGTGTGGGGAGCACAAGTCCATGATGGGATATGTGATCAAAAATAGATTTTTACTAACAACATACCTGCAATGTAACTGGAAAGTTCACCATTTACAAAAATGTACAAACTTAGCACTAACTCACAGCAAGGCAATGGGATCCAAACACCAGTCACATGCAGCAACCATCTTGTTTGCACACATTCACTCCCAGGAAATCTGAGTCACAGGAAGGAAGGTTGGGTTTGCTGGGAAGGTGGGTGTAGCTAAAAGCATGATGGGAGTCGAAGTCACAGCCAGAAGTCCTCTTGCCACATGGCCCAACAATCCCACCTTGAACCATGCTCATCTCACAGGGAGTGGAAAAGTACTGGCAAGATGGCTGACTCTGGGCTCTGGTGTGTGAAGCACAAGGCCCTGTTGGGAGTTGTGCTCAAACAAACACCAGGCCCCACTGTCAGACATCTTGAACGTAAAGTTTGACTCACTGTCATGGAAGCATGGTTCATGGTGGTCCATTTGGTCTGGGTGGGAGGAGGAGTGCTAGCTCTGACTACATCTACCAGCAGGCCCTGTCACACACACACACCCCTCCCACCAACACCAAACACCACACCTGGGACTATGCTCTCCCTGAGAGTTAAGGGAAATCTACTTCCAAGATGCCTGACAGTGGGCTCTGGTGTGGGAAGCACAAGTCCATGATGGGATATGTGATCAAAAATAGATTTTTACTAACAACATACCTGCAATGTAACTGGAAAGCTCACCATTTACAAATATGTACAAACAGCACTAACTCACAGCAAGGCAATGGGATCCAAACACCAGTCACATGCAGCAGCCATCTTGTTTGCACACATTCACTCCCAGGAAATCTGAGTCACAGGATGGAAGGTTGGGTTTGCTGGGAAGGTGGGTGTAGCTAAAATCATGGTGGGAGTCGTAGTCACAGCCAACAGTCCTCCTCCCACATGGCCCAACAATCCCACCTTGAACCATGCTCATCTCACAGGGAGAGGAAAAGTATTGGCAAGATGGCTGACTCTGGGCTCTGGTGTGTGAAGCACAAGGCCCTGTTGGGAGTTGTGCTCAAACAAACACCAGGCCCCACAGTCAGACATCTTGAACGTAAAGTTTGACTCACTGTCATGGAAGCATGGTTCATGGTGGTCCATTTGGTCTGGGTGGGAGAAGGAGTGCTAGCTCTGACTACATCTACCAGCAGGCCCTGTCACACACACACACCCCTCCCACCAACACCAAACACCACACCTGGGACTATGCTCTTCCTGAGAGTTAAGGGAAATCTACTTCCAAGATGCCTGACAGTGGGCTCTGGTGTGGGAAGCACAAGTCCATGATGGGATATGTGATCAAAAATAGATTTTTACTAACAACAAACCTGCAATGTAACTGGAAAGCTCACCATTTACAAATATGTACAAACAGCACTAACTCACAGCAAGGCAATGGGATCCAAACACCAGTCACATGCAGCAGCCATCTTGTTTGCACACATTCACTCCCAGGAAATCTGAGTCACAGGATGGAAGGTTGGGTTTGCTGGGAAGGTGGGTGTAGCTAAAATCATGGTGGCAGTCGTAGTCACAGCCAACAGTCCTCCTCCCACATGGCCCAACAATCCCACCTTGAACCATGCTCATCTCACAGGGAGAGGAAAAGTACTGGCAAGATGGCTGACTCTGGGCTCTGGTGTGTGAAGCACAAGGCCCTGTTGGGAGTTGTGCTCAAACAAACACCAGGCCCCACTGTCAGACATCTTGAACGTAAAGTTTGACTCACTGTCATGGAAGCATGGTTCATTGTGGCCTATTTGGTCTGGGTAGGAGGAGGAGTATCTACAATGACTTCAACTACCATCATGCCCTGCCCTACACACACCTTCTCAGCCAGAACAAATAGCACTCTTGTGACTAGGCAGTCCATGACAGTGAAAGGAAATGTACCGGCAAGATGGCTGACACATGGGCCTTATGTATGAATTGGCCACAAGTCACACCTAGGCCCTGGGCCTCTCACACCAGTCCCCATTCTCAGCCATCTTCACTGTACATTTGCACTCACTGTCTGGGGATGCATTGTCCCAGGTGTGCTCCCTGGGCTGGCTGGGAAGGTGTGTGGAGTACAGGACATGGTGTGAGTTGCAGTCATAGCACACATCACTACCCACACACAAAGCAACATGTCCTTCAGTGACAAGGGATACCTGACAGTGATTGGAAGGGCCATAGCAAGATGGCTGACACTGTTTCATGGTGTCATGTGCACAAAGCACTGTTGGGAGTTGCATTCAACTCCTACATCATGCAGCATTGTCAGCATCCTTGCCACTACACTCCCCTCATTGTCATTGATACTTTGTCCACGAGGAGTAAGCTGGACTGGGCGGGAGGAGGGGTTCAACTTCCAGCAGCATAACACAAGCACACAAACCTCTATACCTCACAGCTCTGAGCCTGAAAAAGCAGGAAAGCAGCCTTGGTTAACTCATCTGTCCATGGAGGACAAGGACAATATACATGATGTGATCAGGCACAAAGCAAAGCAGTAACACTATTTGCTACTGACAGCTATTCACATGTGTGCAATGTGCTGAGAACTAAGAACACATTCATCAAAATACCATAAAGCAAATGCCACATACATTCCGGACTGTGAGTGTGTAGATAGCCACACCAATTTGACTGCAAATGACATGCACAAATGCCAGCACACATGCACAAATCTTGAAACATATCGTAAGAGGAAGAGTACGTATATCATTGGAAAAGCACAGATGTGGGAAATACAAGCACACCTGTGTCATGCACAGGGTGTCACTTGCCAGTCAATGTCTATGTACAGTCAAATGAACAAAACATGCCCATTTATGCACAGAGCTGGACATGCTCAGCAAAACACTTCTTGTTAAAAACACAATGTTCGCTGAAAAAATAGGCCTGGGTCTGTGACGATAGAGGACTATTTTAATGTACCCACACTCATCATAATGTACAATAGCAAATGTAATGTGTATGATACAATGACCTGTGCAAAAACATCACAAACATTGTGTCTCTCATCTACCCACAGGGCCTGCTGGGGACACTGCAGGAACAGAACAGGAATCCCAGTCCCAGACTCTGGTTGACCCTGAGATCTCCGGTGTGGATGTCTCTCAGCCCTCAACGGATGATGATGAACTACCTGGCCCCTCCGGTGTGGGTCAGCATGCAGCACCAGCAGCTCAAACACCAGCATCCCCTGTGACCACTCCCGCAACATCTGTCAACCCCCAGATGACCTCTACCAACACGGACACAACAAGGCAAGAAAACACAGAGAGCACAGCAACACAGGACACTCTGGAGTTGGCGGACAACACACCAGTGTCAACGATGAAGGAGGCTCAGTGTTGTCTGTGCCTGCAACAACAGGTCCTGCTCGTGAGGGTAGGGGTGGTGGGGGGGCCGTGGGGTGAGGTCCCATCAGGCAGATGGTGCTGCTGATCAAGCAGACCCACAGTTGGCACGCATTCTATATGCATATCTAGAAAGCACCGGAGACTTTGGCCAGATATTTGGGATCCTCAAGGACATGCAACAGCAGCAGGCTGCCCATTATGCCAAAATGGACTCACACATGTCCAGAATGGACTCACACATGTCCAGAATGGAGTCCAAAATGGATAAACTTGATGACCAGACTGCGGTGCACAGGGACATACTTACCTGCCTCAGCCAGATTGCTGACAACATGACCCCACCTCCCTGTGTGCCCACTACATCTGTTGCTACTACATCTGCAACTGCCACACGGAGGGATAAGGACTCTGGCGGAGAGTCCCCTGCACCGCGGCAGCCTGTACCTGAGGGTCCCCCCTCCAAGCGGGAGAGGGGTCATCCGAAGAAGGACACATGAGAGACAGATGGCCATGCATCCCCCCCAGGAAGTGAAAACCTGCTCCTGATATCCTCCATTGTGTGTGAAGCGTTCACTTTGTTGACTGCCACTGAACTCCCCCACATGGGATGGAGGTCTAAGTTGGATCACTGACTCAAATGACTGTGGACTTGGCTCTGAAAATTTCACCTACTACCACTAACAACTCCTCTGTGAACTTTGGATTCCAAAAATTGGTACAGCACTATCACTTTCTTGTAAAATTTCACACATGCACTGCAATAAAATTTTATTCACACAATACTTGCTTCTGTCGGTAGTTAAACACTGTATGTAATATAGAGATGATGTTCTAAAAAACAAGGATTTGGCTGAAAAACAAGTACAGCAATTTACCTACTGTCTTGTGAGTAAATGTAACATGACACATATAAGAGATACACACAACAAGGTCAACACAACACAAATAGTACACAGCATCCATCCTCATTGCCTCCACTGTTGTAAACTGAAACCACATTTCAATGCACAAACACTAATCATTGTTAGATAAACTGAACATCAGGGCACATATACAGTATGTAAATGAATGTTGGATGTGTGTATACAGACGAGGCACACCTCAATGTGGAGCACAGGTTTATTACACAGGCACAGCATGTTGCCTCCACAACAAATGCAATCAATAAGCACAAATTAACCAAGACGTTAGAAAAATTTCAGAATCGAGTGTGTGGCACAGATTCCTGATCCCGAGAAAAGTTGCACTCTGTAACTGCATTGTATGTCTGGGAGGTCACATGTCTCCATACACCAGCCAAAGGACCCTGTGAAGGAGAGACATAGAACAGTCTTGAAATACCACATTTTCTGCATACATCTCCAAGAGACATTTCATACTTAAAATCTCTAAATTGTGAACACTAGCTAGGAGTAATGTCAACACTGTACTGGTGACAATACTAACTCAATGGACACCAAACAACTCCAAGGATCATGTTAAATAGCATGCACCCACACGTATACAGAGATATTGTACAACAGACACATATCATGCAAAGAAAGTACTTTGTGAACTCATCATTGTGTGCTGATCCTGGGAAACACGCACAGACATGTGAGATCGTCGTGTCAGGCAGACATACCACCAGGGCATTTATGGAGTGGTAATGCTTACGATTCCTGTATGTTTGTTCATTGGCCCGTGGTGGGACCAAAGCCACATGTGTACCATCAATAGAGCCAATGACATGTGGCATTCTGCCCAAAGCATAAAAATCACTCTTGATGTCGGCAAACTGTCCTGGTGTTGGGAACTTGATGTACAGGTTCAGAAAATGTAACATTGCCTCCAAAAAATCACAAAGCACACGGCTAAATATTGCCTGTGACATCCCACCAGCAGTAGCCACAGTATACTGGAAGGTTCCTGTGGCAAAGAAATATAGGGCTGCCATCACCTTCAACTTGGGGGTCAGCGCAATGGATATGGGCGTCCAGGTAGCAAATGTGGGGCCAACTGGTCGGCCAACTCCTCAATGAGTGGTCTGGTGAAGCGGTATCGTCTGATGCTGTCACGTTCTACCATGGTCTGTAGGTCGGGGAAGGATCTGTGGATAGCTGGTCTCCTGCGGTACATAGGTAACAAATCAAAACATTATTAAGACACTTTCCAATGTGGTAAGGAACATGCAAAAACTCATATACTACATCAAAGCAAGACTCAATGAAGTCAGATGTGTAATGTTGAGCCTTGACACAAAGGGCAGCTATGTGACCCTTACCAGACATTTCATTTCATAATGGTTTGTCCACAATTACAGTGCTGTGCTGTGACTAATCACTGGTGTCTGTCACAGTCCATGTGATCAAACATTACATACTCAACACACACCTAATAAAGTATCAAAGATAGATGTTTGTAACAACTATCACATGGTGGAAAGGTACACAGACATGGATCATGTAATGCCACCTAGGTGGAACACTAGATACAGACAGCGTGTCACCATGCACAACACTGTCATAGTGTGGACACTGTCATGATGTCATGTCTGACATACATGTACTATCACATACACAAAACATTCATGATGTGTAGCACATCTTTTTTGACAAGCATACATGTATGTCTGTGACACAAAGACACAACAGCAACTCACATGCCAAATACAAGTTGATGTCTCAGATAAATATCATTAACAACATCAACAATGAATGTGTCTGCATTGTACAAGACTCAGATACTGTGGATTCACTCAAAATAACTTCACACAATGCACTTTCTAACACACAGTCCAATAAAGCAGTGATTATGTGTGGATGTAACTTGTGTTAACACAACGATCCCCTGGGACTGTGTCCAAGCCTAGGAGGGTGATCTGTGAAGTGGTCACTCACAGTTGTGAGGTTTCTCACAAACAATGTATTTGTTGCACATCAAGCTTGGCTCATCATGGGAGTGTGAGCTATAAAGTACTCTGTCCAATATGACATGCGAATCACTGTAGCCACACATGTAATGCAGCAGAACATGAAGATTTGCTATACTGTCTGACATGCTGATTGATTAGTGTAGGGGGCCTGAGCCTCACCCAAAACGTGTGGTTCGCATCCTTTGGCTATTGACTGTAATGGTGAACGAAGCGGGTGAGTATTGAATGGATGCGAATGCCGCATCTGAACCGAGCCTGACGCACACACAGCCCTGCCAAGTACCACGCATCAGGTGTTAGACTAACGCATTTCAGTGTGGTGGTCCGCATCACCGCACTGAAATGCGAAGTCACGCATATTAGCCTGTGCCAAAGCACTGCGGCCCAAGCACTGGCTGCTAATTATAATTACACTAAAGTTGAGTGGTACAGGCAGGGTGCGGTGCGCATTGCTTTGCAGACTTCTTGAGATTCTTAATGCTACAACGTAGCACTGGTTCAATCACCGCGCAGCATACATTTCAGGAACGTCAAGTAGAGCCTGCCAATGGCTACTACAGAGACATTGAGGAGAAAGTGTGAAATCTGTCAGACTCACAGTTATAGGTCAAGTGGGTCGTTACGTAGCCTAGACTGCCTCCCGTGGCGCAAGCAGGTGGCAGTTAAATTCAGGTTAGTGGCTGCTGCCTAATGACTCATGAACTTGCTGTGCTGCGGTAATGAACACTACGGCGCAACTGACCCGACCCAGCTGGGCCTACTGTGTCTGACAAAAACACCTGGACTCTCACTGCGGAAGCAGGAGTGGGGCTGGGAAGCGCCACACCCTGCACAGTTCTTCGTCCACCCGGCCCGCCCACTGGCGTTCTTTCAACCTGCCACAGTAGCCTCCGTAGGAGTGCCAAAGTCACCCGAGGTGCGACGCTGCCTCAGAGTCCGTACTAGTGACCTGCTTGTCACATATCATCCCCGGCAGCGCCCTCACGAGAATCCGCATGGCGATGTGATGCCTTACCTGTTGTTCATGTTGCTTTTCAGCAACTGGCACTGCTCCACAGGTGTAGCGTCAGTGACACTGACACTTTCTGTGGCGTCCCCGGGCAGATTTTTGACTTTTAAACTCACAAGCCTCCTGCTTGGGTCAGGCATTTGGCATAGTTGAACCCAAATGTATTTCTGCATCATTAGATACATTCTGTAGGTCCCTGCAGCAAAGTGAATCCCCACTGTCTGCATGTTTAGTGTCACAAGTAACTCTATCCCCAAATCTGATTTAGATTGCTGAATGGCAACAGAACCTCGTTCTGTTCACTTTTCTGTAGCTTTTCTCCTATGACCATCCTAAATTTATCAAAGTCTGAGTCACCCAATGAATGGACAAGTCATGTATTAAAGAAGCAGCCAAGACACACAATGAATGAGTGCCTGCCTGCCCTCTGTCACTGAGCACTGCAGTCACGCAGTGTGTCTCCGGTTAGAGCCCTTCCACTTCTGGTCCTTTGTAGCAATTTTAAGATCTTCTAAATTTCTCCTTGCTCAAATGGGTGTAATTCCTGATATTTACATGTTTTCAACATCTTCATTGCTTGATTTTCATGGCGAGAAAGTGTCACTCATAGTCGTTGAAATGTCACTCATAATTACACTGAAAATATGAAAATGTCACTCATAGCAATCTGAAACTTTGGCAGCTATGCACACATTGGCTATTGGTCATCATGGTGCAAGACGCGGGTGAGTATTCAAAGGACGCATTCTCCGCATCCGAACCGAGCCTGACGCACACATTGGCTATTGGTCGTCATGGTGACAGACGTGGGTGAGTATTCAAAGGACGCGTTCTCCGCATCTGAACCGAGTTGGACGCACACATTGGCTATTGGTCGTCATGGTGACAGAGGCGGGTAAGTATTCAAAGGATGCGTTCTCCGCATCCGAACCGGGCCGGACGCACACATTGGCTATTGGTCATCATGGTGACAGAGGCGGGTGAGTATTCAAAGGACGCGTTCTCCGCATCCGAACCGAGCCGGACGCACACATTGGCTACTGGTCGTCATGGTGACAGACGCGGGTGAGTATTCAAAGTATGCGTTCTCCGCATCCGAACCGAACCTGACGCACACATTGGCTGTTGGTCGTCATGGTGACAGACGCGCGTTTTGCTTCGTGTACGAATCACGTGCAATCCGAATCTGTTAGCTTACAACAACAATGTATCAAACTCAATAGTGTTATGATGCAGAAGTATTTGAACGGCGCGGCAGGCGTGTCAGATGCGTGCAATGTTATGGATTGGCCAAATTCGGATAATGCGAATGACTAGGACCTATCGCTTTGGACGCATGGAACAGATTCCCCCTCTGCTGCACAGGTATGTCTGTCTGTTCCCAAGAGACTTCACATGCCTGCACTACATGCTACTTGACAACACTTCTACCTACCACTGCTGCTGTCTCTGCATCCTCTGGGATCTACAATGGCACGTACTGTGGAGAGGGCACCAATTTTCACAGAGGAGGAGAACCATGCCCTGCTGGACAGCCTCCTTCCACAGTACAGCAAGCTGTATGGAAAACCAGGGGAGCAGGTGAGTGTTGATTACACTGCCTTTTTAATTGGCCATGTGTTAAAACAGGCACTACTAGCATTGTGATCCCCAAGGGCAAGCATGCAAACAGTTAATGTAAGTCTTACAGTGTGTAAATGTATGTTCTGGACAGGTACAGTGATGTAGAAGTGTGTTTGGTGGGATTTATTTTTCTGCACTGTTCTCATGTTATTAAGGGAGACTTGCACACAGGACAACTGCCCATGATGATACTTGGCTAACCTTTAGACATTATCTGCCATTCTGACCATGACTTATGTCCAAGTGTGTGATGAATAAACATGTAGCATGTGGAGTAATGGTGTGTCACCATGTCATCCTTACAGGTCGACGCCCATCTGAAGAAGGAAATTTGGCAGACCATTGTCCGGGCTGTAAGATCTGTGGGGGTCTTCAAACGCCACGTCCGCCACTGCCAGAAGAGGTGGCAGGACCTCCGTGGCTGGACACGGAGGATTGCAAGAGTCCAGCTGAAGCTGTCACCTCCTCGCAAAAGGGGTGGATGACGGACCCTGACCCCCCACATGCTCCGGATACTGACTGTGGTCTTCCCTGACCAGGCTGGGCAGTTGAAGGCCAGGCAGCAGCAAGGAGGGGGTGAGTATGTGCCATGTTGCTGAACTATGTTTGAGATGCATGTTGCACTCCCTCAGCCTGGTAACCCTCTCACAGGTCGTCTGTCTGTTGAGACACCACTTCTGTGGCAAAATGTAACTATGCCCCATTATCATCTGATGCCCAGGTGTGTCCCTTTCCGTCTGTGACATGTGTCACTTAGGTCCTGTGTATTTGCTGTAGTCCAAGGTTAATCTGATCAGCACCATTTACAACAGGTGCATTGAGTTGACCATCATGAGTGATGTAATTGTCTGACATGTGTCAGCACATTGACTGAAATATGACCTGTACTCTGTCTGGGACATACATATATGTTCAAAATGGTGATCTCGGTGCACACAGGTTTGCGAACAAAATGCTTCACACCCGTGCAGCAGGTGAGACCAATGTTGATGCCTCAGACAAATGAAATGGATAAGTGTCCCCTACATAGTGCTCTGTGTAATCACATGTATCACATGGACCAAGGACAGGTATGCCAACTCAGGCCATCCGAGACACTGCCACATCAGATTTTTGTGTGTCAGGCAACACTTTCACCATTGTAAATTGGAAATTCATGTGTCAGACTCTGTGACAGTGTGTACATGCGGACATTTTTTAAATACACAGGTGACATATATAGGAAACATGGACAGACATCTAATGTATGGAATGTGGCTCAGATACACAGGACAAAACATGTGTGTGTCATCCCTTGACTCTGCATAATGGTGGCTTCAACATATATGTGTATGCTGCATTACTTTCTTCTTGAGAGATCTAAAAAAGTTCATGTAGACAGATTTTTTAATTCATATACTCCAATGTCTAAGTATGACAACATGAGCTTGTCAAAGTGTTTAAATAGTGTGTAGCACGCAGGGGACCTGTATACTTGACCACTACAGATGTTGCTTTAACAGTGAATACATGATTGTGACACAGTGCTGACTTTAAAGTTGTGATTCACTGGCCCTGTATTAATAGTCAGTACAGACTGTTTAGCCAGACAGGCCAGTGGCATAGTATGCCACATGAAAATTTGTGAGGATGCAGTATTTGTACTTGTCTGTTGTCCTGCATGCAGACCATTATAGCATTGACGTTCAAGACATAGGTGCCCATCATGATGACTGGGGATGGAAGTATGTTCATCATGTCAACCTATAAATTTGTCCATCCCATTTGCCATGTCACTTCCAGACTCCCTTGCAGGAGATGAGACATGTTTGTAATGACACATGACCCTCAGGGGCATTACAGATCAGACAACAGGCGAAATAGTGTGTTAGTGGACATGTATTTAGTGGTATTTGAAATACATCCAACAGATGGTTCCATTGCCATCATGTGTTTGGAAACCATAGTTTACTGGCAGACTAACAAGTGCCATGTTCACATATGTGTAATGAATCTAAAAAGTGCCATGAACATTATGCAAGGGCTTGCTCTGTGATGTGTAGTGATGAAACTCATGTGTCAAGTCTATGCAGATGACTGATGTGAATCTCTTTCTCATCCTTGTTCACAGCATCATCAACGGCCACTAGAGGAGACAGTTCCACGGACCAAGAGGAAATGGCTAGCCAGACTGGGTCCACTGTGGAGGAGGAGGAGGGACCCAGTGGCACAGAGGGTGAGGGGAGCCACACTGAGGGCTGGTCAGAAACATCTACATCTGCAGAGGACCAATCAAGCTCCAGTGATGGCTCCCTTGTGGTGGTGGGTGTTCCCATAGCAGAGGCCACAACATCAGAGTCTGCCCCCACCACCACCACCATCTCCACCCTCACAGCTGCTCCCATTCCATGTGTCTGTGGGCCCTTCCGTGTTAGAGAGCATGTCTCCTTCGGGCCAGGCACCGCACCCCCTGCATCTGACTCCTGCTGCCCTGAGTGTGGAGTCTGTGGATTTGCTAAAACAGATACATGTGGGGCAGACATCCATGTTGAGTGTCCTCCATGCACACACCAGTCTTTTGACACAATTGGTGTCATACATGGAGGGCATGTCATCAGACATGTCTGCCCTACAGCGAACAAATCAGTCCATGGCCTCTTCACTGACGGCAGCAGTGTCCCTCCTATAGCAGTCCCTCACCCCTCCTTCCTCAGCCCCATCCACAGTCCCCACTACCCTACCTGACCCAAGCACACTCACACTCACACAGGCACATGCACACACAGCAACAGACACAAGCAGCACACAGCCACCCAAAAACAAAGTAAAAAAAACATGCACGCACACTCAGGGGACTGACATTACACACACAGGGGAAAGGGCCAAAAAACACACACCCATCCACAACCACTCCGCATTCCTCAGCTACCTCTCCCTCCAAAACCCCTACCCTTGACTCTCCTGCAACCCCCCCCAACCCAGCGGGTCTTCCTCTGTGACCTTGGCCTCTTCCCCACTGATACATCAGACCAGACTCGCAAGGGGAAGAGGAAATCCCCCAGCACAAATAGGAGATCCACCCCTGCACGCACACCCTCCCCTAAGAGTAGGAACACTGAGCCCCCCACCCGTACATCCCTCAGAACAAAGAAATCCAAAACCCCACCACCATCCCACACTTTCAGCACAAAATCTACTTCATCCTGAGCTCCGGCCACCCCTCCCAAAGTTCACACATCAGACACCATCCCAGTTTCCCACACACACCCCCAAGATGATATGGCCCTCCCCCCTACCACAAGCACTTCCACTCCCACAACACCACACCTTCTGTCTGTTCCTGACACTGCAGTGGAGCCCACACCCCCAATCAGACCTGTCCACTGCAGTGGAGCCCCCACCCACTCAATCAGACCTGTCCACTGTAGTGGAGCCCCCACCCCCTCAATCAGCCCAGTCCACTGCAGTGGATCCCGACACTACAGTAGACCCCATCCCTCCCACAACCCAAACCGGTACACCCTAGTCCTGTCCCTGCGGTGCCTGGCATGCCCCTAAAGATGCCCCTCCAAGGAGGCAAGGGGAGATGTCCCCTAGTTGTAGCAGTGCAGGCAAGCAAGGGAGGAATAATCATGTGCATGACCCCCTAAAGGACTCTATAAAATGGACTGGCCATTGGCCTTATTGTTCTTCATGTTTTTTAAGTTTAATCACAAATGCCGAATAAAGCATTTTTTTTCTTTTGTAGATTTGCATTTCATATACCAAATTTTGTTATTAAGTCTAATGAAATTGCTGTTGAAATCTTGTTGTGGGAAAATAATGATATAGTGATGTGATAGACTGCATGTGGTCCATGGTATATGTGTCCTATTACAGTGTGTATCTGAGTCATAATTGTCTGCAATTGCAGGTTGTCGTGAACCACAACATTTTGGACAATGAGTGTGACATGCTTTTAACAACCTACCATATTTGAATTACACTTTTGCACATAGGTCGTGCTGACATTTGTACACATTGTACAAGTTTTTCAAGGTGCAACCGTCTACGATGGACATGCAGAATAGCGCATTGATGATGAACAAGTCATCTGTCTCATCAGTACAATTTGGTAAACATGAAGTTTGACTACGTGCAGATGACTTTGGACACACACATGTACACAGGCTGATGTAAACAAAGTATTATGTGACTTGTAATTGTTGGATCCATGTCCGAGTCTCATTCTGACATGGTAGACCCCTGCCAAGAACAAGCTTGACACAGCTGACCTTCCACAGTAGTGAAATCACCTCATGGCAGTGTGTTAATCTGTGACATATCCTGAGCCCATGGTGTGTGTCATGTGAGCATGAATTTCTGTCTTCAAACCCCTTTCCTACCAAGACTATAGTCCCTGCAGATGTTCCTGGAAGAGAAGCTTTCTGTGGGCTGACTAGCCCAGTGCTTTCTAGAACTATCTGACTTTGAGTGTCCAAGATGTGGGTGCACCAGTAGAATGGAGTCATTATTATTATTATTATGTATTATGGTGGCATTCCTGGTTGGGTTGAGACAAGGGCCTGCACTGTTAGCAAACTCACATGTGACACATTTAAAATTCCCTGAGTCACATTTGTGCTAGCAACATCAGTGTGTTTTTAATCTCTCATCTGTTTTTGCAAGTTTGGCACTTGTATGTGTCTATGACTGATCACAATCATCAGATTCTACCCTTCCCTGTAGCCTGATGGCAACATGTCTTATTTGTAGGTCTCCTTGAGTGAGTTCATTATTCTGAGACAGTGTTAAAGTTCCAAATGTATCCAATACATATCACGTTATGCACATGTACTCCATCCTAAACGGATGTACAAATTTACCATGTGTTATGTCTAGCTATGTGTATTGTGTTTGTGAAACACAGATCCCACCACCACCCCTGGCGTTGTCAACAGTGCAGGAAGATTAGCTTACACATTTGCCTGTGCATTTGAGCCTACTGACACAGTTGTTGTATCCCCTATCTGGTGAGCCATGTGTCTTCCAAGTCTTCAGCACTAGTCTACACACTCAGCATTGGCAATTTGACAATAGTGATGATCTGCACATAATGCAGCTTTTGTAGTTAGATGCAGAGTTGATGTGATAGACATGCAAACAAGTTAACATTGCAAATGGTCTGATCTTGAGTTGTGTGCAACGCACATAGTCAACACATGTTGACTGTCTCATTCGTTGTTGTTGGTCCATGCTTTTCTACACAGCAAGTAGGAATCTCACATGTAGCGCTGACAGCTGTGACACACCCACTTCATGTTTGTTGCAGTGGGAGGCTCATGATTCTATTTTGAGTGTCTGTGGACTTGTGTGGTGTTGTGGGCAGTCTCCTGTGTTCTTCATTGTACACCACCTCATCACAATGTTATTCTTCTGTGAGTGTGTTTACTCATGTTGCCCTGCATGTTTTGAGTATGTGTTGTTGTGGACAGATGCTGTGAATTTGTGTCCCATGCATATGTTTGTCTGGCAACTCTTGTTCAACCATCAAATGTGTGTGTCCTAGTATGTGGCGTACTGGGTGTACCTTCCTGATCCAGAAATTGCCACATTGGTCATGCACAACAGTACATGGACCCATGTTTGTGTTGAGATCAGAATGATGTGTGGTCAATAATGTATTCCTCGTCATACAGCCAGTGATCCACACTGTCATGGGTACCTGTGCAATGTCACCTGTCAATGTAGGTTTAGATGATGCAAATTGCTGCTGATCAATGTGTGTGGTGTTTAGACTGGCCAAGTGTGACTTGTCTCCTGGCAAGGCCCCTACCTACAATGTGGCCTCACATTACCGGCCATGTCCTGGGAGTAATGGTTGGGTATGTGAGATGATAGTTGTTCTTGCAAGGCACGTGACACAGTGCGCAAGAGTGAGTGTGCTCAAAAGTATGCCCCACATCCTTATTTGTCATCACAGAGGGTCAGCAGACAGGATACTGTCACCACAGTGCTGTAGCTTTGAGGGTACTGTGGAAGAGAATCAGTGTCTTGATGTGTTGTTTGTTGTTCCACCAAGCTTGTTCTGCATGTGACTCTTGTGCACCCGCTCATCAAACAATGCCTGATTGCCCACATTCACTATCCAAAATTATGGAATACTTCCAGATTGTACTTAACACGCATATGTCTCAGTGGAGTTCTGACCCACATTGTGTGTATTGTGCCAGGCAAGAAACACTTCAACACTCACACAGATGTTGTGTTTGTTCTGCAGTGTGTGGCTGGTTGGTTGTCTTTGTGCATCTTCACCCATGTATTTCGACTGTGTTTGAATGGCATTGAGTGGATGTTCAGTTTAGTTTTTTTCTCTACTGGCCCTGGGACTCCTTCATCTTCACTCTGCACATCCCTAGTGTTTTGCATTTCACCTTGCTGCCACAGTGTGGTACTGAATCTCATCAATGCTGTTGTTTCAGATTGAATCCTTTGTATTTGTGTCTGCTTGTGACAAAAATGTGTGTGTATGCATTTTGGATGGTCACATGTTACATTGTCCAATTGAACATTGGTGGCAGTGTTAGCCCCCAATTGCACTGATTGCCTGCACATGGCTGAGGATATGTAACACACATAACAATGTTTGCCTCAACACTTCTGTTGTTGTTTGGCACACAAACACTACTTCATCACTACATTGCTTGTGTGTTTTGGCCCCAAAAACTACATGATTGCTTGAACATGCTGGGGGTGTGAGACCTACATTCACATTTTTGTCACTACAGTGTTGGCGGGTTTATACCCCAAATCCACTACATGGTTGACAATGCTGGGGGCTTGAACCGCACATTCACCTTTTTGTCACTACAGTGTTGGCGGGTTTATACCCCAAATCCACTATATGGTTGACAATGCTGAGGGCTTGAACCCCACATTCACCTTTCTGTCACTACAGAGATGGGGGTTTGTTTAGCATATCACTTTATGTATTTATTTTACAGACAGTTTGCACACATAACACAAAATTTGCATTACAACCTTGGGGGAGTGTTAGCCATCCACCCCCTATGGGGTGGCCAATGCTGGTAGTGATAGACATCCACCCCCAATGGGGTGGACAATACTGGGAGTGATAGACATCTACCCCCTATGGGGTGGACAATGCTGGTAGTGATAGACATCCACCCCCTATGGGGTGGCCAATGCTGGGAGTGATAGACATCCACCCCCCTATAGGTAGAGAATGCTGGTAGTGTTAGGCATCCAACCCCCTATGGGTAGAGAATGCTGGGAGTGATAGACATCCACACCCTATGGGGTGGCCAATGCTGGTAGTGATAGACATCCACCCCCTATGGGGTGGACAATGCTGGGAGTTATAGGCATCCACCCCCCTATAGGTAGATAATGCTGGTAATGATAGACATCCACCCCCTATGGGGTCGTCAATGCTGGGAGTGATAGACATCCACCCCCTATGGGGTTGCCAATGCTGGTAGTGATAGACATCCACCCCCTATGGGGTGGCTTTTGCGGGGTTGTGACGTTTTTGTGTGTGGTAGGTGTCTGACTTACCATCTGTGACAAATGCGTCGGTTACGGTTGTTGAATCGACCGTAGGCGTACAGTATGGGAATGACATGCGCGATCGGATACATGGCTGCTTCGTCTCGTACGCAGTGATCGTGTTGTGGCGTGAATTGGAGCTGAAATACAGCTCTTCCGTATGCTGTGACGTGCTGGAGGTGGCAACCTGTTCGGCGTGTAGGAAGTACGCATCCTACTTGGCCGGCCGGAAACTGCTTTGGAAATGCCTCCGGATGACTCCATTCAGCGTTTACGGAGCCTGTTCGTACGGAAATTGGTCCTGGAATCGGAGCGTACGTGTCGCTCGGGAATTGAAGACATTTGCGCATTGTACTTCGTCGTATGGATGGACCGGCTCCCGGAACATGTCGGTCGGAAGGTAACGCTACGGACGGCTCATAGAGGGCCTTCCGAGCGAGATCGGAATTGACCCCATAATGTTATATTTTAGGTAATATTATTTATATTTCAAATACAAATAATATTAACTAGTACATAAGTTGTTTTGCAAACACAAACATTTTTCATAACATTCATACATTTTTTCACATTATTTAAAAATAGTACATATTTTTAATATACATTAGCCATTAAATGTATATTTTTAGAATTATAATAATAAATATTAATTGTTTAATAATATTTATTATTATAATTTAACATTTGAAAAAATATGTCAAACAATTTTTTATACATGAGTATTATTTTGTAGTATTTTTTCAAAAATATATAGTAATGCATTTCTAATGTACAATCAGTTTAATAAAGAGAAATATACATCTTTATTGTTTAAGGTAGCCATTTTTATTCTTATGCTATATTTTGGAAGCTATCAATTTTGTTTTAGGTCATTTCTGAGGGAGAAGCTCGCGGTTGAAAGCTGCGTAGCATCGGGTAAGGTAAGTTGAATTTTCTTTATTTAAACTTTAATTTTGGGTTAATTTAAAGGTAGTTAATTAGTATATAGTGTATGTAGTGTTAGGTTTTTCTATTTTTGGTAAGTTGTATGTTTTACTTATGCGTTTGCGAAATGCGTTTAGTTTGGGGTTAGAGTTTGATAGATGTGTGTAATTATGTTTATAGTATGGTGTTAGTGTTATATTTATTTGTATTACGGTATAATGTATATGTATATTTGTGCGGGAGGTATTGTTTTTTTTCCTAACAGGTTTTTGTCTATTGGAAGTTGCCATTGGGAGAAGAATGCATTTTTTTTTTTTTAGGAAGTGTGTATTCGTTTTAGTAAACTAATAATTATTATACACTTCCTTAATTTTTTGAGTTTTCCTAGAGCGTTTCTTTTTTTAAATACGTTTATCGGGATTTTTATGGTTTATCGTTTGTGGAGCTATTGCCGGTGGATTGCTTTTCATACAGTTGGATTTTTCCTTTTTTGGGGGGGATTTTTCTTTACTTATTGGGATTATCATATATGTGGATTTATTCATGGCAGTTTGGATTACATTTCTTCAGCTACAAAAACAGTAAGTAATTTTTAATTATTTATACTGGGAGGGAAATCTTAATACTGTAATTGTTATTGTTATTTATGTTATACAAAATATAATTATTATGTCAATTTATTTTTTATATATTAATTGAATTAATTGACAAAATAATTATATCTTTAAAGTTGACTGCTTGTTTTTATATTACGAGTTTTTGGGATTTTGATGGAATATTTATTTAAAGTAGACTTTTAGCTATTGTTTCAAGATATTCTAGTCCTTTAGTTGTTGGGTAGCGTCTTACTTTGTATTGTAAGTACTCAAACATTTGTTTAGTTTGCTTGGTTAGTTTTGGGCCTACTTGTGTTATAGACTGTTCTATTCTTAGTTGTTGGTAGCTTTGTTCTTTTTGGATAGATTGTAATAGTTTATGTAGAGTAGGTTGGGTTCTGCCTGTTGTGGCTTGGAAGGCGTTGTACCATCCTTCCACAGCATTATTAGTTTTAGCTTCTTTGTTTAGGGTACTGTTATATACATTCCACCATGGAATATGGTATTTAGGCTGTCTTCTGTGTCCAGATCTGTGTAGCCTTCCGACCCAGGTATCCTCCAAATAGTCAAGTAGGGGAGTTAGTTTTTGCTCATTTTGTTGGTAGTAGGCACTTTCAATTAATAAATTGTAGTGTTCGGCTACGTCAGTAATTGGGACGTATGCTAATGCAATGAGTTTTTTAATTTGATATGCAAAGGTGCTATTTGTTGCATATTCTACACTTAGGGGTCGACTACGAAGGTGGACGGAAAACCCTTCCGTCTGCCGTGCTCGCGGTAAAAAAATGCCTGCATGTACCGCGGCATTGCCGCCGGTCAGATTACGATGCAATGCACGTAAAGTCCGACCGCGACGGACGGAATACACAAAAGACCGTCCGTAACGGTCGAAAATGCTGCAAATCCGACCTCGGAGGGCGGGGAAAGCTGTTAAATGGACTAAAAAGGCAGCAACTGCCGCGGAATGACCGCACGGCTAATTACGATGAGATAGCGGAACTGGCGGAACGATCATTGCTGTTCCGACCGCCACGGTCGCGCTCAGGCAAAATTATTGGCGGTCGGAACAAACTTCACTACAATGCTCAAAGTGTGCCTGTACTCTCCGCAGCCCTCAATCACATCAGACATGCACCAATGATACAACACAAATGTATTTCTGAAATCAAAGCCATGGTCAGCATGGAAGATACACCTGGTGGTCATCACACATGTGGACACACCCACATACCACAGTATAAAACCAACCCCTTCCTGGACCAGCATCCTTTGCAAAGCAGGCGCTGTGACAGAGAGAGCTAGAGAGACAGGACACCATTTTGTCACACAGCACACAGCACATCATACCCACCCAACTCCACACACCACCACTTCTCATCCACACACCTGACACACCTCACACATCTTCATCACCACCTTGCCCCTGCACCTTTCATTCATTTGCACCATGCCCAATCAAAAAATGCCCACATTTTCAGACACAGAGTTGAAAGTGATGGTAGAAGAGATAATTAGGGTAGATCCACATTTGTATGGGAACCTGGTCCAACAGACCCCACTTGTGTGCAAAAATCAGATGTGGGCAAAGATCTAAAACAAAGTCAATGCAGTAGGGACCACCCTACGCACACTGCGTGACATCAAAAGGTGGTGGACCGACCTCAAGGCCCGGGTCAAGGCTCGGGCCCAGGGGAACCCCGAGGCGGCCCAAAGAACTGGTGGTGGCCCTCCCATTTCACCACTAACCTTCAATGAATGGGAGGAGAAAGTGCTTGTCATACTGCATCCAGAGAGTCTCACAGGAATCGAGGGGGAGTGGAGGCTGGTAAGTACAAACAAAATGATTACATCCCACTGTAATGTACTGTTGTGTACAACAAGTGAGCCTCAATTGCCAGACCAAATCAAACTCATGTAGAATGCACGCTTTCAATATGAATGTCTCACAAGGCTAGCATTTCCTTCCTCTGCTTCACCTCACAGGTAGGTAGTCAGCTCATGCACCATGGCCTCCCTCCCAAACAGCATGGTGCACACTCCCCACCCCAGAGCCATGTGGCAGCCATCACCCTCGACAGTGCCTCCTAACAGGTAGGTAGCCATCTTACTGGGGAGGGGGTTGTTGAGACCTGACAGTAAGACCACCACTCCCACAAGGCCCTCTGTTCTCCCTCCCAAACAGCATGGAGCACCATCCCCACCCCAGAGCCATGTGGCAGCCATCACCCTCCTCTGCTTCACTTAACAGGTAGGTAGTCAGCTCATGCACCCTGGCCTCCCTCCCAAACAGCATGGAGCTATATGACCACCACATCCTGCATTTGTTAGCCAACTCTGTAAAGCTCCATAAGTTGTAGCCAGTGCACACACAGCTAATCCCATTGAGAGGTCACATTAATCACAGTGTCATCGATGAAGTCACATGTAACTGCAAAGCAAAACCCCAGAACGCAATGGCCAAAATCCAATGTGCAAGTCCCATTGTCTCAAAGCATAAAGGCTCACATCAACACAACACATGCATGGAGACTCAGTCAAACATCCCAAACCACAGGAGTTCAGTACAAAAAGCACAACAGAAATCATGAAGTTGCGGCATAGTAAACAGATACTCATAGAAAAGTCACAAATATCCTAGCATCAACTGAAGTGGATGAGCAACAAGTTGGTACCAGAGGACATGTCCTTGGAAATACAATATCTGTACATATGAAATTGTTGCTTCAGCCATGTCACATCGCTAACGAGCATTCTATGTACCTCTACATCATGTTCAACTGTTGACAAACTGTTACGAATGCCAAGTAATGCCAATGTCAAAAGTCAGGTCATCTCAAATGAAATGTGCAAAACATGATCATCAAAGTTGTGCTGTGTACTGAACATGCTGACAGTCTAACCTCTGTTCAACAGGGGACTCGCTAGCAACAGCAGGCGACAGTGACATGAATGAGCCAAGCCAGTCTCCCCCCCAGGAAGGTGAACTCGCGGATGCAGATTCCCTGTTTTTTTTGGATGAGGAGGACCGACCTGGCCCCTCCGGTGTGGCCAGGCAAGCTCAGTCCCAGGACCTCACTGTCCCCCCCACCACCACCACCACCACCACAACTCCCACAACAACTGCAACAACAACGCTGACCCCTGCAACAACGAGCTGTGTGGCAGCCACCTCCACCATCACCACCGCTGCCTCCAACACTGTCCCTGTGGCAGTTGTTGCCAATACCACTAAGCAGCCTGGGGATGCTGGGGACAGTGTGCGACGACGGCGACAGGCAACACCACAGGTCCGTGTCTGCATGGCAGGTGGGAGGCAAACTGGGGGACAGTCACAGGAGGACAATGAGACTGAGGCCCTGGCCACTGTGGAAACTGTCCTTGGTGCATACCAGCAGAACCAGGGACAGATGGGCTAGGTCCTTGAAGAAATGTGTGAAATCCGCCTGCTGCAGAGGTCCATGGACACACGCTTGGGTCAAATTGCTGAGTACATGGACCAGCTTGTGGGTGTTCAATCAATCAGGGGGTTTATATAGCGCACTACTCACCCGTGAGGGTCTCAAGGCGCTAGGGGGGAGGAGGGCAGCTCCGGATCAGTCGAAGAGCCAGGTCTTGAGGTCCTTCCTGAAGGTGTGCAGGGTTGGGGAGCGTCTGATGTTCACAGGGAGCTCGTTCCAGGTCTTGGCTGCAATGTAGGAGAAGGCTCTCCCGCCTGCTCTGTTTCTGCGGATGCGGGGGGCCTCTGCCAGGGCGAGGTCGGCGGAGCGGAGGTTCCTCTTGGGTATGTGGAAGGATACTCTCTCGTTGAGGTATTTGGGTCCGATGTTGTTGAGGGATTTGTAGGCGTGGGTGAGGAGTTTGAAGGTGACCCTCTTCTCGACGGGGAGCCAGTGGAGGTCTCGCAGGTGTTGGGTCATGTGTTCGTGAAGCGGAGTCCCGAGGACGAGTCTGGCAGCAGCGTTCTGGATGGTCTGGAGTCTGTGTAGTAGAGTTCTGTTGATTCCGGCGTATAGGGCATTGCCGTAGTCCAGTCTGCTGGTTATGAGTGCTTGAGTTACGGTCTTTCTGCAGTCGGGGGGGATCCATTTGAAGGTCTTGCGGAGGATGCGCAGGCAGTTGAAGCTAGTGGATGCGACGGCGTTGATCTGGCGGTTCATGGAGAGGGAAGAGTCGAGGATGATGCCGAGGTTTCGTGCATGGTCAGTAGGAGTGGGTGGATTCCCGAGGGCGGAGGGCCACCAGGTGTTGTCCCAGGCGGAGTTGCAGGATCCGAGGATGAGGACCTCGGTCTTTTCTGAGTTGAGCTTCAGGCAGCTGTCTTTCATCCAGGCTGCCACGTTCTTCATTCCTTCCTGGAAGCAGAGTCTGGTGTCTTCGGGATTCTTCATGAGTGAGAGGATGAACTGGGTGTCGTGGGCGTAGGATACAATGCTGAGCCCATGCTGTCTGACGATGGTGGGGAGGGGGGCCATGTAGATGTTGAAGAGCGTGGGGCTGAGTGAGAAGCCTTGGGGTACTCCGCAGTTGATATCGGTGGGTTCGGAGAGGAAGGGAGGGAGTCTGATCCTCTGGCTTCTGCCGGAGAGAAAGGATCGGATCCAGTCGAGGGCGGCTCCTTGTATCCCTGCGTCGTGAAGTCTGGCTGCAAGGGTGCGATGAGAAACGGTGTCGAAGGCTGCGGAGAGGTCTAGAAGGATGAGGGCCGTGGTGTGTCCCTGGTCGAGTAGCGAGCGGATGTCGTCAGTGATGGCTAGGAGAGTGGTCTCGGTGCTGTGGTTGCTGCGGAATCCAGACTGGGAAGCGTCTAGGATGAAGTTCTCTTCGATAAAGGTGGTCAGCTGGGCATTCACGAGTCTCTCGGTGACTTTGGCCATGAAAGGGAGGAGAGAGATGGGCCAGTAGTTTTTCAGGTCCGTTGGGTCGGCCGTGGGTTTCTTGAGGAGGGGTTTTACCTCTGCCCGCTTCCAGTCGTCTGGGAAGATGCCGGACATGAAGGAGGCGTTGATGGTCAGTCCAAGTTCGGGTGCGATTGCGGCGCCGGCCCTGTGGAATATGTGCGGTGGGCAGGGGTCTGTAGGGGCTCCTGAGTGGGTTTTCTGCCTGGTAGCGGTGATGTGTTCGACGGTAGCGGGATTCCAGGCCATGATGGTTGGCTTATCGGCAGCGTTGGGGGGGGGGGGTGATGTCCGGCGTCGGTTCGCTGAAATTGTCGTAGAGGGCCTTGGTGTTCTGAGGGACATGCATGCAGCTCAAATAGATGCCCACAATCCCCGTGGCCAGCCGGATGCTAGTCACAACACCTCAGCAGCAGCCACAGGGAGGGGTGAGTCACAACACAGCGAATCCTCAGACACCTCTGAGCATGCAGCAGGTCACCCCCCTGCCAAACGGCAGAGGGGATGTCCAAAAAAGACCCCAGGATGATCACGTGGCAAAGCACCGTGCGTACCAGTTCTAGTAGCCACCGTTGATGTCACCAGTGTCACACCGAGCATTGACTTTATTGTAGATCCATCCCACATTGCCACAATGATGGGAGTGTTCTGTTGGACTGTGGAATTCCACCATTGTGTGTACTACCCTAAGTATCCATGTACCAGCACTTTCAACTTCACCACTCACCTGTCACTAATGTCAAAATAAACACAATTCACACCCCTATGCCTTTGTGTCAGTAACATGTTTATCATAGTAAGTAGCATGTTAACTTACATTGCAATGTATCACAAGATTTGAATGCAGCAATCCATTGAGAGAGTGGAGGAACCTAGAACGATACAAGAAAATACAAGTGAGTTGACATATGATGGCATGACAGCTAAAGCACACCACTAGGCAAAACTGTACAAGATGCATTCCAGATAACACTGGCCAACACCATCAACATGGACAGAAGGGGTTGGGAGGACTCTACTTCACCTCCCAGCACAGTTCACCCCTTAGCATCCTGGTAAAAGCAGTTCAGATTAAATGCTTACTTGAATTTCCTTTGAAGTGTTTCACCAAGGTTGTTGCAGGTTAGTGCTGTGAATCTCTAATCACATGTGTTCCTGGATATTATCCTTCATCAGTAGAGCTAAAAAATGAAATTCTGTGTTTGCTGAGAAAGCTGCCACAATCCTATCAGGTCTCTGTACCTCTCCCTGACCACCTTTGGTGAAACACTTCAGCTACATTTCAAGTAAGCATTTGAACTGAACTGCATTTACCAGGATGCGAAGGGGTGAACTGTGCTGGGAGTTGAAGCAGTGTCCTCCCATCCCCCTACTACCATCAACACATGGACATGACGTAAGTTGTAAAACTCACACAGCGCTGTACAAAGTAACCCTTAGCAGTGTGCCAACAAGAGCCAGCATCCAAACACATCCTGTTAAATGGCCGTTGGGGACATTGTCACCTTCACTAACTCAAGTACAGTTACACGGGGCTTGTAATGTATCATGCAAGATTTTTGCATGTTTTAAAAAAGGGACACCAGTCCCTGCCAACATTCCCACGCCAAATCTCCTTTTTAACAGAAGTTATCTTATCCTGAATAACCACAACCGCTGCGGTTTACGGGCAGGCGTCCCGTATATAGTAACAGTTTCACAACGCGTAACTTGCTGTAGCAATGTTCTTTTTACTCCCCCATATGGGATTGTAGATAGTTAGTTGTGGCCTCATATTCCCACTAGGAAAGCAGACTTCAATGAGTTAAGCAGGCTCAAGGCGCTTTTGTTTCAACAAGAAGTTGCTCTCACATCAGCCCGTGAGACCTTCGAATTGCAGGTGGCTCGAACGTCCAGTGAGTTTCAGTCACTGCTAAACACGACTCTCCCACTTCATTTCGGGGAACTGATACAGCAAATATTAAAAGCCTCTGATACTGAAGGCCTTGCATATATTTTATTAACTTTTGGGCTATGGCATTGTTACTTCGTTTCAGACTATTTTTGGAGTACTACCGGGTGTCATTCATTCAATTTTTCAAGTGCATTTGGCGGTTTACCATCACTCCTTTGGCTGTTCTGCAGAGTGCTGGTTCTCCTACTGCTCTTACGCAACGGCTGCCCGTCCTGTGGTCCAGGCCAACCCCGGTCAGTTGCAACTGCACCTTGAACGAATACAGCTTATTTTTGGATGTTTGCCATTAGCTGTGCTTCACATCAGTTATAGGCTAACCTTCCGCTATGCCTATTTCACCTGCGTGCAACCTGTGTTCTACTGTCGCCGATGCCCCTTTCAATGGGCCATGGATGTCTGCCTTTCCAACACATCGCTTTCTGATCTGGATTATGACCTGTGGTTGAGTCCTTTGTTGGCCCACGACCAGGACTGTTCCCGCGATAGCCGTTTATGGGATGCCTTACAACGTAGCAGACGGGCTGCCAGCTGCGCCTGTGCGTTTGTGCAACATCTCCTGTGCCATGACTACATCGAACCTCTTCCAGGTGTATGCACTGTGTACTGACACACAATGCACCACTACAAACCACTACAAAGTCCATCAGCAGAAGGCAATATGGAGGGCCATCGCCCGGAAGGTGCGGGCCCTAGGGGGTCTCTAACCGTCGACACAAACACTGCCACAAGAGGTGGGATGACATCTGCCGCCTTAGCAAAAATGTCGCCGAAATGACGCTGGGCCCGGTACCTCGGACTGGTCGGTTGGCGCGCCAGAGCATGACCCCACTATTGACCCGCATCCTGGCAGTGACACAGCCAGAGCAGGATGGACGCCTGAGGGCCCAGCAGCAGCAAGTTGGGGGTGAGTATAGTACAAAGTGTGATGTTGCGCATGAAAGACTGCACGAATCCCATCCCAGAGCAAGGCAGTAACCTATGAGTTGTCTCTAGTGTGGTATAATTGCCTCTCAGTTGACTCAGTGGTGAGTGCAGATATTCTGCGCCTGTACAACGTCTTGATTGTCATGTGGGCAGGTAACATCAGCATAAGTGTCAGTCTCTGTGGCATCAACTGGAAGTGAACATCAGTGAGCATCATGTCAGGCTGATTTTCTAGATAGATGTTGTGCATTTCCATGTAATTGATACATCTACAGATTGCTTACCAATGTTCAACACTAGTTGTGTTGCAGTACCTAAATTAGTGGATGTAAGGATGTCATGTCACTTAACAATAGTTTCCTTTAACTCACTATGTGTGGGGTTCCATCACCTCAAACCTCCAGTGTGACACACACAGTGAATTCAGATGTGTAGCTCTCTTATCTGAAGGCATGTAGATGTGCCTACAGACAGTAGGATGTGATGTTGAGATGCCAACACATGCCTAGCAAATTGGCAGTATGTACGCAACATGGAGCATGACTGTCCAATAAGCATGTTAACATGCATCAGCTGATCATAGAAATAATTTGACTTATGCAGACAGTACATGGAGAGTCAAATGTGTGCCTTGAGTTCAAGCATTTCGGTTAGTATTGCCTAATATGTTTGTGATCCGGCCACTTCACTGAACAGTGTCTCTGTCTCCTACAGAATCTACTGAGGTCAGAGAAGGAGAGGGGCCCGAAACCGTTGGTGAAGCCACTGGCATCACTGTTCCCCGGGAGTACAGCGACACTGAGGGGACCAGCGCATCGGAGGGGGACAGGAGTGCCCTTGAGGAGTCTGCTCTAGAAACGCCTACCTCCACTTCCTCACACTCCAGCGGTGACTCCTCAGTGTTGTTGGGCAAAGGGGGATCGACCTCTGCTTCATCGTCCACCACACCCCGTCCTGTGTCTACCCTCCCTGTTGCCTGCTTCATCGTCCGCCACACCCCGTCCTGTGTCTACCCTCCCTGATGCTCCCCAACTCGCATCCGGGCCCGCTGCCCTAAGATGGGTAGGGTATCTTTCCCCCCAGGCACCGCTGCCCCAGCCCCTGTGTAAGGCAGGGTAAAAGCCCACCCCCAATCGTACTACCAGATCCGAAGTTTTTTCCAGGAAGGATCCACGAGCACCTGCTCCACTTTCTGGGAAGAAGGAAGCAGTTGTGGCCACCTCACCTATCCCTTGGCCCAAGACACTTGGGGGCTATCATATCCCCAAGAAAGTGAGCCCCAGCCCTCCACATGCAACATCAGCCACTGAGCCTCCCCACTGCATTTCACCACCTCCCCGTGCGACGACTCCACCAGGTCCAGCCAGCCCTCATGCTCCCACCTCCAGGGATCCCTCTGCCTCAACCAGTTCTCCCCCTCCCAGGTCCAGTCCTCCGACTACCCCAGACAGTCATCCCCCACCCAGTTCCAGTTCTCCACAAATTTGAAGCAGAGTCCCCCTTCCCACCACATTCCTCCCTGAGCGGTGAATGAGCTGCCCATTTGCTGGCCCTATCCTGGTGATATTCCCATGGCGGTGGACTGTTTTTCAATCATCTGTGTGGAATTTCAAAGCACACATGTGCGGACTTGAGTTTGGACTGGCCGTTGCCCTTAATGTTTTGCACTTTACATGCTGATACTGAGTTTATGTAATAAAAAATATATTTATGTTCTGAGCGTTGTCGCTGGCCTTACTAATGATGCTGTACAATATATGTGTATATGTTCATCGGTTCCATGCTCTGAATTCACACTTTCCCATTTGCATGTACTTAAGTTGATATTGCAGGTGTTACCAGAGGTTCCGGCAAGTAATGTCCACTTTTGATTCTGAGGATTGATGGGGGCGAGCTGCTTGTCTGTGGTGGTCCACTCTGGTCCTGTTCATTCTGTTGGCTGAGCTCTACTTATTCACACATGTCAGATTTGTTTAATCTCCATCATGAGAATCTATTCTAATTTACATGATGACTTGAGGAGTGGACAGGGTACAACGTATCTGTGTGATCTATCTTGATGTATACACACCAGTGTAGGTGTGTTGTCATCTGGGATAAGTATGGCTTCATAGTCAAATGGATGGATGTACATGTGCTTACTGGAGTCATCAGACAGTGTGAGTGTACTGTCATTAGCAGAGGTGTTCATGTTTATGTGCCCTTGAGCATTGCCCTTTCACACATGTGTGATCCAGTTGATGAGTGCCTGTTTGTTTCCATGGTCAGACACCTTGTGTAGTGTTTGTGGACATGTTGCAGTTGTTGCCGGAGCAGTGTGCAGTGTGTCATTGTAACCTCACAGTCCTAGGGTACACCTACATCTTATCCACATCATTTGTGAGTAGGCAGAGTGTGTCACTGCAATGTCTGTGTTGTGAGTCTTGGGATCCGGCCTGGCTCTTGCTTACCTTTGTTCTCACTGTGCTGCATGTCTCTGGGATACAAACATGATATGTGAGATTTCACATGCATTGCTGTCACTTTCCACTTTATGGGCTCTAATATGTGTTGGTCTGATTCATGGCAGTCACAGTCATACCATTGAGGCCTACACAATGTGATTACTCCACTATGGCTTTTTGCTCTGTACACTCCTCACCTGTACAATTCTTGTGTATACACCACTTCAGTCAACACATGTGCCACTGCATGCCATGCACATGTTTGACCCTCCCCACCACTCCATGGTGTGACACTGTACTGTGTGCAAATGATTTGTATCCAGAAGCATTGTGGCCCTCAGCACTGTTTCAGTATGTGATATGTGCTATTTGAGCCTACTGGATTTCAGTCATGGTTGCTGAGGTACAGTACAGATGGATTTCCAGCACAGTCCTCTTGTCTTGTTCCAGCATGGATGTTTGCCTGGGTTGTGTGGCAGTAGGTGATAGCAAAAGTGTGTAGCTGTTTGCTGCAACACTGCTACCCATTCTGGGCACTCATCTTCCTCACTTTGCAGTCTGCAGTGTATACACTCCCAGCCCCCAAGCAAGTCTGCCACCTTGAGCCCGATCGGAACTGTGTGAGTGGTGCTTATAGGTGGGGGAGAGGGGAGCAGCGTGCCAAGAGGAGTCAGCACAAGGCAGCCTTCGGGAGCCCTGAGGGTGTCACTCATTTAAATTGAGGGAGCCTTACACATTGCATTTCGCAGGTTTCCCCAAACGTCGTAGAGCCGGCCCTGCCTGCTCTCTTGCTGGGAGTTGTTGTTGTACCAGGGTTGCATGCGTGGAGATGTTTTGGATGTACCTCTGCTGTAGAGCGCGGCAGCATCTTATCTGCTGGTGATGCATCAGGTAGAGTAGCGGAAAGGCCTGTAGAGCAGGATCCATGGTGGCTCTGGTCGTATGCAGGTGTTCTGGTTCGACTTTTCCTCTCCGTAGTTGTGCTTCCGCCATCAGCGATGAGGTGGTTTTACCGCCACGGTTGGATTGGCTGTTTGATACATCGTAATCTGGTTGGTGGACGGGACGTGATTCCGTATGCAGTTCTTGCTCTATAGGCTCCGTCCGCCGCCCATGCGTGAGGAAAAAACACGCAGAGCCTGAAACGCCGCGGCGGTCGGAACATGGCCTATGTAAGCCCATTGTAATATGGCGGTCTCAATGACCGCATCAGGAGCGGGAAAATCAACGTTTTCCGCCACCACTGCGGATGCACTTCCGTCCGCCATTGTAATGACCCCCTTAGTGTAGATTTTTGGAGGTGTCTCCAAATGCATTGGTTAAAGTGATAATAGCAACCTTGAATTGCTGTGTGAGGGTAGTTTTTTAGTATGGCTTGTATCATCGACTGTTCAAAGTCAATGATCATTTTTTGGGGAAAGTAATTATTGGTTTTTTGTTTTACTTTGGTTAACATTTCAACATAGGTTGTTGTTTGCTTGTTTGGTAATAGAGCATATATAAAGGGGATGTTTGTATTTTGATAAAGTCCATGTATTGTATATAACTGGTAAAATGGTTTGGGACATATTTTAAATGTCCCATCCATCATCCACGTTTCACAGTTTTGCAGTTTCAGTAAATTTGTGGGAGTTCCAAATATTATTATTATTTTGTCAGCTGCTTTATTGTCATAAAGAAGAAATTGTTCTTCATTATGAGTAACTGTGAGTCCAGGTGGTATTTCTACTTCAGCAAAAGTTTTGGGGATAGGTGTGGTGGTAGCAGTAGCTTTTTTAGTTCTAGCTATTGTTCTTTTTAGTGATGCTATTGAGGGCATTTGGCCAGTTGCATGTTGTGGGACTGTGGGGAGCATGTCCGTAAGTATTTCATTTGTAGCCTTTTCAGATCTAGTGCTAGCTTCTTTTATATTTTCTAAAGCATTTCGAACTTCAATTTCAGCTACGTTAGGGGGGGTTATGCTCTCTAACATATAGTACAGTTGTTTACTTTGTTGCAGCCCTCCCATAACATTTGTTAGAATAATATTTACTACATTTCCAGTTAACTTTGTCGCCTGTTTGCTTTTCTTGGGTGTACACATACCCCATATAACATAATAAGAATTTTCCTTTCTGGGAAGTAATGAAATGGGCCCCTTCAGTCATGGTGATGCTTCAAATGCTAAGAGAAATGTATATAAAAATTATTCAAAATAATACTGTGCTATGTTATCATCTAAAACATGTACATTGTCAATTTAATACTTGCAATGTTGTATTTGAAGATTTTTTTCAATGCTGATGCTTTTTCTTTGCTGTTTGCCTTTAGTATGTCTTTAGAAATTCCTGTTGAAAAAAAGAGTAATTTTAATAAATTTGTTTAACTGTGTTTTTAGTGGGGGGGGAGGGGAGTTGTGCTTAGCTTGCACTTCTGTTTGGCATTTTAGAAAACGTGTCTTAATTTATATGCGTTTAATACTTACTTTATTTGCAAGTTGATATTTCACACTGTTCTGTAGTTTATTGAGTGTTTTCAAAATTATCTGTAGAGGAGATATAATTTTAAAAATATATATTAATTATTTTGTTCCTATAAAAAGTGCTTTGAGAACATTTTCGGTAGCAGTACTTTTAAAATGCTAATTTACTTACTTTGTGGAGCTGGAATAAGATTTTTCTATGATGCATTCCAATGTTGTGGCAGCAATCCGGTAGAGTTTCTCCTTATTCTTGCTTTTTTGGTTGCAGTGTAAAATAATGTTTAATTTTTCATGTGTTTATATAGTGTTTCACTAATTGTTGTTTTAATCTTATTGGGTTATTTCAATTGTATGTGTATTTCATTGGTTGTTATTTATTGTTTTAATTAATTTTGCAGTTGTTTTCCATATATGGAAAATGCTAATTAAGTTTCAGTTACTCTGGGTTTTTTTTAAAAGTGGTATAGTATATTATATGTAATTTATATTCTTTTAAATCTTAAATAATATTTGTTTAGTTTAGATATAATGTCTGAAGTTGTAAATAATGTTGTGTATGTAATAATTTTCATGATATTATTTTTAAATGTTATTAAAATATGTGTTAATCGATTAATTTTGTGTGCTGTGTGTGTTAATTAATATTTTTATATTTTTGGGGGTATGGATTGTGTTATTATAAATAATTTTAACATGTCATTATATTTTTTTAAACGATATTGTTGTCTATATTTTTGTCATCGATATTATTGTAACTTAGTATGTTTTCTTAATATGTTCGATATTAGTTATCACAATATTTTTGGGTTCGATAATACTGATATTGATGTAAATGTTTAATGATATTTTGGTGTCGATATTTGTGTATTTTTTAAAATAAGTATAGTATGTCAATATTAGTGTAATCGATATTTTTGTCCCAATATTTTGGTAAATCGATATTATGTCTGTCGATATTATGTCAGTGATCCGAATGCACCATCAACTGGCAGGTTGGGAGGCGGAGCTGGGGATAACCCCACTTGCAACTGAATAGGCTGTGACCTGCCCTCACACAAAGGACTTGTCACCACTGCATTGTTCATGCAGCCAGCTTAGATCCAGGGCAGGGAGACAGGAAATTTCGAGGACTTCAAAGGGAAAACTCCAGAACCTTCTCCTACTTCAAAGTGGGCATCAGATATACATATTGAACCCTTGGACCCTACTGTTTCATACATTCCTGGACCTGTGAATGCTACAGAAGATGGAATGCTGTGCTGCGGTGCTGCCAGAAGGACTGCCCATCTGCTGTCCTGCTTCTCTGCTGCCTACTGCCCTGCTTGCTGAGAAGGAAGACTGGACCTGCACCTTTCATTCAAGACTGAAGTGCAGTGGCGGCTGGTGACATTTGAAAGTGGTGAAGTGTAAAGATTTGTGTGGGAGTGCACTGCAGCGAGCATGCGTAGCGAGCGAGCCTGAACAACCTAAGGGGGGTTGGGGGGGTTCTCCCCCCGAGAATTGTTTTTTTAAAAAGAGTGGGCAAACTGGGACATCTTAAGGATTTTGGGGGCCCTGGGCCAAACATATTTAGGGGGCCCCCGGCCCGTTAGGAACAGCTTTGAATATTTGGTCCAGTTTCAGCTCTTTCATGCCCTCTTTGACCAGGTCACTGAGAGTGCACAGCCATTCCTCCAAAATTCTAAATGTGTTTACATCTATAATATTCATGGATAGTGATGACATGTGTTTTCAATATTGCAACACAACAGCAGCTCACTAATATTAATGCAAATAATCTCTGTGACGACTTCCCATTTCTCATATGTGTGTGAGGTACTGTTTTGATCTAAAAGTAACTTTTTTAAGGATGTTGCATGAAACGTAAACTAACATTTCTCTGAAAAATGTCACTCTGAAATAGAATAGTCTCCCACATCACCCACATTAAAAATAAATGTCAGGAAAATGGTATTCAAAACATTCTGTTTAGGAAGGTCTGGAGAAACGAATTTAATATCTAAAAATCAAAATGGTTACAAATAGAAAAATGTAATCAGTGAATTTATGCTGCGCTAATAAATCGCTCATAACAGGCAAATGTATGCACTAAACTCAAAACACATTCTCAGTTAATTTGGCACATCAAGCAATTTATTTATTATAAGGTTGTGGAAAGCAGAGGAACACTTACAGTAGCTTCAGGTGTGCGTGTAAAGAATGTTTACAGACCCAGTCGTACTGCACTTTAAAAGGCCTTCTCATGGAGTGGTGGCCAGAAATACTTGTTTTACAATGAACCAAGTTGTACTCTACAAAAAAGTCAGAAATGTGTGGGAATAGATAGTGAAATAGAACGTTGTGATAATGGGCGCCCTTCTTGCCAAATGGTTTCCGTGGGAAAGAACAAGCTCCTCGGTTTTTGCTACAAAATGGCGGTATCTCAGTGCTGCCCTTTGCACACACCCCAGCCTTTCACTGGGCACGGGGGCGCGCAACAGTCAGCCTCAGCTGCACTGGACATAGACAATGACCCTTCAGCACACGGAGGCGACCTAAGGATGGCGTAAGGTGCTATAAAAATGCCTAATGTAGCACTTGGTGCAGATGGAAGGTGATTAAACCGCTAATGGGAGCTCCAAGGGGACACCCAGAGGGAGCCTTGCACATACTCTAGCGGGCCCCTGTGGATGCCCTTTCCAGCTTCTACACTGGCACAAATGTTTTTTTAGGCTTGCCTAGCCACGTTTTTTCTGTGCAGTTTGGAATCCGAGTGCATCAGCGACTTGATGCCTACATTAAACCTGTTCCTCCTGCGGCGGAGTGAAAGGAGGCCTCACGCCCGGCGGCTGGGCTGTTGCGGATGCCCTGATTGTTGCCGGGGGCCCTAGATTTCGAGTGCGGCCCCCGCAGAGAGTGAGGTGGCCATCTCTGAAGCAGCCCTGACGGCGGTGGCTGCATCGGTTTCCCCTGGTGATATAAATGCGGGGGTGCTGGGGTAGCAGGGGGTAGCGGAGGCTGCAGGACAGGACGGGAGTCCCTTTATGGTTGGTTTCTGGCCTCCAGCGGCCTTTTCTCTGGCCCGCGGGAACCACATGGGTACCTCAGCTCGAGCTGCCCCCTGGACCTGGTGGAGGCCTGAGGATGGCTGTGAGAACTGTGCTAGATGGTGTGGGGACCTGGATCGCAGACCTACCTTGCACTGCTGGGGGCGCTTGATGGCGGCTACCGGGGTGCACAGGCCTGGCCATCGAGGGATCATGCCTCGGTCGGAGACGTGGTTGCTGTTGGGCCTCCAGGGGTTGGAGGGAGGATTGCCTCAATTGGCACAGCTGCGCCCATTGGACAAGTGGAGAGCCTCGACTGAGTCCACGCCGGGTAGGTTTTCCCTCAGGGTGACAGGAGTGGGGGTACTCTGGGCGGGCGTGCCGATCTTGGTCCTAACCTGGAGCTGTCTTGCACTGCGGAGGAGGCCTGCACACCTAGCTGCCGTGGCTCTGGGGACAGAGGTTAATCAGTGGTGGCGTCTGGGGGATTGGCTATGGGGTTGTCAGCCACGGCCGGCATGCTCGCAGGAGGGAGGGTGGGGGGCGCTGTTGTTCACGGGTAGGGGGGGAATAAAAATAAAAAAATAAAACTTACCTTACCGCCGGGTCCCGCGCCGCCTCCGCTCCTGGCCGGGTCCCGGTGTTCCTGCTGCTTTCCTGCAGGAACAGGAAGCAGCCAGCAGGCAGCCTCCCTCCCCTCCGCCAATCACAACGCTGTAATTGCAGCGTTGTGATTGGTGCGGTGCAGCGGACAGCGCCCCAGCCGGGCGCCTGTTGGGCGGCCATTTTCTCTACGTAGGCTGCATGCAGCCTACATATAGAAAAGGGGGAGTGCGCATGACTGCTTTGGTCAGCCCCAGGGCTGACCAAACAGGCAGGGCCCACAACAGTGGGCTAGCCACTCCCCCCTGCCCTTGAGCAGGACTGCCTGCCCCAACCAGGCACTTCTGCTTTCTCGCAGTGCGAGAAGCAGAAACATAAAATGGTCATTTTACCATTTTATGTTTCTGCTTCTCGCACTGCGAGAAAGCAGTGGGGTGATGCCCCCACGCCCCAATGGAGGAGCCGCCACTGCTGAATTGACTCCAAGGTCACTGACCTCCTGTTTTGAGCTCCAGGGACAAAAACAAACTCCAGAGGCTCCCTGCAAATGCCCAGCTGGCCTGCTGCCTCGACCTGCAACTAGACATGACTGAGCCTTGCTGGCGTCTGCTGGAGTGAGTTCCTGATCCCCAAGAGGTGCCCCTAAGGTCAAGGGCCCTTGGTGTGGTATCAGTTGAGCTCTGTTCCAAAGAAAGGGAGAGATCCTGAAGCTTTAGACTCTACTAATAGGCCTAGAGGCCTGTTCTAGCCAAGATCTTGCTGCCCACACCACCTGCCAACAAGAAGTTCCAACGAAACTGACACTTCACGCCACAGTGACTGCAAATGATGCTGCACACAAGATCTGCACTTCGTGCTACAGCATCGATAGCTTGTGATGACTGCCAACTCAAAACTCAAGCAACGGCTGTCTGTGACTCCTAACAGGATTTTTGTGCTACAGCGATGACAGTCCACTACGCCTGGTATGCTTTTCGCATTACATCGACGACCATCGGTGATGCACTCCCTGCTCCTCACGGCCCCTTCCACCGTAAATGGAAGTCTTCACGCTGGACTTTGAAAGTAACTCTTTCAACGGGACCCAGTATCCAGCCTGCACTCCATGATGGTCAGCCTGAACGTATGACTTTCACCCAGTCTCGCACGACCAGATAGCTGCAGTAGCTTTTTGTGCTTTTAGGTGCTTTACTTACAGGAAATCTTTACAATTGCCTATCTCCAGTTCTACTGATTGGATTTTTGTCGTTTTGGTGGGTGTATGATGGAACAACGCAGAGAAGTACTTTGCATTCCTTCACTAAGCATTCTTTACCCCACATTTTTTTAGAATGCATATGTTTTTACAATGCATGCCTTTACCCCACAATGTGTGTGTGTATATATATATATATGATCAAGGCCGTAGAACACGGCTGAAACGTGTCATGGGCAGCACAAGCTTGAAATAAACACTTGCATACTCAGCACCAGCATCATCTGAGTCCGTTTAATCTGTCTGTGCATCATTTGCACTTGGATTATGTTCGTGATATATATATATATATTCACTGAAAAAACCATAGGTTTTAGGGACAGTTATAGTTAGTTGGACATTGCACTCGTACAAAACCCGTGAAATTCCCCCGTTATAGTTAGTTCAGCTAACTATAACTCGCGCCCCCGCAATGCACTGCTGATGACGTCACATATTACATCACTCATGACATGGTCAGTGACATCACTGATGACATCACTGACATCATCCAGTGACTGTGTGTTTCTGTAAAGTTTAAATATGTTTAATATATTTAGGGAAAGGCGTATTGAAGAATGAGTGGGTGTATAAGCGTCTGATGATTTAGTAGGTGCGTGACTGAGTCTATAAGTGAGTGATTAAATGTATCTTACTGGATGCATGGGTGAGTGACTAAACTGTGTGAATGTCTGTATCCGTCTGTCTGTTGTTGTGTAAGCAGCTGCATGGGTTTCTGACTAGCTAAATGAGTGTCTATATGGGTTATGGATTGGTTCTCTGAGTATCTATATGGGTGCCTCAGTGTTTGTGTGGGTGGGGTGTGTGTGACTCTGTGCATAGATGTGTGAGTGGGTGATTCACTGGGTGCATGGTTTCAACAGTGCGTCTGTGATGGACTGTATGGGTGGGTGAGTGTGTGTATGGGTGTGTTAGTGATTGAATGTATGTCCCAGTGGTACATGTGTGAGTAACTACATATGTGAAAAGCAGTATATATGTGTGTTGGAGTATATAAATGGCTATAAGTGAGAGTGTGTGATTGTGAGAGTGGCTGTATGGATGAGTGTGTGCTTGTATCAGTGATTGTATAAGAGCGTAAAAATGTGCTAGTATTTGTATGAGTAAGTGAGCTGGTGTGTGTATGACTGTATAGGTGAGTAAATGGCAGTGTGAATAATTATTTGCATGACTGACTAGGTGTGTGAGTACCTCTATGGATGAGTGGCGGTGTGTGAGTGTCTATATAGGAGTATGAGTGCATATGATAGTCCTGTACTGAGTGACCGTAAGTTTGAGTGACTGTACGGGTGAGTTAGTGGATGTGTGTGTAGACCTAAGAATCAGTGAGTGGGTATGTAGTTATTGGTGTTGGAGTGTCTATGGTTTTGCGAATGGCAGTCTGTTATTTAGAGTGTGTGTATCAAAGGTTATATTAGGGTGTGAGGAGGTGCATCAGATTATCACGTGGATGATGTCATCAGTGATGTCATCAGTGATGTCATTTGAGATGTCATCAGTGATGTCATCAGTTATGTCACTGACCATGTCATGAGTGATGTAATATGTGACGTCATCAGCAGTGCATTGCGGGGGCGCGAGTTATAGTTAGCTGAACTAACTATAACGGGGGAATTTCACGGGTTTTGTACGAGTGCAATGTCCAACTAACTATAACTGTCCCTAAAACCTATGGTTTTTTCAGTGAATTTCAAAGGTTTTTTAAATGCTAATTTCTAACTATAACGTGTCTGAAACCTATGGTTTTTTCAGTGAATTTCAAAGGTTTTTAAATGCTAATTTCTAACTATAACTGTCCCTAAAACCTATGGTTTTTTCAGTGAATTTCAAAGGTTTTTTAAATGCTAATTCCTAACTATAACATGTCTGAAACCTATGTTTTTTTTCAGTGAATTTCAAAGGTTTTGTAAATGACAATTTTTAAATGTATTAATTGTTATATTTATTTTTTGGATACTGATTTACTATATTTTTTTAAACTATTTATTTTTACATATTTTATTTTTAAATTACATTGTAATTACATTATACATTACATTACAAAATATACTTTCTCTGAATGAATTACTTTAGTTTAAATACTTTGCAAATAGGCAATAGACTTTTAAGTACAGTAGTTACAGTTGTTGCAATGGGCAACACAATTTCAAACACAATGCAACATTGAGCTCAATGTGAATTTCTAGTTAAATGCAATTAGTTACTTTATGGATTACTTTTATAACCACAGGACTGGATCCTAGATTCAGTCCTGGGACATCTCCTGTAAACAGTTGAGTAAAAGCGTTTTGGTTACAGTAGTGATTTTTAAGGAATATTATTGTATTTTAAAAGTTGACACTTCGAAACTTTTTCACATAGAGTCACCAATGTTATCCTAAGGGAGGAAATTCACTTAGCAGGTAAGTAGTGTTATCGTTACTTTTTCCTACTCAGTGTTGGATCCTGGATCCAGCACTGGTGCATCTCCTGTAAACAGTTGAAAGAATGCGTTTAAGTCAGACAGGCGATTTTTAAGGAATATTTGTAGTTTGTGAAAATCGACACTTTGAAACTTTTCTGCTGAAAACCAGACAATGGATTCCTATGGAAGGAAATATAAGTTACTGGTAAGTACGGTTAGAATTACTTTTCAGGGTCAGTGCTGGGCTAAAAGATGCAGCACTGGGTTCTCTCCTGATAACAGGTGAGTAAATCGGAATTCGTAGTTCGGTTGATTTTAGAGGAATATTATAAAGTTCCAAAACTCCACACTTAGAAGAATTTCCAAGTGAAACCAGTCAATGTTAGCCTATGGAAGGAAATTCAAGTTGCTGGTAAGTACGGTTAAAATTACTTTTCAGGATCAGTACTGGGCTGAAAGATGCAGCACTGAGGTCTCTCCTGATAACAGGTGAGTAAATCGGAATTCGTAGTTCGGCTGATTTTAGAGGAATATTTGCACAATGGTGAAGGAAGGGGTGGGGCCTGAGGTGACATGTCTGCAAACACACCCAGTGGCGCGTTTTAAGTTGGAGAATTAATTCCTTCTCAATCCCGAGGGTCCCTAGGGGCCAACTAGCCCACCAGATACCTCTAGTATGCCCCAGACAGCTGCGTTGCAGAGAGGTGTTCAGAGGCCACGCCCCTTTTTACAACACTCTGCAACGCAGCTCCGTGGCGCTTACTGGAGGTACCTGGTGGGCTAGTTGGCCCCCAGGGACCCTCAGGATTGAAGGGGATTTAATTCCCCATCTTAAAACCCCCCAGGGCCGGCTCCTGCAGTGTCCCGGGGTGCCTACCGGGGTGCCTACCCCCGGGACACTGTAGTTTGCTATGGCAGGATGGGAGCCTCGCGGCTCAGTCCTGCCATAGCAAACTGCTTTGGATATTGGAAGAGAGAGCAGGGAAACCTGCTCTCTCTTCCAATATCCAAAGCGATTGCTTTTCCACATGGGGAGCAGCATGTCAGCTGCTCCCCATGTGGAATCAGCAATGCCGGCTCCCAAGGGACGTGGGGAGCCGGCGGGACTGTGGGGGTATTGGGGACCCCCACAGTCCCCAACGGAGAGGGCCAGCCCCGGGGGATGGGGTCCCCGGGGCAAGTAGTGGCCCGGGAGGGGGCCACGCGGCCCCCTCTCCAAAAAAGAGAAAAAAATGGAGAAAAAAAAATGGAAAGGCCGGCCCCGGGGATGGGGTCCCCGGGGCCTTAAAATGGCCAGAGGAGGGGGGCCACGCTGCCTCCCTCAAAATAATAAATATAGAGGCCATGCCCTGGGGGATGGGGTCCCCGGGGCCAATACAGGCCCAGGGAAGGGGGGCCACGCGCCCCTTCCCGTTTTTTGTTTTTTTTGTAATTTAAAAAGGGGTAAGGCCCTGGGGGATGGGGTCCCCAGGGCCCAAAAAGAGAAAAAGGAAGGGGGCCACACAGCCCCCTTCAGGGGACAAAAAAATATTTTTTTTTAAAACGATTGGGCCCGCAGGCCCCGCCCCCTTCCTTCACCACTCTGCAAACGCGCCCACTGGCGCGTTTGCAGAGGGGGAACAAATTCCCCTTGAATACTGGGGGTCCCTGGGGGCCAACTAGCCCACCAGGAACCTCCAGTATGCGCCAGGGGGCTGCCTTGCAGAGACGTGTAGAGAGGCCACACCCCTTTTACACCTCTCTGCAACGCAGCTCTGTGGTGCTTTTGGAGGTATATGGTGGGCTAGTTGGACTCCGGGGACCCTCAGGATTCAAGGGGACTTAATCCCCCAACTTAAAACGCGCCACGGGGCGCGTTTGCACAGTGGTGAAGGGAGGGCGGGGCTTCAGGTGACATGTGTGCAAACAGGCCCCGTGGCGCGTTTTAAGATGGGGAATTAAATCCCCTTCAATCCTGAGGGTCCCTGGGGCCAACTAGCCCAACAGGTACATCCAGAAAGCGCCACAGAGCTGCGTTGCAGAGAGGTGTAAAAGGGGTGTGGCCTCTCTACACGTCTCTGCAACGCAGCCCCTGGCGCATATTGGAGGTTCCTGGTGGGCTAGTTGGCCCCTAGGGACCCTCAGGATTCAAGGGGACTTAATCCCCCAACTTAAAACGCGCCACGGGGCGCGTTTGCACAGATGTCACCTCAGGCCCCGCCCCCTCCCTTCACCATTGTGCAAATATTCCTCTAAAATCAGCCGAAATACGAATTCCGATTTACTCACCTGTTATAAGGAGAGACCTCAGTGCTGTATCTTTCAGCCCAGTACTGGTCCTGAAAAGTAATTTTAACCGTACTTACCAGTAACTTGAATTTCCTTCCATAGGCTAACATTGACTGGTTTCAATTGGAAATTCTTCTAAGTGTGGAGTTTTGGAACTTTAAAATATTCCTCTAAAATCAGCCGAAATACGAATTCCGATTTACTCACCTGTTATCAGGAGAGACCTCAGTGCTGCATCTTTCAGCCCAGTACTGATCCTGAAAAGTAATTTTAACCGTACTTACCGGTAACTTGAATTTCCTTCATAGGCTAACATTGACTGGTTTCACTTGGAAATTCTTCTAAGTGTGGAGTTTTGGAACTTTAAAATATTCCTCTAAAATCAGCCGAAATACGAATTCCGATTTACTCACCTGTTATCAGGAGAGACCTCAGTGCTGCATCTTTCAGCCCAGTACTGATCCTGAAAAGTAATTTTAACCGTACTTACCGGTAACTTGAATTTCCTTCATAGGCTAACATTGACTGGTTTCACTTGGAAATTCTTCTAAGTGTTGATTTTTGAAACATACAAATATTCCTCTAAAATCAGCCGAAATCCGAATTCTGATTTACTCACCTGTTATCAGGAGAGACCTCAGTGCTGCATCTTTCAGCCCAGTACTGGTCCTGAAAAGTAATTTTAACCGTACTTACCAGTAACTTGAATTTCCTTCCATAGGCTAACATTGACTGGTTTCACTTGGAAATTCTTCTAAGTGTGGAGTTTTGGAACTTTAAAAGATTCCTCTAAAATCAGCCGAAATAGGAATTCCGATTTACTCACCTGTTATCAGGAGAGACCTCAGTGCTGCATGTTTCAGCCCAGTACTGATCCTCAAAAGTAATTTTAACCGTACTTACCGGTAACTTGAATTTCCTTCCATAGGATATCATTGCCTGTTTTTTGCTGAAAAAGTTTCTAAGTGTTGATTTTTGGAACTTTAAAATATTCCTCTAAAATCAGCCGAAATCCGAATTCTGATTTACTCACCTGTTATCAGGAGAGACCTCAGTGCTGCATCTTTCAGCCCAGTACTGATCCTCAAAATTAATTTTAACCGTACTTACCGGTAACTTGAATTTCCTTCATAGGCTAACATTGACTGGTTTCACTTGGAAATTCTTCTAAGTGTGGAGTTTTGGAACTTTATAATATTCCTCTAAAATCAACCAAAGTACGAATTCCAATTTACTCACCTGTTATCAGGAGAGAACCCAGTGCTGCATCTTTTAGCCCAGCACTGACCCTGAAAAGTAATTTTAACCGTACTTACCAGTAACTTATATTTTCTTCCATAGGAATCCTTTGTCTGGTTTTCAGCAGAAAAGTTTCAAAGTGTCGATTTTCACAAACTACAAATATTCCTTAAAAATCGCCTGTATGACTTAAACGCATTCTTTCAACAGTTTACAGGAGATGCACCAGTGCTGGATCCAGGATCCAACACTGAGTAACAAAAAGTAACGATAACAGTTTTTACCTCCTAAGTGAATTTCCTTCCATAGGATAACATTGGTCATTCTATGAGAAAAAGTTTCTAAGTGTCAACTTTTAAAGTACAATAATATTCCTTAAAAATCACGACTGTAACCAAAACGCTTTTACTCAACTGTTTACAGGAGATGTCCCAGGACTGAATCTATGATCCAGTCCTGTGGTTAGAAAAAGTAATCCATAAAGTAACTAATTGCATTTAACTAGAAATTCACATTGAGCTGAATGTTGCATTGTGTTTGAAAATGTGTTGCCCATTGCAACAACTGTAACTACTGTACTTAAAAGTCTATTGCCTATGTGCAAAGTATTTAAACTAAAGTAATTCATTCTGAGAAAGTATTTTTTGTAATGTATAATATAATTACAATGTAATTTAAAAAATAAAATATTAAAAAAAAATGTTTTCTAAAAAATTTCGAAATCAGTATGAAAAAAATTTATATAACAATTAATACATTTAAAAATTGTCATTTACAAAACCTTTGAAATTCACTGAAAAAAACGTAGGTTTCAGACATGTTATAGTTACAAATTAGCATTTAAAAAACCTTTGAAATTCACTGAAAAAACCATAGGTTTTAGGGACGTTATAGTTACAAATTAGCATTTAAAAAACCTTTGAAATTCACTGAAAAAACCATAGGTTTTAGGGACAGTTATAGTTAGTTGGACATTGCACTCGTACAAAACCCGTGAAATTCCCCGTTATAGTTAGTTCAGCTAACTATAACTCGCGCCCCGCAATGCACTGCTGATGACGTCACATATTACATCACTCATGACATGGTCAGTGACATCACTGATGACATCTCAAATGACATCACTGATGACATCATCCACGTGATAATCTGATGCAGCTCTTCACACCCTAATATAACCTTTGATACACCCAATCTAAATTACAGACTGCCATTCGCAAAACCATAGACACTCCAACACCAATAACTACATACCCACTCACTGATTCTTAGGTCTACACACACACATCCACTCACTCACCCGTACAGTCACTCATACTTATGGTCACTCAATACAGGACTATCATATGCACTCTTACTCCTATATAGACACTCAAACACCGCCACTCATCCATAGAGGTACTCACACACCTAGTCAGTCATGCAAATAATTAAACACACTGCCATTTACTCACCTATACAGTTATACACACACCAGCTCACTTAATCATACAAATACTAGCACATTGTTACGCTCTTATACAATCACTGATACAAGCACACACTCATCCATACAGCCACTATCACAATCACTCACTCTCGCTTATAGCTATTTATATACTCCAACACACATATATACTGCCTTTCACATATGTAGTTACTCACACATGTACCACTGGGACATACATTCACTCACTAACACACTCTTACACACACTTACCCACCCATACAGTCTATCACAGATGCACTCTTGAAACCATCCACCCAGTGAATCACCCACTCACACATCTATGCACAGTCGCACACACCCCATCCACACAAACACTCAGGCACCCATACAGATACTCAGACAACAAATCAATAACTCTTATAGACACTCATGTAGCTATTCACAAACCCATGCAGCCACTTACACAGCAACAGACAGATACAGACATTCACCCAGTTTAGTCACTAACCCATGCATTCAGTAAGATACGTTTAATCACTCACTTATAGAATTAGTCACGCACCTACTAAATCATCCATACAGACACTTATACACCCACTCATTCTTCAATACGCCTTTCCCTATATATATAAAAAATATTTAAACTTTACAGAAACACACAGTCACTGGATGATGTCATCAGTGATGTCATTTGAGATGTCATCAGTGATGTCATCAGTGATGTCACTGACCATGTCATGAGTGATGTAATATGTGACGTCATCAGCAGTGCATTGTGGGGCGCGAGTTATAGTTAGCTGAACTAACTATAACGGGGGAATTTCACGGGTTTTGTACGAGTGCAATGTCCAACTAACTATAACTGTCCCTAAAACCTATGGTTTTTTCAGTGAATATATATATATACACAATGTATTTGTGGAGGGAGACCTCCACACCCCCAAACTTACCTTTAATGTGTGGCAAAGGCATGCATTGTAAACGCAGATACGTTGAAAAAAGATTGTGGTAAAAAATGCATGGGGAAGGCAGAACATGGTATAAAACCTCATTGTAAAGACTGTTTCCCGTTTGGGGGTCAAATCATTTAGTAAATGTAACTCTACTTTTCTATATTGGTGTGGAATTTTTCTTGTATTGTGGTTTCACTTTATCACTGTTTAAGCGCTGCATAAATACTTTACACAGTGCCTTTAAGTGAAGCCTGACTAGTTTTGTGGCAAGCTACCAGAGTGCTGATCACAGGTTAATTTTGGGTTTGCTTATGTCTCTGACAAGAATTGTGGTTACTGCTTGAGAAGGGTTTCACTCCCTTCAACCAGTAACCCAATTTTCAACACTATATGTATATAAATGTTTATATATGTGGATGTATGTATTATTTAATGATTTTCTTTGTTACAAGATCCGGGCAGACAGCTAAGAATAGATTATATCTAAAATGATTACAGTGCAGTTCTTTTTCCCCTAGGTTTTGTCAGAGGTGGTAACCAACACCAAAATCTTTCCATACAAAGGTGGTCTGTGACATTTCATTTGACAAAATGCCTATCTGTAGGCTTTAATAGAGAGAAATAAAAAAATCACACATAAATGCCTATTTACTTTGACATATGTGTTTCACAATCAATCCGTTAGTCCTACTGGGTAATACATAACTTCTCATACTAAACAGATTAGATCAATGACCTTTGATATGTTTTTCCTAGTGAACCAATCAGGGTTCTAGCTGTTACAACTGACTTGTCACCATAGCGAACTCATACCTACTATGTTGGTTATAAGCCTTCACACATGGCAACCATGAGAAATATCATAATAATATTACGAATATGAACAAAATGCAGTTGTCAAAACAATATGTGGGGGCACATGCATCAACATAAGGAATTTCGATTCCTTAATAGCGATTATTAAGGAATCGCTATTTAGAATCGCAATTCCTTATGCATGTAGGAATCGCTAAATAAATTGCGATTCCTACACATTCCCTATTAGCAAATCGCAAATTGCGATTCGTTAATAGGGAATGCCTTCCCATTCATTCCTGTGGGCCTGGAGGCCCATAGGAATGAATGGGAAACCATTCGCCATTTGCGATTACCAAAAAGGTAATCGCAAATTGCGCATGCAATTTCAAGGATGCTACAAGGCCAAAAGGTCACCTCGAAGCACACCCAAAATTGGCATGTGTGCACATGTGGCGCGCACACATGCCCCAAGGGCATGTGTGTGCGCCACATGGCACTTAGAAAAATGCAATTTTGTGCATCTTTCTAAGGAATTGCAAATTACCATCAACTTGAAGTTGATGGTAATTTGCTATTCCTTAATGCAAAGTCACATTCTGAGAATGCTTCTTGCATTGCATTTAAGGAATCACAAATTGCGATTCCCTAACTGCATTTGCAAAATAGGTAATCGCAAATTTTGCAATTACCTATTTTGCGAATGGCTTTGGGCTTGATGCATCCCAAAAGGCTAATTACCGGTCGCAAAGGGGCTGATTCTGCAAATCGGCCCGTTTGCGACTGGTAATTAGCTTGATGCATGTGCCCCAAAATCCCTACTAATAAAGCCTAATAAGGATTAACATAGTGCAAATCTTCCATCCGCATGATTTGTTTGGGTGGACCAACAACACGAAAACTATTGCCTACTAAGGTAATATGCAAGATTCTATGTAACAAAATACATGCCACCAGAATTCAGAACAGTGTAATACCAATTCACTCATAAATCCTATTGCCTTTAACACATGGTCTTCACAATAAGTAAGGCCTACTTGCTTTGTCATAATTTTCCTTATAAACAGATCACACCTAAGGATTTTGATATAACTCTTTAAAGTGAACCAATAAGGCCTCTAGCCTTTACCAAAGGCTTGCTATTATGTTCAATACAGGCCTCCTGAAGTGTGCATAAACTGGCAACCATTATGCATACAGTTGTAAAATTACAAATATCTACAAATTACAGTTGGCAAAACAATATACAACCCTTCTCAATAGGGCCTAACAAGAAAATGTACTCCCTGGGTTTGTTAGAGTGGGTGACCAACACCAAAAGCCTTGCCTTCTATAGTAATCTGTGAGATTAAATGTAACCAAATACATGTCTTTGGACTGTAACATAATGTGACAACAATCTACTGTTAGAGGCCAATTGGATTTATCATATGCTTTTCACAATAAGTAAACCATGCTTTCTGCCTTTGTAATAACTTTTCATTGTACACAGGCCAGACCTATGGCATCTATCAAAACATTTACCTGCACAACAATTAAGCCTTTTGCTGTTACCATTGGTGTGTCACCATAACTAACTCAGACCCACTGTACTGAGCGTACACTTTCTACAAGGCTACCATCTGTCATGCAGTTATAAAAGTACAAATGTATGCAAAATTAAAGTCAGAAACGTTGCTTAGTAAGTGAGATTCGGGGGGTGTGACTCCCAAATTTCCCAACTACAAAAGCAGTGGGCTGCAAAGTGAGGGAGTGAGGTGACAAGGGATCGACAGTCAGTACTGATGTGCAATAGGTGGGCCTCTCTCTAGAGTGGCACAACGGGTGAAAAACAGCAGGTTGGAATGCTACCCTAAGCGATTGCCAATGATTAGACTATTTTTTTTTATTTTTAACTACATTTATTTTGAAACAATACACAGTTAAAGACAGTAACAACCATTTCAATCGACATAAGCTTACAAAAGACATGTGTATACATTGCAGGACATTCACTTCACGACTTGTGATATATAAACAAATGCAGCTTCTTACTTTAACAACAAGCCCCCCCTCCAATCACAAGCATTCACCACAGCATTAGTGTGTTCTCTCTGCTGTGTCCTCGGGTAGGCAGGTATTTTGAACTGGCCAACAGAGCATCCCTCTACTCTCATTCCATTTCCCCCAGATCTTTTTCCATTTGTGTGAGCACCCTCTACTCTCGTAGACCACCCTTTCTGCTTGCATACACCAGTCCATGTCGTTTGCCCAATCGTTAAACAACGCACAGGACTCAGCCCCCCATTTGCGCGCTATGTTACGCTTAGTTATCATAAAGCCAAGTGTGGCCCAAAGTTTCTCCCACATTGTTAGGTCCGTTTTACCCCAGATGTTTAATAGACACTCTTGGGGTGATATCGCCATTTCCTTGCCGCATAATTGTTGCATGTTTGTGGCAATTTTGTTCCAGTATTCTCCTATCTTGGGGCAGTTCCACCATAGATGTAGAAAGGTGCCTTCTTGGTCGCAATTTTTGGGACAAAGTGCAAAGTCAAGTCTGTTCATTTTAACTAGTGTGGTTCGTGTATAATATGTTCTATGGAGTAGTTTCAGTTGGATCAGTCTGAATCGAGACCGAATCTCCACCTCTCGGGGCGATGCGAGTGCCTCCAACCAATCCTCGTCATCCAGCTTCCCCACGTCCTCCTCCCATCTGGATCGCAATTTCTCCAACGTGCCTGTGGAATTATTTAATATCTTCTGATAGGTTAGCAATATTGCCGTCTCACTTAGATAATCGTCTAAGAGCCTATCTTCCAAAGGAGAAGAGACCGGAAGGTCTGCATCTCTCGGGATAGCTTGATGCAATGCATGCCTGACTTGGAGGCCTCAAAAAGACTCCATGGGAGCCAAATCGTAGTCTTTTTGAAGGTCGGCAAAGGATCTAACCTTCCCCTCCACCCAGAGCTTGCCCACCTTGGAGAGACCAATCAAGTCCCATTTATCAAAGCCCGTTGGTTCCCCAGTAATCCCAGGCCTCTTGTATCCCACAGTGGCGTAGCTAAGGTTATCTTGTCTTTCCAACCCAACACTGTTGATGTTGTGTGACATATCTTAGTCATCGTTGATGTTGGGGTGTGAAGTGGTGCTGCCTGCTTCCCGCCATAAATGGCTCTGAGGTATCCTCTTGGTCTCATATTATGCCTGTCCATATTGTAGGCTGGGTTATTGTGGGCTACGTGTACCCATCTATTAACTACCATGAGTTGCATTGCCCAATAGTAAAATTGTAGCGCTGGGAGAGCAATCCCCCCATCATACCAGCTCCTGGTCAGTTTGTTTAGTGCGATCTGCAGAGTACCTCCGTCCCAGAGGAGTGTCCTTAGCTCAGCCTCTACTGCTTTGAAATATCCCTGTGAGACCAGGTATGGCGTATTTTGTAATACATATATAAAGCAGGGAAGCGCCATCATCTTGTAAAGGGCTGCCCTACCCAACAGTGACAAAGGTAATGTCCTCCAATGTCGCACGTCTTCTTGCAGACGGCGTAGCAGGGGGTCTAAATTTCAGCTATGGAACACTGTTGGGTCCTTGGTTACATAAATTCCTAAGTACCTGAATCCTTCTGTCACCACCCGGGCCGCACAATTTCTAGGAAGTCTCGGCTCACACCCCACAAAATATATATCAGAGATTTATTCCAGCTTATGGTATATCCCGAGTGCTTTTGATATAGGGTGAAGATATGTAGCACTCTGTGTAAGGAAGAGTAAGGTTTGGCCAAATAGAGGAGAATATCATCTGCGTAGAGGGAGAGTCTATACTCCCAATCCACCGTCCACTTAAGTCCTCTGATAAGTGGATCGCCTCGTATCCATGCAGCTAGGGACTCCAACACCAGGGCAAATATTAGTGAGGACAGGGGGCAGCCCTGCCTAGTACCTCTGGTGAGTCTAAAAATTGATGACCGTCCCCAAAGCCCATCTTTTCTAGGACGGCAAATAGGAAGGGCCACTCTATCATATCGAACGCTTTCCTAGCGTCTAATGATATTACAACCGCCTCCTCTCTAATATTTTCGGCTCTTCCCAGCACTCCATGAAGTCGCCTAAGGTTGAGCACCGTATTTCTATTCGGTATAAATCCTGATTGGTCAGGGTGAACCAATTTATGCATCAACAGGGCCAGGCGAGTCGCCAGGATCTTGTCTAGAACCTTTACCTCTACATTAAGCAGAGAGATCGGTCTGTATGACGCACAGTCATCTGGAGGCTTTCCCTCTTTATGAATCATGACAATGTTGGCAAGTCTCTGATTCTCAGGTAGTTTCCCCACTAGGACACTTTTCTGAAACATTTTCAATAAATACGGTGCCGTTGGCTTGTATAGCTCGATCGGCAGGCCATTGGGGCCCATTGCTTTCCCAGTTTTCAATGCCTGAATCGCCTGTGTTACTTCGCTTTCTGTAAGCTCCAGCTCTAGACTGTCTCTATCTGACTTATCGAGGGTGGGTACATTGAGAGTGAACAGGAGTTCCCCCACCTCAAACCGGGTGATTTGAGTTGATGACGTATACAGTTGTAGGTAATAGGCTGTAAAGGTATCTGCAATTCCCTGCCTATCTCTGATCCGCTCCCTCACTTCTGAAGTGATTTCAAAGACCCACCTCGAGGCCTGTTCCCGTCGGTCTAGCCACGCCAGTAATTTACTCGCTCTATCGCCCACTTCGTAGAGTCGGTGCAAGGTTGCCCGATAATGCGCTCTGGCTTGCTCCTTGGCTATGTCTCTATATTCCTTCTGCTTAATCTGTAGCTTATGCTGCACGTCTGGGGTATCCGATCGCAGCAGTTCTAATTCCAGCTGCTTAATCTCTTCTTCTATTTCCGTGATCTGCCTTATCTTTTCTTTCTTGTGAGCGGAAATCAAGGAGACCCCCTGACCTCTGATTACAGCCTTATAGGCCTCCCATAGGATATGATGCGAGTCTACAGACCCCTTATTTTCTTCAAAATAATTAATTGATGTTTTAAATAAGTCTTCTCTAATGTTATGTTATGTTATGTTATGTTATTAAGACTTGTAAAGCGCACAAATACCCGGAGGTGTCTTGGCGCTACGGACAAAATAAGCCACTGATGAGTCACTAGTTACAGAAGAGCCAGGTTTTTAGTTCCTTTCTGAAAGAGACAAGAGATGATGCATTTCTCAAATCAATCGGTAGGGAATTCCAGAGTTTGGCAGCGCAGTAATGAAAACTGCGACCACCCCAGAGTAAGGTGCGAATTCTGGGCACTCTCAAGAGTTTAGCACCAGATGAACGAAGGTGTCTAGTTGGTTCGTACCAAACAAGAAGATTTTGCAAAAAGGCTGGCCCTGTATGATTCAGGGCCCTGAACACCAAGCTAAGAGCCTTGAATTTTATTCGCTGCGCTACAGGGAGCCAATGCAAATTACGGATCTCACCAGATACTGATTTGAACCAAGGGGTGTTTGACAGAAGTCGAGCGGCTGAATTTTGCACGCTCTGTAATCTTTTCAGGCAGTGCTTCTGGACGTTTATAAACAGTCCATTACAATAATCCAATTTAGACTGGATTAATGAAGTGACTACAGTTCTTTTCGTGTCCTCCGGAAGATAAGGGAGAATCTTCCTGAGTTTCTTAATAAGGAAGTGGGCGGAAGAAACCACAGCATTAGTGTGTTGAACAAAAGAAAGTTTACTATCCACCCATACTCCCAGGTTCTTCACTTTAATTGCTGGTTCCGGTGGATCACCCATATCAACGGGCCACCACACACTGCCCCAACTAGGATGCAGATTCCCAAAAATCAAAACTTCAGTTTTTCCCGAATTGAGTTTAAGGCAGTGTGTCCTCATCCAATTAGTGATGACACCCATGCAGTTCTTAAATTGCAGAGCAGGCGAAGACTGATTTTTATATGCTGCTACTACAATCTGGGAATCATCTGCATACGAAGTGAGGCTAAAGCCAAAATTCCGGATAAGTGGGGCTAGTTCAGAGACGTATATATTAAAAAGGGTGGGGCTCAAGGAGGAGCCCTGGGGCACTCCACAAGGGAGGAAATATGGCTCAGACTGGTATCCATCGATCGACACTACCAGTCTTCTGTCCTTAAGAAAGGAGGACACCAGTGCCAGTGCTGAACCCCCAACTCCCAGAATCTTCAGCCGTTGTTGTAGGAGGAAATGATCAACCGTATCAAATGCGGCTGATAGATCGAGGAGTATCAGGGCCGCTGACCCTCCCCCATCCATCACCGCTCTTATTTCCTCCGTGGCTTTGATGAGTGCCGTTTCGGTACTGTGTTCCCGACGGAAACCGAACTGAGAATGGTCCAACAGATCATGTTCACCAATAAACTGGGAAAGTTGGATATTCATAATTTTGTCAACTATCTTCGCAGGCAGCGGCAAGCGGGCTATGGGGCGATAGTTTTTGGGATCAGCTGCATCCAAAGTTGGTTTTTTCAGCAGTGGGAGGATAGACGTATCCTTCCAAATTGCTGGGAAATTGCCAGAGGAGAACATGGAGTTGAAAATATTTGTTAACACCGGGCTTACCAAATCAGAGACTTCTTTCAGCAGCTCAGGTGGGCAAGGGTCCTCTGGGGAGCCCGATTTAGCCTCCAGAATGTGTTTTGCCACTGTATCCAATGATACTGGTGTAAAACTGAGCAGGGTGTTTGTACCCTGAGAGATCGGTGAGAGCGGCAGGGTGGTGGCATGAGCTAATGTATCCTCAAAATTTTTAAAGATGTCCAGAACTTTAGTTTTAAAGGCAGAAGCAATGGCATCACAGGACTCTTGACTATTTTCTGGCCCTGTACTATGAGGGGTGGTAAGTTTGTTCACTGCTGTAAAGAGAGCTTTAGAGGAATGTTTTACCTCCGAGATTACTCTAGTAAAATATTCTCTCTTTTCCAATGTAAGAAGATTTTTATATTCTCTTAAAGCTAATTTATATGTTTCCCTCTCGGATGAATCATACTTAACACGCCGGCGACATTTTTGTTTTTCTGCCCGTAAGGCATCTGAGAACCAAGGGGCTGAAGGGGTTCTCCTATTACCAGCAGTGCTTTTGGTGGGCACTGCGGCTAAAAACGCCGTATTTAACCAATCTGTGTAATTGGGGCCGATTCGTCTGAGGGCCCACCTACCTGGGGTGCGTCCTCTCTAGTATTGTACGAAGGAGGGATTTATCCAAATTACCCCAGTCCCTTTTGGTCTTAGAAGGGATTTTATAGGCCTGCGTAAGACCAAACAACATTATTGGTAGGTCGAATTTTATAAGTGAGTGATCTGACCAAACCAAGGGCAGGGTTTCTATACAAGAAAGACCCTGAACCGAGGAAAAAATGCCATCTAGAGTATGGCCGGCCTCATGAGTGGGGGTCTGAACCAATTGACTGAGACCGACCGACCCCAGAGTATGTAGCAACGCATCTGTCTCACTATTTTCCTTGTCTTCTAGATAAAAATTAAAGTCTCCAAGGATGGTAAAGTCGTCATTAATAAGGGTAGATTCTAGAAGACTGTCTAAATTAGATAAAAAAGTACTTCTAGAGTTGGGGGGCCGATACAATAAAATCCCTTTAAAAGTCTGCCTGGGACCAAGTTCAATCATAAAATGAAGGGCTTCGAATACAGGCGTGGAAGCGGACTGAAAAGTAATAGGAAAATGTTCTCTCAAAATAATAGCCAGTCCGCCGCCTCGTTTAACAGATCTATCAACCCTGAAAGCCCGGTAACCCGCTGGGGTAGCGGAGATGATATCGGGGTCAGAGGAAGCATCTGCCCAGGTTTCAGTCATAAAAAGTATGTCTATACCGTCAGCTAGAATCATGAGTGCTATTTCGTGTTTATGTTTGGCCAGAGATCTGACATTTACAAGTCCGCCCTTCAATTTAGCAGTCTCTGTGCCAAGGAGGGGGCTATGATTCAAGGGTTGTTTAAAAGGCTGGAAAGCGTTAGTGTTCAAAGATTGTGGGAGCAGAAAGCCGCAAGGGCATGCAACATCACCCTCATCCGGCTTGAGTCGGCGGCATGATGGCATGGGCGAATTAAGGCAAAGTAACTCCTTAGAGGTATAGGTATGAGCTTGGGTGACGGAATGGCCAGGGGCTCTGGCCCCAGGCCCGGAGCAGGCGCGGACGGGCGCAGACGGGCTTGCCTTAGGCGCGCCTTCGGCGCGCCAGCGGCGCGCCCGCTGCGCGCGTCCGCTGCGCGCCCTCACCATCTGTCCACTAAATAGTATCTCCGGTGGACGAGTGGAGCACGTCCACACCGGAAGTGAATCCAGGCAACAGGGAAGGGAAGGGAGCAGTCAAGCCCCGGAGTGGAGTATCCGCCCTCCGCACAAACGGCACATCAGCCGCGGCGGAACAGGGTCAGACCACAACAACAGAAGGAGCGGGTGAAAGTGCGCGAGTGCAGGTAACGTAGAAATACTTATGATACAACAAAACTAGTTATTAAAATGCTTAAAAGGTTAAAAGCACCTAAAAACGTCGATTAAGAAATAGGAGCATGAGGGTCGCATAAACGTGGCAGCAAGATAAAAACACAAGGCAGTCACATGAAATATCGAGGCAACAACAATAAAACATAGGACGCGCCAGCCGGGCTTACTCTAGTCCGCTGCGCGCCTCACCATCTGTCCCCTAAATAGTATCTCCGGTGGACGAGTGGAGCACGTCCACACCGGAAGTGAATCCAGGCAACAGGGAAGGGAAGGGAGCAGTCAAGCCCCGGAGTGGAGTATCCGCCCTCCGCACAAACGGCACATCAGCCGCGGCGGAACAGGGTCAGACCACAACAACAGAAGGAGCGGGTGAAAGTGCGCGAGTGCAGGTAACGTAGAAATACTTATGATACAACAAAACTAGTTATTAAAATGCTTAAAAGGTTAAAAGCACCTAAAAACGTCGATTAAGAAATAGGAGCATGAGGGTCGCATAAACGTTACAGCAAGATAAAAACACAAGGCAGTCACATGAAATATCGAGGCAACAACAATAAAACATAGGACGCGCCAGCCGGGCTTACTCTAGTCCGCTGCGCGCCCTCACCATCTGTCCCCTAAATAGTATCTCCGGTGGACGAGTGGAGCACGTCCACACCGGAAGTGAATCCAGGCAACAGGGAAGGGAAGGGAGCAGTCAAGCCCCGGAGTGGAGTATCCGCCCTCCGCACAAACGGCACATCAGCCGCGGCGGAACAGGGTCAGACCACAACAACAGAAGGAGCGGGTGAAAGTGCGCGAGTGCAGGTAACGTAGAAATACTTATGATACAACAAAACTAGTTATTAAAATGCTTAAAAGGTTAAAAGCACCTAAAAACGTCGATTAAGAAATAGGAGCATGAGGGTCGCATAAACGTGGCAGCAAGATAAAAACACAAGGCAGTCACATGAAATATCGAGGCAACAACAATAAAACATAGGACGCGCCAGCCGGGCTTACTCTAGTCCCAAATAGTCCCTAATAGTTGGAATTTTGAGATACCATGGATTAAGTGATATGTGAGTTCCCCGAGTTGGGGGTGTGCCTCCATAGGTTACACTGATTGGAGAATGATCAGAAATTCCCCTTGGGAGGAGGGTCGTCTCCTGAAATTGCGACAGCTGATCTACCAACCCGAACACATAATCTATTCGAGACATACTTCCATGCACACCTGAGTAGAAGGTATATTGTCGGGTAGAGGGATTGCGTACACGCCACACATCTATAAGGCTGATTGCTGACAGGAACTCGGCCAGTGCTTTTCCTGCACTGTCTTTTTGCCTGATAGGCCAACGATCCATTTCTCCATTTAGGGCTGCATTGCAATCCCCCCCAATCAATAATTCACCCCATGGTAATTTCACTAGATGGGCACCCAACTCAGCCAGCGCGGGGGAGTGGAGCCGCGGGGGGATATATAGCGAGACAATATGTAATAGCCTACCGTCCCAGTTCCCCGACAGTGTCACAAAACGCCCGAGTGGGTCATGCATCACAGCCCGAACCGCAAATGGAAGGGACTTTCGTAATAAGATGCCCACCCCTCTTGAATCTCTGGTGTACTGCCAGCTTATAGCCCCATCTGTTGAGTGCGCAATAGGACGTACCCTGTATATGAGTTTCTTGTAGCAGGATAATATTAGGTGCTCGTCTCGTAATATATTGCAATACCACTCCCCTTTTAATTTTGTCCTCTAATCCATTTACATTCCAGGAGAGGATCACAAGTTGACTAGGGGATATTCCTCTACTTACAGTATCTTGTATCTGGATTATGTGGAGATATGGTCAGGGGCATGACCGCCTCGCGGGCTCCGACATTCTCCCCCGCACTGACTCGAGGGGATCGGTCAGTGGAAGACTCGCTACCCATTCCCGAGATAGTCAGGGTAGTGTCCTGTATCGTGTCTCTTGAGTGGTTCTGGTGTGTGGCCTGTTGTATTGTCTTAGCTATCTGTGAAGTGTATCTACTAAACTGAAACTTCCCAAGAACAAAACTATCCCCTACCTCCCCCACCCTGCTTCTCTGCAATGTGGACTCGAAACTGCCCGCCCCCTCAATTTTGCAGAGTGCCTGTAGTCCCTATACCCCATTTCTCAGTAACGGGGAGTGTGACCAACCACCCTCCCATGCATTAGAGCCCCCTCCCCCCAACAAATAGTGAGTGTCATCACAGCATATTGATATAGTTACAGTTAATTTGATCTCAAATCGACTTCAGTGCAGTTCTCTTATCGCTTCCAGGATCTCGCGTCGCTTCAGTCCGGAGTATCTTTTCCCATCAATAGGGTCACATACAGTGTTGGGCGCCATTTGACTCTATTACTGGTCCTTCAGTTATGATGGTGTGCGCAAGCATCTCAGTCTCTGTTTGTATCGCCGCCCACCTGAGGGATCTGCACATTGGGCAGGTGCTGGCCTTCGGTAGATCGTTTATCAGCTATCTCTATCTCTTCATTTCGGTGCGGTCCCGGTTGGCGCCATTCCTTCTGACCCCTTCGTCGGCGGGAGTGATTTCTGTTGTCTCCTGGCTTTCTCCAGCCATCCAGCCAGTCTCACACCTCCTCGGGATTATCGAAGAACCACGTTTTCCCCTCCGCCACCACTCGGAGCTTCGCAGGAAAGAGCATCGTGTATTTCAGTTCTTTCTCACACAGTTGTTTTTTAACTTCCAGAAATGGACACCTTAGGTTTTGAATCTTGACCGTAAAATCCGGAGAAGGTTATCGTGGCTTTTCCATAGCGCAATGGAGGTGCAGAGCGAGCAGCTTGCAATATGGTATCTTGATCTCTAAAATTAAAAATCCTCGCCAGTATGGGACGGGGTGGTGTGCCAGGTCGCGGCGGACACCCCCCGGTACTCAATGGGGCCGCTCCACAGAAAAATAGTTAGAGAGGTGCCGGAGCTGCAATTGTTTTGTTATAAGTTCCTCCACAAACAAATCAGTTGATGGGCCCTCTCCTTTCTCTGGCACTCCCAAAATACGAACATTGTTTCTGCGTGCACGCCCTTCACAGTCCTCTAGCCGGGCTTCACGGGCAGTCGCTATGTCCTGAAGCTGTTCCACATGTAATGCAAGATACTCCACACCGCGGCTGACCACAGGTTCAGCACATCAATCCCTATTTCACAATTATAAGAGTCCTGTGCAAATCGCCTCCGGAACCCGCCGCAGTTGGGCTCCACTGGAATCCAGACAAGAACAGTTTTTGATCATGGAAGGTGCACCAGGAAAGAAGTCAAAGTCTTTTAAGCGAGTCCTTTAAATTTCTTTATTCTTCTTCGTAAAAAAGAGATTAGGCATCAGCCAACGCGTTTCGTTCCTATCAGAGGAACTTCATCAGGGCTATGTATACTAGGTGAAATAATCCAAGAATTCTCTAGTGTATTCACGATAAGGATAAGGTTACACTGCTGCCGGGCGTACCTGCCATTCATTAGAAGGAGAGTTTTCAGATCGTCGTGACTGGATGTGATTTAATCGAACCCTTATTGTGGGGCTCCTTCTCGTACTACTCTTGAACCTTATCGTGAATACACTAGAGAATTCTTGGATTATTTCGCCTAGTATACATAGCCCTGATGAAGTTCCTCTGATAGGAACGAAACGCGTTGGCTGATGCCTAATCTCTTTTTTATGAAGAAGAATAAAGAAATTTAAAGGACACGCTTAAAAGACTTTGACTTCTTTCCTGGTGCACCTTCGATGATCAAAAGCTGTTCCACATGTGTCTCGAGCTCTTTAATAGTCGTTTTGAGCGTGGTTATAGAGTCTTCAGTGGCTTTTACTCGGAGTCCCAGATTTCGAAGGTCAGCGCGCAACAGTGATACCTCCGAGGCCAACTTGTCAATCTTGGTTTCGAGCGTTGAGCAAATTCCCTGAATGGCAACCATTAAATCCTGTAGTGTGGGGCCACCTTCTCCCGTTCCTGACTTCAGACGTTGCTCCTCTCCTTCTACCACCAGGATGTCTGTTTTGGGGTGGGTACATGTATCCAATTTTGTTTGGTGCGACATTTTTGTACCCTTACGGGATGCCATTTTCTACCTTCCTTTCGGGTGGATTGGGGCCGTCTCCCTTTGGTCACTTGCCTTACTTCCGTTGAGCCACTGTTTTGAGCGCAATAGCCAACCACCTCGGATGTCCCACTGCCACTATGCCGCTGCCATACGTTTACGTTATGAGATGAGTTCCCTATATTGGGTCCTTTATAGTGTAGTTTTTAATGACCCTCGTTGAACAACTATTATAGTTCCCATTATATGTTTGCGATATCGTTTCAGATTACTTTTACTGTAGTTTACTATTACTTCACCCTTATTGTGGGATCTTACACTGTATATACATTTGGACCTGTAAAATACGATAATTCGGATTCTCACGCCTACAAATGTTAGGTGAGATTCCTTCTATTTCTGTTTGTGTTATTCATCTGTTGATTTTTTCAACATTCTCTTCTTTGTTATTTATCTTTTTTGTTATTTGGTCTTTGTGTCTGGTTTTTTTTTTTTCTGTTGCTAGCTACTCTGTGCTCTTAGCATTTTTGTTATGTTTTTTCATTTTGTTATGTTTTTTCATGTTTATACTTACCCACTTGTCCCTTTTCTTCTTCTTCTTTTTTTCTAAACTACTTTTTCTTTCTAAACTAAATTTTTTTTAATCGTTTCCTTCATTTCCTTCCCTGTGTTCAAGGATCTGTGTAATTTTAAATGAATTATAAAACAAAAAATATGTTAAGTCTACTATATTAATTCATCTCCTTTGTGTTATTTATGTCTATTGGTGTTTGTATTGGTATGTGTTATGTATCTTGTATACGTTAGGTACAGTATGGTGGTTTGTATTTAATGTGATGTTTGTAAGTAATGTTGGTGTATTCTTTATCTTGTCTTGTACATTTGAGCACAGTGCTTTAAATTATATGTTATGTCTTTGGCAAATTCATTATGAGAAGAATATGTCTTTATCGTTGTTATTGGCACATTTATATAATATGTTTATAATTTGTTCATAGTTGTTTGTTTGTATGTGTAATTGTGTTTATATATATATTTTTTTGTCTATTGTGGTTATTTAAGTGCTGTCTTGTGTTGATTTCAGCCCTGATGAAGTTCCTTTGAAAGGAACAAAACGCGTTGGCTGTTGTCCTGTGATCTATTTTACTACAGAAGAATAAAAGATTTTGAAAAGACTTTACATAACAGAGTGCGACTTCATTCTTGGTGCTCCCTCCATGATCTTCAATTTATTTGTCTGGATTCCAGTGAGACCTAATTGCGGTGGGTCTCGGAGGTGGATTGCACAGGACTCTCACCAAGTGTAAATTTGGGATTGAGGTGCTGAACCCGTGGTCAGCCGCAGTTGTGAGGAATTTTTGTGTATTTGTATTGACCATTTATGCACTCATCCTTTTTTGTAACAAGTTGTACAGTATGTCAAGATTCAACGATGGTCGAGAAGAGAAGGCACTAAATTTGTTTGGGACAAGTGCTTCTAAACAAACAACGACTCAAGAATTATCACGCAAAGCTAGTCTTAAAACATTGTTTATAAGATTAGAAAGATTAAAAAAACAAGAACTAAGCTGATGGTGGGATGGGGTAACCCTCAAACAATATATGGAGAATGGTAAAATTCCCAGAGGTTTGCGCATTCTCATCTTTCCCACTTCGAGGATCTTAGTGAAGACTTGTTAAAAGAATGGGAAGGTAACCTTGAAGGAGCATCATGAATAATGATGCAAATCTTAGTCAAGCATGCTATAGAAAAGGGAGAGAAGCTTCAGGACGAAATAGAGGCAATTGAGAAGGAGATAAATGATATGGAGCAGAAAGACCTTATAGATAAAAACTATGTGATACTTAAACAAGTTATGGAAAGCCATCAGGTTTATCTTAAAGATAAAAAATTGAGGAAAATTAAAAGAGATGACCATGACTATCGAGATGGGCGAATTTATACTTTTGCTAAGAAATTCGACAATCTACAGGGAGCAGAGGATAAGATAAGGAACAGAGAAGAGAGGGATGACAATGAGGATACTCGCTCGGTGAGCAACATTTCTGTTTCCTCAACTAGTAGTACTGCATCCTCTATCGCTGCCCAAGAGATCCCTTTAGGGGAAGGGGCCTCTTCTTTCCAAAAAGAGTTAGCGAAGCTGCAAATATCCAACCGATTACAGCAGAAAAGAGAACAGCCAAAACTAGGAGGGAAGGTCGGAGGGGCAAAGGGAGGTACCAAAGGATCAGGGACAGGGGGAAAGACGGATGCCCAAACCAGGCTCAAAAAGGTACAGACGACATAGAATGTAGTAGTAACAACTTTGACAAAAATACAGATGATGATTATGACTTGAAAATTGTCAATCTTTCTAATAAAACTCTTGACATTGATGAAATAAAATTACTGCGTAAAGGTCTCAATTTTTGCCCCACCCAAAGTGGAGATTTTGCAAATGTTCATGTAGATCTTTTTAAGTTTACAAGAACTCTGAAACTTAAAGATTACTTTGCTAACAGAACATTTGAACCTGGGGGATCACTAGCTCCTAGGGAGTTTGTAGTGAAGTATAACCCAAGTAGTTTCAGTAAACAAATGTACTTCAAGATCTGTGTTTATTAACCACACCCTAAGTAGTCCTTCAGGTAACTGACATAGATCGAATCTACCCATTACAAGGAACATTACAACATTCTACATTCCAGTGATGTAATGCTGGCATGTAGTATACATAAGATCACAACAATATCTCCCTTTCTTTACTGTAAACAAAAACAAAGTAAACAAATAACAGAAATGATATTACAAGATAGAGCATACTCCAATACTCAAACATACTTAAATATGAAACATAAAGAAAATTCAATCACGAAACCTTACTAGTTTAACAATAGTGCGACCACTGGTCCTCCATTCAGACATAAGGTGAAAAGAATGTCTGGATTCAGAATCATTAACAGAGGAATGAGAAGAAGGAGAAGGAACAGCATGAGGTTGCGAAGACGAATTAAATGGAACAGAAAGATCACGAGGATGAACATCATGAGGATGTACTCTCACAACTCTTCCTTTATTCCACCATTCATTCCTGCTTGTTCTCACTGCATTCCTAGTCACAACTTCAATTCTGACTGGAGATTTAAACTTAGACATCCCTTTGGGAACATGATTGGGGTCTTTAACACGGACCCAATCACCCACACGTAGATCTCTTCCAGTGGGTTTAACTCTATGTAAATTGTCATATTGATTTTTCATTCTTTCTTGAAATTCTACAATTTTAGGTCTTACCACCTTGTCTATCTTTGACATGTGATCACTCTTGGTCTGACACTCTCGCAACCAAGCAGGACATAATCTGGAAGCAGGAGGACGACCCCTCAGAATTTCAAATGGTGACAAACCAGAAACAGCATTTGGACATGACCTATGTGACCACAACATTTCTTCTACAGCTTTGTACAAATCTATTTTGTTTTGCACAGCCCATTGAATACACTCCAACAATGTGCGGTTCATTTTTTCCACTAGGCCGAGGATTGAGGATGATATAAAGCAACACATTTGTGTTTAATGGCATTAGAATCAAGAAAACTTTTCATTTCTTTGGAAATAAACTGAACACCATTGTCGGAAACGATTTTCTTTTGGAAAACCTTCCCTCAAGAGCAAACTTTTCAAAAATTTGATAACACCAATCGTGTTTGGTTCTTCAACAAAAGTAACTTCCCACCATTTACTATAGTAGTCAAGCACCACAATGGCAAATTTAAATTTACGTGGTAAAATAGCAAAAGGGCCAATGAAATCAATAGCAAGTTTTGACCATACAGTTTCAGGTAATTCTACAGGCTGAAATGGTACAGCTTGGGTTTTAAGACTTTTATCACTGGTGGCACAAATAACACGTGCACGAACACTAGCAATTATATCCGAATCCATCCCAGGCCACCAATAGCTGTCTCTTATTTTCCTTTTGGTTATGGTCTGGCCTAAATGTCCTTCATGTCCATACAAGATAATCCTATTTATCAAACAAGTAGGTGGAATAAACTTATCCCCCTCACCAACATACCATTTTCTTCAATAGACAATTCATCTGCCACTTTAAAGTAAGCTTGAAGATCTTTGGGAAGAGCTTTTTCTTTAGGCCATCCATTCATTACATATTTCCTTACATTTTCGAGTTCAATGTCTTTTAAAGATTCAGAATTCCATTCCTGTTCAGTGAAAGTGGAGTCATGACAAACATCAACACTTGCAATTAAACATTCTTCATCATTTTCATCGTTATTGTCAGGGTAATCAGTGAAACTTAAAGGTGAACGAGAAAAATAATCTGCACGGATGTTCTTGCCACCTGGAATATGCTCAACATTGAAATTATATTGTAAAAGTTTTGAACTTAATCTTGCTATTCTAGGCGTGTGTTCTTTAATGGTAGAACCACTCAAGATACTTACCAAAGGCTTATGATCATTCTTGAGAGTAAATTTTCTCCCCCAAATAAAACATTTAAATCATTCAACTCAGAAGCTCTTTTTCAATGACAGAAAAAACTTTTTCATTAGATCTGAGCGACCTAGAAGCAAAACCAATAGTAACTTCATTTCCTCCCTTCATCTGAGCGATAGTGGCTCCTAAACCATCATTGCTTGCATCAACTGTAATGATGCACTCCTTAGCAGAATCAAAAGGTGCAAGAATACCTGCAGAAACAATTTCATTTTTCAACCCCTCAAATCCTTCTTAACAATTTTTTTCCCAAACAAATTTTTTCTCTTTCTTCAACAGTTCTCTTAACATAGCAGTTTTGGTCGAAAAATTTTGGATGAACTTAGAATAGAATTCACAAAGACCTAAAAAAGAAGCAACATTTTCTTTGTTTTGGGGAATGGGAGCTTTAACAATGGCATCTACTAATCCAGTTCTGGGTTCAACACCCTTCTCAGAAATAACATGACCCAGATATTCAATAGTGTTTTTTGCAAACTCGCATTTCCCACAATTAGCAACCACTCCAAATTTTTGCAATCTCTCCAACACTGCATGTATGCGTTTATCATGAATTGACAAATCTTCACCTGCTATTAAAATGTCATCTTGGAATGTTACTACACCTTCGATTCCTTCCAAAATATTTTCTAAAACTCGTTGAAAAACAGCTGCCGCCGACGCAAGACCGAAAGGCATCCTTTTAAACTGAAACGTACCCATTGGCGACACAAAAGCTGTGTAATGACATGATGACTCATCAAGTATTATCTGGTGATAAGCAGATGCTAAATCAATCTTAGAGAAAAACCTATCACCTGAGAATGTACTGATGATGTCATCTATTCTGGGTAGGGGGTGAGAATCGACCCAAATAGCCTTATTAAGACTTCTGAGGTCAACACAAACTCTCAGTTGCCCATTCTTCTTTCTGGCAATAACCAACGGAGATAACCATAGAGAAGACTCGATGGGTTCTATCACACCTTCATTGCACATTTTTTGAGAATCTTTTCCAAATCATCACGCACACTGAAAGGTACATTTCTTAACTTGTGTTTTCACAGGTGTGACATCCTTCTGTACTTTAATTCTGTGCTTGAACCCTTTAATCCTACCTAGTTTGTCATGAAAAACTGTGGGAAATTTGTCAAACCACTTTGTACCGTTTTTAACTTTATCAAATGAACTTGTGTTCCCTTCACAATCAGTTACCAAGGAAACCTGAACATCTTTACCAGGCCTGAGAGTCATACCGAAAAGGCCTTGGTGGTACCAGCCAAGAATGTTAAGGCCTTTTTTTGCTACATACACCTTTCCAAATATGGTACGAGTTTTAAATTTGAGTTGACATTCAAAATATCCAGACAATTCAATCTTTCTCCCATCATAAGTTACAGGATTCCTGTCTGGTAGAAATAACTCTCGATCGCCCCAGATTTCTCCAAACAATTCATCAGTAACCATAGTCATCCTGGCACCTGAATCAATAAGAAGTCTAAAAATGTTACCATCGACTTCAATATCTTCATAGGGATCTACACAATTAGACTCATCGTCTTGTACAACAACAATCATGTCTCTCACACCTCTCACATAACTTGACTCTTCTTCTGAACTATCAGACACATCTCCATCCGGAATTGTGTTTATCTTTTCTTTGGGTGTCTGGCAAACCTTTGCGAAATGCCCAATTTTCCCACACAGCTTACATTTTACATGTTTTGCTGGACACGGCGACCATTCGGTCCATGATTAGCGTAACCACACCTGAAACTTATGTTTTTCTGTGAGAAATAACCACCTTTGTAATCTTTTCTCTTGGCATTTTTCTTAAAATTAGTGTTATGTTTTGCTGCTGTATTATCATTCACCACAGACACACCACTATTTTCTTTACGAGTGAGTTCCTTTAAGGCCTTGCGAGAGACTTCAATGCCTTTAACTATATCTATTGTTTCTAATAAATTTGTGTTTCTCATAGTAAGAAGTTTTTCTTGAACCTTTTTATCCCAACAATGTACTACTATCTGATCACGAATAAGTTGATCAGTAAAATTCTCGAATTCACATTCTGCAGCCAACATGCGTAATACAGCAACACAGGTATCAATAGATTCATCTTGTTGCTGCTCTCTAGTAAAAAACGTATGCCTGTTTACAATAAGACTTGGTTGTACATCAAACTGCTTTTCTAATTTTTTCACAGCCAATTCATATTCATCTAGTTCTTCTTGATCTTGCTGAATGGGATAGGGCGGAAGGTGTTCGTAAATAGATTGCCCTTCAAAACCTAAGTTGTGTTCTAATAAAAATCTCTTACGTTCTGGACGATACCTATTACCTCCAATCGCTCCTAAATACTTAGTAAAAGCCCTGTACCAATTTCTCCAAGGAACAGGAGGATCTCCAGGCGTTTAAAGAAAAGGAGGAGGGGTACTTACATTTTGCATATTAGCCATGGTGTTATTTTCCTTTTAAAACAACCTTTAAAAAAATATGAAAAATAAACAAACACAAAATACAGTTGTAAAATAAACTTGAGTCTTGTAACGCAATATTATTTAAAAATAGTTAATTTTTATAATGTGTGCACATCACGGACGTGCAAATTCTTCTGTAATAATCCGTTACTTGGGACTGTGAGTGTAGAATTCCTGTTTGTCGAATTGTTACCTTGGACTGCGTGTGCACATCACTGGTGTGTGCCAAAACAAACTTGTGTACTTTAAATTATCTTTTTATTTTGACTTCTTTAACTACTTCCATCAGGATTCCACTTTGTTAATGTGAACTGTATTTTCCTTTGTTTGTGTGGACTGTATTTTCTTTATAAACTTCCACAATGCAGTAGTAGACCAAAACACTTCCTGGTGAGCATAAACAAATATGAGAGGGTTGGCGTTCTAGTTGATTCTAACTTGAACTTCTTCTTGACTTGCGCGATGCGTGTCAAAACTTGGAATTGGCTCAACACAGCAGACGTTTCGTAAGGATGTCACGAGGTAAGGATATTCACCGAAATCTCCGGAAAAAAACATGCTGTGATTACTGAAACTGACACGCTGAACAGTATTTCAAAACGCGCTTGGACCAAATTTGATTCAGTCTCGAGAAAGAACACACGCTGTGTGAAGGAAACGCGCAGTGCACTCGTGTCAGAAATAGATTGCTAACGAGCAGGACCACGCGCAGAGCCACGCTCAATGTTCTCGGAGAGTAAACTCTAATTCTTTTGTAAATTTGAATTACACATCCGAAATGTTATCTTTTAAACATACACGTGTTAATATAACGCGATGCCCGAATATACAATTTCAGAAACAGTCAAGCTTTGGCATAACTTCGGGACATTTCATCCGACAGGCACAGTTTTTAAAAAAAAAGTAAAGCGCGATAGCACGATAGTTCAATTCTCTCCTCCAGAGTCGAAATTAACAATAGATGGGAGTTATAGATATCGCTGCGCTTCGAAAATAGTCTTTAAAAATATACAGGCCTGATTTTCTTCTCAAATGTGAACTCGTTTTCTCAAACTGCATTTAGATTTCATTTCTCATCGTGTGGCAGAGCTTCAGAGCTTCATCTGCGTAGGTTCTTGGCTGTGGCTAAATCGTCGCCAAATTGTAGTGAAGTATAACCCAAGTAGTTTCAGGAAACAAATGTACTTCAAGATCTGTGTTTATTAACCACAGCCTAAGCAGTCCTTCAGGTAACTGACATAGATCGAATCTACCCATTACAAGGAACATTACAACATTCTACATTCCAGTGATGTAATGCTGGCATGTAGTATACATAAGATCACAACAGAGTTGAGCACACGATTGCTGATGTCCGCAATGTTCAATGTCTTCTGTCTATCAGTGAGGATGAGGTTTCTGACATGCCCACTCTACTAAAAGACCTTGACATTACTCAGGATTTATTTGGGAACAGTGGTTTACGTCCAAAATCTAAATTTGTACCTACTTGTGGCTATCATCCAAATATTGACGCCTTCCATAAGAAGGTGTGTGAGGATCTTTATAGGCTGGAAGTCCCCAAAGACTGAGTGATGACCCTAATATTGTAATAAGTGAGGCCGACAAAGGTGGCAGCGTTGTCAGTATGAACCGCCTTGATTATTTAAACGAAATTAATCGGCAGCTCAGTGACAACAGGTATTACAATGAAATTGGAGAAAATCCTATTCCTAGTCTTACAAACAAGATTAATGCTAGACTTAGTGAGTGGAGAGACATCTGTCATATCACGGAAGACGAATATAGGTACCTGAGGGTGGACTGTCCTTCTTACCCATGAATATATTTTACCAAAAATACATAAGGGGGGACAGTTCCCCCTGGGAGACCTATCATCTCAGGAGTGGGCTCACCTACTGAAAAAATATCGGAATTCGTGGACCTCAGGCTACAAAAACATGTCCTTGGTTTACTATCTTACATCAGGGACAGCAAAGATATATTGATTAAATTGAAGGATTTTGAATGGTCAGATGAATTAATCTTTGTTACTTTCCATGTCGAGAGTTTGTATACATGTATTGACAAAATGTATGGTATCATGGCTGTGCGGTCCTTTCTGGATAGAGCGGGCACGGAACTGTATGACTACAATGAAATGATTGTCCAGATGATTGATATGATACTTCTTAACAACTTTTTCTTGCATGATAATCGTTGGTTCCACCAGACCAATGGGACTGCGATGGGTTCCAGGTTTGCTCCCTCTTATGCCTGCCTCTTTATGGGGTGGTATGAGAGGGAGCATGCCTGGGCCAGATGTGCCTCCCCCTGGACAGAATTTATTGTGTTCTGGGGGAGGTACATCGATGAAGTCATCTGTCTTCAATATTTTGCCTATTTGAATAGTAATACATTCAATGTAAAGCTCACTATGTCCTTCCACAAGGACAGTATCAATTTTCTGGATATAAACTTCTACATCAAGCATGGTGTCAACCAGAGTACTTTATATAGGAAGGAGACCTCATGCAATGCGGTACTACATGCGACCAGTGTGCATGCCAGCTCAGTGATCAATAATATCCCTTATGGTGAGCTCACATGCATCAGGAGAAACTGTAGTGAGCAAGAAAGCTTCCATACAAATGTAATTGAGACAAAGAAGAGATTTTTGAAGAGAGGTTATAAAAGTCCGACTCTGGAGAAAGCTGAAGCCAGAATACGTAATATTAATAGGGACAGTACCCTTTGCGACAAGATGGCCAACAGGGAACCTCGAAGTAATATGACCAAGGCAAGATTTATCACACAATATACCATGCATAGTGACAACATTTTCAATGTGTTTCGGAGAAACTGGCATCTACTCACAGTGATTCCTGGCCTAAAAAATTACGTTAGTGATATTCCCTCGATTACTTACAGGAGGGGTGTTTCCTTGAGAAACCGTTTATGTCCAAGCTATGTGATGACACCCCCCAAGAGTGAGACTTGGCTTCCACCCAAACCAAAGGGTTTCTTTACTTGAGGAACCTGTAATGTCTGCCCTATGGGGATGATTAGAACTATGACCTTTTCTTATAACAATTTTAAAACACATGTTATTAGTCATTTTATTAACTGTCATACCACACATGTGGTTTATGTCCTTGGGTGCAAGTGTGAAAAAAGTCTACGTTGGAAGCACTGTACGGTCTTTAAAACTCTGCATCCAAGAACACCAGGAACACCGGAGGGCGCTTGTTGGTAGGGATGCCAGATACCCCATCACAGAGCATTACAACATGGAACATGCAGGTGACCACACGTTTTGGTTTCATGGCATTGAACATATACCCATGAACAAGAGAGGTGGCATGGGGAACTATTGCTAAGACAGGCCGAATCCAAGTGGATTTGTCGCTACAATCTATAATTCATTGGCACAACACAGATGGGGAAATGAACTATTTTTTATAAATATGAATACCCTGATGGACTACTGATAACAGTCCCTCTAGTTATATCAGGAGGTTTGAGAACTCATTCAAGTATGTTGGATATAAAAACTGTTGTGACAATGTGATAATACTTATTCTGTCCTTATACTACTTGTTCTCTCTTTTTTTCTCTCCTTTGTCTCTCTATGCTCCACTCTTGTCTCTTTGCCATAGGTATGTGCTTTATATAGCCTGGATACCCAGTTTCTAGATATGGACTGTGTATCTACTACTATTGAAAACCCTGATGGCTTTATTTTCCGGGCTACTCCTTGAAAGCATTAGGCTACCAATTCTTTTCTCTTTTTTTTTTTTTTGTGCAAACATGTACAACATGTATTGTGTTTCTGGTGATTCCTATGGTTACACCTTTTTCTCTGTATTTTTTTATGATGATGCTTGATTGGGGATGTAGTATAGTAACTTTTGCTTACTATGCGAACATGGACTATATGTATTATGCTGCGGACCTTTGCGGTAGTAATACCTTGCGTTCTGTACTTCTTAGGATGTGGCTTAATTGGAAATATAGTTCCGTGGGTCTTTAATTTGATATTATCTCTCGTTGTCCTAGGCTGTGCCTGTTTTTTACTGGCGATAGAGTACTGCTGCTCTTTTTAAGTGGTCATGGCTCATTGTTACCGCATTATAGTACACGGCACACCAGCGCTGGGGAGATGACTTTCCACCCCCGGCATCTTTTTTCATTATTGGCATCTTGGATACCCTTTACATCAGTTATTGTCTTTAATGACGGTGTTTATTTCTATTGTGAAACTTTTCTTTTGTGGTGGATTTGGTATTCTCGAATCTCATATCAGTGTGCTCCCGATGTTTGGGGGATTATCAAGTATTCACTTGCATCTCTTTATCCACTCCAAAATGGCGCATTAAGAAACGATGGTTATTTCGCCTCCTGCAGCTCATGACCCTTCACGTCATCGTGCGTGCTCTGTCACGCTCTCTGCGGCTTTTTAAAAAATGTCGGCTGTGTGATGGAATACCGCTTACATTGCGAGACTGCCGGGCATACTTGCCGTCGCTACGAAGAAGGCATTCCAGGCAAGTTGTTTTTGGAGATGGTGGGGTGTTTTGTTTTTTGCCATGCGCTATGACTGTGTTCCGAAGTGTCTGTGGTTTTCGACACGGTGATATAGGTTCTTCCGCTTTGTGGATAGACGCCCAGGCGGAGGTTTTGCTTGTTGTGTTATGCATACTTATGCTGTGATCTTGGTTTTGTGATTAAAGTATATATGCGGAGTGTATGTTCGATAAAGTTTCAAATAGATCTTGTTAAAGGGACTCGAATACGAGTTTACGTAATTTTGTATGGTGTCTCGTGCAGTCCTTAAAATCACTCGACTTTGGACTGTTTGGTGCTTATATGTACTTTCCGAGTCTCCCGAGCATACTTGATGACGGTGATCTTGGTGTCACATTATGACTTGAGGTGACATCGCAGTGAGTTTGTTCTCGCTTTGTATGCAGCAATGTAATGTTTTAGCTTTTTTATGTGCACTTATTCAATATTGGTATTTATGTCTTTTCAGTTATTATGGGGCGGTCCTTTTTAACTGGACTCTATTGCGACACTAGACTAGTGGCTCCGTCCCCCCTACCCCCTTTGCTTTTGACCTTATGTGTTTCTTTATATTAGTTTACGTTATGAGATGAGTTCCCTATATTGGATCCTTTATAGTGTAGTTTTTAATGACCCTCGTTGAACAACTATTAAAGTTCCCATTATATGTTTGCGATATCGTTTCAGATTACTTTGACTGGAGTTTACTATTACTTCACCCTTATTGTGGGATCTTGCACTGTATATACATTTGGACCTGTAAAATACGATAATTCGGATTCTCACGCCTACAGATTTTAGGTGAGATTCCTTCTATTTCTGTTATTCATCTGTTGATTTTTTCAACATTCTCTTCTTTGTTATTTATCTTTTTTGTTATTTGGTCTTTGTGTCTGGTTTTTCTTTTTTCTGTTGCTAGCTACTCTGTGCTCTTAGCATTTTTGTTATATTTTTTCATTTTTTTATGTTTTTTCATGTTTATACTTACCCACTTGTCCCTTTTCTTCTTCTTCTTTTTTTCTAAACTACTTTTTCTTTCTAAACTAAATTTTTGTAATCGTTTCCTTCATTTCCTTCCCTGTGTTCAAGGATCTGTGTAATTTTAAATGAATTATAAAACAAAAAATATGTTAAGTCTACTATGTTAATTCATCTCCTTTGTGTTATTTATGTCTATTGGTGTTTGTATTGGTATGTGTTATGTATCTTGTATACGTTAGGTACAGTATGGTGGTTTGTATTTAATGTGATGTTTGTAAGTAATGTTGGTGTATTCTTTATATTGTCTTGTACATTTGAGCACAGTGCTTTAGATTATATGTTATGTCTTTGGCAAATTCTTTATGAGAAGAATATGTCTTTATCGTTGTTATTGGCACATTTATATAATATGTTTATAATTTGTTCATAGTTGTTTGTTTGTAAGTGTAATTGTGTTTATATATATTTTTTTTTGTCTATTGTGGTTATTTATGTGCTGTCTCGTGTTGATTTCAGCCCTGATGAAGTTCCTTTGAAAGGAACGAAACGTGTTGGCTGTTGTCCTGTGATCTATTTTACTACAGAAGAATAAAAGATTTTGAAAAGACTTTACATAACAGAGTGCGACTTCATTCTTGGTGCTCCCTCCATGATCTTCAATTTATTTGTCTGGATTCCAGTGAGACCTAATTGCGGTGAGTCTCGGAGGTGGATTGCACAGGACTCTCATCAAGTGTAAATTTGGGATTGAGGTGCTGAACCCGCGGTCAGCCGCAGTTGTGAGGAATTTTTGTGTAACTATATTATGACTGTCGATATTACTAACTTCGATATTATAAAAAACGATATTTCTTAGCTGCATTTCGATATTCTGCACCACTATATTTTTGTAAGTCGATATTTTGGCAACTCGATATTTAAATTTCGATATTTAGACTGTTTACCGTTTCTAGGGATAGCACAGAGATCAGTAGTGCACTGTAGTGTCCTCCATCTACTCCAAGGAGGGAGGCTCATCCAAGGAAGCGGTGACAGGCAACAGCCTCCTAGATGACTATTGGGCATGCAGATGACAGTGCCCAGGGAAGTTAATACTTCAAGTGTGAGGAGGGCCAGAAACCAGCTATCTGCGCTGTCTCCCTGATGCTGTCAAACAAGGAAACCACTGATCTGCAGCATGGAGAGCGGTGCCTCCAGGAGTTTACTACGGATCCGCCAGTGGAGCGGAGAAAAAGCTGAGTGAGGGGCCCTTCATTTCAGGAAGCTCAAGTCACAGCTGCCATTTTGTGGGAGCTTGCCGCATGCAGTCGCCACTTCTCAGGATACCCTAAAACTGCCAGTTATAACTTGTTGGGCTCCTCAATGTTTTCCCTCACATCCGCCCCAGAAACACTTATACTGACATTAGCAGGTAGATGACCAATCGTCCAGTGGTCTCAGTGCATGGGACACCATGCAGAAACGTGCCCCAGTGGAAGATGAGCAGATATAAATTAGCAGCAATTAGGGGGCAATTGGTTCATCACCACAGCAATACCGAGACGGCAGTTCCCCACCACGGGGAGAGGCTCAGCATAAAAGGCAACTCACACCAGCCATGCCACATATCGGATACACCATTCCCCATGAGGTGCGGGCCAGTCGACACCAGGCAACACCTGGTGCAGCATGCAGCAAAGGTTGGATGGGCCAGCAAGGTCCAGCCCGGCACTCACCATGAGTCTTGTAGGCTCCACCGCAGCAGACACCTCCTCTTTTCCCGTGTCCCGTGGCAGCTGCACCCCAGGTCTTCCGTGTCTCGGGCCACATGGCTCCAGAAGATCCCCACAGTGACAGGGTGTCCCCTGCACCCAGGGAACCTCAACTCAGGGCAGCCCGTGCCACCGGAAGCCAAAGTGAAGTGCCTCAGTCGTTGCTCTCGTGGGCCGTGGGCTGTTCACAGATGGAGTCTTTACAGGCATTCTGTGTGGCCCTCAGGGGGACAATCTGTCTCCATCTCGTCGCCCCCGCTTCTCCTCACAGTCAGTGTCAGCGCGGGGGCGAAAGTTGCTAGAAAAAGTTTGTTACCATAGATGAGACATAGAAAGGTAGTGGAGCTCGAAGGGATCCCGTCCATGTGGCCATGATGGTTGGTCACGCCCCCTTTTTTCTTTTTGAAATATATATAGGTATTACTGAACCTAATACAATAAATGATTAATAACATATTACAAACGTTTTCCAAACAATACTGCTGTTCACTCAGGTAAGGAGGAAGGGGACAGAAAGCTCGCCTTAAAAGAATACGATAGCAAAATCACCACTGAAAATCGAGCAAATATATTAAAATAGTTCCAGTACATCTTACAGCATCCCAATCCACAGCACTTTATCACACTTACTTAGACTGCTATTTAACAATTATACAATAATAGCTACAATAATTGAGTCGGAAGCTAAAAATAATGCATTCTAAGGTATGGATTAAAATAGATTGTCATATTACAGACAGCAGCAGTGCCGCAAGATGTCTAGACACCCAAATCCACCCTAACAAACTTGAAATGGAGCTTAATTTTCACCTTTGCATCTTCCCTTTTGCAATAATTACCCCTTTTTTCAATTTATGACATTCCCCTTACACATTCTGGAAAACTTAGTTCATTTATAAGCCAATTACATTTTTTGAATGAAAAGAATGTGGATGCTGAAATTGACATTTCTGAAAAACGATCAGTGGGAGTAACAAAAGTAAAGCAAGCAAAGCCATTGACAATGGCAATAGGTCTGGCAATAATACATTAAAGCCTCTGAATTCATGCATGTAAAACACACAGACTGTTTGTTTTGTACCATGTTTCTTTGTAGCTTCTCTCTTTGTGTGCCTTCTCTGTTTGTGCTCTGTTTTTTATTCCCCAAGCTGGCATGCTTGCTTTTTTGTTTGTGTTGCTTGTGGTGCTAATGTCATGCAGCACTAAAAGACAGGTTTTGCAGTAACCAGGCACAAATAGTCTGCACATTTTTGTGCACAAATGTGTTTGCATGCGTTATACCAATAAAGCCACACCTATTGGCTGAAAAAACAATTAGATAAAAGTCACTGTCATGATTACACCTGTACAAAATGATGCAGAGTTGCATGACATTGAGTTTGTGGTTATAGTTAGGACTACATTTCCATAGAAAATGTCATTTCTGGTTTGCAAATAACTTTGGAAACATTTGAGGAATCATCACGAAACTTTGCTCTTTTCACCTCAGCTCTTTCCTGGAAATCTGTCAAGTACGGGCCGTCAGTGATGTCATTTGAGATGTCATCAGTGAGGTCATGAGTGATGTCACTGACCATGTCATGAGTGATGTAATATGTGAGGTTATAAGCAGTGCATTGCAGGGGCGTAAATTATAGTTAGCTCAGATAACTATAACTGCTGAATTTCTATGGTTTTGTACAAGTGAAATTTGAGCCTAACTAGAACGTCTCTGTAGCCTTTGTTCTTTCAGTGAATTTTTAAGGGTTTCTTTTAATTTTGTCTTCTCACTATAACATCCCTGTAACTTTTGGGTTTTTTCAGTGCATTTAAGTGGTTTTTTAAATTGTATTTCCTAACTATAACGCCCCTGTAACCTTTGTTTTTTCAGTACATTTCTAAGTTTTTTTTCTTTATTTCCTAACTGTAACCTGTAGACTTTGAGAGAGGGTGTGTGAGTGGCTGTATAGGTCACTACCTGAGTGTGTAAGTGGCTGTATGGGTCTGAGAGTGAGTGTGTGAATTGTTGTATGGTTCCTTCAGTGGGTGTGTGAGTGGCTATATGGTTCTGTGAGTGGGTATATGAGTGACTGAATGGGTCTGTGAGAGGATGTTTGAGTGGCTATATGGGTCTGTGAGTGGGTGTGTGGGTGACTGTGTGGGTCTGCAACTGGGTATGTGAATGGCTGTATGGGTTTGTGATGGGTGTGTGAGTGGCTGTATGGGTCTCTGAGTGGGTGTGTGAGTAGCTGTGAGAGTGGGTTTGTGAATGGATTTATGGGTCTGTGAGTAGCTGTATGGGTCTATACAATGGATGAATAAAGGGGAGAGGGCCTATGATGAGCTCTCAGCAATCCTGCTGTTTGGGACTTACTGGTGGGAACAGGAGGGGTTCTTGGCCCCAAAGATCCTCAGCATCCAAGGGGACTTCTTCCCCCGACTAGTAGTACGCCAGGAAATGTGTTTGCAGAGTGCTGGACAAAGGGGCTGGGCCTCCGATGATCTCTCAGCAATTCTGCTGTGTGGGACTTACTGGTGGTAACAGGAGGGGTTCTTGGCCCGCAAGAACCCTCAGCATCCATGGGGACTTCATCCCCCAACCAGTAGTGTGCCAGGAGGCGCGTTTGCTGAGTGGTGGAGAAAGGGGTTAGCGCCCCCGACCAGCTCACAGCAATCCACTGTGTAGGACTTACTGGTAGTAACAGGAGGGGTTCTTGGCCCCCAACGATCCTCAGCATTCAAGTGGACTTCATCCCCCAGGCAGTGGTGTGCCATGAGGCGTGTTTGCAGAGTGCTGGACAAAGGGGCGGGTCCTCTGATGACCTCTCAGCAATCCCGCTGTGTGGGACTTACTGGTGGTAACATGATGGGTTCTTGGCCCCCAAGGACTCTCAGCATCCAAGGAGACTTCATCCCCAACTAGTAGTGTGCCAGGAGGCGCATCTGCAGAGTGGTGGAGAAAGGGGCAGGTCTCTGACCAGCTCTCAGCAAACCCACTGAGTAGGACTTACTGGTAGTAATAGGAGGGGTTCTTGGCCCCAAGGACCCTCAGCATCTAAGAGGACTTCATCCCCCAACCAGTAGTGTGTCAGGAGGAGCATTTGCACAGTGGTGGAGAAAGTAGGTGGGGCATCCAACGGGCTCCCAGCACTCCCGCTGTGTGGGACATACTGGAGGTAACAGGAGGGGTTCTTGGACCCCAAGGACCCTCAGCATCCAAGGGGACTTCATCCCCCAACCAGTAGTGCACCAGGAGGCGCATTTGCAGAGTGATGGAGAAAGGGAGCAGGGCATCGGACGAGCTCTCAGCAATTCCATTGTGTGGGAGTTACTGGTGGTAACAGGAGGGCCCCCCACATGTTTTTTATTAACTAGCACCAGGGAGGTGGTGGTCCCCGGAGTGCGGGTAATCTGTGTGGCCCCCACTCATTTTTGCTGTAAAGCCCCAGGGAGTTGGTGGTCCCTGGGCTCTAAAGAGCCCATGGAGGGAGGTCTGTGCCAATCACCTCCACTATTTTAACAAAAGCCCCGGGAGGTGGTGGTTCCTGGGGCTCATAAGAGCCCATAGTCCGCGCACCCACCCTTTGTTATATTCCATATAGGTACCCTAAATAGGCACAGGTAACATCGCAACCTTTCACCTACATCCGTCCCTACTTTACATACATAACAGTTCTTAGGCACTGACCTTTTACCTAGATATGACACTGCATTCAGAACGCAGATTTTTCCCTGGTTCGATTCTCATACATTATGCATGAGGCTTCTTGGAAGCACAGCAGGACTAACAGTAGGATTACCATCTCCTGTATAATATCTCTGTATAAAGTTCAGGCCCAACGTCATCCTTTAGGCTGACACAGTAACACAGCAAGGTAGGACCCCTGGGGAGACCTTTGGGTATGTATACTACACATCTTGCTTAGGAAGATAGAGGAGACCGTGACTTCCCGGCTGACACACTGACCAGAGACGCTGAGGTTCCAGCATGCAGATGTTCCAGCTAGCAGTGGTCTAACATCCCTCGTGGGGTGTCCAACTCGAGACCAGGACGTGGTCCCACATTCTCTAAACTCTCAGGTAATGGGGTGGACTAGATCCTAGAGGGATTCTTGGCATAACACCTACATAGATGCTAGGTACATTTAGGTACATCTAGTTAGAGAGACTTCGTAGGAGTACGCACTTTTTATCAAGTGTTTTAGGTACATGTATATATTCGTGATTTCTACAAGATGGTAGAACTATACCATCCCTTTACTTTTGTAATATTGCTACTCATATAACTCTGCTACTGTCTAATGGTTGTTGCAGCTCATATATTCTACACTAGAATAATAACTGTTCAATAAATACTTATTGCAACGCCCAGCCTGTTTATTCTGTGTAACTTTCTGAGACAAACTAAGTGAGCACGAGTGACTAAGCGAAAAGTAAGTATATTGTTTCCACGATTCTGGGGGATCAGGGTTGTCATGTTCTGAGGTTGCCAGAATCTATTCTCTCCGTGATAAGAGGAGATTATAGTGGCACTGTGAGCTAGCTGATACAGACAGGCTAACGTATCCGGTGAGGGTGCATGGAATCCGACCGCCACCAATCCCACAGTTTATGTTATCCGAACGTGCAGATCCTGTATAGGTAATATAGGAACTACACGACATGGCACCGTCAACGTTGGTTGGGTACTTATTTAACAGTAGATTCTGAGTAGTTCAGTCATGCTATTCTCAGAGAGCCCTACTCACAAAACACCAGAGACATCTGGAGTGGGTGGGCACAAACTCCGCCACAGCTGAGTAGGCTAAAAAATCCTATTTATTGGCTGTTGGTTAATCAAGCTTGAAGGACACATTGTTCCTAAAATTGTGCAAAACACTGTATCTTGGTTCCCTTGAAAAGTTATTTAGTGTACTAAAAACAATGACTAACACAGAATTAGACCCACTGCTACAAGCACTGCCCCTCAAAGATGGTGAGGAAGAGGCAGACGCAAACTTTAGAAATACAGTCACCCTGAAACTACTTGCGCATGGTTTATCAGCTAGGGTTGGCGTAGTAGCTTTTGTGATTGAGGCACACGAATCAAACAGAACAGAGGTATTTTATTTGTGGGTTACATTCCCAGCAGCAAATGCAAGAACAAAAACATTTCACTCCTACACGGAAGAAGATGCACCAGCGGAATATTATCCGTTCGAGGATATAGAGGTTCCACTCACATACCAGGAACACTTATACTGGTTTAAAGGCGCCCTACCCCACATAAGAAGAAGAGTAAGACTCGGCCCGCTCTGAAGAGAAGGGGCAACATGGCCAATATTAGCGGCCTACACACCACATCCTGACATTGACACAATGCCACCAGGAGACTTACTCATAGAACATAAATATTTAATCAAAATCTATAGAAACTTGACACAATTCGTCATGAGGACACTTACAGTCCAACCAGCAATAGTTGCAACAAATGGAACTCAAATTCAGGGTACAGCAACTTAAATTACACCACAAACATTACACGCAGTGATGGGTAAAATGCCCACAAAACGTGAACAAATACCATTCTGGGTAGCTCAGAAAATAACGCAGCTAGAGGCAGTATTCCTGAATACTACCCCATATGAAAAACACAGATTGCTAACAATCTGCTTGCCCATGGGGATAACACCACAATTAGAGGATTGTACCACTTGGGGTACAGTCTTTGCTGCCATATATACCAGAACTCATGGTATCCCGTCATTAGCAGTAGTACCAGACGTATTGAGACAAATACAAAATGAGTACGGAGCAGAGCCTGCCCTAAACTTAGGGATGAAGTTACTAGGTAACTATGCCCAGGTATCAGCCATAATACTAGCTAACATTAAGGGGAAGCAGCTTCAGTGGCTTACCGCCAGCGCCTAAGGGAGTTCAGTCCTTTAGAACAGGAACACGAACTACCAAAAATAATTGAAACTGCATATGCAGAATTAGGCAGAGACAGTTTGGGTGGGAAAGCTTTAAAACCACAACTGATGGGCAGTCCTGAAAAGGACACTTCCAAGCAGACACCTGCTTCAACTAAGAAGAAGTGGGACAATAAAAAACAACAAAACGTTAAAGGAAATAGATCTCAATCCAGAGGTAGATCTCTTCCACAGGAGTCCTCCGAAAAGAGGTACAACCTCACGAATAGCGATAATATTAGGAAACCTGACTCAGGATACTGATACACGTTCCTCTCGTTCCTTTCAGGGTTCATCGAAAAACTCTGAGAGGGAAGGACGGTCAGAAAGGCAAGAAGAGCGTACAAAGTCCAGAGACAAGCAGCACGCTCAAGATTACACTTCTAAAAAAGAAGAAAAATCAAAGCAAAAGCCACAGTTCAAAAAGAAGAAAGTTGCAGGTCTAAAGATCAGACATGCCCAGAATTCTGAGGACTCGACTACTGAACGGAGAATGGGCTCTGACGATGCTAGACAGTGCGGCAGAAGTAACAATAGCTCGCCAGAACCTGAAGGAATTTCTGGTGACAGCGGACTTGAATGATTATATCACAGTTGAAACACCCGATACTAGGGTAAGTGTCCCACATAAAGTATATGAAATAACACTCCAAATGGAGGGGGACAAATGTAGAACAGTGAGAGGTCTCTTTTGGGAGAACCTGACGTTTGGCTATGATATTTTATTAGCTGAACAAGATTGGCCGCCAGCATTCGTCATGGATTGCCCTAAAGGAGAAACGATAATTCTTCCGGCCTTCTCAGACCATATTCACAGACACTTGCAACACACATATGCACAGGAGTGGGCAGTAGCCCAGGCTCCGACATTATACAAAAACCATGTTGGATGGGATGAGGATTCAACCCACCACATAATTCCTTTGAAAAACACTCCGACTGCACAGAGGCAGTATCCAATAAAGCAAGAAGCTAAAAAAAAGGTCAGGGAGATCTTAGATCATCTTGAATATCAAGGGGTGATTGAAACTTGCACCTCACCAATGAACAATCCTTTGTTTCCTGTCATGAAACCTGACAATTCATATCGTCTAGTTTTAGATTACAGACATTTGCAGTTCAAAATGCACACAGTGCCACATTAATGAATAACATTGTGCGGAAAAAATATAAAATAACACTTGATATCTCAAATGGATTTTTCAGCCAAAATATAGCGCCTGAAAGCAGGTATCTAACAGCCTTCTCAGCGCTAGGGACCCAGCGTCAATTTTGTTGACTCCCCCAGGGGTATAAGAACAGCCCGGGGTTGTTTTCGACCAGAGTAACTAAGGGGTCCATTACGATGGCGGGCGGACAAAGTCCGCCCGCCATCGCAACGGAGAAAGGGACCGCCCACCACATGTGCGGCGGTCCCACGATTCGAATTAGGATGCGCCCGCCACACTGGTGGGCACATCCCCCATACTCAGCATTGTGGCGGGCGGTGCTCACAGCACCGCCCGCCACAATGCTGGAAATGCATGTTGTGCATTTGCATGCACAGGGTGACAGGCAACGCGCGGTGCCTGCCACCTTGTGCATTCAAATGCAGGGGGGTACTATGGTACCCCCCATGTGCACCACCCACCCCCCCAACACCCTGGGGGCCCGCAACGGGCCCCCAATTGCAATTACCGTATGCCTTTCCATGGCGGCAACGCCGCCATGGAAAGGCATACCTCCTCCAGCATCGTAATATGGATGGCGGTGTCTTGCAGACACCGCCACCATATAATGCCCCTTTTCCGCCGGTCGACGAGGTCCCCCCCGCCATAGTAATATGGCGGGGGGTAAATGTGTGGCGGGCAGAGGGAAATAGCGGGCGGATCCTCACCGCCATACTGGCGGTGGCGATCCGCCCGCTATCGTAATGACCCCCTAAGTTACTTCAAAAATTGGATGAAGAGGCATTGTCCTATGTGGATGATATTTTTCTAACGGACGATGACCTAGAGGAACACTTGAACAGAGTGAATACCATTATTTTGGGATTTGCATCTGAGGGCAACAAATCCAACTTTAAAAAATTGAAAATTGCCCACCTCAGTGTCCTGTGTTTAGGATATGAGCTTTCAAGTGAAGGAAAAAGCCTGGCAGCCAATTTTTTTGAAAAATGCGCTCTGCTCGAACCGCCAAAATCATAAAAAAATTTACAATCAATCATGGGATTCCTAAATTTTGGTCGAACTTACACTTTGGATTACGCAGAAAGAGTTAAACCTTTCTACGATTTAATAAAACCTGATTTTTCAGTAAAACAATGGACACAGGAACATACAGGTACACTTCGTTCCTTACAAGCTGACATGATAGCTTCCAAACACTTACAGACACGCGTAAACGTACGCAACCTGGTGATCCGTATAGTTGCGGGTCAATCTGGGTACATCTATCTAACATATAATGAAGGTGAGACAGTACCAATTGCATACAAATCACATTTGTACACAAATGCTGAGATGCGCTTCGCATCTACAGAAAAAATTCTAACAGCAGTCCAGACTGCTGTAGTGAGAGAAAGAGCACTGGCTCAGGGGAAACGAATAATAGTAGTAACTCTGGTTCCAGCCTTAGAGGCTGCGACAAAGGCAAGCGTACCTAATGCTAAAGCTTTACATCCAAGATGGATACAATGGGCTAATTCTCTTACTGCAACAGATGTAGAATACAGGTACAACCCAAATTTAAAGACACAAGCATTCCTGCAATACGAACAAGAATATCCTCTTCCAAATGAAATAATGCCTCTAGATCAGTATGAATATATAATTTACACTGATGGATCAGTTCAACCGGCCATAGGAAGTAAGCAACAATATAGCGCAGCAGGTGCAATTGTTAAAGGTCGCATGCGGGATGGAAAATTCCACCCGAGTTGCACAAAGACGCAGTCCCTAAGAGTTAAAAGCCTTGATACTGGCACTAGTAAATACGGATCGAGAATTCCCCACACTAATTGTGTGCGATTCCTTTTACTGTGTGCAGTCATATAATGAATATTTGCAGTACTGGGTTCAAAACGGGTTCAAAGATGCAAAAGGTGGCACAATTAAGCATAAAATGCTATGGGAACAGGTAGTGGAGTTGAAAACCGAACTACCGAGGGCTCACATGATACATACACTGAGTCAAAAGATCTTTATTCGGTTACTATAAAAGTTAACCATAAAAGCACAGTATATATATCAATCTATTAAAACTCTGTTAAAACTTATAAAAACACAATCATGTCGAAATTACTTTTAACAAAGACTAAATACATTAAAAAGAAGTCATATCATGATAGATTTACGGTATTTAAAAACATTTTTCAAAAAGGCAATAACAAAAGCAATAGTAATTTCATTTTCTAGGTATTGCAGTGCCAAGAATGCGGGGCGACATTGTCTCAGTCTGAGTTTTTTTAGTACGGGAATAATCCATCTCCTTCTTGGAATAGAGTAGAATTTACAGAAAAACAATATATGGATGGTCGACTGTACAGAAACATCGTCGCACGGGCATTTACATAGGACTCTCGACCAATCATTTAAATCAGGGAAGCTTAGGGATCTGTGTAAAATATTCAGTCTGAAGCGTGTTAACAAAAATCTGTCGTGATCACCAGTAATTAGCTAAATATATGGGGGCATATTAGCAAGACCCACGTTAAAATTATCGCAGTTTTAGCGGCAGGAAACTGCCGCTAAAACGGCGATAATGGGCTTGCTAATATGCGTTATAGAATTCCAATAGAAGCCCAGGTTAGATGTGCAGGACATCTAACCTGGGCTTCTATTGGAATTCTATAACGCATATTAGCAAGCCCATTATCGCCGTTTTAGCGGCAGTTTCCTGCCGCTAAAACGGCGATGATTTTAACGTGGGTCTTGCTAATATGCCCCATGGTTGTATAGTTGGAGTCGCCAGAATAAGATGATGAACTTGTACCGTTGATTTTTTCAATTCGGTTATAATTCTAGTTTCACCCAATAGGCGCATACAACTGGCTTTAAGATCTTTCCTGGGCACGTTGCACATAGTGTAAGGGTCATTATAATATTCTAGATGGCCTAGTTTAGCAAAAAACATTTTAACATATTCTAGCCATCTTATTTGTTTGACCCCATCAATTACCAGGGCGTCTTTCAATATATGGCGATTAAAAACAGACTCATCTGCGGTCCAGACTCTGTGCCACATGAGGACAGGCTAAATCTTAATTGTGTCCTCTAAGTATGGCATACCCAGTTCCGAGTGACATATGTAGGTTGAAGTGCTATCCGGTACTGCCAAAAGGAACCTAAAAAACATATTTTCTGCAGTCTGCAGCGAATTTACATCGGCATAACCCCAGATTCCTGCTCCATAGGTGGCAATCGCTACACATTTTGCCCTATAAATATGCAGCAGTTCCACCGGGGAGCGTCTTCCTAATTTTCTACTAAAATTAGATAATGCCGTCAGTGATTTAATAAACTGCAGACGTCTGGCTTTAACTGCCTGGATCCAGGTTCCTGATTGATCAAATAAAATCCCTAGATAGGAAAAAGTTTTCATACACTCTATTGCCTTCGAATTAATAAAAAGAGTATTAGTCTTCTTATTAGATCCTACCCCGCTGTTCATTGGAAACATTTTAGAACAATTGATGCTAAGACCCAGATTTGACATAAAATTAGTAAAAGTATTAACAACCCTTTGGAGACCGAGTGGCGTACGGGCCATAAGGACCGCGTCATCCGCGTACAGGAGTGCAGGGATAGGGCGAGTCGCTGCTGTTGGCAGATCTCTGCACTCCTGGACCAAGATCGTTTCAAGATTATTTATATATAGTGTAAAGAGGAATGGGGCAAGGACACAGCCTTGCCTTACACCTCTCAACACTCTAAAGTACTTAGTGCAGTCACCGCTCGTCCCGTAGGGGACCCTCGCCTTTGCCCTGAATAAAGCTGCCTTAAAAAGGAGATTTTTAAAACATCCATACCCATCCCCTCTAAAATCAACCACAATTTGTCATGGTTGACACAGTCGAATGCCGCCGTTAAATCAACAAAAGTAAAAAATAACCTTCCCCTTTTTGCCTTGGTGTATTTATCTAATAAAATGTGTAAATTAAGACCCTGTTCAATTGTGCCCAGGCCCTTGCGAAAACCATATTGTAAGTCACTTATTATTGTCTGTTCCTCCGCCCAAACCTGCAATCTATCTAACAAAACTCGACCAATAACCTTGACTGTAGAGTCCAGCAGCGAAATTGGGCGGTAACAGGCTGGATTCGCCCTGTCCCCTTTTTTAAAAATAGGTACAATTATCAATTCATACCAAGTTAATAAAAAACCTCTTGAACAACTTGCGTTAAAAACCTGCATTAAAAGTGGTCCCCATAATGCTAAATTGGATTTAAATAGGTCCACTGGAATACCATCGGGCCCTGGGGCCTTTCCACCCATGCTTGAGTTTATAGCCGCATTAATCTCACTAAGGGTAAAATGCAGTGGTAATTCTAGGCATATGGAAGGAGGCTCAAATTCAGCCACAGTCGCCAAAGTTCCCTGTTCGTCCGGCAATGGATCATTATACAGCTTTGAGTAATGTGATATCCTCTCTGATTCAGTGATAGCAATCTCTATAGTTGCTTTATCATGCTCAGCCAGAAAGGGCATATTGACCGCCTTCCAAAAGGCAGAAGAATCACGAATAACCGAGGCGTCATGTAAAGCGCACCAAGCTTCCTCTTTTAAGATCATCTTTCTTTCTTTTTAATGCCCTCTTATATTCTCTTCTAGCCTCTCTAATATGTTCCTGATTTTTCACTGTAGCATGTAGGGAATGTTTGAGCTTAGAATAGGCCTTTGTACAATAGGTGTCAAACCACCCTTGTTTTTGGGTGGCTTTCTTTTCTGCTTTAACAAAGAGCGTTTCTTTGATGTAATTAGAAATAACTGAAAAGTTTTCTAAGATTTCCTGATGGGATGACCTCTCATCCAGGCATGATAGAAACATGTTCTTACAGTTCACCACCACTTTTCTAATTAATTCATCAGAATCCAAATTCACCCATCTAAGTGCATAACCATTTTGCCTACTCAGAGTGATATTGTCAACTACTTGGGTAGAATTACCTCTCGTGTTAATACCTTGGCTAAACGCCATCACATCGACACTTAGGGGAAAGTGGTCACTTAAAGCGATCTCATGGGTAATAAAATCCTTAACACGTGAGGAATATCTACTCAATGTTACTATAAAATCTATAGTGGAGAAAATACCTTGGCCATTAAAGGTAGGGCAAAAGGGAGCACAGGAGAACATAAATTATTAGCCGAAGCCCATATCATATGTAAACATGATGTCGTTCAAAAGGTCACCATACAATGTATGTGGAAAATGAGGAAAGCTAAGACCTTTTTCATACGTTATACCACAGACCCCTTTATCAGCGTGCTGACATAAGGAGGAATTGAAATCCCCGCCCCATATGACAAATACATCTTTGGTTGAATGAGTCTGTAAGTTATATAGATCACCACGCAAACATCTCAATATTCCCTCAATCATCTCCGGTGGAGCATTATTATAAAAGTTCAATAAAACCATGCAAAATGCATGATCTACGTGGAGACTGATGATTTGATAATACCGGTCTGTGACGTTTAACTCCTTAACCGCGGCGCAAATTCCGCCGCGGTGCAAGAGTTCTATTGAGTGGGCGGGGCTGCGTCGGCCAACGGACGTGCACAGCACTAGCGAGGTAGTGCTTGCGACGGCCGTTGGCCGACGCACGCACGGAAGGGGTTAATACAATTTTCTCTATGTTCAAATAATTTGAAATATATGTGCAGAGGCCCCCTTTTGCTCTGCCATGGGATGATGTAACTGCTGAAGTGTGAAGGGTTTTATACCCACTAATATGGATGGGATCCTCCACCCAGGTTTCTTGCAGACTAAAAATATCAAAATTGCTCACAAAATCAATCCACAATTTATTAGTCATCTTGGATTTTAAACCAGCAATGTTACAGAACAAAAACTGACACTTATCCTTTCTTCCAATACCATGAATGCCCCCCAGTCCACCATCCAAGTCTATTGATATAAAACCAGTTTGTGAATTAGGGGATAAAATAGAGACAGCCGAGGTATCTAAAACTATATCATTAACTGTCTCTACATTTACTACCTGGGCACCAACGTATGGAAGGGTTTTTTCATTGTTGGATTGAGTTACCAGCGGTCCCTCACTAGACGGAGCCCCCTTTCTGCTAGTTACTGCGGTCTGGGAGGGCTCCGCTATTCGTAGTCAATCAACTGATTCAAGATTGGTGAGTGTATCAAAGCGGTTATAGGTTGAAATATTAAACCGGCGCCTGTAAGTCAGAGTTTGAGATTCCCTGTTTGTCAGGACATTATTATTATGTATAGGTTCATAGAAGTAGCCTAATGGGACTAAATTAAGATGGTATGATTTCCGGCTCTACTCAAAATCAGTTGTACTAGCTGAGGGGTTTTAAAAGTCAACACCACGCAAACCCCAGGCAAATTCTTTCATTCTCTGCCTACTCAACTCACCCTCCTGGTCCTCTTAAATTCATCGAATAACCTCTCGGTTAGGCCCGTCCTAGCACCAAGCCAATGTAGAGACTTATTCCTTAAAATCTCCCACGATTCAGCCGTCCCATTTTGTAGTTTAGGGACATTGGCTAACACCAGTATATATGGTGTGGCAGCTGGTGGTAAATCCAGATATGTTATATGCCGCTCTTCCTCATTTACGTTCCGATGGCTAAAGGTATTAGAGCTGTTAATAGCTAGAGTATGCGTAGGCATAGTCGAAACTAGAGAAATTGTAGGAAGGGAAACCTCTGAACTAACAATAGGTGTTTGTTGGGCTGTGTTATGTGATACATGTGTTATTTCCTTATGACAGACAGGGACAGGGTAAGTAATATGGTGCCTCGTGCTATTAATTTGGCGATCCTGACTACTCACTTGGATAGTTGTTAGGTCCTGTGCAGAAGGCTGAAATTTATCCAAACATTTAGATAACGCTTCTTCCATTGTACCAATTCTACGCGTTAAGCTGCTTAGGTTTTCTCTAAGAAAAGTGTCTAAGGCTTCCAGCTTTACTTTTATCTTTGCAACCTCATTCTGTGTGTGCATGTTAGAGCTAACTATTGATTTTTCCCAATTATCTGATTTGAGTGTCGATAAAGACTTGTCCTTTTTAGGGGCCTTTTTACGTGCTTTGAGGGGGGTCCCCCTAGATGGTGGACCCATTTCCCCTATGACAAGGGCGAGAGTGTCAGGGTTTCTGGCGTGCTTAGTCGGTGGTTGGGTATCATACTCCTGTTCACTGCCTGATATATGATCCGATATATTTACAACGCAGCCATTTAAACCTGACGTGCTCCTAGATACTTCTGTATGCGGGGCAGAGCTCCCTTGTACTGTGTTATCTAATGAGGGGCCCCCACCCAAGCCTGAGTTTCCTGGGTTTAAAGCCTCTTCTACAGTTGTGATCTGCCGCTCAATGGCACCCATAGCTCCCGTTAAGTAGCTGAGTAAAGTCTGACGTGGGTGCTCCCCTGATTTAGCTTGCCTTTTATTCTGAGCACTCGGTGCTTTTCTCTTCCCCATGATAGTAGTTACACGAGGTAAATATGATCTATCACAGTTAAAAAAAAATATTCTTGAAAGAATTAACTATGTCTAAGTTACTGGTATCTAAAATGCCAAATATAACAACTTAACTTACAGTCCACAGAGTCTTTTCTTGTAGGAAGGAGGAGGATGGTGTCATAAATTTGAAAATATATTTAAACGTTCTCCTTCTTAGGGCCAGACATAAATCTTATCACGAAGTCACAGTACCTTTAATGGCAAAATAAAGAGCCGTGGCCCAGCCCAGTCTCTACCGGACTATGACGGGCTAAGACGGGCCCGTCTTGACCCGGTCTTCGCCCGGGCCGAGCCCGGGCACGCCCCGTGGGCATCCCGCACTGCGGGACCGCGTCGGCACTTTTAAAGCCCCTCCAGGGGCCGTGGATAAAGTGCTAGGTGCTTGGGGCCAGGGGCTGGCAGCAAAGTCAAGTTCCTTGTTGTGCGGTCTCCCGCGCTGCGGGACCGCGTCGGCGCTTTTAAAGCACCTCCAGGGGCCGTGGATAAAGTGCTAGGTGCTTGGGGCCAGGGGCTGGTAGCAAAGTCAAGTTCCTTGTTGTGCGGTCTCCCGCACTGCGGGACCGCGTCGGCGCTTTTAAAGCCCCTCCAGGGGCTGTGGATAAAGTGCTAGGTGCTTGGGGCCAGGGGCTGGCAGCAAAGTCAAGTTCCTTGTTGTGCGGTCACGTTGAAGGGAATTCATTGGCTGATGAAGCTGCAAAGGGGGCTGTACGCATGGCTTCCGTAGCTGCAATCACTCGTTCTAAAACGAGAATAGATGGTGAGATTATGGTAGCTATTAATGCAACCCGCAAAAACAGCGGAGCAGTACCAAAACGGTTTCCACTCAAGTACTCCTACAAGTTAGATGCCAATAACATTCCATTTGCTCAGATTTCTGGAGTGGGGGATAGAGTAATTCCAAACATGGATCGTAGGTTAGGTTTAATCCTAGCAGCACACGAAGGGATAGGTTCTGCACATGCAGGAGTTACGGCAACTGTTTCTTTGTTGAAACAATGCTATTGGTGGCCTGGATTAACAAAGCAGACTAAGGACTATGTCTTGAAATGCGACATCTGTCAGCAGATGAAAGGTTCCACCGCAACACGTCCAGCGCAGACACCGCTGTTAATATCTGACAAACCACTAGCGTGTGTTTATTTGGACCACTGCGGCCCCTTACAAAGAGATGGGGCTTACAAGTATATCATGGTTGCAGTGGATTCCTGCTCGAGATTCCTATGGGTGTGGCCCCAGCGCTCGGCTGACGCTCGAACTGTTATAAAAGATTTGTGAGTCTTTATAGGGACATACGCAATTGGCACATTACATTCTGACCAGGGCCCTGCGTTTAGCTCTCGGGCTTACAAGGAGACCATGCGAGGATTGGGTGTAGCATTGCGGTACTCATCTCCATACCATCCTGAGGGAAATTCGGTAGTGGAGAGAAAAAACCGAGACTTAAAGCAATCTTTAACAGCTAGAGTATTAGGCAAGGGTGAAAGTTGGGTAAAACATCTGAATGGAGTCCAGCGTGCTCTTAATAATCTGCCAAGAAGTTCTCTAGGGGGGTCACTCCATATGAGGTCCTGTTTGGGACAAGAATGTGGGTAAAGCAAACACAAGGAGATGATGGACGGAGTGCTGAAACTTTTCAAACACTCACCCCCAGTCACAGATCTGGGTTGAATCCATCATCATTCTTTAGTGCACTTTGCCACCCCAGTTCAGACACAGCTATATGCAAATCAGTCTTGACCATGTGCCTCATGGGAACAGTCCAGCCCGAACTGCCAAGCCATGTCTTCCCTGGACCGGAAACAAGCATCCTGGGACCGGTTTCGGGCTAACAGCCCTCATCAGCCAGGCTAGCTTGAATCCAGTGGCAAAGTGAGCAAGGGACCCACGTCTGGGCATACCCTGCCAACTTAGGGTGAACAAAGCAAACACAAGGAGATGATGGACGGAGTGCTGAAACTTTTCAACCACTCACCCCCAGTCACAGATCTGGGTTGAATCCATCATCATTCTTTAGCTCACTTTGCCACCCCAGTTCAGACACAGCTATATGCAAATCAGTCTTGACCCTGTGCCTCATGGGAACAGTCCAGGCCGAATTGCCAAGCCATGTCTTCCCTGGACCGGAAACAAGCATCGATGATGGATTCAACCCAGATCTGTGACTGGGGGTGAGTGTTTGAAAAGTTTCAGCACTCCGTCCATCATCTCCTTGTGTTTACAAGAATGTGGGTACCTGATCTTGATTGTGAAGGCACAGTGGCGGATGAAAAGCCTTTTGACATCCATTATCGTTTGGCTGTTTTACAGGAGCTAAATGAATCCAGGACACAACAAAGTAATGTCCATCTGAAGCAGACCGCCACTGGGGAAGTCAAATCAGTCACAGCAAGACCTGTCTGGATCCCAAAAGTCAGGGATCTGGTCAGAGAGAAAATAGCGGACAAAAAATTATTTGGGCCATGTTAGACCTGGCATCCTTGGCGTGGGTCTCCCTTCCATTTTTTCGTAATGCCTCCACTGTTGCCGATATGTTTTTGCTGGACTAGATGCTCATGGGCACTTTGCCGCTGCTAATCAGTGCCAAAGTGCAAGTGCTCCCTATCGTTAATTGATATATGTATTAGTGACTCCATGATTGGATGATTGGTTTACTTGTCAGTCCCTAGTACAGTGCACTCAGTGTGCCCAGGGCTTGTAAATCCAATGCCGCTGGTGGGCTTGCAGCACTGGTTGTGCCACCCACAGAAGCGGCTTGTAAAATGTGTCTCAGGCCTGCCATCGCAGAGCCTGTGTGCAGCCTAGGGCTGCCATGTCGACTTGATGAGTACACCCACTTACCAGTCCCTAAACCTTCCCTTTACTGCATGTTGGTCACCCCTAAAGTAGGCCCTAGGGCAGGGTGCATTGTAAGTATAAGGTAGGACATGCCCTGGTATGTGTGGCATGTCCTAATAGTGAATTACAGCCATTTTCGTTTTTCACTATTGCAAGGCTACCTGCTCCCCATAGGCCAGAATGGGCAGACTGACTATTACACCTTATAGTCAGAACTGACCCAGGAACATGGTAGAAAAACGAATTTAGTATGCCTGAACTCAGGATGATAAAATACATCTTTTAGTGAAGTTGGTTTTGACATTCTGTGTTTGAAAATACCACTTTTAGAAAGTGGGTATTTTCTTGCCTAACTATCCAAGCCTGCCTCTGCTAGGTTGTGTATTCCTTGTCTGGAGATTGAGTGACAGGGGCTGGGGGTGGCTACAGGAGACAGGGTGAGTCAGCACAGGGCTGAATAGAAAAATCTGCATCCAGAGTGGAGGGAGGAGTTGCACCTGGGTCTGAATAGGGCTGTGCCTGCCTTCCACAATGCTGGCTCCACCTCCTGCCGGGCGGCTGAGCACTCTGCCCCACATTCTGAAAGGAAAGAAGGAGTCAGAAAAACAAAGTGCTCCAGGACTGACCAGAACTGGTTTTGGACTAGGCAGAGGCCTCTCTGCCTCCAGAGAACAAAGAGAATCAGGGTATAAGAGGGGCACCCAGACCCCTAGGAAATTAGATCACTTTTGGGAACAAGAAGAAACCTTTGCTGAGGAGCGGAACCAAGAAGGAACTGAGGAGAGACTATCCCTAAGCTGAAGTGCTGCTTGGGGGATTGGCCTGCAGTGGTTTGCCTGACTGCCAAAGAAAGGAGAAAGGAACTTTTGCTTTGCTGTGACTTTCATCAACTTGTGAAGGATCTCCAAGGGCTTGGAAGAGAGCTTGCCCCCTGACCGAAGTCCCAGGACCATTGGACTTCACCCCCTTTGTGAATTGCTGCTGGAAACTCTGTTTTAGTGGCTGCAGAGGTAGGGAGCTGTGACCGACTCTCACGACCGACTCGGTGTCCTGTAAGCACCGCATCGAAGCACCGTCTCGCCCTGCAACGCACGGCCCTGGTCTCACCGACTCCGTCAACGAGCCGCTGCCTGCACCGCATCGAGGGACAACGCGTCCTGCAACGCTTCGCTACGCCGAATCGAACTGGTCTGACCGACACGGTCACTGCTGCTGAGTTCGAGTCCTGTGACCGCACCGGAGTTGGGCACCGCTCGCACGCTTTGCGACGCACCGCCCGACTCGCACCGCTGTCCGGACTGATCGACGCCAGCTCCTGAATCCGGCTCCATCGCCGCACCGCAACCTGCCAGCACCGCATCGAAGCACCGTCTCGCCCTGCAACGCACGGCCCTGGTCTCACCGACTCCGTCTCGACGACGTCAACGAGCCGCTGCCTGCACCGCATCGAGGGACAACGCGTCCTGCAACGCTTCCATTTTTGCATCGCGACCGCGACGAACAGCCATCCGGCTCGCACGCCCGTGCCTGCCGCTTCAAGTAAAAGGTACTGTGACCGAGTCTGTCTACGCTGTGTTGGCCCGTCTCGACGCGGTCAGCTGGATTTGTTAGACTCTGTTTGTTCTCAACATCGCCGTAGCCAGAGGAGGCTACCGACTCGCACAGAACCTTGAATTAAGCCTTTTTGATCAGAACTAAGCATTCTTAACAGTATTGTGGATTATTTTTGTCGTTTATGGTCTTGTGATAAATCTATATAAAGTATACCTATTTTTATAAATATATAACCTGTGTGGTGTCCATTTGTAGTGTTGTCACTTGATTACTGTATGTGTTCACAAATGCTTTACACACTGCCTCTGAACTAAGCCTGTCTGCTCGTGCCAAGCTACCAAGAGTGTGAGCAGGGGTTATTTCAGGAGTGTACCTACTTTCCCTGACTAGACTCAAGGGTCCCTATTTGGACAAAGGTACATACCTCTGCCAACTAGAGACCCCCAAATCTAACATTGGTGGTCAGCGGTGAGGATTCTGGACTTGCATTTGTGACTCATGTACAGTGATTGGTGAACACTACTTAGTGAGTGCAGACCAGCATCAGTAGCCTCTGTCGAGTGTGATTGGGAAGAAGAGAGGCTAGAATGCTACACCCTTAAGCAGCTCAGGCAATTCTGCAAAAAGTTTCAAGTGTCCATGACCGGACTCTCCAGGAAGGAGGACCTTCAAAAGGCGCTGAGGGCCTGGGTCGAATCAAGGAGTGCCCCTGTGGAGGGGGCTGAGAATGCAGAAGCGCAGCTGGAGGGGCTATTGGGTCTAGGGGATAAAAGACCACCTTCCCCAGTAGGTAGCAGTGTTTCTGCCAGAGGACTGTCTCCAGAGGAGTTGGAGGACAGGAAAGAGAGTAGGATGCACGAAATGGAGCTGACCAAGCTCAAGCTGAATGGGCAGTTAGAATTCGAAATGCAAACTAGGAAATTGGCCCTAGAGGAAAAGAAAATGCAGTTTGAACATGAGAAAGTTTTGAGGGAGTTGGAATTGAAGGCCAAGAGCTTAGAGATTACTCCCTCTGGTGGCAGTGTACCGCCTGTGCCGGTTGAAGCTAGGGTGTATATTCCAAAAGATGTGGTTAAGGAATTTTTAAAAATGATGACATAGGGCAGTGGTTCAAAGCCTATGAGGTAGCCATGTCTTCCCACCGGGTCCCTGAGAAGGATTGGGGAGCGGGGTTGTGGGGACGGTTCCTCAGTGAAGGGCGGGATACCTTGTTGGATTTGCCCTCTGAAGTCTGTAATTCGTACAGCCACATGAAGGATGCCTTAATGACTAGGTATGGTTTGACCCCTGAGCTTTATAGGCAAAGGTTCAGGAACTGTAGTAAGATTGAAAGCAGTACCTGGGTTGAATATGTGACCTTCTTTTGCAGAGCCTTGGATGGTTGGGTAAAGGGTAGCAAAGCGACTGATTTTCAGGCGCTCTTTGATTTGATTGCCTGGGAGCACTTGTCCGGTAATTGTTTTCCTGAGCTACGCCAGCACCTGATTGATAGTAAGCTGACTAACCCTAGGCAGCTTGCTGAGGAGGCGGACCGCTGGGTGAGTACCCGGGTCCACAAGGGTCACGTGGGAGACTCCGCCAAGGGTGGGCAGGGTCCCCAGCAGAAGAGTGGGGGGACAAGGGTAAACAGAAGGAGTTCCATAAAGGGCCCCAAAGTAAACCCCAAGGGAACCAAGGGAAAGGTTCCCAGCCTCCCCCTGAGAAGAAGCCAGTGGCCCTGACAGGCCCCCATGTTCACCAGGGACCACTGGAATGTTACAAGTGTGGCGCCCCTGGCCACAAGGCAAACGATCCTCGTTGCCCTTTGCATGGAAAACCAGCACCCACCAGTGCAGTCCCCTGGCAGTTGGCTAGTGTAGCCCTGGGGGAGGCGTTGGGTGCCCAAGGTGGGGGGGATCCCACAGTGTTTTCCCTTGTCTCATTAGGAGACTCTGAGATGGTCCCTAGGACCCCGCTGCCTGAGAACACTAAGAAATACAGGCAGTGGGTGACCATCAATGGCCATAGGGTGGAGGCTCTGAGAGACACAGGAGCCAGTGTGACAGCTGTCAAGTGTCACCTGGTGTCTAAAGAGCAGGTTATCCCTGATGCATTCTATCCGGTTGTTGCCGCTGACAACACAGAGAGTCACTGCAAGGTGGCTCAGGTTCCCTTTGAGTGGGGGGGTCTCGGGTACTCTTCAAGTAGCTGTGAGGCCAGCCATGCCTGTTGACTGTTTGTTAGGGAACGATTTGGAGAGCTCACCTTGGGCTAAGGTGGAGCGGAGTGCGCATTTAGAAATGTTGGGCTTGCCTGATTGGGCATGTGTGACCACCCGGTCAATGGCAGCTAAAGGTGTTCAAGAGGACCTGGAGCCTGAGAGAGAGGCCCAGGTGCCTGCCAGAGAGAGAGGAGGCAGGGGGCGCAGGAAACCGGCCCCCGAAGTTCCCACGGTCCAGGAGGAGGCAGACCCTGAGGGGGATGCCCTGGAGCCTACAGGGGAACAGGTAGCTGAACTGGGGGACCTACCTGAGCTGACCCATTGGCAGCAAGAAGGAGGACCCTCCAGGGAAGAGTTCTGCGAGGAGCAGAACGCATGCCCCTCTCTCGTGGGTCTGAGGCAACAGGCCACAGACCAGGCAGCAGGTGATCAGTCTGGATCACATTGGGTTTACTGGGAGAATGGTCTCCTGTATTCAGAGCCTAAGGTTGCTGAGCCTGGGTCAGCCCGTGTGCTGGTGGTACCCCAGCGCTTCAGAGCCTTCCTACTGGGGTTGGCTCATGATGTACCGTTAGCAGGACATCTGGGGCAGGACAAGACCTTTGACAGGCTTGTTACCCATTTCTATTGGCCCCAGATGCGCAGGAGTGCCGCCACTCACTGCAGGACATGCCAGACTTGCCAGGCAAGTGGAAAGAGTGGGAGGAAGCACAAGGCTCCTCTCCAGCCATTCCCTGTGGTCAGCACCCCCTTTGAACGGGTGGGTATTGACATTGTGGGGCCACTGGACCCCAAGACAGCCATGGGCAACAGGTTTATCCTGGTCTTGGTGGACCATGCCACCCGGTACCCTGAAGCCATCCCTCTGAGGACAGTGACGGCCCCCGTGGTGGGACGGGCACTGATGGGAATTTTTTCACGTGTGGGATTCCCTCAAGAGGTGGTGTCTGACAGAGGTACCAACTTCGTGTCCAAGTACATGAAGTCCCTGTGGCAGGAGTGCGGTGTAACTTACAAGTTCACCACTCCTTACCACCCTCAAGGAAATGGTCTGGTTGAGAGATTCAACCGGACCCTCAAGGGCATGATTATGGGTCTGGAAGAACCCATGAGGCGTAAATGGGACGTCCTCCTACCATGCCTGTTGTTTGCATACCGGGAGGTGCCACAGAAGTCTCTAGGGTTCAGTCCCTTTGAGCTCCTCTATGGACACCCGGTGCGAGGACCTCTGAGTTTGGTCAAGGAAGGCTGGGAGCAATCTCCCAGGAAACCTCCCCAGGATGTATACAGTTACATGCTGGCCTTCAGGAACCAGACTAGGCGTTTCAGAGAACTTGCTGAGGCAAATCTGGAAGCCAGCCAGGAGGAGATGAAGCGGTGGTACGACCAGAATGCCACTCTGGTAGAGCTTCAGCCTGGTCAGAAAGTGTGGGTCATGGCCCCTGTGGAGCCTTGTGCGCTCCAGGACAGGTGGACCGGCCCTTTTACGGTGGTGGAGCGCAAGAGTCCAGTTACCTATTTGGTGGACTTGCAGTCTCCCAGGAACCCCTTGCGGGTCCTGCATGTGAACCACCTGAAGCCCCACTTGGAGAGGTCCCAAGTGGGCATGCTCTTAGCTACAGACGATGGAATGGAGGAGGAGACCGAGCCTCTTCCTGACCTCCTGTCAGCCCGAGAGCAAGATGGATCAGTGGAGGAGTAAACCTCTCTACCTCCCTGACACCTGAGCAGCAGGGTGACTGTCGCCAACTGTTGGGACAGTTCCCTGACCTGTTCTCCCTGGTTCCCAGTGTCACTCATTGGTGCGTCCATGATGTGGACACTGGGGACAGTCTTCCTGTGAAGCACAAGGCTTACAGGGTGACTGACAGGGTCAGAGCCTGCATCAAGGAGGAGGTCTCCAAGATGTTTGCGCTAGGGGTGATTGAGTCCTCTAACAGCCCTTGGGCCAGCCCAGTGGTCTTGGTTCCAAAGGCTGCCGCGCCTGGTGCCACCCCAGAACTCCGGTTCTGTGTGGACTACAGGGGACTCAATTCCGTCACCAGGACTGACGCCCACCCCATCCCCAGAGCTGATGAGCTCATAGATCGGTTAGGGGCTGCGCGGTACCTCAGCACGTTTGACTTAACGTCTGGGTACTGGCAGATCGCCTTGACTGATGGGGCAAAAGAGAGGTCAGCATTCTCCACACCAGATGGGCACTACCAGTTCCGGGTGATGCCCTTTGGGATGAAGAATGCCCCTGCCACCTTTCAGAGGTTGGTCAACCAGGTGTTGGTTGGACTGGAGGATTTCAGTGCCGCCTACCTGGATGACATCGCAGTGTTCAGTGCCAGTTGGGAAGAACATCTGCGCCACCTCTGGGAAGTGTTGATGGCGCTGCGGAGAGCAGGCCTCACAATCAAGGCGAGTAAGTGCCAGATTGGGCAGGGTTCTGTGGTGTACTTGGGACACCAGGTTGGGAGCGGCCAGGTGGCGCCCTCCAACCGAAAATGTATACCATTCTGGCTTGGGAGCCCCCAAGACCCAGACAGAGGTGAGAGCCTTCCTAGGACTCACCGGGTATTACCGGAGATTCGTCAAGGGGTATGGCAGCATTGTTGCCCCTTGACCGAGCTGACTTCCAAGTAGCAGCCCAGGAAAGTGATTTGGACTGACGCCTGTCAGGAAGCTTTTGACACCTTGAAGACTGCCATGTGCACGGCGCCTGTGCTCCAGGCACCCAACTTCTCCAATGAGTTCATTGTTCAGATGGACGCTTCAGAGCATGGTGTAGGGGCTGTTCTATCACAGATCAATGAGGAGGGCCTAGACCAACCTGTAGCCTTCCTCAGTAGGAGGTTACTTCCCTGGGAACAGAGATGGAGTGCTATCGAGCGTGAGGCATTTGCTGTGGTCTGGGCACTGAAGAAGCTGAGACCATACCTGTTTGGGACTCACTTCCGGGTTCAGACAGACCACAGGCCCCTCAGATGGTTGATGCAGATGAGGGGTGAGAATCCAAAGCTGTTGAGGTGGTCCATTTCCCTACAGGGGATGGACTTTACGGTGGAACACCGCCCTGGTACAGAACACGCCAATGCTGATGGTCTGTCCAGATTTTTCCGCCTTAGCGATGAGAACTCCCTAGGGGTAGGATAGTTCTCCCCACATTTCAGCTGGAGGGGACACGTGTTAGACCTGGCATCCTTGGCGTGGGTCTCCCTTCCATTTTTTCGTAATGCCTCCACTGTTGCCGATATGTTTTTGCTGGACTAGATGCTCATGGGCACTTTGCCGCTGCTAATCAGTGCCAAAGTGCAAGTGCTCCCTATCGTTAATTGATATATGTATTAGTGACTCCATGATTGGATGATTGGTTTACTTGTCAGTCCCTAGTACAGTGCACTCAGTGTGCCCAGGGCTTGTAAATCCAATGCCGCTGGTGGGCTTGCAGCACTGGTTGTGCCACCCACAGAAGCGGCTTGTAAAATGTGTCTCAGGCCTGCCATCGCAGAGCCTGTGTGCAGCCTAGGGCTGCCATGTCGACTTGGTGAGTACACCCACTTACCAGTCCCTAAACCTTCCCTTTACTGCATGTTGGTCACCCCTAAAGTAGGCCCTAGGGCAGGGTGCATTGTAAGTATAAGGTAGGACATGCCCTGGTATGTGTGGCATGTCCTAATAGTGAATTACAGCCATTTTCGTTTTTCACTATTGCAAGGCTACCTGCTCCCCATAGGCCAGAATGGGCAGACTGACTATTACACCTTATAGTCAGAACTGACCCAGGGAACATGGTAGAAAAACGAATTTAGTATGCCTGAACTCAGGATGATAAAATACATCTTTTAGTGAAGTTGGTTTTGACATTCTGTGTTTGAAAATACCACTTTTAGAAAGTGGGTATTTTCTTGCCTAACTATCCAAGCCTGCCTCTGCTAGGTTGTGTATTCCTTGTCTGGAGATTGAGTGACAGGGGCTGGGGGTGGCTACAGGAGACAGGGTGAGTCAGCACAGGGCTGAATAGAAAAATCTGCATCCAGAGTGGAGGGAGGAGTTGCACCTGGGTCTGAATAGGGCTGTGCCTGCCTTCCACAATGCTGGCTCCACCTCCTGCCGGGCGGCTGAGCACTCTGCCCCACATTCTGAAAGGAAAGAAGGAGTCAGAAAAACAAAGTGCTCCAGGACTGACCAGAACTGGTTTTGGACTAGGCAGAGGCCTCTCTGCCTCCAGAGAGCAAAGAGAATCAGGGTATAAGAGGGGCACCCAGACCCCTAGGAAATTAGATCACTTTTGGGAACAAGAAGAAACCTTTGCTGAGGAGCGGAACCAAGAAGGAACTGAGGAGAGACTATCCCTAAGCTGAAGTGCTGCTTGGGGGATTGGCCTGCAGTGGTTTGCCTGACTGCCAAAGAAAGGAGAAAGGAACTTTTGCTTTGCTGTGACTTTCATCAACTTGTGAAGGATCTCCAAGGGCTTGGAAGAGAGCTTGCCCCCTGACCGAAGTCCCAGGACCATTGGACTTCACCCCCTTTGTGAATTGCTGCTGGAAACTCTGTTTTAGTGGCTGCAGAGGTAGGGAGCTGTGACCGACTCTCACGACCGACTCGGTGTCCTGTAAGCACCGCATCGAAGCACCGTCTCGCCCTGCAACGCACGGCCCTGGTCTCACCGACTCCGTCAACGAGCCGCTGCCTGCACCGCATCGAGGGACAGCGCGTCCTGCAACGCTTCGCTACGCCGAATCGAACTGGTCCGACCGACACGGTCACTGCTGCTGAGTTCGAGTCCTGTGACCGCACCGGAGTTGGGCACCGCTCGCACGCTTTGCGACGCACCGCCCGACTCCGCACCGCTGTCCCGGACTGATCGACGCCAGCTCCTGAATCCGGCTCCATCGCCGCACCGCAACCTGCCAGCACCGCATCGAAGCACCGTCTCGCCCTGCAACGCACGGCCCTGGTCTCACCGACTCCGTCTCGACGACGTCAACGAGCCGCTGCCTGCACCGCATCGAGGGACAACGCGTCCTGCAACGCTTCCATTTTTGCATCGCGACCGCGACGAACAGCCATCCGGCTCGCACGCCCGTGCCTGCCGCTTCAAGTAAAAGGTACTGTGACCGAGTCTGTCTACGCTGTGTTGGCCCGTCTCGACGCGGTCAGCTGGATTTGTTAGACTCTGTTTGTTCTCAACATCGCCGTAGCCAGAGGAGGCTACCGACTCGCACAGAACCTTGAATTAAGCCTTTTGATCAGAACTAAGCATTCTTAACAGTATTGTGGATTATTTTTGTCGTTTATGGTCTTGTGATAAATCTATATAAAGTATACCTATTTTTATAAATATATAACCTGTGTGGTGTCCATTTGTAGTGTTGTCACTTGATTACTGTATGTGTTCACAAATGCTTTACACACTGCCTCTGAACTAAGCCTGTCTGCTCGTGCCAAGCTACCAAGAGGGTGAGCAGGGGTTATTTCAGGAGTGTACCTACTTTCCCTGACTAGACTCAAGGGTCCCTATTTGGACAAAGGTACATACCTCTGCCAACTAGAGACCCCCAAATCTAACAGGCCATCATACCGAAAGCCTGTACCAGTCCTAGCAGTTGAAGAAACAAGAACTGTACTTCTACCGCCTCTTGCCGGAAAAAAGGAGAAAAGATTTGTCTCAATTGACCTAATCAAACCACACTATGTGGCCGATACTAAGCAGTAGGCCACGTGGACTCTAAAGTAGCAGACACCCTCCTCTCGCTACAATCCAAGAAGTTCAAACGGAAAGACTCATCACGTTTGAAGAGCCTCCAACACGGAATAAAGGACTAAACAACAATGCTATGGAACTCGTTCCCCTTGAACCTGAAGCTCAACTTCAAAATCAAACTCAAAATCAAAGACAACTCGCTATTAGACCAAATACAGATGTCTACGTAAACGTGCCTCGACAAGAGCAAAGTACGATTTTAACAAATCCTGATGCAATACCAACAATTGATCGAACTGCTTCTGGCTACTTCTTAAACTTTGATATGTTTTCTTTGGATCCAAGCGAACCGGAAACGACGCCAGCCAAAAAATCACGCAAACAGCAAGTTACAGACTTTATGCACTTTCTTAAAAAGACTTACCTGGTGTCACCCTGGGTAGAACTATGGATAATCACTGGGATACTTTTCTTTCTTTTCTGAGTAGGCTTGGTAATAGTTTTTAGTATGCTTATTAATGGGAAATACATTCGACAAAGCTCTGCAGCCCAAAAGGTGAACTTACTTTTAAAACCACACCAATCATCTCATCGAGAACAAAGAGATTTGTCATCAGTGAACATTACAGCAGTTCCTATACCTGATGGTATAGTGTGGGACAAGGTTGATTTCGATATATTTGGTCCGACTGAAATTTTAAGAATTCCTCATTTATTTAAAATATCATTGAGTGATATCATTATCTCAAGTACATTTTCCGATGATTGGGATTTTGAAACTGTTAATAACATGTTATCTGATTTGGAAAAATCTGCTGCATTTTCTAATAGTGAAACATTGAAAAGCACATCAGATTTCGAGAGTATGTATTGTTATCAACATTATGGTCATCACTTTTTGCATAAATCTGCTAATCCTAGAAATGTGTTCACATACCACCAGTGTGAACATTGTCCAACACCGCCGAAAGGCAGTTCAAAAACATTTACACAGAAGTTTCCATATTTTTCGGGGTTTAATATGTCTGACCCAGCCTCATATTATTATAAGGTTGCACCAACATCAGCACAGAAAAATATGTTGACAAACACCAAACAGATTTACTCTGCTTCCTTTATTGCCCAGTTGTCTGAACAAGGTTTCGACATATGGAAAGACACCATAGACCTAAAATCAGTCTGGGGTACTAGAGAATGGCAAGTTCAGGGAACAGAAGCTTTGTTTAGAGCATGCCTCATCCCTCAACAAATCATGTTTTTGAACGAGACAGTGCAACAGACGTCTTGCCTTGGACTAGCCAAGAGCAAAGACTTGAACACGCCTCGGTTGCCTACTCCATCACACACCGAGGGCAACATAACATCACAAAAAGAGATTACAGTAGATATCATACAATACAACAGATCAGACCGCGATTGGAAAAAATGGTTGATTTGGCCCACAGACACTAATATTTGTCCAGCAAGATTCATGGGTAAAACCGAAGGGTTTAGTATCCATAGGCCAGATCCACGTTATGTATAAAGACAACATCCAGGGGTAGTGACATCCTACAGTGTTGGGAAGTTGTGCCTTGATTGGCTAAAAACCTCAACACTCACACAGGTGAAACAACACTTATCCTTACTGTCACAGGATGTGGATCTTAGGGATTTTCTAATGGGTCCCAGGAAGCCACGTCAGAAACGTTTCTCTTATGCTGTCTACAATGAAATTTGGAAACTATCCCAACAAGAGGCTGCAGAGAGGTTACGGGAAATAGACCATATAAATCTAGAAAAATCTCTAGCAGTGGTAGACAATGGGTTAACCACATTGACCTCCAGGATATATTCCTTAGGCAACATTGTATCTTCTGCGAAAGACATACTAGAACAAGATTTGGCCATATTACAACATGGGCAATCACAGTTACGTTCTATTATGTTGTTAAGCTGGACGCTGCAATCTTTGCGTGCAGGCTACGTGTCTTGGCATTTTATCAACAGCACGTCTCTGTTTTCTGAATACAATCTAACAGATAAACAAATAGAAATGGCACAAAGGGGAGCAAAATATACAATGCTGTGTATCGAAAAAGTGGATAGATTACCATTCGCAGTGGCAGAATCACCGTCTACAGAATGGCTAATCCATGGCCACATAACTCTACCGGTCACTACTTTTCAGTTTCAATATTGCCTTGAACAAAAGCAGGCAGGCAGATATGAAGAAATGGGTAAGGAATACATTAAGGAATCTTGGGAATTACCATACAGATTTCGATGCCGGAGTGGGGATCAAGAAGTGTTTCTGAGCGGTACAAACTGCGAGAATGCTTTAAGTGGATCACTCTTATGCCAGGATATTATGTTGCACGGAGCTTGTAATGGTTCTGTAGCAAACCTGTCCTGTCATTTGAAGGGTGCCCCAGCTGCAGTGATTACTCCAGCATTCAGGCTACTTTCAAATGGGAGTTACTTGATGCTGAACGGTCAAGGCTGCTGTGGCATGCTCCCGGGCATCGCATATCTGGTAACCGTGAGCTCCAGGGTTACTTGTTGTATGCATGTATTGTTTCCACCGACACATACAGTCAGGGAGGCGCCGTTATGGCCTTCACTGAACGTTTCCTTAATACGGTTTGATACTCTAAGCAGAATGAAAGCCATGCTTCCACAGAAGTCTGTGCCCTTAACCCCCGCTCGAGAGATTTTTGATCCCAGATCGCAAGGTCTTCGGCAGAGATACAGGAGCTCATTCATACAAACTGCCCTTTCCATTTCGCAGAAATGGTAAATCATATCTTTAACATGTCTGATACAACAGGCATTGTCCACCTATTTAAGACCATAGGTTCTGGAGTTCTGAGCACCTTTCAGACGGTACTTGGAGTTATACCAAACTTCATACACTCCGTGTTCGGAAGCATCTTTGGAGGCTTCCGCTGATCCTGTTTCTAATAGCAGGTATCCTGATTGTTTTCTATTTGCTACTCAATGGACGTCCTGGTCACCAAGGCGATGGAAAGAACACTCCTGGAGCGTAAATACCGTGACCGCATGGTACAACTTCTAGGCATGCCTCGCCTAAGAGAACTAAGTGAATCTTGGTTCTAGTCATTTCAACCGGTCTGGATAGACTGCATCTTACCTGTCCTCCGATGCTTGTTTTGCGGAGAAGAATGCGTGTTAGAGCTTTGTTTGACACTACCATCATGTGCGCCACCGGACGTGAATGCTTTACTGGACCCGATAACGGCCCATGTTCTGCAGTGTCCTCAGCGTATTCCAATGTTGATGGCGGCATTCCTTGAGCCCCCACGGGACTGTTCCCATTAGGCACAGGGTCAAGACTGATTTGCATATGGCCAGGTCTAAACTGGGGTGGCATGGTGAGCAAAAGAATGATGGATTTAACCCAGATCTCTTGACTGGGGGTGAATGTTTTGATTTGTTCTGCATTCCGTCCATCAATTGTGTGTCTTTTGCTTTCTCGCCCTAAGTGCGCCAGGTATGCCCAGACGTGGGTCCTGGGCTCACTGTGCCACTGGAATCAAGCTATCCTGGCTGAAGAGGGGTGAAACCCGAAACCGGTCCTAGGATGCTTGTTTCCGGTCCAGGGAGGACCTGGCTTGGCAGTTCGGGCTGGACTGTTCCCATGAGGCACAGGGTCAAGACTGATTTGCATATGGCCAGGTCTAAACTGGGGTGGCATGGTGAGCAAAAGAATGATGGATTTAACCCATATCTCTTGACTGGGGGTGAATGTTTTGATTTGTTCTGCATTCCGTCCATCAATTGTGTGTCTTTTGCTTTCTCGCCCTAAGTGCGCCAGGTATGCCCAGACGTGGGTCCTGGGCTCACTGTGCCACTGGAATCAAGCTATCCTGGCTGAAGAGGGGTGAAACCTAGAAACCGGTCCTAGGATGCTTGTTTCCGGTCCAGGGAGGACCTGGCTTGGCAGTTCGGGCTGGACTATTCCCATGAGGCACAGGGTCAAGACTGATTTGCATATGGCCAGGTCTAAACTGGGGTGGCATGGTGAGCAAAAGAATGATGGATTTAACCCAGATCTCTTGACTGGGGGTGAATGTTTTGATTTATTCTGCATTCCATCCATCAATTGTGTGTCTTTTGCTTTCTCGCCCTAAGTGCGCCAGGTATGCCCAGACGTGGGTCCTGGGCTCACTGTGCCACTGGAATCAAGCTATCCTGGCTGAAGAGGGTGAAACCCCGAAACCGGTCCTAGGATGCTTGTTTCCGGTCCAGGGAGGACCTGGCTTGGCAGTTCGGGCTGGACTGTTCCCATGAGGCACAGGGTCAAGACTGATTTGCATATGGCCAGGTCTAAACTGGGGTGGCATGGTGAGCAAAAGAATGATGGATTTAACCCAGATCTCTTGACTGGGGGTGAATGTTTTGATTTGTTCTGCATTCCGTCCATCAATTGTGTGTCTTTTGCTTTCTCGCCCTAAGTGCGACAGGTATGCCCAGACGTGGGTCCTGGGCTCACTGTGCCACTAGAATCAAGCTATCCTTGCTGAAGAGGGGTGAAACCCCAAAACCGTTCCTAGGATGCTTGTTTCCGGTCCAGGGAGGACCTGGCTTGGCAGTTCGGGCTGGACTGTTCCCATGAGGCACAGGGTCAAGACTGATTTGCATATGGCCAGGTCTAAACTGGGGTGGCATGGTGAGCAAAAGAATGATGGATTTAACCCAGATCTCTTGACTGGGGGTGAATGTTTTGATTTGTTCTGCATTCCGTCCATCAATTGTGTGTCTTTTGCTTTCTCGTCCTAAGTGCGCCAGGTATGCCCAGACGTGGGTCCTGGGCTCACTGTGCCACTGGAATCAAGCTATCCTGGCTGAAGAGGGGTGAAACCTCGAAACCGGTCCTAGGATGCTTGTTTCCGGTCCAGGGAGGACCTGGCTTGGCAGTTCGGGCTGGACTGTTCCCATGAGGCACAGGGTCAAGACTGATTTGCATATGGCCAGGTCTAAACTGGGGTGGCATGGTGAGCAAAAAGAATGATGGATTTAACCCAGATCTCTTGACTGGGGGTGAATGTTTTGATTTGTTCTGCATTCCGTCCATCAATTGTGTGTCTTTTGCTTTCCCACGGGTAGTAACAGCACCTGTTGGTATGAACACCGGCTCCTCCTCTGACACCCAGGCTTTGGACGGCGCACAGGCTGCCCCAGTACCGGCTGCGGACAGCGTGGAACATCTGTGCTCAATTGACGTGCTCTGCGAGGTGCTACAGGGGCCGTCTACTGAGGAAGCAAGCAAAGAAAATGTTGTGTCTACCAGCCAGGACACATAAACATTTGAACTAATTTGGCTCGTCGTGTGCTGGGAAAAATTCGCCCTTTTCTAAACAAGCTCAAATTTGGAACTTTGAAACTAAATTTAATTTCCTTTCATTTTTTGGGCATACATGGGATTTTTAATGCTTATAGTGGTTTGAACTATAAACACGGACACTTTTAAGGCTAGAAAAACTTTCATTTTTCATTTTTTAAAGTTTTTAGAAATTTTTTGAATTTTTTAAAACATTTTAGCTAAAGCAATGTTTTTATAAACTTTGTGCGTACCGCTATCTAGTCATGTTAGTAGTACAGTAATAGGTTACATATGTCGTCCATTCGGAAGAGGAGTGGGTGTTATATTCCATATAGGTACCCTATATAGGAACAAGTAACATCGCAACCTTTCACCTACTTCGGTCCCTACATTACATACATAACGGCTCTTAGGTACTGACCTTTTACCTAGATATGACACTGCATTCAGAACGCTGGTTTTTCCCTGGTTCGATTCTCATACATTATGCATGAGGCTTCTTGGAAGCACAGCAGGACTAACAGTAGGATTACCATCTCCTGTATAATATCTCTGTATAAAGTTCAGGCCCAACGTCATCCTTTAGGCCGACACAGTAACACAGCAAGGTAGGACCCCTGGGGAGACCTATGGGTATATATACAACACATCTTGCTTAGGAAGATAGAGGAGACCGTGACTTCCCGGCTGACACACTGACCAGAGAAGCTGAGGTTCCTGCATGCAGACGCTCCAGCTCGCAGGGTGTCCAACTCGAGACCAGGACGGGGTCCCACATTCTCTAAACTCTCAGGTAATGGGGTGGACTAGATCCTAGAGGGATTCTTGGCATAACACCTACATAGATGCTAGGTACATTTAGGTACATCTAGTTCGGGAGACATCATAGGAGTACGCACTTTTTATCATGTGTTTTAGGTACATGTATATATTCATGATTTCTGCAACATGGTAGAACTATACCATCCCTTTACTTTTGTAATATTGCTAATCATATATCTCTGCTACTGTCTAATGGTTGTTGCAGCTCATATATTCTACACTAGAATAACAACTGTTCAATAAATACTTATTGAAACACCCAGCTTGTTTATTCTGTGTAACTCTCTGAGACAAACTAAGTGAGCACGAGTGACTGAGCGAAAGGTAGTATATTGTTTCCACGATTCTGGGGGATCAGGGTTGTCATGTTCTGAGGTTGCCAGAATCTATTCTCTCTGTGATAAGAGGAGATTATAGTGGCACTCTGAGCTAGCTGATACAGATAGACTAACGTATCAGGAGGGGGTGCACGGAATCCGTCCGCCACCAATCCCACAGTTTATGTTATCCGAACGCGCAGATCCTGTATAGGTAATATAGGAACTACACAATACCTTCAATATGTAAATGAAGCCTCACAGAGGTGGTGGTCCCGGGGATCCGAAAGTCTTAGGAGGGCGGTCCTGTGTGCCCCCCTCCATTTTTTAAGAAATGACCCCAGTACCTGCCCCACCCAGGAACTCATTTGAAAACACGCTGGATCCTCTGCTTTTTTCAGTGAAAATTCAATGAAAATGCTCTTTGGCCTGTCAGGAGTGCCCCAGGACCAGATCTAGGGGATCAGGGTATTCCTACCCTGCCCCCCTTTTTACAAAGTTTTCTATGGGACTCGGCTGCAGCCAAGTCCCAAGATGGCTGCCAACACTTCTTGGTTGACGTGTTGGCAGCCAATCAGCTCTGGTATATATTTCATTAAAAGTACACTTGGGTGTTTGCATTCTGATCAGTGTATGTATCTTGTTTTACATTGTGGGTATGGTTTTGAAGCTGCTTGTCTGCTTGGTTATGTCCTTACATGTAAGCACAGGGATGAGAAAAGGAAAAGAGTATTTAATGTCCTGATTACTTACTAGTAATTCCATTACTCCGATTTCCCCTTCCTCATCTCAGGCCTTATCTCCTCTCTTCCTCCCTTCTTGGTGCGCAGACTCAGCCTTGGGCGAGGGTAGTTCTTACCAGGAAAAACGGCGGGTAGAGCATGATGGAAGGAAGGTGGTGGGATTTGTTTTTTAAATAAAAAGGTATGGTCTGTGTGGGAGATTGAGCCTCCTTACACTTACGGCCTGGGACAAGGAATCGGAAATCGGAGTAATAGTATTGCCATTAAGAAATCAAGACAATAACTCATAGGTTTTCTGCATTGATGTATGCCCTGACGGCAGTGCAATTTCAGAAAAAAAACAAGTTAGACCTGTTCTGCGTCTGCGCAATGCTCGACATTAGATCAAGATACAGCCCCTGCGGATGGGAAAGGGGGGGTAGAAGAGATGATGTTGATAATGTAATGCAAAATAAATGTTTCTGGGGGCCAGATGTACTAAGGTTCCTATTTGCATTTCTTAAATAGCGACTACATAGGAATCGCTATTCAAGAAATGCAAAAGGATATGTACAAAATTTGTGAATTCCTAATAGCGATTCCTACAGATTAGGAATCGCTATCAGGGAATTGCAAATAGGAAATGCCATTACATTCCCGCCTATAGGCGAAATAGGAAATGGTTTGCATTTCCTAAATTGAGGTTTCTTATGCAAAGCCTAGGGTGCCTCTGGGCTTAAGGCCCCCCTGGAGGCTCCCCGAATTTCCTAGTGCACATGTAAGTGCACACATGCCCTAGGGGCATATGTGCGGTTCATGTCACAAAAAAATGCATTTTTAATTTTTTTATTTTGCAGCTGGTTACCATTGACTTGAAGTCAATGGTAATTGCATTTCCTAAACGCCCAAATTGCATTTAGGAAATGCTTGGTACGTGTGCCTTAAGAATCGCAAATAGGTGATCCCTATTTCCGATTCCTAAATCGTGGTCGCATTTTGCGATTTTTACTATGTAGAAATCGCAAATTGCGACTGGTTTTGGCCCTTTGTACATCGGAAAAGGCCGTTTAGCATTTCTTAACGGGCTGAAAGAGCGATTCGGCCCGTTAAAAAATGCTAAGGGCCATATGTATGAAAATCGGAATTTGCGATTCTCAAAATGCGATATTTTGCGAATCGCATTGTGAGAATCGCAAAATACGATGTATCAAGAAAATCGCAATTATTTAGCGATTCGCCTAAATTCGCAGAATAATTCTGAGAATCCCAATTTGCGATTCTTTATTTGCGAAATTCGCTAATAAGGAATCGCAAAATGGGGAATCTGCCATTCAGGTGCAGCTTGATGACATCACAACCAGGAAGTGTGACTGCACAGCTGCACCTGATTGCCAGAAGCACAGTCAGAGCCTGAGGGGAGAGTGGAAGAGCACTGCACTGACATCCAGGGAGGCAAAATGAATCCCCAGGAGCAGGAGAAGGAGAAGGAGGAGGCAGGAAGAAAGAGAAAACCCAAATTCAGTGACAGGGAGCAGGAAGTCCTGATAGAGGAGATGGTAGGCAGCCATGAGCTCCTATTTGGGAAAAAAGCCCTGAACGTGCCAGAGGCAAGGAAGAGGAAAATCTGGGATGCCATACAGGACAAGGTGAATGCCATAGGTGTAACCCACCGCACTGTGGGAGGACCTGCGCAAGCGATGGTACGATATGCGGCTGAGATCTAAAGAAAAGCTGGCAACCAGGTTGGCTGAGGCGAAGAAGACCGGGGGCGGCACATCCAGTGCTACAGAGTCCACGACCCAGGAGGAGTTGGTGGAGTCCACCTTGCTATCGGAGAGTGTCAGTGGAGTGGCTGACCTGGACAGCTCCGACCCACCCACCACCAGTCAAGGTAAGATGCATGCCATCTGTCCCCTTCCACTCCACCATAGCACCCACACAGTTATGAGCCCCCAGCAACCAAACAGTTTTTCAACTCCAGTACATGGTGTTGTGTACACCCTGAAATGCATCATGGGAGATGTAGTCACATGCACCAAACAGTGTAGTATTGAGACACAGCAAGGTAGTAACAGTGACAGTGAGTTAGGGAATGCAAAATACAGGCAGACAGGATGTAGGTAATGCAAAAATAAGTAGATTTAACCTCTTACAAAATGAGAATGAGTACACTACAAATATTGTCTGTGCTTCTGTCTTCACAGCACCACTGGCAAGGCAGGAGGGCAGTGCAGGGCATGAGGAGGCAGATGTCACCGATGAGCAGGCAGGGGAGGAGGAGCAGGAGGCACAGACCCCTGAAATCCCTGTTGCATGCAGAAAACGCAACATTGTGCCACCACTACCACAGATGGAGGCAGACCTACAGGGAAGCGGAGACGAATCCCAGGCAGGCCAGGCCCAGCTTACAGTCCCACACAGGCAACAGTCCCCTGACCACCAGAGGGAAGGAGGAGGAAATAGACGCAGGGCAAGGCAGTCCACCAGTGCTGGTGATGAGGAGCAGCAGTCCGTGTTCTCCGGCCTTGAGGGCACTATGGTGAAGGTGCAGCGGCTGCAAGTAAAATCAATGCGGTCAATGCAGCGTCAGTTCCAAACCCTAAACCATCACATGAGCAACATGAGGGGTGAGATGAGGGAAATGACTGGTGCCATACGTGAACTGTGTGCCGTGCAGAGGAGATCCAACGCCCGCATGGACACATACAGCAAGGCGGTCAACCGCCTGTGCACTGTTACGTCCCTGCTGTCACGTAGGTGTGTCAGTATGCAGGTAGAAATGGCACATAACAGCCAGGATATGGCCAAGGTCTTGGTGCAGGTGACACATGCTGTGGAACTGATGCAGGCGGCTGGCTCAGGTGGGACAGGACCCCTGCCCACAGGGGACAGTGAAGACCAATCAAGCCGCAGCAGCATTACACCACCAGTACCTGAGGTCAGACGGCGGAGCGTGAGGCAGGGGAGAACCCAGGATGACCCGGGGAGAGCAGTGGGCACCCAGAGCGAGGTGCAAGCAGCCGTGCACGCAGAAGATAAAGTGGCATCAGGGAAGCATGGCCATGGGTGACTTAACACATTGCTGTGGACTGGAAGTGTCTAGGACACCTTTGCATTGTGAATTTAACAGTTGCAAATATCATTCACACACATTAGGTGTGCGTCAGGCTGTGTGCCTGAATTGTACTAGCACCAAATGGAATAAAAACACAGTTGTGCACCAATACATAGCATACTGTCATTATTACTCACCTAGAAATAGTTGTGCGTGATCTCCTGGCGCCTCTGCCGTCCGGCAGCTGCCCCAACACCACCTGCTAGTCCTGCACGAGGAGCCGGTCCCTCCTCATCGGATGACTCTGATTCGCTGAGCTCCACTGGGGTGCCCTTCCTGGTTGCTATGTTGTGCAGCATGGCACATGCGACCACTATCTTGCAGAAGGTCTCCGGGCTGTATTGCAGGGCACCTCCGCTCTTGTGTAGGCACCTAAATCGGCTCTTTAGGATGCCAAAAGTCCTTTCAATCACACTCACGGGTCGACCTGTGGGCGTTGTTGTAGCGGCGCTCCGCAGCAGTGGCTGGATTCAAGTAGGGTGTCATGATGAAATCCCTCACTGCATACGCGCTGTCCCCTGCAGGGTGCAAATGAAATGGGTTACACACTGTCATCCCACTCAAGGCCTCAACTGTATGTGTGAATGTTAGCCATTTTATACCTAGCAAGTAGCCCTCACCAAACTCCCCAGCCAAGAGGCGACGGTGTAGCCCACTGTGGCGGAAAATGAATGAATCATGGGTGCTTCCAGGATATTTCGCAACTATGTCCGTGATGACATGGGTGGCATTACAAACTACCTGGATATTCAGGGAATGATAACACTTTCTGTTCCTGTACACATATTCTGTCTGGGAGAGGGGGGACAGGGCGACATGGGTCCCATCAATGCAGCCAATTACATGGGGGAATTGGGCTATCTGATAGAACCCCTGCTTGGTTTGGACAAGTGCCTGCTGCGTGTTAGGGAAATGGATGTGGTGTTGCAACCTCTGCATCATGGCATCCAGGAACCTGTGAAAGAGGCGTGACAGGCTACTCTGTGTCACCCCTCCTGCTGCTGCTATCACCCCTGAAAGCTCCCAGATGCCAGCAGGTGCAGTGAGCACAGGACCTGCACATGGGTGGGGATGGTGCGTGTCCTGCATGTGGGGTGCTCCAGCATGGGCTTTAGCTCCTCAATGAGATCCATGATGCTGTCTGGGTGCAGCCTGTACTTTTCAGGGATCTGCTCCTCTGTTTGCTGGAACAGGGTGATGCGTGCACTGAAGATCCTCTCTTTGCGTCTCCTTCTCTGGCCAGCAGCTCTGATCCTCAGCCTCCTAGCGATGATGTACAGCGCAGCCATTGTGAAAGCCCCTGTTGCATTTTGGGCCAGCTTATATGGGTTGCACCTGGTTACCACCTGCTCTGAGTTGGTGGTAATTGCGAGGTGCTAAATTGCGAATTTTGCTAATTCGCAGATAGCGAATTTTTGGTACATCTCATTGCAAATTCGCTATCTGCGATTACGTTATTTGCGAAATTCGCAAATCGCGTACAGCAATATGCGAATTCGCATAAAATATTCGCATAATCGGGCTCGCACATTTGTGCGAATCGCTATTTTTGCGATTAGCAATTCTGCGATGCGATTCCGTTTCATACATCGCAAAAGTCATTTTTGCATTCGCAAACACTGAAATTTAGCGATTCGCAGTGTTTGCGATTGCGTAAATGCTTGATACATATGGCCCTAAATGGCTTCGTGCATCTGGGCCATCTTGACCCATCTCAGTGGTGCTTGTTTTACACACTTATTTGAATGCCATTGCAGTTTGCAGAATCTAACTACAAGAAACAAGGAAATAAAGGAATGTCTTGGAACAATTGAGCGTTACTCGCAGAAAATTATAAATCATGTTAAACGTTCCCCTTCCCAGCTAAGGGGTGTTGGCTGATGGAGATGATTCGGACAGAGGGGGCAATCATGCTGAGAAAACGCTCCCATTTGCATCATATTTTTTAATCTCTCACAGCAAGAGGCCTACAGCAAATAAGGCCGTGAATCCTGCAAAGGAGCGCAGAGTCTACTGTGCTAAGTATGTAAAAGAAAATTGTGATCATTTTGGAAGAGTGATGGTTCTTCGGTTGGTACATAAAAGTTTACTTGCAAAATATTTGTATTTGTATAAAGTATAGAAAAAAGCTATACGTACTCTCTTGAAATATTGTGAAATGGTTATGGAAATAGAATATGTTCCACCTACCAGCATAGAAGCCATTCCAAGGCCACAGTGTTTTCCCCTATTAATAGGATGTTTTAAGTATTAGACTAGTGGTCAAAATTCGCTTTAAGACGTCTGGCATTATTCATTGCAAATACAAGACGAAAGACATTGGTTCAATAGAATTTTGGTCTTCACTCATGCGTCTGTGCTTTTTAACAGTCCTGCCAGTTTGTTCAATAGTAGAGGCTATGTCGGAGAATCACGCCTCCGAGTAGCTGCTAGTGACCACGCCCCCCGGCGGTAATGGCGGTCCGGCAATCTGGCGTTCGTTGTAGCAGCAGCAGCAGCAGTTCATGATGAAATTGTACTTCAAGCAGCGTTCCGTAGCTGAAAAGGATAGGGGGATTTCTCGTGGGCAGTCTCCGGCTGGAGGAAAGTTCGGCAGATCGACGGGAGCACTGGTCAGCGGTTTTTGGAAAAAAAAAACGTTTCCACGCTGTAACGGCCGTTCCGGATTTGGATAATTGGCTGGCGGCTGTTGTGCCTTTGTTGTTCTGGACGGAGAAGACGAGGGTAACGGGCAGCTGGAGAGGTGAGGAGGTTGTGAGCCGCGAAGTAGCGGAGTTGAAGTTAAGGTGAGGTGAGGGGCTGAGAGTATATTCAAAGGATTAAATATTTAAACGCCGTTGTTAAAGGGGAGAAGTTCTGGCCCCGGTGGTTATTGCGTCTACCTTCAAGCAGGACTTCCGAGCAGGATTGAAATATGGGGAGGCATAACAAACAGAGCAACGCCGTTGGTAAAATAGACTCAGCGACTGGTTTAAAGGCAAAGACTCGCCTGGCACAGGCGCAGGCAAAGGCATTGTTTTCTGGGGTAGGAAGAGCAGGACTTGTGGGGATCTGCCCGGACCATAATTCCAGCTTTGAGAGCTCTGAGGATGAACCTGCGGTAGAGCCCATTGGAATAGGTCAGGGAGGCAGAGTCTCCCCACGATATCCATAGTGGAAAACGGTGAGACTGGCAAGTCAAAAGTGGATATTCCTTTTACTACTGAAAGCAGTAAAGAGGAGGGAAAGAGTGTTAAGGAGTTTCCCCTTTTACGAAGGGGCTACAGCAGTCTGTCCCCCTCAGTCCAACCCGTCTCAGACCGGGGTTGTTGCTAGTCCATGCCAGCTCCCTCTGGATCTTAGTTCATCCTCCTCCCCCGCTATCTCCTTTGCCTCTCCAGTGCCTTCATGCGTTCAAAATTCTCCATCTGCGATTTCCACGAGACAAGAATTGCTTGATAATTCTGCCCCTTTACCTGCTGTGAAATCTGGGCTGCAGGTATGTTCTCGGCCAGTCCAGAATCAGATGTGGATTGATAACAACCCGGCACTTTCTTTAGGACTCCAGGAACAGGATCAACAGGTTCAGCTAAACCAGCAAAAGACTTCAATTCAGAAGCTAAAGACCTCTAAAAAACTACAGTTGATCCATAACCAGAAGAACCAAGAGGTGTCAGGTACTTTGCAATTTCCAGCCTCCGATTCAGTCTCAGTTTCTGATTCCGGTGAGATATTAGTAAAGGATCCAGCCGGGACAATTTCTACTAAACAATTTGAAATTAAAACACTGCTCAATCTTATTCTTGAAGAAATACGAGATATGAAGAGGTCGCAGGAGAACGAAATTGCTTCCCTCCATCTTCGTCTAGAAAAAATTGAAGATGCAGTGGCTGGTCTCCCAGTTAAGATCCAGGAAGCGGAATCCAGGATTTCTCAGTTGGAGGATCAGATGTCCGGACTGTCTATTAAAATACATGTAGTCACTAGGGATAGGAGCTCCTTAGAAAGTAAGCTCGAGGAGCTGGAAAATCACTCTCGTCGCTCCAATTTACGTTTAGTGGGAGTTCCGGAGAGAATGGAAGGTACTCAGATATCACAATGGGTGGAATCCTTCATTAAGGAAAAGGTCCTCCCCGAGTTCAGCGGGGACCTAACAATTACCAGGGCCCATAGAGTCCCATTCCATCCTTTGCCAAGTACAAGTGGCCCTCGCACCATCTTAGTCAACTTCGCAGATTATCGTATAAAGGAGAGGATCCTGGCTAAGGCCATACAAGCAAGGCAATTCCCGGTTAATGAAACCTCAAACTGTAGAATTTTCTCTGATATGTCTGCTGCTGCGGCTCGGAGACGCAAAGAGTTTGTGAAGTTGCTTTTTCTGTTTAAAGCTCAGGGCGCACAGGCGTCAATTGCCCAGCAGTCGAAACTGCGGGTTCTGGTCAAGGGAAAATTTCATGTGTTCTCCAATCTAGAAGATGCCCAGGACCTCCTTAAGGAAATGTCAGGTCCATAATGTATTGATGGATATATGAATGCCGTTTTCTGCTAGTAGATGTGATGGTCGGGTGGGGCGGGTCACGCTGGGTGCAGATTCATGGCACCCTTAAAGGTAGTGGGGGGGACGGAGAGGTGGTTAGCGTGGTGGTGTACCTCTCCGGAGGGGTGGGTTGAAGGGGGTGGGGAACAGGGCAGAAAAAACAGCAGTAAAAAGAGCAGGAGTAGGGGGCTTAGTGTAAAATCTTTAGAAATATGGGAATGTTTAAATCTTTCTATTTTTCTTTGGTATTTTTTTAGGAGAGAATGATTAATTTATGCCGTATTATATCTATCAATGTGAATGGGATATTAAATAAATCCAAATACGGAGCTTTAATAAGGTGGGTAGTGTCTTCCTCCCCACAGGTATTATTTTTTCAGGAAACTCATTTAAAAACAAATCTCCCAAAGTTATATCTCCCTAGGTTTTTTTCTCATGTTTTTTTTGCTTCAGCTGGGTTGGCCAAAAGAGGAGTTGCTATATATTTTTGCCGTAGTCTCCCTTGGGTATTCGGTCAAATTAGGAGAGATCCCCTGGGACGGTGGCTGTGGGTTGAGGCTAAGTTAAATGGGACAATTCTAAACTTTATCAACTACTATGGCCCAATAGTGGATGATACCACAGCCCTAAAAAAGATTGGGGAGATACTCAGGGGGGCCCCGGGACAAATAATTTTGGGCGGAGATTTCAATTTTATTCAGGATCTGAAGAAAGACACCTCGAATAAAAAGAAAAAAGAACTGAAACCTCAAACTAAGAAAGTATTGGAGGCCATAAAACAGGAGTATCTATTGGTCGACCAATGGCGTAAATCTAACCCTACTGCGGCAAAATTCACCTGTCATTCTAATCAATTTCATACGGCCTCCCGGATCGATTTTTTCCTCACTTCACGATCTTTGAAGGTTTTAGATACTACGATAGGGGCTAATCCATTTTCAGATCATTCCCTTATTACAATAGTGTTCGAAATTGAAGTGGGAGTAAAGACGCAATCCAGGTGGCAGATGGATCATTTACTCCTGCAAGATTCCAACTGGGTAGTTCAAACCAAAAAGTGGATAATTGAGTTTTTTTGTATAAATGAAGATACAGCAGAAATCTTTTTGGTATGGGGTGGGTTTAAGGCAGCAATGCGGGGACAGATAATTGCGTATTCAGCCGCCCAGTTGAGAAAAAGGTGGGTCAGGATAAACCAACTTCAACAAGCTGTAAATGATGCCATGAACCTGAGAAATACTCTGCCACAAGGGAGTAAAGATGTTACCACCCAGCTAGAAAAGGCAAAGTTAGCCTTAAAAGAATTTTTCTTACTTGAAGAAATTAATAGCTCCAAGACTTTTCAACAGAAAGTTTACGAGGAGAATCAAATGGTGGGAAAAATGCTTGCTGGGCAAACCAAATTAAAACAGGAGAAAGCCTTAATTTCCGAAATAATTGATCCCAAGACCCAAAATATCTGTAGAGACAAAGATGATATAGCTCAAGTCTTTTTGGAACATTACTCACAACTATATTCTACAAAATACGAGGTAGATGTAGACTATATCACTAAATATTTTGATGAAGTAAATCTTCCTATCTTATCAGGCGCGTCAGCTGAACAACTTGAGCGCGAAATTTTGGCGGCTGAAATCATAGGTACGGTAAAATCAATAGCAGGGGCGAAGGCCTGTGGAGCAGATGGGCTCCCAATTGAATTTTATAAGATCTTCTCTAAAGAGTTGACTCCCTTTTTGGGAAAATTATTTAATGTTATTAAATTGGGAGGCGCGGTGCCTCCCAGTTTTAAGGAGTCCATTATTATTAGTTTTGTCAAGAAGGGTAAGAACTATAAGGATGTCAACTCTTACAGGCCGATTAGTTTGCTTAATGCGGATTTTAAGATCTTTATGAAAATATGGGCTCAACGTTTTATCCCCATCGCTAAGGCGTTAATCCACCCTGATCAGTCCGGTTTTGTGGCAGGGAGGTCTATGTCTTCAAATACGGGATTTTTAATTCAGGCCCTTGATTATGTTACCAATATTAAAATTCCAACTTTAATCACAATGGTCGATGCCGAGAAGGCATTCGACCTGGTGAACTGGGATGCACTCTTTATCGGAATGCAAAAATTTGGCTTCCCTGTTCAGGTAATTAATATGTTGAAAATCATTTTTCAAGGAGCCCAAGCTCGGCTGGTAATTAACGCCAATACGGTAGGGGTAATTAGTATAAATCGAGGCACTAGACAGGGCTGCCCGTTGTCCCCTATTTTGTTTACTTTTTTCATCGAGCCGCTAGCATTAAGAATTCGCGGAAATCCTGAAATTAAACCACCAATAGAAGGGATGGCGAAAATTAAATTATTCGCTGACGATATAATTTTATACCTGCAACCAGACAAATTAAATCTTGATCTGGTTCTATATGAATTCAGTAAATATGAATTTATAGGTGGATATAAAATAAATCAAAATAAAACTGAGGTTTTAGTTCTGAATGTGGACTGTAATTTTTTACCATTGAACTTAAAATCCCAAGCTTTAAAAACAGAACCGATTAGATACTTGGGCATTTACGTCTCCAACCAATTTGAACAACTATTTAATTTAAACTATTTAGTAATGCGTAATAAAATTAAAATCTTGCTTGATAGATGGATTCTCCTACCATTAACTTTGATTGGCCGGGTCGCACTTATTAAAATGTTGATACTTCCCTTATTGGTTTTTCTTTTTATAAATGTTCCGTTAAAAATCCATTCCCATTTCTTTAAAGATATTGAATCAATGATTAGGGATTTTGTTTGGAATCGAAAAGCATCCAGGGTTAAGCTGCCTATATTACAGCTAGGAACCACGCAAGGGGGTCTAGCATTACCAAATATTCGTATTTATTATATGGCAGCGGCTCTGGATCTCTCAGCTCGTTTATTGGATCCCGATGGTTTGTTTGATTTGTTTTTTTATGATAGAATGATTCAGGAATCAGGATTGCAGGTTCCTATTTTTTTTAAAACAGCTAAATTACCAAAAAGACCCGATATAAGACGATTCGGGACCTTTCCGATAGACTTCAGTCCTTTTTTAAACAGGCCGGGTTTGGTGGATTTTATTATTTGAACTTGGAGGAGTGCAAGGTCTTTGGGCTTCAAATCCATTCTAGCAAGCTTAAGAGATGGAAGGACTGTGGTCTTGGAAAATTGGGCTCCTTCTTTATCTCACAAAAACTTATTACTTGGCAAGAGGTTTTAGATAGATCTGACAATCGTTTAAAGACGGGCTTTTTGGAATATTTGCAGATTCTAAGTTTTATAAATAAATTTAATATGTTGTCATGTGGGTCTCCATCTGCTCAGGTCAATGCCCTGTATAAAGCTAAATTAGAAGGAGTGGGTAACTGGTACACCTTACTGAGAAAGGGTCAAGAGTCTCCTCGTGACCAAAATTACTCGTGAAACTGATTGTTCTTTCACGAGACAGGAGTGGGAACAGATTTCCCAGTTAGGAAGTAAGTCCCTTAGAGCTGCTAATTTTAAAAGGATGTCCTTTTTATCTCGTTGGCTGGCCTATCTTACTCCAAAGGCTCTTAATAAACGTTTTCCGGGAGTAGAAAATAAATGTTTTTGTTGCCAGCTTCAAGATGGGGGTGATATCTTCATATATTTTTTATATGCCCAAAGCTTGAATTATTTTGGCGGGAGATCTTTACGTCAATAAGCCTGGCTATTGAAAAAACGCTCAACCCCGAAGCTGAGATGGCTCTCTTTGGCATTTCTAGAAAAAGATCTGATTTGTCTAAGGCCGAAGAGACATATTCAGCAATCTGTTCTTTAGTAGCCCGCTCCTTAATCCTCCAAAACTGGAGGTCTGAGGATATACCATCTTATTTAAAATGGGTGAATAAAATGGAAAAGATAAAAAGGTTTGAAGAGGCTTATGCAAAAAGAGTTGGGGCAATGAAAAAGTTCCCCAATATCTGGAAATTTTTTGATAGTGGTAAATCCAAGGATGGCATATAGTACTGTAATATGTGGCTGTTTTTTCTATTTTCTATGTAATATAAAATCTTTGTACAGGTATGTTTGCACATTTGTCGTAGGGTTTTTTTTTTTTTTTTTTTTTGCAAAACCAGTATGTCCACCAAATTAATAAAATGTGTTTATTGGTTGGGCTAAGGTAAAATATAAAAAATAAGGTTATTTATCCCGGCCATATTATTTTATTCTGCACATTTAGCACTTTATAGAAATGATGATTGTAGAATTGTAAATACTCAGCACTTTTTATGCCTTAATGTGTGTTTGTATTGTTAGCATTTTTTGTACAATAGAAATTAGGGTATGGGGAACCTGTAGAGAAGGAAGGAAAATATATATATATATATTTTTTTTTTTCCTCCTGTCTTTTATCATTAATATTATCAAAATGTTATTTATGCTAATTAATAGATTTTACATGTTTTTTCAATGACTGTTTTATTATGGTTTATTGTTGTAGATTTCTCTTCACCCATCTGCTCTGCTCAATAAAAAATAATAAAAAATTAAAAAAAAGAGTTTGTTCAATAGTAACAACTATAATAAAAGACAAAGTTAGTAAAGTTTATGTAAAGCGACATTGTAAGTATGCTAGAACGGCAAACGCTTTTCCAGTAAGAGCATTCCGCTTCCCTTAAAATGGCCACAGTTGCAGTATTTATGGAAAAGCGACATTTTCGACATGGCAATTTTACAGAAATACGCATCTAAAGAAAGGCAGCCAGAAGCAATTTGAATACAGTAGTATCATTGCACCCTTTGTGCATCCATAGGCATGGCCGGCTTTATGGCGGTGCGACCGGTGCAGCCGCACCAGACGCTGAGCTCGGGAGCGCTGTACCTAGAAATGACTTATCCTCGACATCCCCCGACGCAGCCACATCACACCCCACCTGAGAGACCTGCACTGGCTCCCTGTCAACAAGAGGATAACCTTCAAGCTCCTCACCCACGCACACAAAGCACTCCACAACTCCGGACCAGCCTACCTCAACAGACGACTCAGCTTCTACACCCCCACCCGCCAGCTCCGCTCGACCAGCCTCGCCCTCGCCACAGTCCCCTGCATCCGGAAAACGACCGCCGGCGGCAGATCCTTCTCCCACCTCGCCGCCAAGACCTGGAACACCCTCCCCACCAACCTCCGACAGACCCAAGACCTACTGGCCTTCAGAAGTCTCCTCAAGACCTGGCTCTTCGATCAGTAGCAGCACCACCCCCCTCTTCCCCCAGCGCCTTGAGACCCTCGCGGGTATGTAGTGCGCTTTATAAGTGACATGATTGATTGATTGATTGATATTGGTTTAAAAACACCTGCTAGGGCGTGGCCAAGATGGCGGCACGGTAGGACGCGAATCCCTGCTCCTCCGGCTCGCCGCAGAATTAGCCTTCTAATTGCCCTGTCCCTTGGCCAGCAACTAACCGTATTTCAAAGGTGTCGATCTCCGGAGGCTCTGGCGAGAGGGAGAACGCAACAGCGAGCTGACTGCAAGCCCTGTCGGGCACCAGCTGAAGAGCGCGCTGGGACTGCGGTGAAAGGGGCCGGGCCGTGGGGTCCGCATCGGCGGGACCCACGCTCACAGGTCTACGGCGCGGCCCCGGACTGAGGCGGACCACCCGCAGCTTGCTTGCTACTTCCTGAGACCCCGGCGGGGGGCCCTGTATGAGGCGGCGTCTGGATTGGAGGGGCCGAGGATCCGACCTGGGTATCGGCTCGGACTGCGCCTGCCATTTTGCAGCTCTCCATGCCCCGGCCCGATTGAACAGTGGTGGGGCCCGGCCCAACGATCCCTGCTCAACGCTCAGAGACCGAGCGCCCGCTGTCCGGCACTGAAGCAGCGGGAGCCTGGAAGCGGTGTCTCGCGCACCGGGAACGGGCGACGCTGCGGCCTGGTGGGATAAAGCCTTGCATCCGCCATTTTGGCATCGACCCTGCATCGGGCGGAGAGGCCCAGGGGGTGCAGTCTGCAGCCCGCCCTACACACCGAGGTGGTTGTTGGCGATCGATGACGCAGCCTGGCTCACCAGCAGCTGTGAGCGTTCGGCGAGAGGAGTGGCGGCTTGAGACCTCCCGGTGAGTGGCACACCGCAACGCAACAGGGCCCAAGCCGCATTGCCACAGCATCTGCGTTGTGGGCCTCGGGCCTGGTGGAGCTGTGGAGCGGATCCTGAGCAGGCCAGCGCGCTCCCTTTGCCCCGGCGCTTTGGCAGAGCGGCCCGGGGGCTGTGCACCTCGCCCTGCTCCTCCAGGGGCGCTACACCCAGACACCAGTCACCGGAGGGATACCATAGGGGGCACCGCTGACCTCTGCCCACTCGGGTGCCGGAATGACTTCTGCCCGCTCAAGAAGGGAAAAGTCCCTTAAAGAACTTCTGCGTGCGCCGACTGGGGACACAGAGACGTCCCAGGGGGCATCTAGGGACCAAGGGCACACCGTCTCGGTTGATGGAGCGGATGGACCAGCGACAAAGGCCTTCATGCTGGAATTGTTCTCGGCCATTAAAGAAGACATCCTTGAGCTGAAGGGCCAGCTTGCATCGGATCTTAGGGAGGTGCGGCGAGATGTTGATGAGGTGGGAGAAAGGGTGGCAGTTCTAGAGGAGCATGAATTCGCAAGGGAGGACGACTTACACCAGCTGCAGCAGGAGGTCCTCCGCTTGAGGGACCAGAATCTTGACCTCCAGGCTCATGCGGAGGATCTGGAGAACCGCTCCTGGAGGAATAACATCCGCATCCGTGCAGTCCCTTGGAAGGCTGAAGGGGACTGTAGGAGAGTAGGATCTGCTTCACATGGGTACCCCCACTTTTTGCTGATGCTTCACTGTTTTTCGACTTTAGTCTGGCTGGGGCCCTGCTAATCAGAACCCAGCCTAGCTGCTTCCTCTCTAAAATGGTTTCCATGTGCCTTAGGCACATCTCTGATTGGAATCTGGAGTGCCCTTATAAGTCCCTAGTATATGGTATACTATGTACCCAGGGCATAGGTACCTCAGAGGCCTACCAGGGGCTGCAGCATGTATTGTGCCACCCCTGGAAGGCCATCCAAAATGACACCACAGGTCTGCTACTGCAGCCTGGGTAAGGTGGTGCATGCACCTCTTACTGTGATATAGGCTACCTATATCACTACATACATACACACATATAAACCTATAAGTCACTCCTATGGCAGGCCTTATCAATCCTGGAGGCAGAGTGCGTGGTTCCTATGTGAGAGGGTGCCCCTGCATGAGCAGGGCCCCTCTGCAGCGTTCGGAGACCCTTCTCTGATGCTGTTTGTAGTGCAGCCTGACCATATACTCTTAAGCGCATTATAACCTCGCGTTAAATGCTAACTTTGGGATGGCTGCACGGAAACATGTCGTGTTTGGTGTCAAACATCTTGGAATACTACCCCCCCACCAGTTCTGGCGGCGGGGGTAGCATTCCACCCTTCTAGAGGGAGAGACACGTACACACCGGCCTGCCCGGTAACTTCTTTTCAAGCCCTGGCATCACAAAATGGATGCCGCTGCCACAGACACGAGTATGACCTCCTGCTGCTGACCGAAACTCCGGCAGGGGAGGCCTGGACAATAGGTTTCCTGTCCCAGGGAGGTGTAACCACCTCCCCAGACAGGATAGTGTGTATTGGGGCTGGGCGGGAGCACTCTCTGGTGCTTTGAAGTCCTGCACTGGGGGCACATTTGGTGTCCCTGTGCATACCCCAGTTCAAACCGGCTCAGGGCTTCCAGCCCCTGCTCTGGTGCGAAACTGGACAAAGGGAAAGGGGTGTAACCACCCCTCTGCCCTGACCCTCCCATAGGTGGGTCCCCAGAGTATGTCCAACCCCTAACTTGGTATAAGTATGGGACCCCAGTCCTTAGGACTTTAGATTTACCTGGACGAAACTCTGACACAGAATCCTGGACCTTCGATGCTCTACTTCAAGATTAGAGGACTGAAGAATCTCCCTTGGGGTCAAGGAGTGACTCCCCTGCTTGGCAGGCACCAAAGAAGCAATTGTCCAGTCTGCATCGCTGAAGCTCCCGCCAGACGCCGAAGTCTTTGCATCACCAGAGGTGGATTTCCAGACTTCCCCGAGGCTGCCCTGAGTCCTCAGCAAAGCTGAGGCCCATAGCTGTTGTGGGTAACGTGGAACCGTGACCCCTGGACACCGATCGCATTTGCAAGTGCATCCTCTTCTGGGTCTTGCACAAAGTTATGCTTTGGGCTTCGAGTAGCCCCAGCCTCCAGCACCAACTGCACAGAAGATCACTGGCCTCCACTCCACGAGTGTCCTGTGAGCCAGCTCCAAGTGCGTCCACTCGAGGCTCCTTTGCGGTCGCTAGTCCATTGGCTAGTAGGCCCTCCCAAAGGCCAATCTTCTTCTGCTTAGGCTCCCTGGTTGCTCCAGGCGTGCCCTGACTTACCCTTGCTGGGTGAGTCCCACAGATCTTGCTGGTCTGCACCATCATCCTTCTTCCATTTCCACAAGACTTGCCGTTACCAAGGCTTGTTGGGTCCAATATGGTCGCCGATACCCCTGCAATCGACAGACGTTGTGGGACAGCTCGAATCCAGCTCCTGGTTGTCGTCGACGCCTCCTGGACCTCGTGGCTGAAGAGTCAAGACGACCGTCAACCTACCTGAAGCACTCGACATCGGTGGGCATCTGCTCATCGCCTTCCTGGTCACTGGCTAGTGACCCAGACTCTGTCCCCTCTGCTTTCAGGTTCTTCAGATCTTTGATCCACCTTTGGATCCACCCGAACACTTTCGACTTGGCCGCCAGCAGCACTTTGCAGCAGATCGCCATTGAAAACGACGACGAAACCCGACCCCGAAAGACACCTATGCACCCGGCTCCCCTGGGTGAGGTAACTCGAGTACTCCGGTGCTCCCGTGGGCATTGACACTGGAACAGCCTAGTTCTAAAAGGGTTTGCTCCAAGTCCTCATCTAAGTGTCCCTTTTCTTTAAACTTCCAACCGCGACTTTCCCCGTAGAAGTCAACGGCGATTCGCGGCTGTGTTCTCACACTGCACGCGTCCCCCGGGGGTCCCCTGTGTCACTACCTTGGGTGGTTCCTTGTGGTCCAAGCACTTCTACAGGCTCTAGGCCTTGTGTCTAGCTCAGTCGTGGTTCTTATACCACTTTATTGGTATATGGTTTGGTACGCCACTAGGGCTCAAACGTGTATTTATGCTATTACTGTAGATAACTAACTTATAACTTATGTACTTCGAACTCTAGCCTCATAAAGAGACTAGAGGGGTGTGTTTAGCAATAAATACATATATTTTGAATATATACCTGGTGTGGTCCTCTTTCATTTGGTCACTCAAGAGATTATAGACTGGTAAAACAAGCTGCTTTACATTCCTTCAAGACTTAGCCTGAAGGCTGCTCTCCATAGCTACCACTAGGATAGCTTTCAATAAAGGTTGTCTTTAACCTATCTCCAATAAGGGGTTGTTTGGACTGGTGCAAGGTGCCCACTATAATTAGTGGACAGCATATGCCAGGCCAACTTCTCACAGGGACGACCTCCGGGAGTATGTCTCGTCCCTTTTCCGGCACACCTTGGGGGAGGATAGTCCACAGGAAATCCAACTGGATCCCGTCCATCGGGTCGGCCTGCACAGAGGAGGGAAGGCCCCCCCCGCCCGATGTTTTGGTCTGCGTGCATGACTTCCAACTCAAAGAACTGATCTTGCGCAAGGCCAGGTCGGCCCAGCCACTCCTCTTCCGTGGACACACACCAGCCCTCTTTCAAGACTTAGCGGCGTCTACCCTAGCCAAAAGGAGAGAATTCAGAGCAGTCACGTCGCACCTCCGAGACAAGGGGATCCCATACTCATGGGGCCATCCCTTCCGTATTATCTTTAAGTACCAGGGGAAGTTGAGACAGATGCGCTCCCTCGAGGACACCTTAAACCTGCTGGGTCTGGAGGAGGAGGAGACTCCGAATTCTCGCGGAGGCCCCTCGGCCCCTGTCAAGCGATCGCCTCCTCGGTGGCAGACCGTGGGCAAATCGTCGGCCTCCAAGAAACCAGCCCCGGAGGAGATGGCTAAAGAGCGCGAGGCGGTGCTCACGACCCTGTCTCAGACCCAGGAACGCCCGAATACTCTGTGAGACCATTCCACCTTCATTGCAGGGACGGCAGCAACGCCAGGCAGCCGGAGGAGCGCAGGAGTGAACCACCTTTCCAGACTCCTGAGACCTTCACCGACGGCCCGTGGACCGGCCGGCACCGCGAATGGGAAGGCCTTCATCCGGATCACGCTCCCCCCCCGATTCTCTATACAAGTCAGACATTGGTCTCCTGTTTCACTTGGGTTGAACCTTGGTCATGTTCCCACTGTTAAATTCTGACAGACTTTTGTCATGTTCTTGCCTCATCTTTGTTTTTTTTTGGGTCTGTTGGGTTGGGGTGGGTTTCCTACTCGATGAGCCTTTTAGTTGCTGTGCCATACGTAGCCCGCGCGCATGGGCCCCCTTCTCCCTTCCCTCTCCCGCGCACTTCCATTATGTTCGCGCCCCCCTCTCTTCGATATGGGGCTGTGGGCCCTCCCTAAGGCTATACCTGTTTTCCCACTTCCCACCTGGATCTTAAAATAGTCAGTCTCAACGCCAGGGGCCTCAACAATCCGGTTAAACGGAAGGCAGTACTATCCCTTTTAGAAAACTCAGGAGGGGATATTTGCCTCATTCAGGAAACACATTTGCTACTGTCTGATACCCACCGACTACGCAACCCACAATTCCCTCTCCAGTACTGGTCCTCCACCAATAATAAGCGGGGAGGGGTAGCCATATTAGTTGCTAAAAAGTTTACGGGTAAAGTCCTTGGGTCAATTTCGGAGATCAAGGGTCGTCTGCTAGCACTACGCTTCCAGCTGGGTTCCTCACACTGCACTATAGCTTCCATCTACTCCCCTAATGAACACCCAGAGAAATTCCTGCTCGAGGCGTGTGCGGATGTCTTGCATTCTCCTGATCCAGTGGTGGTAGTGGGAGGGGATCTCAATCTGGTAATGGATGGGGAGCAGGATCGCTCGGGCTCTCGTTATGGACATACGGGCGCTCTGTCGGACACGGGCAGGGACTGGCTGCGCGATGCGGGCATCAGGGATGCCTGGCTAGGGCTGCAACCGACTGAAAGAGATTATTCTTATTTTTCGGCTGCGCATAAGACGTACACGCGTCTTGACCACTTCTTGGGCCTTGGTGGCGGATTCCACTATCAAAGCGAGGGGTCTCTCGGACCATGCACACATTACTTTATCTATGCGCTTCCCCTTTGAGCGGGTTGCTTCCACCATGCGCTGGCGCATGCGCGACTCCCTTCTTAGGTCTCCAGAGAATGTTGCGGATAAACGGCGCTGCATCACTGATTACATAGCCACAAACACTAGAGACGACACACCACTCGCTTCAGTCTGGGAGGCGCTTAAATTGGTCGTTCGCGGCGCCCTTATCGCTAAGGCGGCCTATGAGAACAAGGTACGGCGGTCGAAACGGACTGATCTGGAGGCAGCGGTTCGAGAACTTGAAGCCATACACAAGCGCACGGGCGTCCCCCGGATCTGGCGACAGCTGGAGACAGCGCGCCTCCAGCTTTGCCGATTGGATCTGGACCGCGCAGAACATGCAGTGCTTCATCTGAAGCACAAGTATTTTGTAGGTTCCAACAAGGGTGGCCGTATGCTGGCACATTGCCTGCGCAGCCAACAAGAGGCCCACTCGGTGTCTGCACTCCGGGATGCAACAGGCCAACTCCGCACTGATGACGCTTATATTGTTTCGACCTTTTGATCTTTCTATAGTTCACTCTACGCGGCTGACCCTTCTTTGCACGCCGATCCCACCAGCTACCTTCGGGAGGCGGGGGTGACGCCCTTGCCGGCGGGAGACGCGGAGGCCCTAGAGGCGCCCATCCAGGTAGCCGAAGTAATTTCTGCAATTGCTAGATTACAGTTGCAGAAGGCCCCAGGGCACGACGGATTTGGCGCCCTTTTTTACAAAACTTTATGCGCTGAACTCGCCCCTTTACTGACCCGGTTATTTAACTCCTTTGCAGATACAGGGTCCCTCTCCCCCTCCATGTTGCAGGCATCCATCGCAGTTATCCTTAAGCCGGGCAAGGAACCGGACCTGTGCGGCTCCTATAGGCTGATATCTCTATTGAATAGCGACGCTAAATTATTCTCTAGCATACTGGCTCACAGACTGAACCCCCATATGCCGGGACTCGTTGATCCCGACCAATCTGGGTTTATCCCGGGGCGGCAATGTGGGGACAACACGAAACGCCTTTGCCACCTCATTGACAAGGTGCATCGGTCAAGGGAAGAGGCCCTCCTACTAGCTGTTGATGTGGAGAAGGCCTTTGACCGAGTACACTGGCCCTACCTCTTTGCAACCCTTGAGCGCTTCGGTCTGGGCCCACGGTTTCGGCACTGGGTTGCAAGCATTTATAGCGCGCCGCAGGCGGCCGTTCGGGTCAACGGTGTACTTTCCGACTACTTTGCTGTGGGGAGGGGAACGAGGCAGGGTTGCCCTCTGTCTCCCCTACGTTTTGCCTTATATATGGAACCAATGGCTCAGAGACTCCGAGACAACCCCCTCGCGCACGGTATACCATTCGGTTTAGATCGGCATCTTATTAGCCTGTACGCGGATGACCTCATTTTCTCACTGGCACAGCCTCTGTCTACCCTGCCGGCTGTTGTGGACGACCTCCAAGTGTTTAGCCGATACTCTGGCTTCAAAATTAACATGCAGAAGTCACAGGTTCTTAATCTTACCGCTACCCCCTCGACGGTGATGAAGCTGGGTGCTGAATTTGCCTTTGATTGGGTGGCGGACGGCATACCATATCTGGGGTTGGTCCTTCACAGAAGCCTTGCGCAAACCGCAGAGGTGAACTACTCGGCCTTACTAAAGCGAATCCGCACTGACCTACAGCGGTGGCGGCGCCTGCCCCTGACATGGTTTGGTAGACTGTCAGCGGTTAAGATGAACGTCCTGCCACGTGCCCTATACCTATTCCAGACTTTACCCCTAGAGCCCCCCCCCCCAGGTCCTGGGGCAGATCCAGGCGGCCGTGGAGGGGTTCGTGCGGGGCCCCACTGCGTCACGCTTGGCGAAATCACAGCTTCAGCGCTCTAAAAAACACGGAGGAATAGCATTCCATAATTTCACTCGCTACTACCACGCCTCTCTCCTCCGGTTCTTGGTGGAATGGAATCGCCCCATGACCGAGAAACACTGGGTATTTATGGACCAGACGGTGGCGGGACATCACATCTGGCATGATGCATGGTTACCGAGACCGGATAGGGCTTGGGGCCTTTACTCCTCCCCTGTCACGCGCCCCACGATGCTTGTTTGGGACAGAGTTGCCCGGAGAACTCATTTGACCACTTTTCCCTCCCCCATGGCACCGCTTTTCATGAACCCTGCTTTTCAGCCTGGTATGAACAGGGGAGTGGCCGCTCGCTGGGTTGAGGGAGGTTGTAAGCGACTGGGGCACCTCTTCGATCTTCGGGGTTATATCCCTTTCAGGGAGCTCCAATCGGACTTCCAGCTACTGGCGACGGACCATTATTTACACTCTCAGATGACACACTGGTTATCTGAGTCTGTAACGCGCTCCCGGGCGTACCGTCCAATGTTACCCTTCGAAAAATGGGTGGTTCGCAAATCTGATGATAAGCACCTTATTTCGGAGATCTACTCTTTTCTTACCTCCGCTCTCCCAAGGGCACGCACGGCCGGACAGAGACGTTGGGACGCGGAACTAGGGCGCACCCTATCCGACAAAGAGTGGGAGGATGTTTTTATCGCACACATCACACCACATACTCATCCAGCCACTCCGAAACGGCCTATAAACTGGCGACTTATTGGTACTATACTCCTGCTAGGATTTCCAAATGGCAGCCCCAATGTGATGGCCTTTGTTGGAGGGGGTGCGGCAGCCCCGGGACCTTGCTTCATCTTCTCTGGCATTGCCCCAAGCTAACTCGCTATTGGGAGCAGATCCTCGGTGACATCGACAGGGCTTTTAACACTTTTATACCCCGGCTCCCTGCATACATTATCCTGGGCCTTCCCAATGCGCTCACCTTTCCTCTGCGTTCGCTTCGGGGGCGGCAAATGGCGCTAGCGTTGAACGCAGCACATAGGGTTATAGTGGTGAGGTGGAAATCGGACAGGGCTCCAGAACATATCCATTGGATACACCAACTCTGGAACCTATTGGCAATGGAGAAACTCTCTATGGCAGCTGCAGGAAAGTTGGCAGACTATGCTAAGACATGGGCTCCTTTCATAACGCTTCTCTCCACAGAATTCCGCGAACTCACTTGCCCGCAATACCTCTGTATCCTTAAACTGGTTCCGGAGGATACCTCAGTGCTTCCTTAATCCTGCATGCCCATAGCCTCTACTGGGTGCCTGGCGGATTGGAACTTAGCATCACTTGGAGCGCGTACCTTCTCACACCTCTTTCTTTTGCTTGGCTCATCGAGGGGACGGGGAGGGGGGGTTTTGTTCTGATTTTCTTCTTCTTTTTTTATGGGTTTTCTTGGCCTAGGCCAGTGTTTAATATTGGAATACCAGGTGGTGCAGCAGCCCCCACGGCCCGTCCACCGGCTTATGGGGCCTCTTACTTGCTGACCAGCGAGCGCGCTGTTAGCTAACAGATGCTCTAACTACCGCCTGCCTTGTGACGCGGCCGGCCCTGATGGGTTGTAGGCGGCTTGCTGTGTTTAAAGCTTTACTGCCTTACAGTTGTATTGCTGTCATTGATTGGCCTGCATATCTGAATTTTGGGCGCCGGCCCGCTGGGATGTAGGCGACTGAAGCTAGTTACCCACTTGGTGTTCTGACAATAAAAACAGATTTAATACTAAAAACACCTTCTATAAAGTTCCTCGTGTGTGCAGCAGTTTTCAGGCAACAAAAAAGTGTCAAGATAACTCTGGTGATTAAAATTCCTGATGGAGAGAGATCAGAGTTTTGTCTAGTGGCACTTTTGACTCATTATAAAGAAGCACAGAGGGTTGGACATGTACCATGCAGAACACAGAACTGTATTTTATGTGGATAGCTCAGTGGATTATTGTTTTTATCACAAAGATCTCTTTCTTACTTGTTGTTCATAAGTTACAATCCTAATATAGCACTGTGGTCTATGAGCTGTCACCAAAGAGCTGCATGCAAATCACATGGTATAGGTTGGAAGATTATGTTTTCTCCTGTCTTTCATTATCCGAATGTTGCTAAAAAGGGCTTGTTTGGGTAGAAATACATTCTTATTATTAAAGCCAACCACAACCACTGTGATACATTTTAAATCCTGAGTTTGTGCTTCTCCAGACCAAACACTCTACTAGTAAGGATTACATGTGATTCCTACACCTTTTAATCCTCATTGCCTTGTGGAACATTTACTATAGACTGATTTACACACATGTGATTCCTTGTCTCTGTATATATCTGTGTAATATCAAGTGCTCTGACACCCTACACTAGTATTAGTAGAGCTATGAAACAAATGAAATAAATATGAAAGAGGGGCTATGGAGAGATGAGGGACACAGTTGGAGGGTGGTAGTGAGGAATCCGTGGAGAAGGAGGTCCTAGGGGTCCAAAAAAGATTGTCGTACCTGGCACCATAAGCTCCAAAGCCGGCCCTGCCCATAGTTCAGGCAACATGAAGTTGTGTGCGAATATAGAAGGGAAATGTGAAACCTGAAGTAGCCAAAGTCTCCTGATACAAAATCTGAATGACACTTTTTTGAGAGAAGCTAAAGGGCACTGACCCAAACAAACCATCTGCTGAAGGGGGCTGGCTGAAAAGCCATTCTCTGTGTATTGTGCACAATAGTTTCTGACTGTGGCAAACCCTACTTTTTGTCGCATAGCATTTCCTCACTATTTCTTTCTCTACCATCTCCTTGCACCTTTTTGATAATTTCCTTGTCATTCTGTGGGTAAGCCCTTTTTACTTTATCATCATCACTATCTCATTGTTTGTATGTTTATTTCAGGACTTTCCACTCACTTTTTTCCAAAAGAATCGTTGCTTCCCTTATACTTTTTTCAATTATGCTATCTGTTTTCAAAACCCCTTTAACCTCTTATCCTTAACCTTCTTAGCCTTTGCACCTACCTTTACCTTTACCCCTAACTTTTAATCCTGCAGCTCCATACCCTTATCCCTTAATCCTTACCTTAACCCTTATCCCCTTGTTACATTACCCTTGCCTCTTACCCGTAACCCCTTACTTCTTTACATTGCCCCTCACCCTTTACTACTTAATTCTATACCCAGTCACCTCTTAACCTTAAGCCCTTACCATTTATCACAGTGTAGCATTTTTTTTCTTAAACGTGCAACTGTGTATTACCGGGTGAAAATTATTACTGACATTTGATGGTTTTAATGACGCATAGAGTCGTAATTGATGAATTAATGGTGTTGCTCTTGAAACATTTGAAATGTAATTAATACTGTGAAGTAGTTGTGTCACATTTGTTTGTAAGACACCATTTATTTTAATATGAATGTTGTTTCTGGTGTACTGCTCATCTCGCTCCTGCTCATTCCCCCTCCCAATTAGTGTCCTCCTGAAAACCATCTCTCCTCTCATTTCTGCAGAGCAATAAGTGAATGATGTGATGGATTAAAAAATTAACTATTGTATTAGGATGCTTGGATTGGTAATGCAGCTTCTATCGCATACCCAAAGGGCCTCATTTACAAGACGTCAAGCATTGCCGCACTGCGTCAGCGATGCGTCAAAATGAGTTACGATTTGCTATGTCATTTTAAAATGCCATGGATGCACCATATTTACTGAATGGTGCACCATGGCGTAAGCTTCGGACTACGTGACAAATAAATGAGGCAGGCGCAGGCATTATGGCGCAGCAAAAACTGCTGTATCAGCCGGAAAATTGTCGTAAGGCAGTTTTGTGTCACGTAACGACACATGAATGCACTATGTGCATGCTATGCAGCACAACAAGACAGAGTGCCATGGTGTACTGTATGAAAATCAGACTGCAGGTTCATGAATAATTAATGTCCCAAGCCACATCACTTTCACAGGAGCAAAGGCTGAGTACTGGTCACAGGGAATGCAGGCTCCCTGGGGATTAGGTGCAATGTGCATAGTAGTGGTGTCAATACATCATATACATGTGGGCATATTTAGAAACCCAGTGCGGTGCCGGAATTGCATTTTTAATGACTTTGCCGCAGTGACTTGGGCTTACCCATATCTACAAGCCCACATAAAGCCACCCTGTGTGGCTTTTCATGGCCTTGTAGATATGGAGTGAGGCAACGCTGCGCACATTGCTGCGTTGCATCTCACTACAATGGGGAGGCGTGCCATGGGCATTACAGTGGGTGTTCCCACATAACACCCATGGTATTTGACGCATTCCCATATTTATAACCTGGGAATGTGTCAATATCCAACGCCTCCCTAGGGGAGGTGTAGGTGAGGCACAACGAGGATAAATAACATTATCTCTCCTTGTTTTTTTCCTCTTGCTATGTGTGCTGCATTCAGCAGCAAACACAAAAAGAGGAAATCATCTCCATTGATTGTTTTTGTGCAGGAAGGTGCCCCTTCCTCCACAAAAACACTCATCCCTCCAATGCATTAGGATCGCGTCAAGCTTAGCGCATTTCCTAGCCCTGCTCATCTCAACACCGTTTAATCTCTCCATTCATTCTGCAAATCTCTCCCCGGGAGTGGAAACATGCGCTGGTATCCCCTCTTAACCCATCTCAAATCAGGATGTTTCTGCAAATTATAGACCTATTTCGCTGCTTCCCTTGCTGGCAAAGATACTTGAAAGCTTTATTAACAGGCAACTTACAACCTTCTTGGAAACCCATAAGATCTTGAGATCCTGGACTCCTCTCAGTCGGGCTTTCGATCACAGCATAGCGCAGCGCAAAGTCTGAAATTGTTCTTTTCAGCAGGGCCCAAGAGCTCTGGGCAGCAGATTTGTGGCCGCCAGAATTTGGGCAAGCTCCATTGCCCAAAACAGTGGTGAAGAAGCTTGGGGTAAAAATTTACCACACTATCCATAAAAAGATTATGTAAACTCCATATATGCCACGTGTTTCTTGACTTTGAAGCTCCTTAAGAAAGTCTTCCCCTGGCTGCCTATCACATCTAGGAAAAGCCTGGTTCATGCACTCAGTCAGTCAGTCAACAGTACTTTATTCGGCAGCCAAGAGCCATAAAAGCAAACAGTTATATAAAAAAGCACAATAAATCAAAATACATTATACAAAAAAATTTCATCCAGCATTACAATTACAATAATCACATTAAAAACCTACAAAGGATATATAATGTAAAGTGCAACAGTAGTAAAACGATGAGCCAGGACCGTAGATATTATCATATTAAAAATATATTACATAAACTAAATTCATATATTTACACTGGCCGATAAGACAGGGTCGCTATTGCAAAGGCAGCTTACTCCTTTGTCTGATGGCCCCAGTCAGAAAACTTGCCACCCCGAAACAAACCCTGGGTGAGGCTAGCATTTGGAGATAAAGCAAGGCCGGCCTCACTTGGACAAATTGACAATCTCTGAGTAGGGGAAGAAGGAACTTCCTGCGCAAAAGGTCGTAATAAGCGCAGAAAAACATTAGGTGGAGGGTATCCTGCTCCGAGAAATTGTCACAGGGACAGGGTTTCAGTAATTCTGGTTTCAAGTAACCTTTAGGAAATGTCAGTAACCAGGGAACCATGTTCAACCGAAATTGTGTCAAAACAAAATGGTGATGTGCTTTGTTGACATAGGATAAGTATGGTTGCCTCTGCATGCCCAGGCTCAGTGTAACAAACCTTCTCACTGAGGGTTTAGCTAGTTCAATTTCCTCCCTAAGGGCTTGCCGCCTGTCCATGAACTGCTGTTTAAGATCTCTAATGGTGGTCTTTCCCAGGGGCCTAGGTGTCAAAAACAGCGCAGGGCAACCAAGACATCTTGTCTGATCCTTTATGTATTTCAGCCATGGTTCATGCACTCATAATCAGTAGGCTGGATTATGGTAATGCCTTATTGTTAGCCGCCAACAACTCTCTCTAGGCTCAGCTGTAAGTGGTGCAGAACGCGGCTGCTCGCCTGATCTGTAATTTTGCTCCGTGGTCACCATCTGCACCCATTTTGGGAAAATTATGCTGGCTGCCTACTAGGAAAAGTACTGTTTTCAAAATCTGCTGCCTAAATCATAGGCTTTCCACACACTTCAGCTGGCCATCTTATATTCCAAGCTCCGATATTATCAGCCTTCCAAGCAGCTTAGGTCTTCTAACAAGGCCTTGCTTCATTCTCCGCATATTTGTACTGCCAGATATGATGGCAGATCTTTCTCTTTTTTAGCCTCTCTTGGAATAAACTCCTGCTTTACATCCGCTCCTGCTCTGAATTCCAGATCTTTAAAAAAAGGTTGAAAACTTGGCTGTTTTGATCTGCCTGTCTGTTCCTGGCATTGCAATTGCAGAAATACTCCTGGTGGGAGTGAGTCATTGCGCTATACCAAGTATGAAATAATAATAATAATAATGCAGACACCCTGATACCATGGTGCAAGGGTGACTGCATAGGTGCTTGGCAAACATTTGTGCCCCAGGGCTGTGGAAAAGGACAGGATTGCACCGTATCTCATAAATACAGTGCATTCATGCCCTTTTCTTTTGACGTAGGGCAGCACAGCAGGAAGGCTTGCAGCGCTGCCCTATGCCAAAAACTTGTAAATGAGGCCATGAATGTCAACCTTTTAACTCATGTGAACAACTGACATGGATCACCATCAACATAAATCTTTTCAATTCCAGATGATGTACCACCAACTCATGGCCAGCTGCATGTCCTGGACGTTGATCCAGCTGAGGAGTACAGACTGCCAATTCTTGACCAAGACACCCTCCAGCAAATCCTGGACTCCATTCAAACACTATCTCCGGTCACGGTGAGGGCTGACAACATTGCAGTGTCTCCAGTTGATCCACCTGCCACCCACCAAAAACCACCTGCTAGCTCACCCTCAGCCCATGACTCCGAGGACCCTCAAATAGTCTTTCAACATCGTGTGGTAGGAGCCCAGCTGGTAGATGAGGTGCGGGCGTGGATGGAGCCCATAGCAGGCACCCTAGAGGGAGTCTGTAGGTGCCTCAGTCCCAATAAGGACACTTATGAGGCTGTAAGAGACACCTACTCTCCGCTCCATGGCTTGGAACAGTCCCTGTCTGACATTGCTGGTGTCATGAGGAAGAGGCTTGAGCAAATCCCCTGCCAAAATGGCACCAGCGAAGTTACCAACCAGCTGGGGGCAATACCCAACATCCTGAAGACTGTGGAGCGGAAGCAGGACTCCTACATAGCAGCAATGGGTGCCTATCACCACGATGTTGCTGCTGTGCTGGCAAACCAGCAGATCCTTCTCAGTGCTTTGCTACCTTACTTTTTGGTGCAGGGAAATGCTGCTGGGAAAAGGGGATCCACATCTTCAGCCCCTGATGTGTGTGTGCCTCCATCGGCTCCGGGACCTTCAACACAACCCTCACAGGTGGCACCACACAAGAGGAGGAAGATGTGGACTGCATCTCTTTGCAAAGAAAAACTGCCTGGTAGCATATCTCTGTGCCACATGGCCATTTCCTCTAATGACCTGTGCTTCTGATCATGCCAGTGTACCTCTCAACAGGTATTCTCCTCAATTTGCTTACCCACCTGTTGATCTCATCCATGTGTGGACTGTCTATATGGACTTTCTTTCCTATTTGCAATTTTATCCTCCTCCACACTGGAACACTCCTCTCCTCAACCTGTCTCTTGACGTGTATGCCCCATGGACTCTATCTGGACATCCAATGGCTCACAAACTATGTTGGGGTTGTTGCGCCAAGGACTGACACTTGCTCCTTGGTTCATGTGTAACTAAAACTACTTTACAGAATCAGCATGTTGTATTTATGGTTGTGATTGGAGTAAGTAGACTGTGGTGGATGTGCTGACTCTTAAGACACTACCTAACATTTAAAGGATAATGTGTTTCTGTGAGCCAGTGGTGAATATGCACAGTGCATGCTAAATCATTAATGTGATCCCTATATGCCACTAAATTAGCAAGTCGAAACCCAAGGTCACATATATGGAGTGCAACAATTGTCAATCAGTCAATGGTAAGACTGAATGTTGTTTCTGTCCAACTGGGTGATACTGCCAAGCGTATTAGCCAGCAACCAACAGTGATGCAACTACAAAATGGTGCTAGGGAGAGTGTGTAAGTGACTGCCATCAGTGTGGTACCAAACACATCCTAGATTATTCACAATGGGTTGACTCTATCATCCATACAAAACATGTAGCAACACGTACACACACAGTGCTACATTAGGTTAATATCTGTTTTGGGCTGTGTGTCCATTCACAATAAGAGTGCCACTTACAGTGACCAATCACGTTTGAAGATCCCTTAAGTGACTCCATTACTAACTTGAAATGATTGACTCCTTGGATGCTCCATCTAGTAACACAAGCATACAAACACTGGCAGGAACTCCTACAGCATGTGCTTAACCCAACCTAAGCAGATGTCACATCTGGCAAGCTGGAAATTAGTAAGCAGCTGTGAAAGTGTAAAACAGAATTTATTTAACACACTACTAATCTTAACACCTAAAAGCGACAACCTACTCTAATTAGACCTATCTAACCTATGCCTAAACTAACCTAATCTAACTTACCAACATTATCCTAACTTAAAACTAACCTAACCTATTGAACCTTAACTTATCCTACTCTACACATATACCACAACAGACAGGCTAAACATCAACCCTCCCACTCTCGTGTAACACATTTGCACAGGAGACTAACATAAACTACAGCTATACACAAACTACCTTAACTTTAAAACCTAAACAAATATATATTTTTTGTATTTTTCAAAGTTTTTGGGGTATTTTTTTAACACATACTAAACATCAACCCTCCACCTACTTAACAACCTATCCATCCATTTCTCCCCCTAAAAACAGATAAATATTAATATCTATATAAACACTAAAACTACCCTATCCTACCACTATGCTAACAACTATCCTAACCTACGCTAAAAGTCTATACTATAAAAACAATTATGAAGAAATGGGAGGGCTGGAAAGTTGAAGGGAGGCCTACATTTTATATTCAATGCGGTGCACAGTCTGCTGTAAAATCTTCACCATTTGCATGAGGGTTGACACCTGCAATTAAAGACCTACCAACTTCAAATTATTCTCTTGCTCGCCCTTCAGCAACTCCCTCTCTATTTCAGTTGGCTGCTGTGAGGTAGTGGCAACTGGCTCTGGTGACCCAACTAAGTCATTGGCATGGACAATGGGCATATGCACTCACTGCAACAAATGGGGATGTGTGATTTGCCCACTGGTTATGCTATCTTTAATAATACATCTTAACTATGCCACCTCACAAATACGTATGGAGCATCTATAATAAGATGGAATCATATTTTGGTATGGAGAGCCAGCTCACAAGGTTACCCAAGTCCATTGGAGTCCAAATTTTGGCTAGATACTGTACTACAGGTACATGTATGGAACACCAAACAATATGCTGTTTGAATAGCATGAATTGCTATAGACTGATTTACACACGTGTGATTCCTTGTCTCTGTATATATCTGTGTAATGTCAAGTGCTCCGACACCCTAAACTGGTATGAGTAGAGCTATGAAACAAATTAAATAAATATGAAAGAGGGGCTATGGAGAGATGAGGGGCACAGTTGGAGGGTGGTAGTGAGGAATCCGTGGAGAAGGAGGTCCTAGGGGTCCAAACAAGTTTGTCGTACCTGGCACCATAACCTCCAAAGCCGGCCCTGCCCATAGTCCAGGCAACATGAAGTTGTGTGCGAATATAGAAGGGAAATGTGAAACCTGAAGTTGCCAAAGTCTCCTGATACAAAATCTGAATGACACTTTTTGAGAGAAGCTAAAGGGCACTGACCCAAACAAACCATCTGCTGAAGGGGGCTGGCTGAAAAGCCATTCTCTGTGTATTGTGCACAATAGTTTCTGACTGTGGCAAACCCTACTTTTTGTCGCATAGCATTTCCTCACTCTTTCTTTCTCTACCATCTCCTTGCACCTTTTTGATAATTTCCTTGTCATTCTGTGGGTAAGCCCTTTTTTACTTTATCATCATCACTATCTCATTGTTTGTACGTTTATTTCAAGACTTTCCACTCACCTTTTTCCAAAAGAATCGTTGCTTTCCTTATACTTTTTTCAATTATTCTATCTGTTTTCAAAATCCTTTTACCCTCTTATCCTTAACCTTCTTAGCCTTTGCACCTACCTTTACCCTTACCCCTAACTTTTAATCCTGCCGCTACATACCCTTATCCCTTAATCCTTACCTTAACCCTTATCCCCTTGTTACATTACCCTTGCCTCTTACCCGTAACCCCTTACTTCTTTACACCTTAACTACTTAATTCTATACCCAGTCACCTCTTAACCTTAAGCCCTTACCATTTATCACAGTGTAGCATTTTTTTTCTTAAACGTGCAACTGTATAATACCGGGTGAAAGTTATTACTGACATTTGATCGTTTTAATGACGCATAGAGTCGTAATTGATGAATTAATGGTGTTGCACTTGAAACATTTGAAATGTAATTAATACTGTGAAGTAGTTATGTCACATTTGTTTGTAAAACACCATTTATTTTAATATGAATGTTGTTTCTGGTGTACTGCTCATCTCGCTCCTGCTCATTCCTCCTCCCAATTAGTGTCCTCCTGAAAACCATCTTTCCTCTCATTTCTGCAGAGCAATAAGTGAATGATGTGATGGATTCAAAAATTAACTATTGTATTAGGATGTTTGGATTGTAATGCAGCTTCTATCGCATACCCAAAGGGCCTCATTTACAAGACGTCAAGCATTGCCGCACTGCGTCAGCGATGCGTCAAAATGAGTTACGATTTGCTATGTCATTTTAAAATGCCATGGATGCACCATATTTACTGAATGGTGCACCATGGCGTAAGCTTCGGACTACGTGACAAATAAATGAGGCAGGCACAGGCATTATGGCGCAGCAAAAACTGCTGTATTAGCCGGAAAAGTGTCGTAAGGCAGATTTGTGTCACGTAACGCAACCCAAACAACCTTAGCGTCACTTTTCAGTTTATGTAACATGAACAAAAGTATAAAAAATTAAACAAAATTTAAAAAATAGTGGCACCCTTCATAGAAGGCAACCGTGGAGTGGAGAGAAGAGAGCAGCAGCTAGGACAACAGCCTCAACAACCCCAGCATAAACCAGGATGTCCAGATTGACTCCTAGGGAAAGAGGAAGAGGAAGTGCAACTTCAGTAAGGAGGAGAATGAGATCCTGCTCACTGAGGTGACAGACCACTAACATCAGCTATTTGCCACCTCAAAATTGCCATTAGGAAAGAAAGAGGCCATTTGGCAGGCCATATTGGCCAAGGTCAACAGCATGGGGCAAGCGAAGAGGACAGTGACCGACTTGAAAAAAACACTGGCATGACATAAAGCGCAGGATGAAAAAGAAACTGGCCAACAACCTGAAGGCAGCAATGCAGATGAAGTCAGGGAAACAGGAGGAGCCATGTGCCTTGGAGGAGCTGGTGGCAGCTGGTGGCAGCTGTCATCCTAGAGTAGTTAGTGGCAGGAGTTCCAGGACAAGACAGTGCAGCCCATGAGGAACAATAACACCTACAGGGTTGTAGTGTAGTTCCTATTTCCCTAATAGGCTCTGCGCATTGGAATAATATACCCTATAGGTTTGGCATAGGACTGAGGTCAGTATGCCCCTATCGAGTATATTAAACTTAATTACTTTTGTGCCAGCTAACTCAGAGGCCACTAGAAACTCCTTGTAAACAAGAAGGGAGTAGTTTCTGGCAACCACATAAACATGACAACTTTGTTTCCCTTTAGAATCGGAATACTTCTCAGAATCGTGGAAACAATAGATAACAGTTTCACTCAGCTAATCGTGCATGCTTAGTTTCCTCAGAGTTACACAGAAAGAATAGACGGGCGTTTCAATAAAAAGGTTTTATTGAACAGTCTTGTTTCTCGTGTAAGAGATATGAGCTGTTATGATCACAAGACAGTATGCAAGATATATAATGTACAGCGTAAGCAGTAGAAAGAAATAATACTGCGCTAGCATTATCTTTTAGCATATATTCACGTACATAAATAACATGAGCTAAAAATGCGAGTACTCATACGATGCTTCTCTAAGCTAGTTCTACCCCAATGTACCTAACCTAGTCTAGTTGCAGGGCAAGGTAAGAAGTAGGTGAAGTAGTCTCTAGTATGGTATACTAAGAGTATGTTAAGTCTAGTATGGCAAGAGTCCCTCTAGGTTCTAGTCATCTCCATACCTTGAGAATGAGAGAGGTGGGAATCTCCTGCCGGATCTCAAACTCTAACACCCCGCGAAGGGAGTCAGAACACTGGAAGCTGGATTCTTCTGCGAGCAAGAATGACAGCGTCTTCTCAGTACGTCAGGCCGGGATACGGGCTCCTCTGAAGTCGAGGTCTCCTCTAACTTGCTTGGGCAAGGGAAGGTATATTTATACCTGGTAGGTGCCTTGGAATGTTAGCATTGACGTGAAGTCGGAAAGAGGAAGACGTCAGGAATGAACCCTTAAGGTATAGCGGTTCATGCATAATAGATGAGTTCTTGGAGAAATCAGTATTCCTGAACAAGGGGAACTCCCAAGAGCTTAAGGGTCTGGTTTCTAAGAACTCGTTGTGACGTTAGGGTGGATGGATGTCGGTGACCATGCCTGTATTTGGAGTGCATGGCTAATGCTTAAATAAGGACTGGGATTTTATGCCTATATAAGGGCAATGCGAATTGTGCCTATATAAGGACATGTTTCAGGAAAGCCTATATACGGACACCTAAAGCAGAATACAACAGGGTAAGTCACAACAAGGGGCAATGTGGGCAAAAGTCATGTTGTACAGTGCAGTTAGCTAAGTACCAGCGCTCCATTGTGCCATGTGCAGGGCAAAGGGAAGGTATGTGGGTCATGTACCATTAAGCATAACAGAAATGTAAGTCACACTGCCTAGCTACATGTTGCACAGCTCCATCATGTTTCTCCCTTCCATATGTAAAGTGCAGCACCAGTCCACGGTCACCTTTGTAAACTGGCACTTGTAGTTGAATGTACAACATGAATCACCAGAACAACACATACCACAATACCAAGAAAAAACATAGGGCCTCAGTTACAAGAGGCCTGTGCTGCTGGGCTCTCACTTTCAATGGCACTCCATTGGTGCAGGCCTCTCAATTATATCCATGAGGCGATGCAAACCCACCCTCCATGGCTTTGAATGGCCTCATAGATATAGATTAAGTCAAAGCAGTGCAAAGCGCTGCCTTGCTTTCCTCTACGTCCATGTGGCTTTGCATGGCCTCCCAGAGATGGGTCTGTACTGTGAGCATCTGGATCGGCAAGAAAAGTGATGTTCTGGGGGCACACTGGGCTTGTAAATCAGCACTGCTGTGTTTGACAATGTCACACTTGTGCCATAGCTGGGAAGGGATGACAGAGAGGAGCCTATTGGGACACTACATCCTACATATGATGTGGCCCTGGGTGAAGATATAGCATGTGGCAGGAGGAAATCTGGAGGCAATGTGTCTCACCATGCAACATATTTCAAAGTCGGAGGATGTGATCTATCAAGATATGGGAAGAACTAGTTTACCACCACAAAGCCCTTGAGTCAGGGATGGTAGGAGGCTGAGGTTGATGGGGCCAGTTGTGTGGCAAACCTAGCTAGGTACATATCACCAATTGCAGCACTACTACCATGTGGGGTTCAGGTTGACCCAGAGCCCTCAAAAACAGGCTAGCATGTCAGTATATTGGATATAGTCACACATATTGTTCATGTTGTAGGCACATGAGAGTCAATGTAGGATCTTGGTTCTATCAGTGTGTTGTGGCAGTAAGTTGTGTCCCTGTACCAAAATAAGAATTGCCAGAGGAGGCATGCACACATACAAGTGAGAGGGCCTGAGTCAAGCAATGTGTGATACTCTGAAGATAAACTACTCTTGCGATGAAATGGGGTGAGTGTCAGTGCTAGCAATCTACATAGTTTGACTGGGCCTATCCCCTCAGAGTTGCTACACTGTGCCCATTAATATGGAGTCAACTGTGTGAGTATTGAACTCACATGACGATACACCACTTGGAAAACAATAATAAGAACATGCTTTCACACATTCCTGCAGTGTATCAAGGTTGGAAGCTGTGTAGAAGTGTGCAGGATATGTGTGATATACAGACCCCTGGACACATGAATGCACTATGTGCATGCTATGCAGCACAACAAGACAGAGTGCCATGGTGTACTGTATGAAAATCAGACTGCAGGTTCATGAATAATTAATGTCCCAAGCCACATCACTTTCACAGGAGCAAACGCTGAGTACTGGTCACAGGGAATGCAGGCTCCCTGGGGATTAGGTGCAATGTGCATAGTAGTGGTGTCAATACATCAAATACATGTGGGCATATTTAGAAACCCAGTGCGATGCCGGAATTGCATTTTTAATGACATTGCCGCAGTGACTTGGGCTTACCCATATCTGCAAGCCCACATAAAGCCACCCTGTGTGGCTTTTCATGGCCTTTAGATATGGAGTGAGGCAACGCTGCGCACATTGCTGCGTTGCATCTCACTACAATGGGGAGGAGTGCCATGGGCATTACAGTGGGTGTTCCCACATAACACCCATGGTATTTGACGCATTCCCATATTTATAACCTGGGAATGTGTCAATATCCAACGCCTCCCTAGGGAGGTGAAGGTGAGGCACAACGAGAATAAATAACATTATCTCTCCTTGTTTTTTTCCTCTTGCTATGTGTGCTGCATTCAGCAGCACACACAGAAAGAGGAAATCATCTCCATTGATTGTTTTTGTGCAGGAAGGTGCCCCTTCCTCCACAAAAACACTCATCCCTCCAATGCAATAGGATCGCATCAAGCTTAGCGCATTTCCTAGCCCTGCTCATCTCAACACCGTTTAATCTCTCCATTCATTCTGCAAATCTCTCCCCGGGAGTGGAAACATGCGCTGGTATCCCCTCTTAACCCATCTTAAATCAGGATGTTCCTGCAGATTATAGACCTATTTTGCTGCTTCCCTTGCTGGCAAAGATACTTGAAAGCTTTATTAACAGGCAACTTACAACCTTCTTGGAAACCCATAAGATCTTGAGATCCTGGACTCCTCTCAGTCGGGCTTTCGATCACAGCATAGCGCAGCGCAACGTCTGAAATTGTACTTTTCAGCAGGGCCCAAGAGCTCTGGGCAGCAGATTTGTGGCCGCCAGAATTTGGGCCAGCTCCATTGCCCAAAACAGTGGTGAAGAAGCTTGGGGTAAAAATTTACCACACTATCCATAAAAAGATTATGTAAACTCCATCCATGCCACGTGTTTCTTGACTTTGAAGCTCCTTAAGAAAGTCTTCCCCTGGCTGCCTATCACATCTAGGAAAAGCCTGGTTCATGCACTCAGTCAGTCAACAGTACTTTATTCGGCAGCCAAGAGCCATAAAAGCAAACAGTTATATAGAAAAGCACAATTCATCAAAATACATTATACAAAAAAATTCATCCAGCATTACAATTACAATAATCACATTAAAAACCTACAAAGGATATATAATGTAAAGTGCAACAGTAGTAAAATGATGAGCCAGGACCGTAGATATTATCATATTAAAAATATATTACATAAACTAGATTCACATATTTACACTGGCCGATAAGACAGGGTCGCTATTGCAAAGGCAGCTTACTCCTTTGTCTGATGGCCCCAGTCAGAAAACTTGCCACCCCGAAACAAACCCTGGGTGAGGCTAGCATTTCCCTTTAGAATCGGAATACTTCTCAGAATCGTGGAAACAATAGATAACAGTTTCACTCAGCTAATCGTGCATGCTTAGTTTCCTCAGAGTTACACAGAAAGAATAGACGGGCGTTTCAATAAAAAGGTTTTATTGAACAGTCTTGTTTCTCGTGTAAGAGATATGAGCTGTTATGATCACAAGACAGTATGCAAGATATATAATGTACAGCGTAAGCAGTAGAAAGAAATAATACTGCGCTAGCATTATCTTTTAGCATATATTCACGTACATAAATAACATGAGCTAAAAATGCGAGTACTCATACGATGCTTCTCTAAGCTAGTTCTACCCCAATGTACCTAACCTAGTCTAGTTGCAGGGCAAGGTAAGAAGTAGGTGAAGTAGTCTCTAGTATGGTATACTAAGAGTATGTTAAGTCTAGTATGGCAAGAGTCCCTCTAGGTTCTAGTCAGCTCCATACCTTGAGAATGAGAGAGGTGGGAATCTCCTGCCGGATCTCAAACTCTAACACCCCGCGAAGGGAGTCAGAACACTGGAAGCTGGATTCTTCTGCGAGCAAGAATGACAGCGTCTTCTCAGTACGTCAGGCCGGGATACGGGCTCCTCTGAAGTCGAGGTCTCCTCTAACTTGCTTGGGCAAGGAAAGGTATATTTATACCTGGTAGGTGCCTTGGAATGTTAGCATTGACGTGAAGTCGGAAAGAGGAAGACGTCAGGAATGAACCCTTAAGGTATAGCGGTTCATGCATAATAGATGAGTTCTTGGAGAAATCAGTATTCCTGAACAAGGGAACTCCCAAGAGCTTAAGGGTCTGGTTTCTAAGAACTCGTTGTGACGTTAGGGTGGATGGATGTCGGTGACCATGCCTGTATTTGGAGTGCATGGCTAATGCTTAAATAAGGACTGGGATTTTATGCCTATATAAGGGCAATGCGAATTGTGCCTATATAAGGACATGTTTCAGGAAAGCCTATATACGGACACCTAAAGCAGAATACAACAGGGTAAGTCACAACAAGGGGCAATGTGGGCAAAAGTCATGTTGTACAGTGCAGTTAGCTAAGTACCAGCGCTCCATTGTGCCATGTGCAGGGCAAAGGGAAGGTATGTGGGTCATGTACCATTAAGCATAACAGAAATGTAAGTCACACTGCCTAGCTACATGTTGCACAGCTCCATCATGTTTCTCCCTTCCATATGTAAAGTGCAGCACCAGTCCACGGTCACCTTTGTAAACTGGCACTTGTAGTTGAATGTACAACATGAATCACCAGAACAACACATACCACAATACCAAGAAAAAACATAGGGCCTCAGTTACAAGAGGCCTGTGCTGCTGGGCTCTCACTTTCAATGGCACTCCATTGGTGCAGGCCTCTCAATTATATCCATGAGGCGATGCAAACCCACCCTCCATGGCTTTGAATGGCCTCATAGATATAGATTAAGTCAAAGCAGTGCAAAGCGCTGCCTTGCTTTCCTCTACGTCCATGTGGCTTTGCATGGCCTCCCAGAGATGGGTCTGTACTGTGAGCATCTGGATCGGCAAGAAAAGTGATGTTCTGGGGGCACACTGGGCTTGTAAATCAGCACTGCTGTGTTTGACAATGTCACACTTGTGCCATAGCTGGGAAGGGATGACAGAGAGGAGCCTATTGGGACACTACATCCTACATATGATGTGGCCCTGGGTGAAGATATAGCATGTGGCAGGAGGAAATCTGGAGGCAATGTGTCTCACCATGCAACATATTTCAAAGTCGGAGGATGTGATCTATCAAGATATGGGAAGAACTAGTTTACCACCACAAAGCCCTTGAGTCAGGGATGGTAGGAGGCTGAGGTTGATGGGGCCAGTTGTGTGGCAAACCTAGCTAGGTACATATCACCAATTGCAGCACTACTACCATGTGGGGTTCAGGTTGACCCAGAGCCCTCAAAAACAGGCTAGCATGTCAGTATATTGGATATAGTCACACATATTGTTCATGTTGTAGGCACATGAGAGTCAATGTAGGATCTTGGTTCTATCAGTGTGTTGTGGCAGTAAGTTGTGTCCCTGTACCAAAATAAGAATTGCCAGAGGAGGCATGCACACATACAAGTGAGAGGGCCTGAGTCAAGCAATGTGTGATACTCTGAAGATAAACTACTCTTGCGATGAAATGGGGTGAGTGTCAGTGCTAGCAATCTACATAGTTTGACTGGGCCTATCCCCTCAGAGTTGCTACACTGTGCCCATTAATATGGAGTCAACTGTGTGAGTATTGAACTCACATGACGATACACCACTTGGAAAACAATAATAAGAACATGCTTTCACACATTCCTGCAGTGTATCAAGGTTGGAAGCTGTGTAGAAGTGTGCAGGATATGTGTGATATACAGACCCCTGGACACATGAATGCACTATGTGCATGCTATGCAGCACAACAAGACAGAGTGCCATGGTGTACTGTATGAAAATCAGACTGCAGGTTCATGAATAATTAATGTCCCAAGCCACATCACTTTCACAGGAGCAAACGCTGAGTACTGGTCACAGGGAATGCAGGCTCCCTGGGGATTAGGTGCAATGTGCATAGTAGTGGTGTCAATACATCAAATACATGTGGGCATATTTAGAAACCCAGTGCGATGCCGGAATTGCATTTTTAATGACATTGCCGCAGTGACTTGGGCTTACCCATATCTGCAAGCCCACATAAAGCCACCCTGTGTGGCTTTTCATGGCCTTTTAGATATGGAGTGAGGCAACGCTGCGCACATTGCTGCGTTGCATCTCACTACAATGGGGAGGCGTGCCATGGGCATTACAGTGGGTGTTCCCACATAACACCCATGGTATTTGACGCATTCCCATATTTATAACCTGGGAATGTGTCAATATCCAACGCCTCCCTAGGGGAGGTGAAGGTGAGGCACAACGAGAATAAATAACATTATCTCTCCTTGTTTTTTTCCTCTTGCTATGTGTGCTGCATTCAGCAGCACACACAGAAAGAGGAAATCATCTCCATTGATTGTTTTTGTGCAGGAAGGTGCCCCTTCCTCCACAAAAACACTCATCCCTCCAATGCAATAGGATCGCATCAAGCTTAGCGCATTTCCTAGCCCTGCTCATCTCAACACCGTTTAATCTCTCCATTCATTCTGCAAATCTCTCCCCGGGAGTGGAAACATGCGCTGGTATCCCCTCTTAACCCATCTTAAATCAGGATGTTCCTGCAGATTATAGACCTATTTTGCTGCTTCCCTTGCTGGCAAAGATACTTGAAAGCTTTATTAACAGGCAACTTACAACCTTCTTGGAAACCCATAAGATCTTGAGATCCTGGACTCCTCTCAGTCGGGCTTTCGATCACAGCATAGCGCAGCGCAACGTCCTGAAATTGTACTTTTCACCAGGGCCCAAGAGCTCTGGGCAGCAGATTTGTGGCCGCCAGAATTTGGGCCAGCTCCATTGCCCAAAACAGTGGTGAAGAAGCTTGGGGTAAAAATTTACCACACTATCCATAAAAGATTATGTAAACTCCATCCATGCCACGTGTTTCTTGACTTTGAAGCTCCTTAAGAAAGTCTTCCCCTGGCTGCCTATCACATCTAGGAAAAGCCTGGTTCATGCACTCAGTCAGTCAACAGTACTTTATTCGGCAGCCAAGAGCCATAAAAGCAAACAGTTATATAGAAAAGCACAATTCATCAAAATACATTATACAAAAAAATTCATCCAGCATTACAATTACAATAATCACATTAAAAACCTACAAAGGATATATAATGTAAAGTGCAACAGTAGTAAAATGATGAGCCAGGACCGTAGATATTATCATATTAAAAATATATTACATAAACTAGATTCACATATTTACACTGGCCGATAAGACAGGGTCGCTATTGCAAAGGCAGCTTACTCCTTTGTCTGATGGCCCCAGTCAGAAAACTTGCCACCCCGAAACAAACCCTGGGTGAGGCTAGCATTTGGAGATAAAGCAAGGCCGGCCTCACATGGACAAATTGACAATCTCTGAGTAGGGGAAGAATGAACTTCCTGCGCAAAAGGTCGTAATAAGCGCAGAAAAACCTTAGGTTGAGGGTATCCTGCTCCGAGAAATTGTCACAGGGACAGGGTTTCAGTAATTCTGGTTTCGAGTAACCTTTAGGAAATGTCAGTAACCAGGGAACCATGTTCAACCGAAATCGTGTCAAACAAAACGGTGATGTGCTTTGTTGACATAGGATAAGTATGGTTGCATCTGCATGCCCAGGCTCAGTGTAACAAACCTTCTCACTGAGGGTTTAGCTAGTTCAATTTCCTCCCTAAGGGCTTGCCGCCTGTCCATGAACTGCTGTTTAAGATCTCTAATGGCGGTCTTTCCCAGGGGCCTAGTTGTCAAAAACAGCTCAGTGCAACCAAGACATCTTGTCTAATCCTTTATGTATTTCAGCCATGGTTCATGCACTCATAATCAGTAGGCTGGATTATGGTAATGCCTTATTGGTAGCCGCCAACAACTCTCTCTAGGCTCAGCTGTAAGTGGTGCAGAACGCGGCTGCTCGCCTGATCTGTAATTTGGCTGCGTGGTCACCACCTCCACCCATTTTGGGAAAAATTATGCTGGCTGCCTACTAGGAAAAGTACTGTTTTCAAAATCTGCTGCCTAAATCATAGGCTTTCCACACACTTCAGCTGGCCATCTTTTATTCCAAGCTCCGATATTATCAGCCTTCCAGGCAGCTTAGGTCATCTAACAAGGCCTTGCTTCATTCTCCGCATATTTGTACTGCCAGATATGATGGCAGATCTTTCTCTTTTTTAGCCTCTCTTGGAATAAACTCCTGCTTTACATCCGCTCCTGCTCTGAATTCCAGATCTTTAAACAAAGGTTGAAAACTTGGCCGTTTTGATCTGCCTGTCTGTTCCTGGCATTGCAATTGCAGAAATACTCCTGGTGGGAGTGAGTCATTGCGCTATACCAAGTATGAAATAATAATAATAATAATAATGCAGACACCCTTATACCATGGTGCAAGGGTGACTGCATAGGTGCTTGGCAAACATTTGTGCCCCAGGGCTGTGGAAGAGGACAAGATTGCACTGTATCTCATAAATACAGTGCATTCATGCCCTTTTCTTTTGACGTAGGGCAGCACAGCAGGAAGGCTTGCAGCGCTGCCCTATGCCAAAAACTTGTAAATGAGGCCATGAATGTCAACCTTTTAACTCATGTGAACAACTGACATGGATCACCATCAACATAAATCTTTTCAATTCCAGAGGATGTACCACCAACTCATGGCCAGCTGCATGTCCTGGACGTTGATCCAGCTGAGGAGTACAGACTGCCAATCCTTGACCAAGACACCCTCCAGCAAATACTGGACTCCATTCAAACTCTATCTCTGGTCACAGTGAGGGCTGACAACATTGCAGTGTCTCCAGTTAATCCACCTGCCACCCACCAAAAACCACCTGCTAGCTCACCCTCAGCCCATGACTCCGAGGACCCTCAAATAGTCTTTCAACATCGTGTGGTAGGAGCCCAGCTGGTAGATGAGGTGCGGGCATGGATGGAGCCCATAGCAGGCACCCTAGAGGGAGTCTGTAGGTGCCTCAGTCCCAATAAGGACACTTATGAGGCTGTAAGGGACACCTACCCTCCGCTCCATGGCTTGGAACAGTCCCTGGCTGACATTGCTGGTGTCATGAGGAAGAGGCTTGAGCAAATTCCCTGCCAAAATGGCACCAGCGAAGTTGCCAACCAGCTGGGGGCAATACCCAACATCCTGAAGTCTGTGGAGCGGAAGCAGGACTCCTACATGGCAACAATGGGTGCCTATCACCATGATGTTGCTGCTGTGCTGGCAAACCAGCAGATCCTTCTCAGTGCTTTGCTACCTTACTTTTTGGTGCAGGGAAATGCTGCTGGGAACATTTTCAGCCCTTGATGTGTGTGTGCCTCCATCGGCTCCGGGACCTTCAACACAACCCTCACAGGAGGCACCACACAAATGAGAGGAGGAAGATGTGGACTGCAGCTCTTTGCAAAGAAAAACTGCCTGGTAGCATATCTCTGTGCCACATGGCCATTTTCTCTAATGACCTGTGCTTCTGATCATGCCAGTGTACCTCTCAACAGGTATTCTCCTCCATTTGCTTACCCACCTGTTGATCCCATCCATGTGTGGACTGTCTATATGGACTTTCTTTCCTATTTGCAATTTTATCGTCCTCCACACTGGAACACTCCTCTCCTCAACATGTCTCTTGACGTGTATGCCCCATGGACTCTATCTGGACATCCAATGGCTCACAAACTATGTTGGGGTTGTTGCGCCAAGGACTGGCACTTGCTCCTTGGTTCATATGTAACTAACACTACTTTACAGAATCAGCATGTTGTATTTATGGTCGTGATTGGAGTAAGTAGACTGTGGTGGATGTGCTGACTCTTAAGACACTACCTAACATTTAAAGGATAATGTGTTTCTGTGAGCCAGTGGTGAATATGCACAGTGCATGCTAAATCATTAATGTGATCCCTATCTGCCACTAAATTAGCAAGTCGAAACCCAAGGGCACATACATGGAGTGCAACAATTGTCAATCAGTCAATGGTAAGACTGAATGTTGTTTCTGTCCAAGTGGGTGATACTGCCATGCGTATTAGCCAGCAACCAACAGTGATGCAACTACAAAATGGTGCTAGGGAGAGTGTGTAAGTGACTGCCATCAGTGTGGCACCAAACACATCCTAGATTAGTCACAATGGTTTGACTCTATCATCCATACAAAACGGGCCTGATTCACAGAACTAACTTACGTCAAAAACGTAAACGTAAACGTAAACGTAAAGTTAGTACTTTTTGGTATTCACAGAATACACTTACTCATTTTGGTATTCACAGAATGAACTTACTCATTTCGGTATTCACAGAAGTTAGTAGTCCTAACTTTAGGACTCCTAAAGTTACTAACTTCTGTGAATACCGAAAATGAGTAAGTTCATTCTGTGAATACCAAAATGAGTAAGTGTATTCTGTGAATACCAAAAGTACTAACTGCGTTTACGTTTACGTTTTGACGTAAGTTAGTTCTGTGAATCAGGCCCCTTGGGTGCTCCATCTAGTAACACAAGCATACAAACACTGGCAGGAACTCCTACAGCATGTGCTTAACCCAACCTAAGCAGATGTCACATCTGGCAAGCTGGAAATTAGTAAGCAGCTGTGAAAGTGTAAAACAGAATTTATTTAACACACTACTAATCTTAACATCTAAAAGCGACAACCTACTCTAATTAGACCTATCTAACCTATGCCTAAACTAACCTAATCTAACTTACCTACATTATCCTAACTTAAAACTAACCTAACCTATTGAACCTTAACTTATCCTACTCTACACATATACCACAACAGTCAGGCTAAACATCAACCCTCCCACTCCCGTGTAACACATTTGCACAGGAGACTATCAAATCAAATCAAATCAAATCAGGTACATTTGTACAGCGCACATATCACTCGGAAGTCTCATGGCGCTTGCGTACGGCTCTGATAGAGTACTCGTTTAGTTGTCGAATAGCCATGATTTCAACTTTTTGCGAAAGCAATTGTGATCTGGGATAGTACGTAGATTCAAGGGAAGTTTGTTCCAGGAGACAGGAGCGCGATAGGAGAAAGACCTTCCTCCGTTTCTCGCAGTGCGGATTTTGAGAGGAGTAAGAAGGGATCCATTGCTCGATCTTAGCGATCTACAAGGCTGGTACCAACGTAGTTTTTTGGACCATTAGCCCGGGCCTTTTCTGTACATGCTTTTATGTGTGAGACAGAGAGTCTTAAATAGGATTCTCTGTCTGACTGGGAGCCAATGAAGAGATCTCAGACAGGGGGCAGACGAGGATCTTGGCGGAAGATTCAGAACCAGTCTGGCCGCAGTGTTCTGCAAAATCTGGAGTTTTGTGAGAAGGCCTTCGTTGATTGAGGACAGCAGGGCATTTCCATAGTCCATGCGATTTATTATCAGTCCCTGGACTAACGGTTTCCTGGCCTCTATCGGAATCCATTTGAAAACCTTTCGTAGATTACGCATCACTCCAAAACATGAGCCAATTATGTGGTTGGTCTGATTTTTCATTGACAATTGGCTGTCCATATGAAAACCTAAATTCCGTACCGTTGGTTTAGGTGTTGGACAAGGGCCAAGGTTCGGGGGCCACCAGTCGTGAGACCAATGCTCGTGAGCATTGCCGAAGAGCATGATCTCGGACTTGCCTCCATTTAATTGAAGATGGTTTGTATTTATCCACCTATCAATATGGGACATACATTTTTAAAACGCTGCTTTGTTTCTGATGTATCTGGTCCAAGAGTGACCAGGATCTGCGTGTCGTCAGCATACGACACAACATCAAAACCGTAAGATCTGATCACCTTGGCCAGTGGCGTCATGTAAAGATTAAAAAGAGTCAGACTCAAGATGGAGCCCTGTGGCACTCCCATCATGAACGTTCTGTTACATGAAACAGTGTTTCCCACCTGAACCGTTGTGACTCGGTCTGTTAGGTAGCTTTTAAACCATTTTAGGGCGTTTCCCCTGACACCAATCTCCCAGAGCCGATGTTCTAAAATGCCATGGGAGATGGTGTCAAAGGCGGCGGAAAGGTCAAGCAGGACAAGAATTGTAGACTGACGTTTGTCCAAAGCTAGTCTAATGTTGTCTGTTACCTCCACCAGTGCTGTCTCTGTACTATGGGCCGCCCTGAAACCCGACTGTGGGGGATCCAGTAGCCCATGGCTCTCTAAATATGTGACAAGCTGTTGATTTACTAGTGATTCCAGCATCATCCCAAAATAGGGAAGCAGTGAAATAGGACGATAGTTCAAGCAGAGTTTAGGATCTGCTGTGGATTTTTTTAGAATAGGCCTAACTCTAGCAGCTTTCCATATTTTCGGGAATTCAGCTTCCGATAGTGATGTATTAAATAAGTTGGTTAGACTTTCCAATAACACCGGCGCGATGATTGGGAAGAATTTAGGAGAGACAGTGTCAGTGGGGGACCCTGATTTTATTTTTAGTATGACAGTTGCCACTGACTCGGTGTTACAGTTAGTAAATTCGTCTAAGGTATAAGAGAGGTCTAAGGACACATGGACGCATTTTCTGAGTGGTCATTAATTATTTGGGATGGAAAGGAATGATGGATTGTAGCAATTTTATCTTCCAAAAATTTGGAAAGAGAATCCGTCCATTCTTGGGAATTGGGGGTTAATGACTGGGTGGGGGTGTTGTGAATTCTTTTAGAACTCTGTAGAGCTCCTTGCAGGAGTTCGCTGCCTTGTCTATTCGGTTTAGGAGGAATAATTTTTTTGCTTGCTTGATGTCCTCCATATAGCCGTGGTGGATGTTTTTATATGTTTTGCGGTCGGTCATGTCTTTGCTTTTCCTCCATTTCCGCTCTGCTGTTCTACACGAGAGCTTCACTATCTTTAGTTGCTCAGTGAACCAGGGAGCAGCCCTAGATTTAACATTGACTTTAGTGAAAGGAGCGATTTTGTCTAGTGCAACCGTAATGGCCTTATTAAAGGCAATTGCCGCACGGTTGATATTTTCCTTCTGGCTTGGATGGGGTAAACTAAAATGTTTAGAAAACAGAGATGGAGTGACTTTGCGCCAAGACCTTCGCCATATTAGTTCACTTCTAGGGTCCTCTTTGATCCTATGGACTGGGATAACAATTTTTATTAAATAGTGATCTGACCATAGCAATGGGGTGGGAGGTTCTATGGTGATGTCTGGAAAATTAGAAAAAAGAAGATCAAGCGTATGGCCTGCGTTGTGGGTGGGACCTGTTACCAGTTGAGTCAGCCCTAATATGTTAATATTTGTAATCAGCTGATCTGTGTCTGAGTTCGACAGAATCTCGGCGTGATAGTTAAAGTCACCTATTAGGAAAAAAAGTCGGAGGCCAATATTTGCGGAGCGATTATCTCCAGTAGTTTATCTAGGAAATCGCTTTTAGGACCGGGTGGTCGGTATATTAGAGCTCCCCTCCAAGTGCCCCCAGTTAGGCCTTCTATCCTGAAGATACATAATTCTAATTGGTTTGAACTTATAGTTTCTAAAGAGGTGATAGTCAAGCCAGTAATAGCGGCTATGAGTAAACCTCCTCCTCTAGTTTCTTTCCTGTCCACTCTGGTTATGTTGTATTGAGGTGGAAAGGCGATCTGTACATCGGTGGAGGCGTGCTCATGTAGCCAGGTTTCAGTGACAAAACAGATGTCAGGTGTCTCTGTGTCTATGAGGCTCCACATCTCCACTGAATGCTTCGGAATGGAGCGTGCGTTAAGGTAGATGGCACTTAATGGTTTAGTGTTTCTGAAATAATTTGAGTCGTGAGATGTTTGGACTTTATTCGATGAGGTGGATCCTATTGTGCGCGATATACCTTGAGTTCTACTGATTTCCTCTTCTAATGTGCCGGAGGGTCTGAGATGGGATGTATTTAAATCTTTTAGCTCTTTACTGGAGTATATTAGCGGTGCCATGGCATCTGCTAATTGAAAAAAACACCAGAGCGAGAGCCAATACTGAGTAAAAAGAAATGGTGAAAGATGCAGGGGTCGTGGCAGCTGGCAGCAGTCAGGCGTGGACGGGCGCAGACGGGCTTGCCTTTGGCGCGCCGCTGGCGCGCCGCTGCGCGCGTCCGCGCCGTGCCCCGCTTTATATAGGGTGAACCGTTGATGGCGGGAACTAGAATGCTAACTGCAACTTCCGGTCGGCAAACCGGAAGTTGTTACGTTGCCTTGACGTCCCTCCGTACAATCGGCACAAGCCGTGACGGACCGGGGACATTAGCAGCTGATTAGTGCAGCAGGTAGGTGAATTTAAAATACAAGGAGTATATTCGGCGCAATTTAAAAATGCATAGAGATACAATTTTCGTGATGGCGACTAACTGCAATTTGGCAAAGAAGTCAATTTAGTGGATTGATAGCGTTCTTAATGTCAAGGCTAATTGAACACTAGCGAATATCAGCACTAACGAATATCAGCAGATCAGTGGCTTACAGCAATACTCACAGAGCGCCGCTGCGCGCGTCCGCGCCGTGCCCCGCTTTATATAGGGTGAACGGTTGATGGCGGGAACTAGAATGCTAACTGCAACTTCCGGTCGGCAAACCAGAAGTTGTTACGTTGCTTTGACGTCCCTCTGTACAATCGGCACAAGCCGTGACGGACCGGGGACATTAGCAGCTGATTAGTGCAGCAGGTAGGTGAATTTAAAATACAAGGAGTATATTCGGCGCAATTTAAAAATGCATAGAGATACAATTTTCGTGATGGCGACTAACTGCAATTTAGCAGAGAAGTGAATTTAGTGGATTGATAGCGTTCTTAATGTCAAGGCTACCATGAACACTAGCGAATATCAGCACTAACGAATATCAGCAGTTCAGTGGCTTAGAGCAATACTCACAGAGCGCCGCATGTGAGACTAACATAAACTACAGCTATACACAAACTACCTTAACGTTAAAACCTAAACAAATATATATTTTTTGTATTTTTCAAAGTTTTTGGGGTATTTTTTTAACACATACTAAACATCAACCCTCCACCTACTTAACAACCTATCCATCCATTTCTCCACCTAAAAACAGATAAATATTAATATCTATATAAACACTAAAACTACCCTAACCTACCACTATGCTAACAACTATCCTAACCTACGCTAAAAGTCTATACTATAAAAACAATTATGAAGAAATGGGAGGGCTGGAAAGCTGAAGGGAGGCATACATTTTATATTCAATGCGGTGCACAGTCTGCTGTAAAATCTTGACCATTTGCATGAGGGTTGCCACCTGCAATTAAAGACCTACCAACTTCAAATTATTCTTTGCTCGCCCTTCAGCAACTCCCTCTCTATTTCAGTTGGCTGCTGTGAGGTAGTGGCAACTGGCTCTGGTGACCCAACTAAGTCATTGGCATGGACAATGGACATATGCACTCACTGCAACAAATGAGGAAGTGTGATTTGCCCACTGGTTATGCTATCTTTAATAATACATCTTAACTATGCCACCTCACAAATACGTATGGAGCATCTATAATAAGATGGAATCATATTTTGGTATGGAGAGCCAGCTCACAAGGTTACCCAAGTCCATTGGAGTCCAAATTTTGGCTAGATGCTGTACTACAGGTACATGTCTGGAACACCAAACAATATGCTGTTTGAATAGCATGAATTGCTATAGACTGATTCCTTGTCTCTGTATATATCTGTGTAATGTCAAGTGCTCCGACACCCTACACTGGTATGAGTAGAGCTATGAAACAAATGAAATAAATATGAAAGAGGGGCTATGGAGAGATGAGGGGCACAGTTGGAGGGTGGTAGTGAGGAATCCGTGGAGAAGGAGGTCCTAGGGGTCCAAAAAAGATTGTCGTACCTGGCACCATAAGCTCCAAAGCCGGTCCTGCCCATAGTCCAGGCAACATGAAGTTGTGTGCGAATATAGAAGGGAAATGTGAAACCTGAAGTAGCCAAAGTCTCCTGATACAAAATCTGAATGACACTTTTTTGAGAGAAGCTAAAGGGCACTGACCCGAACAAACCATCTGCTGAAGGGGGCTGGCTGAAAAGCCATTCGCTGTGTATTGTGCACAATAGTTTCTGACTGTGGCAAACCCTACTTTTTGTCGCATAGCATTTCCTCACTCTTTCTTCCTCTACCATCTCCTTGCACCTTTTTGATAATATCCTTGTCATTCTGTGGGTAAGCCCTTTTTTACTTTATCATCATCACTATCTCATTGTTTGTACGTTTATTTCAAGACTTTCCACTCACCTTTTTCCAAAAGAATCGTTGCTTCCCTAATACTTTTTTCAAAACCCCTTTAACCTCTTATCCTTAACATTCTGAGCCTTTGCACCTACCTTTACCTTTACCCCTAACTTTTAATCCTGCAGCTCCATACCCTTATCCCTTAATCCTTACCTTAACCCTTATCCCCTTGTTACATTACCCTTGCCTCTTACCCGTAACCCCTTACTTCTTTACATTGCCCCTCACCCTTTACTACTTAATTCTATACCCAGTCACCTCTTAACCTTAAGCCCTTACCATTTATCACAGAGTAGCATTTGTTTTCTTAAACGTGCAACTGTGTAATACCGGGTGAAAATTATTACTGACATTTGATGGTTTTAATGACGCATAGAGTCGTAATTGATGAATTAATGGTGTTGCACTTGAAACATTTGAAATGTAATTAATACTGTGAAGTAGTTATGTCACATTTGTTTGTAAGACACCATTTATTTTAATATGAATGTTGTTTCTGGTTTACTGCTCATCTCGCTCCTGCTCATTCCCCCTCCCAATTAGTGTCCTCCTAAAAACCATCTCTTCTCTCATTTCTGCAGGGCAATAAGTGAATGATGTGATGGATTCAAAAATTAACTATTGTATTAGGATGTTTGGATTGGTAATGCAGCTTCTATCGCATACCCAAAGGGCCTCATTTACAAGACGTCAAGCATTGCCGCACTGCGTCAGCGATGCGTCAAAATGAGTTACGATTTGCTATGTCATTTTAAAATGCCATGGATGCACCATATTTATTGAATGGTGCACCATGGCGTAAGCCTCGGACTACGTGACAAATAAATGAGGCAGGCGCAGGCATTATGGCGCAGCAAAAACTGCTGTATCAGCCGGAAAAGTGTCGTAAGGCAGATTTGTGTCACGTAACGCAACCCAAACCACCTTAGCGTCACTTTTCAGTTTATGTAACATGAAAAAAAGTATAAAAAATTAAGCAAAATTTAAAAAATAGTGGCACCCTTCATAGAAGGCAACCATGGAGTGGAGAGAAGAGAGCAGCAGCTAGGACAACAGCCTCAACAACCCCAGCATAAACCAGGATGTCCAGATTGACTCCAAGGGGAAAGAGGAAGAGGAAGTGCAACTTCAGTAAGGAGGAGAATGAGATCCTGATCACTGAGGTGACAGACCACTAACATCAGCTATTTGCCATCTCAAAATTGCCATTAGGAAAGAAAGAGGCCATTTGGCAGGCCATATTGGCCAAGGTCAACAGCATGGGGCAAGCGAAGAGGACAGTGACCGACTTGAAAAAAACACTGGCATGACATAAAGCGCAGGATGAAAAAGAAACTGGCCAACAACCTGAAGGCAGCAATGCAGATGAAGTCAGGGCAACAGGAGGAGCAGTGTGCCTTGGAGGAGCTGGTGGCAGCTGTCATCCTAGAGTAGTTAGTGGCAGGAGTTCCAGGACAAGACAGTGCAGCCCATGAGTAACAATAACACCTACAGGCTAAGTCACAACAAGGGGCAATGTGGGCAAAAGTCATGTTGTACAGTGCAGTTAGCTAAGTACCAGCGCTCCATTGTGCCATGTGCAGGGCAAAGGGAAGGTATGTGGGTCATGTACCATTAAGCATAACAGAAATGTAAGTCACACTGCCCAGTTACATGTTGCACAGCTCCATCATGTTTCTCCCTTCCATATGTAAAGTGCAGCACCAGTCCACGGTCACCTTTGTAAACTGGCACTTGTAGTTGAATGTACAACATGAGTCACCAGAACAACACGTACCACAATACCAAGAAAAAAACATAGGGCCTCAGTTACAAGAGGCCTGTGCTGCTGGGCTCTCACTTTCAATGGCACTCCATTGGCGCAGGACTCTCGATTATATCCATGAGGCGATGCAAACCCACCCTGCATGGCTTTGAATGGCCTCATAGATATAGATTAAGTCAAAGCAGTGCAAAGCGCTGCCTTGCTTTCCTCTACATCCATGTGGCTTTGCATGGCCTCCCAGAGATGGGTCTGCACTGTGAGAATCTGGATCGTCAAGGAAAGTGATGTTCTGGGGGCACACTGGGCTTGTAAATAAGCACTGCTGTGTTTGACAATGTCACACTTGTGCCATAGCTGGGAAGGGATGACAGAGAGGAGCCTATTGGGGCACTACATCCTACATATGATGTGACCCTGGGTGAAGATATAGCATGTGGCAGGAGGAAATCTGGAGGTAATGTGTCTCACCATGCAACATATTTCAAAGTTGGAGGATGTGATCTATCAAGATATGGGAAGAACTAGTTTACCACCACAAAGCCCTTGAGTCAGGGATGGTAGGAGGCTGAGGATGATGGGGCCAGTTGTGTGGCAAACCTAGGTAGGTACATGTCACCAATTGCAGCACTACTACCATGTGGGGTTCAGGTTGACCCAGAGCCCTCAAAAACAGGCTAGCATGTCAGTATATTGGATATAGTCACACATATTGTTCATGTTGTAGGCACATGAGAGTCAATGTAGGATCTTGGTTCTAACAGTGTGTTGTGGCAGTAAGTTGTGTCCCTGTACCAAAATAAGAATTGCCAGAGGAGGCATGCACACATACAAGTGAGAGGGCCTGAGTCAAGCAATGTGTGATACTCTGAAAATAAACTACTCTTGCGATGAAATGGGGTGAGTGTCAGTGCTAGCAATCTACATGGTTTGACTGGGCCTATCCCCTCAGAGTTGCTACACTGTGCCCACTAATATGGAGTCAACTGTGTGAGTAATGAACTCACATGACGATACACCACTTGGAAAACAATAATAAGAACATGTTTTCACACATTCCTGCAGTGTATCAAGGTTGGAAGCTGTGTAGAAGTGTGCAGGATATGTGTGATTTACAGACCCCCTGGACACATGAATGCACTATGTGCATGCTATGCAGCACAACAAGACAGAGTGCCCTGGTGTACTGTATGAAAATCAGACTGCAGGTTCATGAATAATTAATGTCCCAAGCCACATCACTTTCACAGGAGCAAAGGCTGAGTACTGGTCACAGGGAATGCAGGCTCCCTGGGGATTAGGTGCAATGTGCATAGTAGTGGTGTCAATACATCAAATACATGTGGGCATATTTAGAAACCCAGTGCGATGCCGGAATTGCATTTTTAATGACATTGCCGCAGTGACTTGGGCTTACCCATATCTACAAGCCCACATAAAGCCACCATGTGTGGCTTTTCATGGCCTTGTAGATATGCAGTGAGGCAACGCTGTGCACATTGCTGCGTTGCATCTCACTACAATGGGGAGGCGTGCCATGGGCATTACAGTGGGTGTTCCCACATAACACCCATGGTATTTGACGCATTCCCATATTTATAACCTGGGAATGTGTCAATATCCAACGCCTCCCTAGGGGAGGTGTAGGTGAGGCACAACGAGGATAAATAACATTATCTCACCTTGTTTTTTTCCTCTTGCTATGTGTGCTGCATTCAGCAGCACACACAGAAAGAGGAAATCATCTCCATTGATTGTTTTTGTGCAGGAAGGTGCCCCTTCCTCCACAAAAACACTCATCCCTCCAATGCAATAGGAGCGCGTCAAGCTTAGCACATTTCCTAGCCCTGCTCATCTCAACACCGTTTAATCTCTCCATTCATTCTGCAAATCTCTCCCCGGGAGTGGAAACATGCGCTGGTATCCCCTCTTAACCCATCTTAAATCAGGATGTTCCTGCAAATTATAGACCTATTTCGCTGCTTCCCTTGCTGGCATAGATACTTGAAAGCTTTATTAACAGGCAACTTACAACCTTCTTGGAAACCCATAAGTTCTTGAGATCCTGGACTCCTCTCAGTCGGGCTTTCGATCACAGCATAGCGCAGCGCAACGTCTGAAATTGTTCTTTTTAGCAGGGCCCAAGAGCTCTGGGCAGCAGATTTGTGGCCGCCAGAATTTGGGCCAGCTCCATTGCCCAAAACTGTGGTGAAGAAGCTCGGGCTAAAAATTTACCACACTATCCATAAAAAGATTATGTAAACTCCATCCATGCCACGTGTTTCTTGACTTTGAAGCTCCTTAAGAAAGTCTTCCCCTGGCTGCCTATCACATCTAGGAAAAGCCTGGTTCATGCACTCAGTCAGTCAGTCAACAGTACTTTATTCGGCAGCCAAGAGCCATAAAAGCAAACAGTTATATAAAAAAGCACAATTTATCAAAATACATTATACAAACAAAATTCATCCAGCATTACAATTACAATAATCACATTAAAAACCTACAAAGGATATATAATGTAAAGTGCAACAGTAGTAAAACGATGAGCCAGGACCGTAGATATTATCATATTAAAAATATATTACATAAACTAGATTCACATATTTACACTGGCCGATAAGACAGGGTCGCTATTGCAAAGGCAGCTTACTCCTTTGTCTGATGGCCCCAGTCAGAAAACTTGCCACCCCGAAACAAACCCTGGGTGAGGCTAGCATTTGGAGATAAAGCAAGGCCGGCCTCACATGGACAAATTGACAATCTCTGAGTAGGGGAAGAATGAACTTCCTGCGCAAAAGGTCGTAATAAGCGCAGAAAAACATTAGGTGGAGGGTATCCTGCTCCGAGAAATTGTCACAGGGACAGGGTTTCAGTAATTCTGGTTTCGAGTAACCTTTAGGAAATGTCAGTAACCAGGGAACCATGTTCAACCGAAATCGTGTCAAAACAAAACAGTGATGTGCTTTGTTGACATAGGATAAGTATGGTTGCATCTGCATGCCCAGGCTCAGTGTAACAAACCTTCTCACTGAGGGTTTAGCTAGTTCAATTTCCTCCCTAAGGGCTTGCCGCCTGTCCATGAACTGCTGTTTAAGATCTCTAATGGCGGTCTTTCCCAGGGGCCTAGGTGTCAAAAACAGCTCAGGGCAACCAAGACATCTTGTCTGATCCTTTATGTATTTCAGCCATGGTTCATGCACTCATAATCAGTAGGCTGGATTATGGTAATGCCTTATTGGTAGTCGCCAACAACTCTCTCTAGGCTCAGCTGTAAGTGGTGCAGAACGCGGCTGTTCGCCTGATCTGTAATTTAGCTGCGTGGTCACCATCTGCACCCATTTTGGGGAAAATTATGCTGGCTGCCTACTAGGAAAAGTACTGTTTTCAAAATCTGCTGCCTAAATCATAGGCTTTCCACACACTTCAGCTGGCCATCTTTTATTCCAAGCTCCGATATTATCAGCCTTCCAGGCAGCTTAGGTCATCTAACAAGGCCTTGCTTCATTCTCTGCATATTTGTACTGCCAGATATGATGGCAGATCTTTCTCTTTTTTAGCCTCTCTTGGTATAAACTCCTGCTTTACATCCGCTCCTGCTCTGAATTCCAGATCTTTAAAAAAAGGTTGAAAACTTGGCTGTTTTGATCTGCCTGTCTGTTCCTGGCATTGCAATTGCAGAAATACTCCTGGTGGGAGTGAGTCATTGCGCTATACCAAGTATGAAATAATAATAATAATAATGCAGACACCCTGATACCATGGTGCAAGGGTGACTGCATAGGTGCTTGGCAAACATTTGTGCCCCAGGGCTGTGGAAGAGGACAGGATTGCACCGTATCTCATAAATACAGTGCATTCATGCCCTTTTCTTTTGACGTAGGGCAGCACAGCAGGAAGTTTTGCAGCGCTGCCCTATGCCAAAAACTTGTAAATGAGGCCATGAATGTCAACCTTTTAACTCATGTGAACAACTGACATGGATCACCATCAACATAAAACTTTTCAATTCCAGAGGATGTACCACCAACTCATGGCCGGCTGCATGTCCTGGACGTTGATCCAGCTGAGGAGTACAGACTGCCAATCCTTGACCAAGACACCCTCCAGCAAATCCTGGACTCCATTCAAACACTATCTCCGGTCACGGTGAGGGCTGACAACATTGCAGTGTCTCAAGTTGATCCACCTGCCACCCGCCAAAAACCACCTGCTAGCTCACCCTCAGCCCATGACTCCGAGGACCGTCAAATAGTCTTTCAACATCGTGTGTTAGGAGCCCAGCTGGTAGATGAGGTACGGGCATGGACGGAGACCATAGCAGGCAACCTAGAGGGAGTCTGTAGGTGCCTCAGTCCCAATAAGGACACTTATGAGGCTGTAAGAGACACCTACCCTCCGCTCCATGGCTTGGAACAGTCCCTGGCTGACATTGCTGGTGTCATGAGGAAGAGGCTTGAGCAAATGCCCTGCCAAAATGGCACCAGCGAAGTTGCCAACCAGCTGGGGCAATACCCAACATCCTGAAGTCTGTGGAGCGGAAGCAGGACTCCTACATGGCAGCAATGGGTGCCTATCACCACGATGTTGCTGCTGTGCTGGCAAACCAGCAGATCCTTCTCAGTGCTTTGCTACCTTACTTTTTGGTGCAGGGAAATGCTGCTGGGAACAGGGGATCCACATCTTCAGCCCCTGATGTGTGTGTGCCTCCATCTGCTCCGGGACCTTCAACACAACCCTCACAGGAGGCACCACACAAATGAAAGGAGGAAAATGTGGACTGCAGCTCTTTGCAAAGAAAAACTGCCTGGTAGCATATCTCTGTGCCAAATGGCCATTTTCTCTAATGACCTGTGCTTCTGATCATGCCAGTGTACCTCTCAACAGGTATTCTCCTCCATTTGCTTACCCACCTGTTGATCTCATCCATGTGTGGACTGTCTATATGGACTTTCTTTCCTATTTGCAATTTTATCCTCCTCCACACTGGAACACTCCTCTCCTCAACATGTCTCTTGACGTGTATGCCCCATGGACTCTATCTGGACATCCAATGGCTCACAAACTATGTTGGGGTTGTTGCGCCAAGGACTGACACTTGCTCCTTGGTTCATGTGTAACTAAAACTACTTTACAGAATCAGCATGTTGTATTTATGGTCGTGATTGGAGTAAGTAGACTGTGGTGGATGTGCTGACTCTTAAGACACTACCTAACATTTAAAGGATAATGTGTTTCTGTGAGCCAGTGGTGAATATGCACAGTGCATGCTAAATCATTAATGTGATCCCTATCTGCCACTAAATTAGCAAGTCGAAACCCAAGGTCACATACATGGAGTGCAACAATTGTCAATCAGTCAATGGTAAGACTGAATGTTGTTTCTGTCCAAGTGGGTGATACTACCATGCGTATTAGCCAGCAACCAACAGTGATGCAACTACAAAATGGTGCTAGGGAGAGTGTGTAAGTGACTGCCATCAGTGTGGCACCAAACACATCCTAGATTAGTCACAATGGTTTGACTCTATCATCCATACAAAACATGTAGCAATATGTACATACAGAGTGCGACATTAGGTTAATACCTGTTTTGGGCTGTGTGTCCATTCACAATAAGAGTGCCAATTTACAGTGACCAATCACGTTTGAAGATCCCTTAAGTGACTCCATTGCTAACTTGAAATGTTTGACTCCTTGGGTGCTCCATCTAGTAACACAAGCATACAAACACTGGCAGGAACTCCTACAGCATGTGCTTAACCCAACCTAAGCAGATGTCACATCTGGCAAGCTGGAAATTAGTAAGCAGCTGTGAAAGTGTAAAACAGAATTTATTTAACACACTACTAATCTTAACATCTAAAAGCGACAACCTACTCTAATTAGACCTATCTAACCTATGCCTAAACTAACCTAATCTAACTTACCTACATTATCCTAACTTAAAACTAACCTAACCTATTGAACCTTAACTTATCCTACTCTACACATATACCACAACAGACAGGCTAAACATCAACCCTCCCACTTCCGTGTAACACATTTGCACAGGAGACTAACATAAACTACAGCTATACACAAACTACCTTAACGTTAAAACCTAAACAAATATATATTTTTTGTATTTTTCAAAGTTTTTGGGGTATTTTTTTAACACATACTAAACATCAACCCTCCACCTACTTAACAACCTATCCATCCATTTCTCCACCTAAAAACAGATAAATATTAATATCTATATAAACACTAAAACTACCCTAACCTACCACTATGCTAAGAACTATCCTAACCTACGCTAAAAGTCTATACTATAAAAACAATTATGAAGAAATGGGAGGGCTGGAAAGTTGAAGGGAGGCATACATTTTATATTCAATGCGGTGCACAGTCTGCTGTAAAATCTTGACCATTTGCATGAGGGTTGCCACCTGCAATTAAAGACCTACCAACTTCAAATTATTCTTTGCTCGCCCTTCAGCAACTCCCTCTCTATTGCAGTTGGTTGCTGTGAGGTAGTGGCAACTGGCTCTGGTGACCCAACTAAGTCATTGGCATGGACAATGGACATATGCACTCACTGCAACAAATGGGGATGTGTGATTTGCCCACTGGTTATGCTATCTTTAATAATACATCTTAACTATGCCACCTCACAAATACGTATGGAGCATCTATAATAAGATGGAATCATATTTTGGTATGGAGAGCCAGCTCACAAGGTTACCCAAGTCCATTGGAGTCCAAATTTTGGCTAGATGCTGTACTACAGGTACATGTATGGAACACCAAACAATATGCTGTTTGAATAGCATGAATTGCTATAGACTGATTTACACACGTGTGATTCCTTGTCTCTGTATATATCTGTGTAATGTCAAGTGCTCCGACACCCTACACTGGTATGAGTAGAGCTATGAAACAAATGAAATAAATATGAAAGAGGGGCTATGGAGAGATGAGGGGCACAGTTGGAGGGTGGTAGTGAGGAATCCGTGGAGAAGGAGGTCCTAGGGGTCCAAAAAATATTGTCGTACCTGGCACCATAAGCTCCAAAGCCGGTCCTGCCCATAGTCCAGGTAACATGAAGTTGTGTGCGAATATAGAAGGGAAATGTGAAACCTGAAGTAGCCAAAGTCTCCTGATACAAAATCTGAATGACACTTTTTTGAGAGAGGCTAAAGGGCACTGACCCAAACAAACCATCTGCTGAAGGGGGCTGGCTGAAAAGCCATTCGCTGTGTATTGTGCACAATAGTTTCTGACTGTGGCAAACCCTACTTTTTGTCGCATAGCATTTCCTCACTCTTTCTTTCTGTACCATCTCCTTGCACCTGAAGCTGGCATGTTTGGGAGAGTCTGGTAGGCCTACCTTCTTCCTGGTGGCAAATCTTTATATCCCCCCTGGGAAAAATTTCGGCCATTTGCTGAGCACACTCTTTTTATATATTAATGAGATAGCTACCATGGAAGAATGCCACTTAGTGGTATTAGTGGGAGATCTAAATTCGAAAATCTCCAATTCTGCACTGGAGATTTATGCTAACCCAGATAAAGAGGAAATCTGGCATATTCCCGATTCCTTTCTACCGGATAAAATAAAAACTGATAAACGGGGATTCCTCCTGCTTGATAGCATTAGAAGTGCAGATTTGGTTATTTTAAATGGGAGGGTGCCAGTCGATAAAATAGCACAATTTACCTTTCAATCCCATCATACACAAAGCTTACTGGACTATGTGGCTGTTTCCTACCAAATGTTTGGGGCCTGTGAAAACCTAGAGGTCTCTCCATCAGTATGGAGTGATCACAGCGTAATAAGCTTGACATTGGCCTTTAATCTACCTGCACTGAATCAAGGGAACTTGGACCAGGGCTCGGTGGTCTTTAACAAAGCAAATGGACGTTCATTTTGGACGCAAAAAAATACCACCGAGGTAGGTGTGATAGTGAAGAAAACTTTTGTAGAACAGCAGGGCCATGTTTATGCTAATATTATACAGTTCTTTGAGGCATGAGGGAGATAAAAAATGTAAGCTCTGAATCCACTGGTCCCCGTAGGGTAAACCAGGGTACCCCTTCGCTGAAGGTACTAAATCAAGAAATTAACCATTTAGTCCGAAAACAACATCTACAATTTTCCACGGGTAAACAACAGGAAATTAATCGCCTTAAGCGAGCAAGAAGTCGTTATAAACTCAGAGAAAAGAAAAACGAGATGGATGCTAAATGGATTGGGTTGAGGGAAGCCGCGAGAGCCAAAGATTCAAAAAAGTATTGGCACATGATTGCAGAATATTGTGATTCTAGACAGAGGGCTCTCCCCATTTCGATCCCAGAAAGGGAGTGGGTGGACTATATTTCATTATTATATAAATCCAACAGTTCAGTGTTTTTTCAGATGCCTGTAACAGAGGAGTCCTCCTTTATTGAATATGGTCCCCCGTCAAGGGATGAAGTAGTAGGTCACATAAAGAATGCCAGAACCTCCGGCGCACAAGGACCGGATGGTATCCCGATTATGTTAATCAAAAGGAACCAGCTGCATGGGGAGCCTTTTTGGCGCCATTGTTTAATTTTTGTTTTCGAACGATTAGTATTCCCTCCTCTTGGAAAGGGAGTATTATAGCTCCTTTGTTTAAAAAGGGCCCAAAAAGTTTACCTACTAGTTTCAGACAGATTGCGCTGCTGGACGCATTGGGCAAAGTATTTGCAAAAAGTATACTTCATCATCTGCAGCAATGGGCACATGACCAGAACATCTTACCGCCAGAACAGGCAGGTTTCAGAAAGAACCATGGAACGCTGGACAACATTGCGGCTGTCCAGACCATCGTAGAGAAATATGTCTTCTCACGAAGCATGTTAGTTTATACAGCATTCATTGACTTCTCCACGGCGTTTGATAAAGTGGATCGTCAGACGCTGTGGAGAAAGCTCTCCCATCTTGGTATGCCACACCACCTCCTGGGCCTTATAATAGAATTACATACAGACACTTGGTGTCACGTGATGATGGGAGGCTCGCAGGGGTTATCTTGTAGGATTAAGACCTATAACAGGCTTAAGCAGGGTTGCCTGTTGGCCCCTCTTTTGTTTTCCCTTTATATATATGACCTCCCTGGCAAGTTAAACTCAGTGAGGGGGACGCCCCTAGAATTGGTACAATGTCCATTGGTTCCCTATTATATGCAGATGACGTTGTAATTTTTGATTTAACTCCTATCGGCTTGCAACGTCGTCTGGATGCCCTGACCAAATATGCGGAGGACCATTTTTTGAAAATCAATATTGCTAAAAGCAAAATTTTAGTCTTCCGCAAGAAAAGTCTCAGAATAAAGAAAGGGTATAAGTGGTTGTTGGGGCATGAAGAACTTGAATCGGTCGACTCGTATCTGTATCTGGGGAAGGTTTTTTCAAAAAATGGGCGAGACTCAGAGCATATTAAACGGTGTGTTGGTAAGGCTGCCACTCAGGCTGGAGCTTTAAACAGATTTTACAAAACCTGTGGGAGACGCCATTTTAATCATGTTCTGTCAGTATTTAAGGTGAAAATTCCCCCTTCACTAACATATGCTGCAGAAGTACTGGATAGGAACTATTGGCTCACTTTGATAAGGCTGAAGGCCGGTTTTTAGGCCAAATTTGTAATTTAAACTCTTTGGCTGCCCCTCATGTTATACGCTTGGAATTCCATCTAGTCTCTTCATATACTTCATCCTTGGCAGCGGTCCTGAGGTGGGTGAACTCCCTCTTTTGGGGGGATGAGGGCACCCTTAGGGCCGCTTTGAGAATGGAAATCTTTGTTAAACTAAAAGATAAATCAGCTTTCTTCAGCTCATTTGCTTACGCAAATGATTCATTTGGGCTCAGTTTAAATTGTGATTCACCTATGCCAAAGCCTGTATTGAAGTCATTCTTAAAGAGGTCCGTAAGCTCGATTAGTACGGTAAGAGACACAGCCTTAAGTCAATCTAAAACCCGCAATGAGGTGGTCTATGGGAGTGCCGTGGGGAGTAGACCTCAGCCCTATCTTTCATGGAATCTCCCACATGGGATTAGAAGGTTGATACTACTTTTGAGAACCAACCTGTTGCCCCTGAGAGAAGTGACTGGCATTTGGGAAAAAATTCCTAGAGGGGAGAGAATCTGTGAATTGTGTTTTTTACAAATTCAGGATCTTAATCATGTGCTATTTGTGTGTCCGGAACTTCAAAGGTCCAGGTGCATGTTTTTAAGACCTTCATTCATCAAATTTAATATTCATTCTGCTCAGGAGGCTCGATCTTTTGTCTTGTCCCCACCAAATGAAATGGTTTGCCACAGGATATTTCAATTTTTTAAAACATATCTGGCCATTTATTAGGACATTTTTAAAGAGTTTAGTTTATATGTTGTAATGTTTGTTGGTCGGACAATGTAGAATTTTGCACCCTTTACAAAGTATGTTCTTCCCTCTTTCCTTCGTTTTTAATTTACTGGAGTATTTTAAAAAAGTATTTAAAGTATGTCTTTCTATTGTATTGGTGTATTTTTGTGGACCTCCGTAGGAGTTCCGTAACAAATAAAAATTGAAATTGAAATTGAATTGACTGTGGCAAACCCTACTTTTTGTCGCATAGCATTTCCTCACTCTTTCTTTCTCTACCATCTCCGTGCATCTTTTTGATAATTTCCTTGTCATTCTGTGGGTAAGCCCTTTTTTACTTCATCATCATCACTACCTCATTGTTTGTACGTTTATTTCAAGACTTTCCACTCACCTTTTTCCAAAAGAATCGTTGCTTCCCTTATACTTTTTCCAGTTATGCTATCTGTTTTCAAAACCCCTTTAACCTCTTATCCTTAACCTTCTTAGCCTTTGCACCTACCTTTACCTTTACCCCTAACTTTTAATCCTGCAGCTCCATACCCTTATCCCTTAATCCTTACCTTAACCCTTATCCCCTTGTTACATTACCCTTGCCTCTTACCCGTAACCCCTTACTTCTTTACATTGCCCCTCACCCATTACTACTTAATTCTATACCCAGTCACCTCTTAACCTTAAGCCCTTACCATTTATCACAGTGTAGCATTTTTTTTCTTAAACGTGCAACTGTGTAATACCGGGTGAAAATTATTACTGACATTTGATGGTTTTAATGACGCATAGAGTCGTAATTGATGAATTAATGGTGTTGCACTTGAAACATTTGAAATGTAATTAATACTGTGAAGTAGTTATGTCACATTTGTTTGTAAGATACCATTTATTTTAATATGAATGTTGTTTCTGGTGTACTGCTCATCTCGCTCCTGCTCATTCCCCCTCCCAATTAGTGTCCTCCTGAAAACCATCTCTCCTCTCATTTCTGCAGAGCAATAAGTGAATGATGTGATGGATTCAAAAATTAACTATTGTATTAGGATGTTTGGATTGTACTGCAGCTTCAATCGCATACCCAAAGGGCCTCATTTACAAGACGTCAAGCATTGCCGCACTGCGTCAGCGATGCGTCAAAATGAGTTACGATTTGCTATGTCATTTTAAAATGCCATGGATGCACCATATTTACTGAATGGTGCACCATGGCGTAAGCTTCGGACTACGTGACAAATAAATGAGGCAGGCGCAGGCATTATGGCGCAGCAAAAACTGCTGTATCAGCCGGAAAAGTGTCGTAAGGCAGATTTGTGTCACGTAACGCAACCCAAACCACCTTAGCGTCACTTTTCAGTTTATGTAACATGAAAAAAAGCATACAAAATTAAACAAAATTTAAAAAAATAGTGGCACCCTTCATAGAAGGCAACCATGGAGTGGAGAGAAGAGAGCAGCAGCTAGGACAACAGCCTCAACAACCCCAGCATAAACCAGGATGTATAGATTGACTCCTAGGGAAAGAGGAAGAGGAAGTGCAACTTCAGTAAGGAGGAGAATGAGATCCTGATTACTGAGGTGACAGACCACTAACATCAGCTATTTGCCACCTCAAAATTGCCATTAGGAAAGAAAGAGGCCATTTGGCAGGCCATATTGGCCAAGGTCAAAAGCATGGGGCAAGCGAAGAGGACAGTGACCGACTTGGAAAAAACACTGGCATGACATAAAGCGCAGGATGAAAAAGAAACTGGCCAACAACCTGAAGGCAGCAATGCAGATGAAGTCAGGGCAACAGGAGGAGCCGTGTGCCTCGGAGGAGCTGGTGGCAGCTGTCATCCTAGAGTAATTAGTGGCAGGAGTTCCAGGACAAGACAGTGCAGCCCATGAGGAACAATAACACCTACAGGCTAAGTCACAACAAGGGGCAATGTGGGCAAAAGTCATGTTGTACAGTGCAGTTAGCTAAGTACCAGCGCTCCATTGTGCCATGTGCAGGGCAAAGGGAAGGTATGTGGGTCATGTACCATTAAGCATAACAGAAATGTAAGTCACACTGCCCAGTTACATGTTGCACAGCTCCATCATTTTTCTCCCTTCCATATGTAAAGTGCAGCACCAGTCCACGGTCACCTTTGTAAACTGGCACTTGTAGTTGAATGTACAACATGAGTCACCAGAACAACACGTACCACAATATCAAGAAAAAAACATAGGGCCTCAGTTACAAGAGGCCTGTGCTGCCGGGCTCTCACTTTCAATGGCACTCCATTGGCGCAGGCCTCTCGATTATATCCATGAGGCGATGCAAACCCACCCTGCATAGCTTTGAATGGCCTCATAGATATAGATTAAGTCAAAGCAGTGCAAAGCGCTGCCTTGCTTTCCTCTATGTCCATCTGGTTTGCATGGCCTCCCAGAGATGGGTCTGCACTGTGAGCATCTGGATCGTCAAGAAAAGTGATGTTCTGGGGGCACACTGGGCTTGTAAATAAGCACTGCTGTGTTTGACAATGTCACACTTGTGCCATAGCTGGGAAGGGATGACAGAGAGGAGCCTATTGGGGCACTACATCCTACATATGATGTGACCCTGGGTGAAGATATAGCATGTGGCAGGAGGAAATCTGGAGGCAATGTGTCTCACCATGCAACATATTTCAAAGTCGGAGGATGTGATCTATCAAAATATGGGAAGAACTAGTTTACCACCACAAAGCCCTTGAGTCAGGGATGGTAGGAGGCTGAGGTTGATTAGGCCAGTTGAGAGGCAAACCTAGGTAGGTACATGTCACCAATTGCAGCACTACTACTGGTTCAGGTTGACCCAGAGCCCTCAAAAACAGGCTAGCATGTCAGTATATTGGATATAGTCACACATATTGTTCATGTTGTAGGCACATGAGAGTCAATGTAGGATCTTGGTTCTAGCAGTGTGTTGTGGCAGTAAGTTGTGTCCCTGTACCAAAATAAGAATTGCCAGAGGAGGCATGCACACATACAAGTGAGAGGGCCTGAGTCAAGCAATATGTGATACTCTGAAGATAAACTACTCTTGCGATGAAATGGGGGGAGTGTCAGTGCTAGCAATCTACATAGTTTGACTGGGCCTATCCCCTCAGAGTTGCTACACTGTGCCCACTAATATGGAGTCAACTGTGTGAGTAATGAACTCACATGACGATACACCACTTGGAAAACAATAATAAGAACATGCTTTCACACATTCCTGCAGTGTATCAAGGTTGGAAGCTGTGTAGAAGTGTGCAGGATATGTGTGATATACAGACCCCCTGGACACATGAATGCACTATGTGCATGCTATGCAGCACAACAAGACAGAGTGCCATGGTGTACTGTATGAAAATCAGACTGCAGGTTCATGAATAATTAATGTCCCAAGCCACATCTCTTTCACAGGAGCAAAGGCTGAGTACTGGTCACAGGGAATGCAGACTCCCTGGGGATTAGGTGCAATGTGCATAGTAGTGGTGTCAATACATCAAATACATGTGGGCATATTTAGAAACCCAGTGCGATGCCGGAATTGCATTTTTAATGACATTGCCGCAGTGACTTGGGCTTACCCATATCTACAAGCCCACATAAAGCCACCCTGTGTGGCTTTTCATGGCCTTGTAGATATGGAGTGAGGCAACGCTGCGCACATTGCTGCGTTGCATCTCACTACAATGGGGAGGCGTGCCATGGGCATTACAGTGGGTGTTCCCACATAGCACCCATGGTATTTGACGCATTCCCATATTTATAACCTGGGAATGTGTCAATATCCAACGCCTCCCTAGGGGAGGTGTAGGTGAGGCACAACGAGGATAAATAACATTATCTCTCCTTGTTTTTTTCCTCTAGCTATGTGTGCTGCATTCAGCAGCACACACAGAAAGAGGAAATCATCTCCATTGATTGTTTTTGTGCAGGAAGTTGCCCCTTCCTCCACAAAAACACTCATCCCTCCAATGCAATAGGATCGCGTCAAGCTTAGCACATTTCCTAGCCCTGCTCATCTCAACACCGTTTAATCTCTCCATTCATTCTGAAAATCTCTCCCCGGGAGTGGAAACATGCGCTGGTATCCCCTCTTAACCCATCTTAAATCAGGATGTTCCTGCAAATTATAGACCTATTTCGCTGCTTCCCTTGCTGGCAAAGATACTTGAAAGCTTTATTAACAGGCAACTTACAACCTTCTTGGAAACCCATAAGATCTTGAGATCCTGGACTCCTCTCAGTCGGGCTTTCGATCACAGCATAGCGCAGCGCAACGTCTGAAATTGTTCTTTTCAGCAGGGCCCAAGAGCTCTGGGCAGCAGATTTGTGGCCGCCAGAATTTGGGCCAGCTCCATTGCCCAAAACAGTGGTGAAGAAGCTTGGGGTAAAAATTTACCACACTATCCATGAAAAGATTATGTAAACTCCATCCATGCCACGTGTTTCTTGACTTTGAAGCTCCTTAAGAAAGTCTTCCCCTGGCTGCCTATCACATCTAGGAAAAGCCTGGTTCATGCACTCAGTCAGTCAGTCAACAGTACTTTATTCGGCAGCCAAGAGCCATAAAAGCAAACAGTTATATAAAAAAGCACAATTCATCAAAATGCATTATACAAAAAAAATTCATCCAGCATTACAATTACAATAATCACATTAAAAACCTACAAAGGATATATAATGTAAAGTGCAACAGTAGTAAAACAATGAGCCAGGACCGTAGATATTATCATATTAAAAATATATTACATAAACTAAATTCATATATTTACACTGGCCGATAAGACAGGGTCGCTATTGCAAAGGCAGCTTACTCCTTTGTCTGATGGCCCCAGTCAGAAAACTTGCCACCCCGAAACAAACCCTGGGTGAGGCTAGCATTTGGAGATAAAGCAAGGCCGGCCTCACTTGGACAAATTGACAATCTCTGAGTAGGGGAAGAATGAACTTCCTGCGCAAAAGGTCGTAATAAGCGCAGAAAAACATTAGGTGGAGGGTATCCTGCTCCGAGAAATTGTCACAGGGACAGGGTTTCTGTAATTCTGGTTTCCAGTAACCTTTAGGAAGTGTCAGTAACCAGGGAACCATGTTCAACCGAAATCGTGTCAAAACAAAATGGTGATGTGCTTTGTTGACATAGGATAAGTATGGTTGCATCTGCATGCCCAGGCTCAGTGCAACAAACCTTCTCACTGAGGGTTTAGCTAGTTCAGTTTCCTCCCTAAGGGCTTGCCGCCTGTCCATGAACTGCTGTTTAAGATCTCTAATGGCGGTCTTTCCCAGGGGCCTAGGTGTCAAAAACAGCTCAGTGCAACCAAGACATCTTGTCTAATCCTTTATGTATTTCAGCCATGGTTCATGCACTCATAATCAGTAGGCTGGATTATGGTAATGCCTTATTGGTAGCCGCCAACAACTCTCTCTAGGCTCAGCTGTAAGTGGTGCAGAACACGGCTGCTCGCCTGATCTGTAATTTGGCTGCGTGGTCACCATCTGCACCCATTTTGGGAAAAATTATGCTGGCTGCCTACTAGGAAAAGTACTGTTTTCAAAATCTGCTGCCTAAATCATAGGCTTTCCACACACTTCAGCTGGCCATCTTTTATTCCAAGCTCCGATATTATCAGCCTTCCAGGCAGCTTAGGTCATCTAACAAGGCCTTGCTTCATTCTCCGCATATTTGTACTGCCAGATATGATGGCAGATCTTTCTCTTTTTTAGCCTCTCTTGGAATAAACTCCTGCTTTACATCCGCTCCTTTTCTGAATTCCAGATCTTTAAAAAAAGGTTGAAAACTTGGCTGTTTTGATCTGCCTGTCTGTTCCTGGCATTGCAATTGCAGAAATACTCCTGGTGGGAGTGAGTCATTGCGCTATACCAAGTATGAAATAATAATAATAATAATAATGCAAACACCCTTATACCTATACCATGGTGCAAGGGTGACTGCATAGGTGCTTGGCAAACATTTGTGCCCCAGGGCTGTGAAAGAGGACAGGATTGCACCGTATCTCATAAATACAGTGCATTCATGCCCTTTTCTTTTGACGTAGGGCAGCACAGCAGGAAGGCTTGCAGCGCTGCCCTAAGCCAAAAACTTGTAAATGAGGCCATGAATGTCAACCTTTTAACTCATGTGAACAACTGACATGGATCACCATCAACATAAATCTTTTCAATTCCAGAGGATGTACCACCAACTCATGGCCAGCTGCATGTCCTGGACATTGATCCAGCTGAGGAGTACAGACTGCCAATCCTTGACCAAGACACCCTCCAGCAAATCCTGGACTCCATTCAAACACTATCTCCGGTCACGGTGAGGGCTGACAACATTGCAGTGTCTCAAGTTGATCCACCTGCCACCCGCCAAAAACCACCTGCTAGCTCACCCTCAGCCCATGACTCCGAGGACCCTCAAATAGTCTTTCAACATTGTGTGGTAGGAGCCCAGCTGGTAGATGAGGTGCGGGCATGGATGGAGACCATAGCAGGCACCCTAGAGGGAGTCTGTAGGTGCCTCAGTCCCAATAAGGACACTTATGAGGCTGTAAGAGACACCTACCCTCCGCTCCATGGCTTGGAACAGTCCCTGGCTGACATTGCTGGTGTCATGAGAAAGAGGCTTGAGCAAATGCCCTGCCAAAATGGCACCAGCGAAGTTGCCAACCAGCTGGGGGCAATACCCAACATCCTGAAGTCTGTGGAGCGGAAGCAGGACTCCTACATGGCAGCAATGGGTACCTATCACCACGATGTTGCTGCTGTGCTGGCAAACCAGCAGATCCTTCTCAGTGCTTTGCTACCTTACTTTTTGGTGCAGGGAAATGCTGCTGGGAACAGGGGATCCACATGCCTCCATCGGCTCCGGGACCTTCAACACAACCCTCACAGGAGGCACCACACAAATGAAAGGAGGAAGATGTGGACTGCAGCTCTTTGCAAAGAAAAACTGCCTGGTAGCATATCTCTGTGCCGCATGGCCATTTTCTCTAATGACCTGTGCTTCTGATCATGCCAGTGTACCTCTCAACAGGTATTCTCCTCCATTTGCTTACCCACCTGTTGATCTCATCCATGTGTGTACTGTCTATATGGACTTTCTTTCCTATCTGCAATTTTATCATCCTCCACACTGGAACACTCCTCTCCTCAACATGTCTCTTGACATGTATGCCCCATGGACTCTATCTGGACATCCAATGGCTCACAAACTATGTTGGGGTTGTTGCGCAAAGGACTGACACTTGCTCCTTGGTTCATGTGTAACTAAAACTACTTTACAGAATCAGCATGTTGTATTTATGGTCGTGATTGGAGTAAGTAGACTGAGGTGGATGTGCTGACTCTTAAGACACTACCTAACATTTAAAGGATAATGTGTTTCTGTGAGCCAGTGGTGAATATGCACAGTGCATGCTAAATCATTAATGTGATCCCTATCTGCCACTAAATTAGCAAGTCGAAACCCAAGGTCACATACATGGAGTGCAACAATTGTCAATCAGTCAATGGTAAGACTGAATGTTGTTTCTGTCCAAGTGTGTGATACTACCATGCGTATTAGCCAGCAACCAACGGTGATGCAACTACAAAATGGTGCTAGGGAGAGAGTGTAAGTGACTGCCATCAGTGTGGCACCAAACACATCCTAGATTAGTCACAATGGTTTGACTCTATCATCCATACAAAACATGTAGCAACACGTACACACACAGTGCGACATTAGGTTAATACCTGTTTTGGGCTTTGTGTCCATTCACAATAAGAGTGCCATTTACAGTGACCAATCACGTTTGAAGATCCCTTAAGTGACTCCATTGCTAACTTGAAATGATTGACTCCTTGGGTGCTCCATCTAGTAACACAAGCATACAAACACTGGCAGGAACTCCTACAGCATGTGCTTAACCCAACCTAAGCAGAAGTCACATCTGGCAAGCTGGAAATTAGTAAGCAGCTGTGAAAGTGTAAAACAGAATTTATTTAACACACTACTAATCTTAACATCTAAAAGCGACAACCTACTCTAATTAGACCTATCTAACCTAATCCTAAACTAACCTAATCTAACTTACCTACATTATCCTAACTTAAAACTAACCTAACCTATTGAACCTTAACTTATCCTACTCTACACATATACCACAACAGACAGGCTAAACATCAACCCTCCCACATTTGCACAGGAGACTAACATAAACTACAGCTCTACACAAACTACCTTAACGTTAAAACCTAAACAAATATATATTTTTTGTATTTTTCAAAGTTTTTGGGTTATTTTTTTAACACATACTAAACATCAACCCTCCACCTACTTAACAACCTATCCATCCATTTCTCCACCTAAAAACAGATAAATATTAATATCTATATAAACACTAAAACTACCCTAACCTACCACTATGCTAACAACTATCCTAACCTACGCTAAAAGTCTATACTATAAAAACAATTAAGAAGAAATGGGAGGGCCGGAAAGTTTAAGGGAGGCCTACATTTTATATTCAATGCGGTGCACAGTCTGCTGTAAAATCTTGACCATTTGCATGAGGGTTGCCACCTGCAATTAAAGACCTACCAACTTCAAATTATTCTCTTGCTCGCCCTTCAGGAACTCCTCCCTATTTCAGTTGGCTGCTGTAAGGTAGTGGCAACTGGCTCTGGTGACCCAACTAAGTCATTGGCATGGACAATGGACATATGCACTCACTGCAACAAATGGGGATGTGTGATTTGCCCACTGGTTATGCTATCTTTAATAATACATCTTAACTATGCCACCTCACAAATACGTATGGAGCATCTATAATAAGATGGAATCATATTTTGGTATGGAGAGCCAGCTCACAAGGTTACCCAAGTCCATTGGAGTCCAAATTTTGTCTAGATGCTGTACTACAGGTACATGTATGGAACACCAAACAATATGCTGTTTGAATAGCATGAATTTCTGACATGCCTTCAATCATTTAGACTGTACCAATGTTGGTAGGGTACAGTACAGTAATCTGCAGGCATGTGCTTGGTATGATGTGAACACAATATGAGGACACGTATATTTAAAAAATGTCGCATGTGCGCATGTCAACATTCGATGTGCTGTTGACTATTGGTAGTTTGGTCTGGGATATGTGTTACACCCCAACCACATCTGTGTCCTGCTCAAATTTGGACTGTGGCAAACATACTGCATCAGGGAATTCACAGACTATACCATGCAATGTTTGTGTCACATATTTTGGGTAACATGTTGGCAATTTCAGTCCATAGTATGGGTGAGAGACATTAGAACTACTTACCATCAATTGGATTTGGGGCAGGTGCTATAAGTAACCACACCATAGCTGCCACAGCAGTAGCACAGCATATTAAGAGGCATCCATCATGTGGGTCTGCACACATTGCTAATGATTCCACATGGCAATTTGGCACTGTCATTTGCACATGTATCTTTGTCCTACTTCTGTTGTAAATCCACATGTAAGGTGCAGCTTGTTTCCTCAGAGTGTTGATACCCCTTGCGCATGCCACTACAACCTATTTCAGCAAACACACAAACCTTACAGATCACAGAAACAATGAGGTAACAATAACCAGTAGCATTGGGATCTCAGAATGTCGCCCCCTCACCAATGGTGCATGGTTTGGTCCACCTACAAGACAAAACACATGGCACATAGCTCTGTGAATGCTGAACATCTGCACTGTGTATATATAAAGCACAGTACATTGGCGTCACAAATGCCTGGTATTGTCTATATGTTGGTCTTGTAGCATAAGGCACAGTTGGAATGGCTTTATGATGGACATATATATGCAACGTTGCAGTGAATTAAGATGATAGCAGGCACCTCAAATATGAGGTACACAGAGTGCAGACAAGGTTCAAGACCAGCCTAACTTGCAACATAGTGCAAGGGTTCCAGTCTTTGACGCCTATGGGAACACTCCAATTCGATTGGCCACACTCAGCATAGTATGACAATGCAGGGTGTGGTATCCTGCTCTTCTTCCTATGCATTTCTTCTTTGGTGTTCTGTGTCTGCTGCTCAGCCATAGTGTGAATTATGTCATAGAATGTTCCTGTGTGCCTGATTGAGTGAATGTCAGTTGGAGTCTGTGGGCTGAGCAGCTGGGATGCTGCTCCCGTTGGGGCTGCTTCTACTACCATATATCTTACAATTCCTGTAACCAATCACTCCTGCTTGAACTGAAAAATAAACTTCCATCTTGATTCATCATCAATTCTTCCTACCTGCCTTCTTACATTATAACACTGGCAACGAGCGGAAAACAGACCTACTGTGGAGAAAAAGCCACTGCTGAAACAGGGGAGGAGAAATTATTGAACCTGGAGTGTAACTGAATCCATGCAAGAGTCTAAGAATACATCAAGAGGATAATTAATAAAGTCTTATTTAAGCCTGTCAAATAAATGCACCTGGCAGCCCCACCCGTGTCTTTCTCCACCAGACAGCATTCAGGCCAGGGCAGTTGAACAGGCGTACTGCGGATTGATGGTACTGTTTTTTACATTTAAAACCTTACTGAGTTCTGAACCCATGACATGCCAGTGTTTGATCTGTGTGGGTGATTCTACAGACTGGACCTTTCACCTGTGTCTGCTGTGTCTACAAACTGTGGTGGATTCAGATTTGTTTGGACTTTCACTTTACGATCTACAATGTGCTTGTGTTTGGACATACTGAATTCTCAGTGTACTTTGAAGCACTGGAACATGTCGCTGTATTACAGCTCTTTACATTGTCGCTGTATTACAGCTCTTTACATTGTAAACAGCATTTCATGACAGTGAGGAGCATGTCAAGAATTTGGGATTTGTTATCGTGAGGTGAACATGATACTGTAATTAATTTTAAACATTCGCTGTCTTTCGAAAGCGCTTACCAGTTGGCAGCGTCTTTTGAAAAAGGGAGAGTGCTCTCCCCTCAACATTCACTTTTTGAGCCACTCTCCCACTGCTATGCAAACAACCCTGACTCACACTCGAGCTGCTTACCTTGAGCCTTGATAAGCTGCGTGGGAGTCGGAACGATCTTTGCATTCCTAATGTGAGAATGGCTTATTGAGACATTCATGTCGATAATAATGACTAATAACAAGTACGGAGACACTGCCCTTCCAATATGGTGGCCAAAATTGACGGAACATCACTGCAGCTCCTCTTTGTTTTCCATCATCAGGAATTCACCAATGAGAAGGGTGTTTTATTATTTAAATGAACTCAATGTTGCGCGCTACGTATGTACATTTAAAGCATTGAGGAAGGCTTATTGCCGAAACACGTTTGCATAAATAAATGAACCCAACCCGTTTGGAGGCATCCGCCTTAAGAGTTCAGCAGCTGCAGCTGGGGTCGGAGCTGTGATATATACATATATATATACATCACCAACTGGCGGTCGCCAGTAGGTAGTTATAGTTAGGACCTAGTCTCCATAGGAATTATTTTTTTGACTTTCCTATAACTTAGGCGTTCTTTGACCAATATTCATGAAATGTTCCCAAAAAAGTGTCAAGGTAGGTTTTGGTTGTCATGGAAAGTTTGGGGGTGATCCGTACAGTGGGGACCGAGACTTTGGAGTGCGAAATAAGGGTGCATTTGTAATGTTAATTCCTATAGGAACATTTAGCCACACCAACAGCCCGAACTACTGATCGGACTTACACCAAATTTGGCAGGGAGGTAGATGTTGGTTCAAGGAAGTGCCTTTTGTCTATTTGATGCAAATCTGTTCAGTAGTTTTTGAGAAATTTAAGCTGAAAATTATAGTGATATTGCTGGCCACAGATATTTCGCAATGGTTTTGCGATTATTCACGAATGCATGCGCCAACAGGATGCTCTGATTGGCTGGATGGAACCTGAACAGAAAGTTGCGCCCGCCATTTTATTGATCGGGAACGGTTCCTGGGGCTGAAAATTTCTGAAAAGCTAACATAAGGGGTCAGAGTAGAGGTAGTCTGACCCCATGTTTGAGAAATGGGGGTGTTAGTGACACAAGTTATGTGTCCAAAATAGATTTTTTTATTCGCGCACGATATTCGCGACCCGCAGCATGGCCCCCCGTGTACCGTCACAGGAACGTCACGACTTTTGACGTTGTCGCGAATATTGGAGGGGATATAAAAAAATATATCAGTGAATCATTAGTAGGCATTGTTAAAGAGATATTGAGATTCTGATAAATATTTTTATTGAATTATTTATATCGTGAGTTGTGATGGTTAGAATTAATTATATAGTTATAATTGTTGAATGCGGTGGTGACTATTGAATCCCTGCTTTTGTTTTCCGTTTTCATGACATGTCTGGGGGAATCGCGATGACTGACGTCATTGCGATCTCCGGAGTCACAGCGAAAACAGAAAATAGGTTTTAGAGGCGGTTTTTATAGAAACTCTTGTAGAAAAACATGACTTTAGAGAATACAGTAAGAAACCCCCAGAGTGTAAAATACTGTAGTATGTGTGGATATATGTGTTTTAGACTTAATGGAAAAGGCGCGATCGTCTCAGTTAACAACGTCATCACAATGTCCCGAAAAACCACAAAATTGGAAAATAGATCTGAAAGATGATTTTTAAAGAAACTTAGCACAAAATTATGAGTTTAAACATGTTTTGAAAGAAGTATATCAATAGTAATATGTGTAATGCAATGTTCAGAATGAATTTTTTTACATATCCTTTTTGAATGTGTTGGTGGTCATTAAATATCTGCTTTTGTTTCCATATTCGCAACGTGTCCAGGGGAATAGCGATGTCGTCGCGAAGATTGTAAAAAACTAAAGAAAACAAAAACCCTTCAGAAAAAGAATTCACAATATTTCGGGTACTAGGGTGGCTCTGACAAGAGCCGCTGTGATGGTTGTGTGTATATGGCTGCTATACATAAGACCGGATGCAGAGTTTCTGGTTACTTAGAAGCACACTCTTGCCTTCATCTGTAAAGTGCACTCCAAGATTTCTATACTCTAAGCATTTTGAAGTGAAGGAGCAATAGTAGTCAGGAGAAGGCTGGAGCTGAAGGAGGTAGTTTTCCAAAGGAAAAGCAGTTGGAGGTGTTTTTAAGATATATATGTATATATATATACATATAAATATATCTGCACCACTCCGCTCGAATCTCGATGCCTGTCGACGAACAGGAGCACGGACCACAAAATTTTGCTGGAACTTTAACTCTTTATTGACAGCTCAAACAGCACTGGCAGCCATTACGCGTTTCGACCCCACATATATATGTATGTATATTATCTACTGGCGGTCGCCAGTAGATAGTTATAGTTACAACCTATTATCCATAGGAAATCCGCGACATTCTATTTGCAATAACGTTGGCGCCGGTTGACGAATCTTCGCGAAAGCTTCCAACTTGTTGGGGCGCTCCGGTCCGCTCCTACCCTGAAAGTCTCGGGTGATACGTCAAGCGGGGGCCGAGAAAAAGGGGGGTCCCAAAACGCGTTTTCCCCATTCATTTTTCCATAGGAACCTTTAGTCGCAGCTACAGCTCGAACTGCTGAACGGAATTACCCCAAATTTGGCAAAGAGGTAGCCCTTGGTTCAGACTGGTGCCTTTTGCTAAAATGGTGTAAATCCGTTCAGTAGTTCCTGAGAAATTCACAATTAAAATCACATATATATCTATGGGCGTGTCGGATCCGCGTACCCTCCCGATCACGAGCTGCATGCTAATTGGCTGTCAACACTCCAAATCAAGAAGTGTTGGCAGCCATTTTGTCCCTCGGTAGAACCGAGGGACAGAAACAAGTGCGCAAAGCGCAAAGGGGGCAGGGTAGAAACACCCTGACCCCTAGGTCTGCTCAGGGGTCCCACAAGGACCCCTGGGCAGAAAAGATATATATTTTTTAAATCGGCGGGATGCGCTTAGGGTGCGCGTATCCCGCCGAGAAAAAAATAGAAACAAGTGCGCAAACGCACAAAGGGGGCAGGGTAGAAACACCCTAACCCCTAGGCCTGCTCAGGGGGTCCCACAAGGACCCCTGGGCAAAAAAAGCATTTTAAAAAAAATCGGCAGGATGCGCTCAGGGTGCGCAAATCCTGCCGGAAGAAATCGAAGCGCGGTCTCCGCGCTTCGATAGCTAATTGGCCTCGGGTGGCCCAAGTCCCGGGGGCATGGTGGGGGGATAATTTAATCGTGTGGGGGCCTCAAGGGCCCCCTAAGCCCCGGGGACCGCCACCCCCCAGGGCTTTTTGTGGAATGGTGCGGGAGGGCTCTGAGCTCTCCCGCAGCCCCGGGGACCACCACCTCCCCGGGGCTTTTTTTAAATTAAAAATAAAACTAGTTTCGGGGGGCTCCAGCCCCCACACGCCCCGGGACCGCCACCTCCCGGGGCACTAAACATTTTAATATGGGGGTCCGTTACGGACTCCCAGAGCCCCGGGGACCACCACCTCCCCGGGCTGTGTACTGAATGGGAGGGGGCCGCGCGGCCCCCTCCTGGAGCCCTTGATGGCCCTGGGGACCACCACCCCCAGGGCCGGCTCCTGCAGTGTCCCGGGTGCCTACCCCCGGGACACTGTAGTTTGCTATGGCAGGACGGAGCCTCGCGGCTCCCGTCCTGCCATAGCAAACTGCTTTGGATATTGGAAGAGAGAGCAGGGAAACCTGCTCTCCTTCCAATATCCAAAGCGATTGCTTTTCCACATGGGGAGCAGCATGTCAGCTGCTCCCCATGTGGAACAGCAATGCCGGCTCCCAAGGGACGTGGGGAGCCGGCGGGACTGTGGGGGATTGGGGACCCCCCACAGTCCCCAACGGAGAGGGCCAGCCCCGGGGATGGGGTCCCCGGGGCAAGTAGTGGCTCGGGAGTGGAGGCCACGCGGCCCCCTCCCAAAAAAGGAAAAAAAAATAATTTAAAAAATGGAAAGGCCGCCCCGGGGGATGGGGTCCCCGGGGCCTTAAAATGGCCAGAGGAGGGGGCCACGCTGCCCCCTCAAAATAATAAATATAGAGGCCATGCCCCGGGGGATGGGGTCCCCGGGGCCAATACAGGCCCAGGGAAGGGGGCCACGCGGCCCCTTCCCGTTTTTTTTTTTTTTTTGTAATTTAAAAAGGGGTAAGGCCCTGGGGGATGGGGTCCCCAGGGCCCAAAAAGAGAAAAAGGAAGGGGGCTACACAGCCCCCCTTCAGGGGACAAAAAAAAAAAACGATCGGGCCCGCAGGCCCCGCCCCTTCCTTCACCACTTGCAAACGCGCCCTGGCGCGTTTGCAGAGGGGGAACGAATTCCCTTGAATAATGGGGTCTCTGGGGCCAACTAGCCCACCAGGAACCTCCAATATGCGCCAGGGGCTGCGTTGCAGAGACGTGTAGAGAGGCCACACCCCTTTACACCTCTCTGCAACGCAGCTCTGTGGCGCTTTTGGAGGTATATGGTGGGCTAGTTGGACTCCGGGGACCCTCAGGATTCAAGGGACTTAATCCCCAACTTAAAACGCGCCACGGGGCGCGTTTGCACAGTGGTGAAGGGAGGGGGCGGGGCTTCAGGTGACATGTGTGCAAACAGGCCCCGTGGCGCGTTTTAAGATGGGGAATTAAATCCCTTCAATCCTGAGGGTCTCTGGGGCCAACTAGCCCAACAGGTACATCCAGAAAGCGCCACAGAGCTGCGTTGCAGAGAGGTGTAAAAAGGGGTGTGGCCCTCTACACGTCTCTGCAACGCAGCCTCCTGGCGCATATTGGAGGTTCCTGGTGGGCTAGTTGGCCCCTAGGGACCCTCAGGATTCAAGGGGACTTAATCCCTCAACTTAAAACGCGCCACGGGGCGCGTTTGCACAGATGTAACCTCAGGCCCCGCCCCTCCCTTCACCATTGTGCAAATATTCCTCTAAAATCAGCCGAAATACGAATTCCGATTTACTCACCTGTTATCAGGAGAGACCTCAGTGCTGTATCTTTCAGCCCAGTACTGGTCCTGAAAAGTAATTCTAACCATACTTACCAGTAACTTGAATTTCCTTCCATAGGCTAACATTGACTGGTTTCACTTGGAAATTCTTCTAAGTGTGGAGTTTTGGAACTTTAAAATATTCCTCTAAAATCAGCCGAAATACGAATTCCGATTTACTCACCTGTTATTAGGAGAGACCTCAGTGCTGCATCTTTCAGCCCAGTACTGGTCCTGAAAAGTAATTTTAGCCGTACTTACCGGTAACTTGAATTTCCTTCATAGGCTAACATTGACTGGTTTCACTTGGAAATTCTTCTAAGTGTGGAGTTTTGGAACTTTAAAATATTCCTCTAAGATCAGCCGAAATACGAATTCCGATTTACTCACCTGTTATAAGGAGAGACCTCAGTGCTGTATCTTTCAGCCCAGTACTGGTCCTGAAAAGTAATTTTAACCGTACTTACCAGTAACTTGAATTTCCTTCCATAGGCTAACATTGACTGGTTTCACTTGGAAATTCTTCTAAGTGTGGAGTTTTGGAACTTTAAAATATTCCTCTAAAATCAGCCGAAATACGAATTCCGATTTACTCACCTGTTATCAGGAGAGACCTCAGTGCTGCATCTTTCAGCCCAGTACTGGTCCTGAAAAGTAATTTTAACCGTACTTACCGGTAACTTGAATTTCCTTCATAGGCTAACATTGACTGGTTTCACTTGGAAATTCTTCTAAGTGTGGAGTTTTGGAACTTTAAAATATTCCTCTAAAATCAGCCGAAATACGAATTCCGATTTACTCACCTGTTATCAGGAGAGACCTCAGTGCTGCATCTTTCAGCCCAGTACTGATCCTCAAAAGTAATTTTAACCGTACTTACCAGTAACTTGAATTTCCTTCCATAGGATATCATTGCCTGCTTTTTGCTGAAAAAGTTTCTAAGTGTTGATTTTTGAAACATACAAATATTCCTCTAAAATCAGCCGAAATCCGAATTCTGATTTACTCACCTGTTATCAGGAGAGACCTCAGTGCTGCATCTTTCAGCCCAGTACTGGTCCTGAAAAGTAATTTTAACCGTACTTACCAGTAACTTGAATTTCCTTCCATAGGCTAACATTGACTGGTTTCACTTGGAAATTCTTCTAAGTGTGGAGTTTTGGAACTTTAAAATATTCCTCTAAAATCAGCCGAAATACGAATTCCGATTTACTCACCTGTTATCAGGAGAGACCTCAGTGCTGCATCTTTCAGCCCAGTACTGATCCTCAAAAGTAATTTTAACCGTACTTACCGGTAACTTGAATTTCCTTCATAGGCTAAGATTGACTGGTTTTCAGCAAAAAGTTTCAAAGTGTTGATTTTCACAAACTACAAATATTCCTTAAAAATCGCCTGTATGACTTAAACGCATTTTTCAACTGTTTACAGGAGATGCACCAGTGCTGGATCCAGGATCCAACACTGAGTAAGAAAAAGTAACGATAACAGTTTTTACCTGCTAAGTGAATTTCCTTCCATAGGATAACATTGGTGATTCTATGAGAAAAAGTTTCTAAGTGTCAACTTTTAAAATACAATAATATTCCTTAAAAATCACGACTGTAACCAAAACGCTTTTACTCAACTGTTTACAGGAGATGTACCAGGACTGAATCTAGGATCCAGTCCTGTGGTTACAAAAGTAATCCATAAAGTAACTAATTGCATTTAACTAGAAATTCACATTGAGCTGAATGTTGCATTGTGTTTGAAAATGTGTTGCCCATTGCAACAACTGTAACTACTGTACTTAAAAGTCTATTGCCTATCTGCAAAGTATTTAAACTAAAGTAATTCATTCTGAGAAAGTATTTTTTGTAATGTAATGTATAATGTAATTACAATGTAATTTAAAAAATAAAATATGTAAAAAAAATTGTTTCTAAAAATGTAGTAAATCAGTATGAAAAAATTAATATAACAATTAATACATTTAAAAATTGTCATTTACAAAACCTTTGAAATTCACTGAAAAACCGTAGGTTTCAGGCACGTTATAGTTAGAAATTAGCATTTAAAAAACCTTTGAAATTCACTGAAAAAACCATAGGTTTCAGACACGTTATAGTTACAAATTAGCATTTAAAAAACCTTTGAAATTCACTGAAAAAACCATAGGTTTCAGACACGTTATAGTTACAAATTAGCATTTAAAAAACCTTTGAAATTCACTGAAAAAACCATAGGTTTTAGGGACAGTTTTAGTTACTTGGACATTGCACTCGTACAAAACCCGTGAAATTCCCTCGTTATAGTTAGTTCAGCTAACTATAACTCGCGCCCGCAATGCACTGCTGATGACGTCACATATTACATCACTCATGACATGGTCAGTGACATCACTGATGACATCACTGATGACATCTCAAATGACATCACTGATGACATCATCCACGTGATAATCTGATGCACCTCCTCACACCCTAATATAACCTTTGATACACCCACTCTAAATTACAGACTGCCATTCGCAAAACCATAGACACTCCAACACCAATAACTACATACCCACTCACTGATTCTTAGGTCTACACACACACATCCACTCACTCACCCGTACAGTCACTCATACTTACGGTCACTCAGTACAGGACTATCATATGCACTCTTACTCCTATATAGACACTCAAACAACGCCACTCATCCATAGAGATACTCACACACCTAGTCAGTCATGCAAATAATTAAACACACTGCCATTTACTCACCTATACAGTTATACACACACCAGCTCACTTACTCATACAAATAGTAGCACATTGTTACGCTCTTATACAATCACAGATACAAGCACACACTCATCCATACAGCCACTATCACAATCACTCACTCTCGCTTATAGCTATTTATATACTCCAACACACATATATACTGCCTTTCACATATGTAGTTACTCACACATGTACCACTGGGACATACATTCACTCACTAACACACTCTTACACACACTTACCCACCCATACAGTCTATCACAGATGCACTCTTGAAACCATCCACCCAGTGAATCACCCACTCACACATCTATGCACAGAGTTGCACACACCCCTCCCACACAAACACTCAGGCACCCATACAGATACTCAGACAAGCATTCAATAACTCATATAGACACTCATTTAGCTATTCACAAACACATGCAGCCACTTACACAGCAACAGACAGACGGATACAGACATTCACCCAGTTTAGTCACTAACCCATGCATTCAGTAAGATACGTTAAATCACTCACTTATAGAGTCAGTCACGCACCTACTAAATCATCCATACAGACACTTACACACCCACTCATTCTTCAATACGTCTTTTCCTATATATATTAAAAATATTTAAACTTTACAGAAACACACAGTCACTGGATGATGTCATCAGTGATGTCATTTGAGATGTCATCAGTGATGTCATCAGTGATGTCACTGACCATGTCATGAGTGATGTAATATGTGACGTCATCAGCAGTGCATTGTGGGCGCGAGTTATAGTTAGCTGAACTAACTATAACGGGGGAATTTCACGGGTTTTGTACGAGTGCAATGTCCAAGTAACTAAAACTGTCCCTAAAACCTATGGTTTTTTCAGTGATATATATATATATATATATATACACACAAAAAAGAAGGGTGAGAGGAGGTCTGCCACTCTATCACAAGGATGATGTCATCAGTGATGTCATCAGCGATGTCACTGACCATGTCATGAATGATGTAATATGTGACGTCATCAGCAGTGCATTGCGGGGGCGCGAGTTATAGTTAGCTGAACTAACTATAACGGGGGAATTTCTCTGGTTTTGTACGAGTGAAATGTCCAACTAACTATAACCTCCCTGAAACCTATGGTTTTTTCAGTGAATTTCTAAGGTTTTAAATGCTAATTTCTAACTATAACGTCCCTGAAACCTATGGTTTTTTCAGTGAATATATATATATATATATATATATATATATATATATATATATATATATTCACTGAAAAAAACATAGGTTTCAAGGACGTTACAGTTAGAAATTAGCATTTGAAAAACCTTTAAAATTCACTGAAAAAAACAGAGGTTTCAGGGTCGTTATAGTTAGAAACTAGCATTTAAAAAACCTTAGAAATTCAGTGAAAAAACCACAGGTTTCAGGGACGTTATAGTTAGTTGGACATTTCACTCGTACAAAATCAGAGAAATTCACCCGTTATAGTTAGTTGAGCTAACTATAACTCGCGCCCCGCATTGCACTGCTGATGACGTCACATATTACATCATTCATGACATGGTCAGTGACATCACTGATGACATCTCAAATGACATCACTGATGACATCATCCAGTCACTGTGTGTTTCTGTAAAGTTTAAATATGTTTTATATATATATGCCAAGGTGTATTGAAGAATGATTGGGTGTATAAGTGTCTGAATGGATGATTTAGTAGGTGCGTGACTGACTGTATAAGTGAGTGTTTAAACGTGTCTTACTGAATGCCTGGGTTAGTGACTAAACTGTGTGAATGTCTGTATCAGTCTGTCTGTTGGTGTGTAAGCGGCTGCATGGGTTGGTGAGTACCTACATGAGTGTCTATATGGGTTATTGATTGGTAGTCTGAGTATCTGTATGGGTGCCTGAGTGTCTGTGTGAGTGGGTGGGGGGGTATGACTCTGTGCATAGATGTGTGAGTGGGTGAATCATTGGGTGTATGGTTCAAGAGTGCATCTGTGAAGGGTTGTATGGGTGGGTGAGTGTGTGTATGGGTGTGTTGGTGAGTGAATGGATATCTCAGTGGTACATGTGTGGGTAACTCCATATGTGAAAGGCAGTATGGGTGTTGGAGTATATAAATGACTGTATGTGAGAGTGAGTGATTGTGAGAGTGGCTGTATGGATGAGTGTGTGCTTGTATCAGTGATTGTATAAGAGAGTAAGTATGTTTTAGTATCTGTATGAGTAAGTGAGGTGGTGTGTGTATAACTGTATAGGTGAGTAAATGGGAGTGTGATTGATTCTTTGCATGACTGACTAGGTGTGTGAGTAACTCTATGGATGAGTGGCGGTGTGTGAGTGTCTGTATAGGTGTATGAGTGCATATGATAGTGCTGTATTGATGAGTGACTGCATGTATGAGGGTCTGTATGGGTGAATGAGTGAATGTGTGTGTAGACCTAGGAATCAGTGAGTGGGTATGTAGTAACTGGTATTGGTGTGTCTATGGTTTCGAAAATGGTAGTCCGTATTTTAGAGTGGGTGTATCAAAGGTTATATTAGGGTATGAGGAGGTGCATCAGATTATCACATGGATGATGTCATCAGTGATGTCATCAGTGATGTCATTTGAGATGTCATCAGTGATGTCACTGACCATGTCATGAATGATGTAATATGTGACGTCATCAGCAGTGCATTGCGGGCCGCGAGTTATAGTTAGCTCAACTAACTATAAAGGCTGAATTTCTCTGGTTTTGCACGAATGAAATGTCCAACTAACTATAACGTCCCTGAAACCAGTGTTTTTTTCAGTAAATTTCTAAGGTTTTTTAAATGCTAATTTCTAACTATGACGTCCCTGAAACCTATGTTTTTTTCAGTGAATTTCATAGGTTTTTTAAATGCTAATTTCTAACTATAACATCCCTGAAACCTATGGTTTTTTCAGTGAATTTCAAAGGTTTTTTAAATGCTAATTTATAACTATAACGTAGTAGTCGCGTTTGCAGAGTGGTGGAGAAAGGGGGCTGGGCCTCCGACTAGCGCTCAGGAATTCTGCTGTGTAGGACTTACAGGAGGTACCAGGAGGGCTTCTTGGCCCCCAAAGTCCCTCAGGAGTAAATTGGACTTCATCCCCCATCCCGTAGTCTGCCAGGAGGCGCGTTTGCAGAGTGGTGGAGTAAGGGGGGCATGGCCTCCGAAGACGTCTTAGCAATCCCACTCTGTGAGACTTACTGGAGGTAACAAGAGGGGTAGTTGGCCCCAAGGACATCCTTGGTGGCCAACTACCCTCGTATTACGTCCAGTAAGTCCCACACAGCAGGATTGCTAAGTTCTCATAGCAGGCCACGCCCCTTTGCCCACCACTCTGCAAATGCGCTCCCTGGTGCGCTCTTGGATGGGGATTGAAGTCCCCTTCACTTCTGGGGGTCCTTTAGGGGCCAACTAGCCTCACCTCTTATCTCCAGTAAGCCCCACACAGTGGGATTGCTGAGAGGTGGACACAGGCCACGCTCCCTTTCTCCACCACTCTGCAAACGCGCCTCCTGGCGCGTTCTAACTTGGGGGATGAAGTACCCTTCCCTCCTGAGGGTCCCTGGGGGCCAACTAGCCCTCCTGTTACCTCCAGTAAGCCCCATACAGCTGGATTGCTAAGAGTGGTCCGAGGCCACGCCCCCTTTTTACACCACTCTGCAAACGCACCTCCTGGTGCACTGCTGCTCGGGGGATGAAGTCCATTTGTGTCCCATTCCTCAGGACACAAAAGGACCTCATCGCCACACCAGCAATGCGCCAAGAGGCGCGTTTGCAAAGTGGTGTAAAAAGGGGCGTGGCCTCGGACCACCTCTCAGCAATCCCACTGTGTGGGGCTTACTGGAGGTGCCTGGTGGGCTAATTGGCCCCCAGGGACCTTCAGGAATGAAGGGGACCTAATCCCCCAACTTAGAACACGCCAGGGGGCGCGTTTGCAGAGTCATGCAGGGAGGGGGCAGGGCCTCCGGCAAGTTGCCGGTTTCTTTTATATTTTTATTTTTTATTTTATGGGAGGGGGGCAGCGTGGCCCCCCTTCCCTGGGCCACTTCTGGCCCCAGGGACCCATTCCCCGGGGCCTGGCCAGCCTTTACATCTTTGTTTAATTTTGGAGGGGGCCGCATGGCCCCCCTCCTGAGGCCAATTATGGCCCTGGGGGCCCCATCCCCAGGGGCCTGGCCAGCCTTTACATCTTTGTTTAATTTTGGAGGGGGCCGCATGGCCCCCCTCCTGAGGCCAATTATAGCCCGGGGACCCCATCCCCCGGGGCCGGCCTTCCTTTTTAAAAAAAAATGTTTTAAAATTATTTTTCCTGGGAGGGGGGCCACGTGGCCCCCTCCCCTGGGCCACTTCTGGCCCCAGGGACCCCATTCCCTGGGGCCTTGCCTCATTTTGGGGACCATGGGGGGAGCCCATGCCCCCACGGTCCCAGCCGGCTCCCCGCCTCCTGCGGGAGCCGGCTTCTTGGAAGCGAGAGCAGGTTTCCTGCTCTCGCTTCCAAGAAGCAAAGCAGCTTTTGCAATGACAGGGCGGGAGCCGCACGGCTCCTGCCCTGTCATTGCAAACGGCAATGTCTCGGGGGTGGGCACCCCGGGACATTGCAGGAGCTGGCCCTGGGGGGTGGTGGTCCTCAGGGCCATCATGGGCTCCAGGAGGGGGGCCGCGCGGCCCCCCTCCCTACATTTAACATAGCCCCCTCATTATTACCAGAAGCCCCGGGGAGTTGGTGGTCCCCGGGCACGGGCCCCCCATTAATCAAGAAAGCCCCAGGGAGGTGGTAGTCCCTGGGGCTTGGGGGGGCCCGCGAGGCCCCCCCGCCTCCATTTTAATAAAGCCCCGGGGAGGTGGCGGTCCCCGGGGCAGCGTTGGGGGGGGTTCGGACCCCCCCACGCATTTATTTTTCAAGCCCCGGGGAGGTGGCGGTCCCCGGGGCTGCGGGGGGCCGCGTGCCCCTGCATACAATTAACTAAGCCCCAGGTTGGATGCTGTCAGCATGAAAGTAAATAACATTAGGTAGTGTATTGGATGCCTTAGGAAGAAGTCTTCTTATGGGCTGTTGTTTAAAAAAAGAAATGTAATACAGCCATTGATATGCTTTTGAATCTGTGGAGTAAACCACACCTGCTGTATCTCATTTACAAGTAGCATGTTCCTTCCAGAATGTGGTGTGAACTTGTGACCAACTGATTCCACTGGGTTGTTAGGTTCACTGAGCTAAGAGTGTATTGGGGGGAAGGGTGTTAAAGAGACAGAACATTTTTTTAAACATTGAGGAGGGTTGACACAATTCAAGTAATGTTAAGCTTTAATTTCTAACTCAGGACTATGTAATAAACTGTTGTGTAGTATTTAAATTTGAAAAAAAGGAAGCTTCCTTTTTCAAATTTAAATACTACACAACATATAAATATAGGTTTGGACTCCCGTTTTTTCGCAATTACTCCGTGATGACCGCGAAAACATCGCAAACACACATAGATAGGAACCTCTTTTTGAAAGAGAGGGAAAGGGTTACAGATATTAACCATTCACAAGTAGAGATAGTGTAGTCTAAAATGAAAGACATGATTTCATTTGCTTCCTTTCTCATGATCACAGAGTGCAAAGTTGAAGAGGTTGCCATTTTATGGTTGCTTTGTATGAGAGTGGTGTACCATTCTGGTGCTTAGTTTTTACAAATCCTAACAGTGTCAAAACTATCCACAAAGAGCTAAAACAACAATATAGTCTACAAACTGAATTCACTGGTATGTGCATAACTTTTTAATTCTTTATAAAAATTACACTAGAAATGAAGATGTATATGTGAGTTTGATCAAAAAAGAGTATCACAGTGATATGAAAAAATATATCAGATGAACTGTATCTATTAGAGGGTATGTCTTTAAGAGATTAGAGGTGAATGTTTTGGAAAGTAAGAACAAAATGAATTAGTGCCTCTTCATTACATTGTGTACTTTATTGAAAATTAACAGTATAGTACTGTGGAAAGTTGCAATCAGCAACTAATACTGTTTTAAATGTCTAAACATCATGTGCAGAATACATACATGTTATTTGCATTGTGACAGTTGTAGTACTTTTCTGTAACAATATTAAACAGGATTAGTGTAGTCACAAATAAAAGCTCAGAAAATGTTGTCCGCCTGTAAATAAATTAGAAAAAAGTAAGACTTGTTAGGTATGTTTGGGAAGTGTTTGTCAATGTGGTTTTTAACTTATATGACCACTTTGCATATGCTTAGATGGTGAAATAAGGTTCTTGTGGTTGTACATAGCTATATATACGGTGGGACTTTTGAGTATACGTAACGAGGCAGAGAGGTATATATTCTTTAAAAGATGGCTTAAAAAGCGTACATCTATTAAGAAATCGCATATATATTTACATGGTGATCTAAGTTTAGTAAGGCTGATGAAAAGTTCATGTATATGGTGAGGGTGGTGTTTCTTTTTTAAACATGGTTTGTTTAAAATTGAGGAGGATTAGTAGTGCAGCATGCCTCAAGAGTTCTTGCGCTAGCTTCATTTGGAGTGTAACTTTTGTTTCAGAAATGCTGAATATATGTTGCAGAAGCAGAAGAAGTATTTGAGAAATGATGTAGGCATGCCATTGATGTAAAAATGTTGTTTTCCATTTTTATTTCCATTTTAGAAACTTACTGATGCATGTGCACGCTCAGTAATGAAGCAATGTATGCTCCCAGAGAGCCATGTATGCTATTATATATCAAGTGTGATATCTAGACTTCACTCACAGATTGATACTGACAGAAGGAGATAACCAATGAGCCAGAGATATAGTCACAACTGTTTTGTATCTAACAACAATGAAGGTACTTTCACAGTCAGTCAGGCAGTATTCAGGCAGTCATGTAATCACCCAGCCACTAGTTAGGCAGTCAGCAAATCAGTGATTCACTATCCATGGAGTTGTTCAATTACCTAGACACTACACATGTACTCTTGCAATCAGGCAGGCAGAAATTATGCAGTCATTGAACTATGCAGGTACTACTTATACACTCATCTAATCACCCAGCCACTAACCATTTACTTATGCAATTAACAAGGCTGTAATTATGCAATTTTTATAACACTTCCGTAGAACCTATGCAGTCATATAAACTCCCACTTTCATCATCCCAAATGAGAGTGTTGACAAAAATGTTAAGGCAAAAAGTTCTAAGATTCCAAAATCCTAGGTGTGGAAAATAAGTTCCTAGAAAAAATCGATCAAAAGGAAAATGTTATACAAGGTGTTGTTTTGTATTTCCATGACCTGTGATCTCAAAAAGAAGAGTTAACAGATTTCTGTCTGCAGTCAGACCCACTCTCACATGGACATCACCAAAGAACATATACAACCTCAGAAGAACAGAAGCTTAACAATACATCAATAACTACAATCCTGTTGTTTTAAAGATGTGTTAAACATGGATTTACAGTTTGTTGCAGATAGTTCAATTGCTGTTGCTCGGTACGTCACCTCTTATATAACAAAGTGAGAGAAAACCGAGATGAAGTTGATGTGGGTGGAGATTTCGGCAGAAAAGACTCGTACTAAGAAATTGTACAGTTTTAGTTTGAAAATGCTTTCTCACAGAGAGATCAGCTCTTATGAATGTTCAGACCGGTTAAGCTCAACTAGTTTGTTTTCTAAATCTAGAGGAGTTCTATGGTGAGTTTAAGGCTTGCTAATACTCATAACAGAGGACTGAAGTATTTTCCTGAAATCCAAAATCTTGTGGAATTTGGGGCACATAATACAGATATTCTGAAGACTAACATGCTGGATACGTACTATCCAAGAAGGGGTCCTCATCTGGAAAGGATGTGTCTGTATGAAATACTTTAACATTATACATACAGAAATAACGTCAGTGAAAATATAGAAGATGGAAAATTTGGTGTTGATGGGTGTGAAGGATGTTTGGTCAAACACAACAAAGTAACTTTAATCAACCATCGAAAGCTAAGTTGTCAAACTCCAGACAAAAGAGAGTTTTTCTATTTAGCCTTGTTGTTCAAGCCATGGCGAACTGAAAGTGAGCTACTTGAAGAATTTGACTGTTATGAAGACTCATTTAATGCTGTGAAAGACACCATTGAGTGTTCTGTGTTTCCTGTGTATCTTCAAATGTTGAGAGATGAGATTGAACAAGAAGAAACAATTGCTGCTGAGATAGCAAAAGAGAGCTCTCAGACCAGTCAGAGTTCAGTACCTGGAAGTCAAGGTCATTCAAAATGAAGCTGCAATAGCCATGAATGAGGTGGAGAATACAATGCAGCAAGCAAGACAGGAAACTGTTGCTCTAGAACAACTAATACTGCAATTGAATACAGATCAGAAAGAAATGTTTGATGAAGTAAAAGGTAAAATAGAACATGGATTTCTGCATGAGAAAAAAGAGTGTGCATGCTTTACATTTAACCAGTTCTATGGTACATAGGTTTTCAAGCTGGAACTGGAATAAGCTTCTTGAACAAAGTACTGACACTTTATTTGCAGAAGACAACAGATTCCAATTTGTCGTATGTAGTTACTGTACCAACAGGCTTAGCTGCACATAATATTAAAGGAGTTACCCTTCATTGATTATTAATGCTGCCTGTTGCACATGACAACAAATTAGAATACAACACATTATCTGGTGATGCTTGTCATGAGTATTAAAGAAATTAAAGCTACTAATTATTGATGAAGTCAGCATGGTGTCTAACCTAATGCTAGCTTTTATACATTTAGGAATGCAGCAAATATAAAAAAACTGACTACGGTGTGCTTTTTGGAGGAAAACACTTAATAGTCTTTGGAGACCTGCTTCAACTAACTCCTGTCAAAGGACAAACTATATTCAAGACACTACTATGTAATGAAACTAGGAATTCACTAGTAAGTATTGGAAATGTGAACATTTGGGAAAACTTTGAATACAAAGAGTTAATCAGAAATATGTGCCAAGCATCAGATATGCAATACGGAGATATACTAAAGGACATAAGAGTGGGAGTCTTCACAAAAGAAGGAACAAGAGCATTACAAACCGGTCTCATCAAAAATCTGTTTCCAACTAATGGTTCAGCTGCAGAACTAATGTATAATTTTTTTAAGAAAGAGAAATCTATTGTTAGTTTGATGGCAACACTTGAGTGTAGTAAATTCAATGAAAACTTACTGCAACTGGAAAAAGAAGAGATCAAATGATAAAATAGAACATCGAGGAGTTACAGTGCTACTAACAGAAAAACTGCAATCAAAAATTGGATAGTTTAGAAATGTTTGTGTTGAAAACTGCAGGATTAGAAAACAGTTACGTATATTTAAAAATTGGTGTGTAATTTTACATCACAATTTAAATGTTGAAGAAGGGCTAGTGAATGGCGTAATGGGTACATTTATAAAATGTATTAATTATCCCAACAGAAATGTTGTGGAATACTTAGCCATAAAATTTGATGATGTTGGTGAAATTAAGCAAATTGATAGATCCCTTGTACGTTTCCTACTTGTGAAAGATTTGTATGTCCAGCAAAAGCAGTTCCCAGTGTCTTTAGCATATGCAGTAACAATCCACAAATCACAAGGTTTAAGTGTAGATACAGCTCTTGTTAATATTGGTAGTAGTGTTTTCAAAGAAGGGATGTCATATGTAGCTTTGTCGCAAATTAGATCATTATCTGGTTTATTTCTGATTGATTTTGATGAGAAGAAAGTAAGTGCTGACGTGAGCTGTGTAAGAAGGTATAGTCAGTTAAGAGGTCAAAATGCTCCTCATTTAGGCCAGTATCCTGTGTTTGAAAAACCAATAATGTGTCTAAAGCGTAAAATATCAAAGCAGTCTAGCAGAGCTGAACAGAAAGATGAAGAAAAAGAAAAACGAGAAGGTCCTAAGAAAAAAAAACTACAACACAATGAGGAAATGGAAGGCTATCACTTTGATAATAAATCTGGAGTGAACTGTTATGCAAATGTAGTGCTAAATGGACTGTACCATTTGCCTCATTTTACAAATTCTATTAAAGAAAAAGTAGATAAAAGAATGTCTTCACAACTATGTAGTTTAATTGAAGACTTACGAAGTGACAGAACTATTATACATTCTGCTTCTGGAATAAGAAAACTTACAGATGAGTGTACTGGATCAGTAGTGTTTTCTCAAAATCTTCAGCAGAATGCTCAAAATGTTTTAATTGTAATGCTAGCACTATTAGAGGAAGGTGATGTGAAAACAATGAATTATTTGGTTTAAATTATAAATGGAACCATAACTGTGAAGATTGTGAATTCACATCCAGGCACTACCAATACACTCAGCCAATCGCCCAGACATTACCCATGCAGTAATACAATTACTCAGCCACTACCCATGCACTCATACAATCACCCAGGCACTATCGATATACTCATAGAATCACCCAGACAGCACTCTTGCACTCTAACATTCACAGATTACTTATACCCTCATTCAATCATCCATGCACCACTCATGTACTCATTCTAACATCCATACACTGCTCATGCACTCATTCATTCATTCAACCTATCTTTTTTTAACCAGAAAAGGCAGTTCTGAAAAGAACCATTTATGTGTTTGTTTTATCAAAACAGATTTTGTTTTTCTTCATTTTTTACCTTTTTGCATTTTTTCAAAAATTAAATGGCAACGAAAATAACATTATTGTGAGCACCGACTAAAAAAAAGTAGTTGAAGTGCTGCAATAAAAAAGCAAAAAACATTTGCCAATTATGGTTCTTCATATTCTGCAAAATTATATCCAGAGACTGCTCGCCGGCTGTTACAATGGTGTTACAGTCCATGCAGAAGATAGCAAAACATTTGAGTTCTGGTGACATTTCACTGCATCTTCTCTCCACTTTAGGTGGAATTTTGTCACCAGGAACAGGGCCTGGAGGTCTGGAGGCTGGTGATCCCTCTCCTTCTCTCGCTCTCTCTCTCTCTCTCTCTCTCTGTGCAATTTTAAGTTGCTTCTTGTGACATGTTTTCAAGTGGTACAACATACTTATTGCTGTGCCTCGAGATAATGTCTTCTTACATATGCTGCAGCTCACCAATATAGCTGTGGTCTTCGTTTCACCAGATGGAATAGTGAAAAATCCCAAGCTATGCTTTGTTTCTTCATTGGTGGTTCTTCATCAGAAGACTGTCCTTGTGCAGCTGGGACCTCCTGCTCTTGAACAACTTCAACCAGTTGTAGGTCTTCTTGTGGTTCTTCTGATGCTATTTTATTTTTGCAAAAAAATTGTTAAAAAGCAAAAAAACTGTACAATGTTGAAAATAAGATTTGGACAGCTCCTATGATAAACTAACCAGCACCTGGACAGTTCAAGAAGGGAGAAATGGGCCGGCTCTTTCTTTCATTAGGGAAACTGTGTAAACCAATGACATTTTTTTATTTGGTAGTCAAGCAGTAATCGTGAGTACCGGTGTTGTCATGACTTCCGGTATGGAAAGTTCTTTTTAGGAAAATGCTCTTTTTGACAAATGCACTGAGAAAATAAACTTAAAGCATTATGTTACTAAACTGGTACAGTCAAACGTTATGTAAATATGTCTATATATGTGTTTTACACTTTACCAAAAACACGCGGTATTCGCGACCACAGACGTCATTGCGACTTCTGGTATTGCCGCGAACAAGGAAAATGCATGTCAGATGCATTTTTTTTGACAAATGTATACAATGGGGAATGTTAAATCAACATCTTATCAAACAGCTTTGTGAAAAACATGCGATATTCGTGACCACCGTTGTCATCTTGTCTGTCCGGTGTCGCCACGAACAAGGAAAATGCATTTGAGATGCACTTTATTCGACAAATGTATACAACGGGGAAAGTTAAATTAATCTCTTACTAACAGCTAGACTCAAACTTTAATTAAAACATGTCTATATATGGATTTCACACTTTGTCAAAACCACTGACGTAATAACAACTGTCTGGTATCGCCACAAATAAGGAAAATGCATTTTAGATGTACTTTTTTTGACAAATGTATACAAAGGGGAAAATTAAATCAATGTCTTACTAAACAGCTAGACTCAAACTTTATGCAAAATATATCTATACATGTGTTTTACACTTTGTCACATACTCGCTGTGTGTCCTCCGCAATCGTGACATCGTCACGAAAACCAAAAATAAAGATGATTAATGTACTTTTTAAATAAATAGATGACAAATACAGCAATAAGTGGTTCACCACACATATGTAATGTTAAATATCTAATTATAGATAAAAATACAAGGACATTATAGTTATGAAATAGAATTTTTTTTTAAACTTAGAAATTGAAAAAACCAAAGGTTACAGGGATGTTATGGTTAGGAAATAGATTTTGAAAAAACATAGAAATTCACTGAAAAAAACAATGGTTACAGGGACGTTATAGTTAGGAAATAGTATTACAAAAACCTTGGAAGTTCACTGAAAAAAACAAAGTTTACAGGGACATTATAGTTAGGCTGACATTTTACTTGTACAAAACCAGAGAAATTCAGCAGTTATAATTAGCTGAGCTAACTGTAACTCGCGCTCCCGCAATGCACTGCTTATGACCTCAAATATTACATCACTCATGTCATGGTCAGTGACGTCACTGATGGCATCACTGCTGACATCTCAAATGACATTCCTGATGACGTCACTGATGACATCATCCAGTGACTGTGAGTGTTTTTTAAAAAGTTTGAGTCTTAAATATATATATACCAAGGTGTATTGGTGAATCAGTGGGTGTATGATTGCCTGATTGGATGATTCAGTGGGTGTGTGACTAACTGTATAGGTGACGGATTAGATGTCTCAATGAATGTATGGGTGAGTGACTGGTTGTGTGAATGTCTGTGTCTATCAGTTGGTGTCTAAGTGGTTGTATGGGTGTGTGAGTGGGTACATGAGTTTCGGTATGGGTGAGTGATTTGTTGTCTGAATACCTCTATGGGTGTCTGAATGTCTGTGTGGGTAAGTGATGGGGTGTATGACTGCCTGTAAAGATGATTGAGTGTATGAGTCAGTTGCTCTATAGGTTAGTGAGTGTGTATGTGAAGGACTGCATGGGTGAGTGAGTGTGTATATGACTGTGTCGGAGAGTGAATGCTTGTGTCAGTGGTATATGGGTGAGTAACTGCATATGTGAAAGGCATATAACGTCCCTGTAACCTTTGGTTTTTTCTGTGAATATATAAATAGATAGATAGATAGATAGATAGATAGATAGATAGATAGATAGATAGACAGATAGATGGATAGATATATTTTTAAATCTTCTTAATGGTTTCTCACTTGTGCTCTGTGACTTGTTGCACTGGAATGTATGTGATGGTTTTTATTATTTACACTTGGGTGATGGATTGGGGGCAATCGATGCATATCATGGCGTATTGTTAATTCGTTGTTCTAATAAGTGTCTTGTGTTTTTTTTGTCAGTACTTGCAGGCTTCACTCCTTCTCAACACTGAGTCCTGAGCATGGTCTTGTGGACCTTGTGTGCCATTTAAGACCGAAACGTCGACAATCTGTCCTCTATAACATCATTAATGAAACCACATGGTGCTTTCAGTCCTTCATTTAATGTTGAAATGTGATGATTTGTATGTCATGCACTGAGGTGTCTTGGACCTATGTGGTTAGGAGGATTTTTGCACTTCCTTGGATCCCCAAACCTAATGAATGCGAATATAGGGATCAGAAGGCAGTGTCAGTGTTTTTTGTTGATGTGCTTCTGTATACAAACCTTATTTCTACTGAAATTATGTGCAATGTATATGATATTCTGATGATTCAATCCTCAGACTTATGGTCAACATAAGATTAAGTTGAGTATAAACAATTCTTCCAGGAACATATTTCATTTGTAGATCTTAAGAGTCACATTTAGTGGTAGAGCTTTTCCTCCTAATCTTGCTCTCCTGATTCGGGGGACCTTCAGCAAATGTTTAGTACTAGAGCGTAGGGATCTTGGGGGATGATAGAGAGTGAACTTTTCTGACAAATAGCTAGGGCCAAGATTAAACAATGCCTTGTGGATAGTACAACAGACTTTAAATTTTATCCGTTGACGTATGGGTAACCAGTGAAGTTTTAAAAGAAGAGGGCGGGAGGCTGATCTGGGAGGCATGTTCAGAACTAGTCGTGCTGTCGTATTCTGAACCACCTGAAGTTTACTAATAGAAGTTTCATTGGCAGAGAGCAGCAGACCATTACATTAGTCTAGGCGACTCAATATGAGTGCCTGAGTCAGAGTCCTTCGAGCAGAGTCTGGGAGCAAAGGAAAAACTTGTCGAAGTAGGCCCAAAGTATGGAAACATGTGCCTACGGTCTGGCCAATATGTTCCTTGAATGTAAGGGCATGGTCTAAACGGACTCCTAAGTTCTTAACAAAGGTTTTAGGAATGGGAGGCTTCCCAAGATTAATAGGCCACCAATTTGGTGACCATAATAAGGAGCCTCTCCAAAAAGTAATAGCTCAGTTTTCCCAACATTACATTGGAGAAAGTTGTTTTTCATCCATTGTGAAATGGCACTCATACCCAAAGAAAAGGTCTCTTGGACAGTGGGAGTGAGTTCATCGAAAGGAAAAAGTAACTGCGTATCGTCGGCATATGATATTGGAATAAACCCATATTTTCTTAGGACACTGGCCAAGGGAGCCACATAGATGTTGAATAAAGTAGGACTCAAACAAGAGCCCTGTGGGACTCCCTTGGACAGTTCCATGGGCGCCGAACGATATGGGCCTAGGTTAACCGTCTGAGATCTACCAGATAGAAAGCTTGACATCCACTGAAAGGCGGAGTCTCTTAGTCCCATTTCTCTCAGCCTTCTGAGCAATATTTGATGGGAAACCGTGTCGAACGCGGCGGATAGGTCTAATAGCACCAGAATCATAGAATGGCCCTTGTCTAGAGTCATTCTAATGTTGTCCATGACTACTAGCAGGGCTGATTCGGTGCTATATTTGGGCCTAAAGCCTGACTGAGAGGAGTCTAGGCAGCCCGAAAGTTCGACATGGTTTGAGAGATGTTTGTTGACGTGTCTCTCTATTAGTTTACTCAGAAATGGTAAGAGCGAAATGGGACGAAGATTGGTCAGATCAGTCAGAGGGGCCTTAGTGTTTTTGCGAATCGGCATTATCTGCGCGACTTTTCCATTCCGGTTGGAACGAAACCTTCCTTTATTGACAAATTAAGAAGGTGTTTAATCAATGGAGATAATTGAGGGATTAAGGTACTGGCTACTCTCGCAGGAATCAAATCGCAGGGCGAGCCAGACTTCACTTGATGCATTAGGGCCTCTACATCTGCTGTGGTTAGTGGGGAAAATTCTCAAGCAGCATGGGAGGTAATTCTGATGTTTCTGTGGGCATAAGCATCTGGTGTGGGCTTCCTAAAGAAACAATTTTTTCATAAATTAATTCTATTTTTGGTGAAAAATGTGAAGCAATATCATTGCATAATGTTTGTGAAGGTGCTTCAACATTCTCACAAGCCTTAGGTTTTACAAATGACTGAAGAATGTTGTATAGAACTTTTGGAGCATTACCAGCCAATGTAAGTTGAGTGGAAATGTAGTTTTTTCGTGCAATCTTAATGCTACTATGGTAGCTTGACAGAGAGGTTAGAAACTGAATTTTGTCACTTTCCTTGTGGGTGATACGCCATTTCCTCTCATATTTCCTACACAGTTTTTTTTTTATATGTAACTGGGGGGAAAACCAGGCGGCTTGAGGACGTTTAGAGTGGGTGGAAAGACGTTTCAGGGGTGCAAGGTGATCAATGGTCCGGGTTAATGCCAGATTATAGTTGGTTAAGGCCTCTACTAAATTGTCTGAAGATGTATTTCGTGGTACTTCCAGAGAGGCTTGAAAATTCTCTGGAGAGACCTTTTGCCATTGCCTACGAATCGTAAAATTATCCGAATGTTGGCCCCTATGTTCTTCTTTATGGCTCTTAATGAAAAATTCAATTAAAGCATGGTCGGTCCATGTTAATTGTAATGGTGACTCACACCATACATTGGGGGAATTAGACAAAACAATGTCTAACGTATGAACAGCCGTTTGGGTGGGACCTTCATTCTGTTTATATAGACCTAGGAGTGCAAGGTCATTCAGGAAGGCTAATGACTCCGCATTGGTGGGACATTCGCTATGAATGTTAAAATCGCCTAGTAAAAGAAAATTATTGCTAGCAAGTACATGAGGAGCTATTAATTCAATAAGTAAAAGTGGAAAATCTGCTAAGGGACCTGGTGGGCGATAGACTAAGGCCCCCTTCCAACTGACTTGGGATAACAGATCAATTCGAAAAATGAGGACCTCCATCTTTATACTACAATACTCATCTAAAACAGAAACCTTAATGTTATCTTTATGAGCAATAGCAATTCCTCCCCCTATCTTAGTTGGTCTGTCCATCCTAATAAGCTTATAGCCTTCTGGTATAGCAAGAGCGACAGAGGGTGTGGAATGGGGCTTTAGCCAGGTTTCAGTTAAAAACCCAAGCTCAGGTTGTATAGAAGAAAGTAGGTCCCAAATTTCAATAGAGTGTCTGGGCAAAGAGCGGACATTACATAACATGTTTTTCCATGTCCTCTGGCTTTCATTTATGTAATGCATACCACGTGAAAAGGGGGCCGGCTTTGTGCAGAGAGGAGCCTTATTCAATAGAGAATAATCTGGTATTACACAAGTCAACCCTACTTCGTCAGCATTACTCTGATACTGACATTGTCTGCACGCAAAAGGACCCTCAACAAATGGCAGGAAATCATGTTGACAGTGAAATATCTTATTGATTCTGAGATCAAGCAGCTCTTGTCTGGTATAGTGTTTGGACTTACTTGTAGTGCCCAGGTCTAAGGTGACTTGACCAAGAGTACTGACTTCTGGCGCTATCTTGGCGCGGACGGGCGCAGACGGGCTTGCCTTTGGCGCGCCCGCTGCGCACGTCCTCTGCGCGTCGCTTGTGACATCCGGTTTAAATAGAGGTGGTTGGAGCACTAGAGCGCCAACCTCCTCGGATCGGAAGAGAGTTAAAATGAGAAAAATTCAAAGTTAAAAAGAACCTCCCTCCACATCAAACGAGCAGCGCTCGCGGTGGACCGGGGAGTCGAAATGCAGGTCAGAGGGGATGAGCAACAATAATATTTTAAGAAGGCAATTCAATTTAAGCAACACAGAAACTTAACAGAGATGTTTAAAATAGAGCATAAAATTCAACAGTTTCCGTTTTCAAGTGATCGCATGTCCGCTGCGCGTCGCTTGTGACATCCGGTTTAAATAGAGGTGATTGGAGCACTGGAGCGCCAACCTCGCGGTGGACCGGGGAGTCGAAATGCAGGTCAGAGGGGATGAGCAACAATAATATTTTAAGAAGGCAATTCAATTTAAGCAACACAGAAACTTAACAGAGATGTTTAAAATAGAGCATAAAATTCAACAGTTGCCGTTTTCAAGTGATCGCACGTCGCACGTCTCCATCGGGTCCTGCGGTTGTAGGCCTCTGTCCTAGGGGGCATTAGTATGTACACATGCATCTTGTAGTATGGCACACACCTGTATTATTTTGCAGACAACTGGGGGGAGTAGAGCAATCTACCCCCTGAAATGTCCAAGAGTGGAACCAGGCCTTGAGCAGTCCGAAGATTCACTCAACAATATTCTGTATCTTGCTGAGTACCTGGTTGTAGGCCTTTTCCAGCTCAGTATGGAGGTGTGCATATAGGGTCATGACCCACGACTGAATCCCATATCCCTGTTCAGCTGAAACTGTCAATACTTTGGCTAACTGTTACTGGTACATGGCAGGTCATGTGTGTTATGTGTAGTTACATTGTCATACAGATTTCTAACATTGCTTTCCCAATATGTGTTAGTCATACAGTTGTTCATAGGTTGACACATTTCTCTTCCATTACTCTGTGTTATAGCAAATGCTAAGCATTGGCTGATACATTGTACACTTCTACATCCAGACTGTTATGTTAATTATTTTTCAAAAAGACAGCCAGCGGTGGTGTTTCTGGACGGCACCGGTCAAATATCCCAATCTTCTAGTTCCCTTATGTCCACTCCTGGAGGTCTGACTGCCCACAAACTACTCAATCTTGGTAAAAGCTTTCACAATATTAGGAGGGCAACCTAATGTCCTTGTTCACATTGAACTTTCCAATTCAAATTGCATGTATCTGTAATCACTCTTTTGTTTTCAATTACTTTCCATGTTTCGTTTTTCAATTAATTTCCAGAAGTTGGTGTCTTTTTCCATAAAGTTCTTTTTATTAAGTATCCAATTCCATCAAACTTGATCATGTTGATCCTGTATTTTATTTGATGATTTTGGAGATGCTCCTGACCACTCCATGTTATGTGCTCCCACTATATGTGTGAAGTGGCCAATTGTGGATCTAATATTTGGGTAGTTGGTCCTCCCTAGGTAGGTAATGACATACGAGACATGCCTTACACTGACACATACATATGTCCATGGTAAACCACAGATGTTGGTGGTGGGACACTTGTCATGCCAGATGAATCATGGGAGTGGCATGTAGACACCCCCACAACCCTCATGGAACCCCCCCCCCTCCTGCACACAGTGATGCTGCAACATTTGGCCCAGCAATGCATTGCTCTTTACCCTTCTACCATTAAATGGCAGCCATAGTGGCTCTGCATGTCTTGACATTGGTAACTTATGGGTTTGCATGGCACATGAACCATGATGCATGGTGCATGTATGAGCCACACCCCTCATACTTATGTTCCTAGCTGCACCAACAGACACAGTGATGGGTATTATGCCATCCTTTTCTAACTGTTAGTGGGTGTGTTAAGTATGTGAGTTTTGCTTACCTACAAGTAGGCCAATCCCATATTGTCCATTCTGGAAGAGGTAATTTATGATGGAATGCCTGAACATGTAAGCGTCATGCACATTCCCAGGGTATTTGGCCAGCACGTTAGTGAACAGGCCCGATGGTCCACAATGGCCTGAACATTTATGGAGTGGGGTTGCTTCCAGTTCCTGTAGTGATGGAATGTGACTGCAGAGGCAACCAGTTGCACATATGTGCAGTCCATGGCACCCAGCACATGTGGGAACCCAGTGATGGCATAAAACCCTTGTTTTGTCTCCAGCTGCAGTTCATGGGTGTTGGGGAAGTATCAGTGGCGGGGTGTCAGACAGATGATGGCATCCAGGATGGTGTGAAGGAATGAGGAGAAAGATGGCTGGGAGATTCCGGCCACTCTGGCGGCTGATACATGGAAGGACCCCAATGCTAGCATGCGTAGTACTGCCCATGAGCTTTACCAGTGGAGGGATGTTGGTAGACCTGTCAGCTGTTGGCTGGAGCCGTGGCACAATCAGGTGTAGCTTCTCTACAATGGACTGCCTCCTCAGCCGGTAATAGGTGAGTACCTCATCATCCCTGAGCCCTATTAGAGTAGTCCGCTGGCGATAAACGCGCTCCTCTCTCCTGCATTGCCTTTGTGGTGGTGACGGGGGTGGGTGGTTGAGGTGGTCTGGATGGTAGCGGGCAACTCCAAGCTGCAAAATGAGCACCTCCATGTTGTAGTTGTGGTTGCAACACTGTCCTGTCCAGCTTCTCATTATGCAGCAATGTTCATTCATCATTTTCTATGCGTGGGTTTCACAGGCGCAGGATTTTTTATGTTATCGGACTTCTGCGCCACTCTAGCCACCACTGATCACTTTGGTAAAATCTCGTAAATATCCAAACATCAGTTTTATGGTGGAAATTATTACAGAACGAATCCCCTTGCATATTTTAAAACTTAGGTGACGCAGGCAGTTCCGAAGCAGTTTTCTTTTGACACAGGGCTCCAAAAAGTGACGGATTCTCCAAGTTACATCACCTTGTAAATATGGAGTAGTGACAGCGCCACCAATGTGTCCAAAAATTTGACATATTGGCGGCGTAAGCTCCTTTTAAATGAGCCCCAAAGTATGATATTCAAGGACTTTCGGTGGAAGTTCTGATGAAGGTGTGCTAATTGTTTGAGAAATGTCTCATTTTGTGATGAACATCTCTGGAGTGCAGTTGCTGAGAGAGCATGTGAAAGATTTCTCTAACCTTAAGAAATGGGTTAGTGTTCTAAATTTAACAAATACGTTGCTGTTTCTGATTTGCCACTGCAGCCCTATTTATGATCATACCATGCTGAATTTGCAGAATCTATGAATAGAGTGTGTGATTTGTTTATACAAACTCATGGGCTTTAGTATCTGGGGGAGATTCATTTCATACTTGTCTCTAGGGATGCTGTTGTTGGGAGCTTTTTCAATTTTTTGTCCATTTAACATTTTTCTCTGTTCCACATTTACTAAATTTCTGAAATAAATCAATTTTTACCTTATTTTTGATCTAAAACTTGAGCATCCTCATTTAATCTGTTTAACTCTGCTGAAATATATATTTCTCATGAGAAGCCTAGTTTCTATATGAGATTCTAGAGCCAAATTAATTGAGTGAAAAATTTGGGTGTTTGAAATATTGGGGTTCAGGTGATTATTGGGGTTCAGCTCCCACATAGGTTTGATAGCATACGATCATTTGAGGTAAAGCACTTCCTCTTTAAGGGGTCCCCTGTCTAAGATTTTATAGCTGTGAATCATTTTTAACTGTTTGGAAGAATGTTGGACCTGACCCTTTTTGCAGGGTTATTCCCAAATCTTTTGCCTCCTTCCTCCTATTTTTTTTACCCTATTTTTGTTGGCTTTAGGACTCTGGGCACTTTACCACTGCTAATCAGTGCTAAAGTGTATGTGCTCTCTCCTCTAAACATGGTATGATTGATTTACACCTGTTTGGCATATTCAAGTTACTTGTAAGTCCCTTGTAGAGTGGTATACAATATACCCAGGGCCTGTCTGATTAAATGGTACAAGTGGGCCTGCAGCACTGATTATACTACCCACAGACATAGCCTTTCAAAGCTGTTGCAGGCCTGCCACTGCAGGGCTTACATTCAGTTTACTGCCACATTGACTTGGCATTTAAAACTTTCTAGCCAAGCCTCAAACTACCCTTTCACTACATATAGGTCACCCCTATGGTAGACCATAGGTAGCCCTAAGGCCAGGGTGCTGTCCAAGTAAAAGGTAGGTCTTGTGCCTTCATTGTGTGGCATGTCCTGGTAGTGACAAACAGCCTATTTTGTTTCTCATTACTGTGAGGCCTACTTCTCTCATAGGTCAAGCATTGGGAATTCCCTTATATACTTTTAAGTGGTAATTCCTGATCAGAAAAGAGTAGCATTGCCATGTTTGGTAAGTTTGGAATAGTGGTGATAAATCCTGGTTACTGGTGTAGGTGGATTTTATATTGCTATTTTAGAAATGTCACTTCTAGAAAGTGGGTATTTCTCTGTGCTTATGACTCTTTGTGCTTTGCAGCTTGACGCCAATCGACGTCTGCCAGGGTGACGGCTACACTTGGTGCATATTTTCCAGACTGACATAACCCAAGAAGGGCTGGGTGTGACAGGGATATATCTACATTCATCTGCATACTGATGGTCTTCCTGGGCTGGGAGAGAGAGAGGGTGTTCACACTTTACATTTGTATAGGTGGTGTCCTGCCCTCATAGAAAGACTGATTTACCCCCTACTAAATGTCTGGAGCCATGGCTGGGCTGAAATGGATTTTTGCTCACTTCTAAAGGTTACCTTTGAAGTCCCTGCTAAAACAAAGACATTTTGAGTATAAATACAGGGGCTCTGAACCCATGATTTTAAACACTGCGTGGACTTGTAACCAGATGCTGCTGGCTTTACAGACTGCATATTGCCAGAGGACTGCTGTGCTGCCAGGAGGAAACCCCATAGGGACTACTTGCTTTGTTTTGCTCACCTGCTTGCCTGCTTGGCTTCTTGGGAAACTCCCACTCTGCTAAAGGAAACTAGTGTGCAGACCTGCTCCCTGCCTACCTGCCCTTCATGCCCCCACTGTTCTCCAGTGGCTTGTGGGCTTGCCCCACCCCTTTGTTTGTTTGGAAACCCAGCGACCAACAGGATTCCTTGATTGTAACATTACTACCATTTCAGTGAGGAGCTGTGAGCAACTGCTCCCCCTAGCCGGCACATTTTGAGTGCTATTTTATTTACTCCTCTGTGTAAAGGCGACTGGAGTGGCAGCTAGCACTGCCGGGAATTGAGTATGGTGCCTAAAAGTGCTTGTATTCCTCTTTTCTTCAAGCCTCCATTGACTTGTGCCTGGAGCTGACGTTTTGACGAAAGAAGCCCCTCACCAGCTTGGCCCCTCCCTCCTAGTAGGGGGAAATGCAACTACTAGCACCAAAGTCTCACACGCCGAGTGAGAGCATCAGCTGTATGACCCTGTACCCTGCGGTCACAATACCAAAATAAAAACCCTGGCGAGACCCCATCCACCGCGAAAGACGCGGAGAGCAGGGCTCGTACCAGAGGGCTGGGTGAGGATCTCTCCCGTTTCTGGCTTCTGATCTGGTCACCCCTTGGCCAAGACAGAGCGGGTCTCCAGGGACGCGAGGACTGCTCTCGTTACCTCAGGAGAACTGAGGGTGAGCTGGGCCCTGGGGGAGCTTGGAGCCTACTTCGCAGACGGCCCAGGCTGGTCTACAAGGAAAGGCTGCCTTGTGTGTGTTCGGCAGCTGCACAGCACGTTCGCTGGCAGCTGCATTTGCCTACTCTGCATGCAGGGGACCAAGCGAGGTCCCCCCGTTAAATTCAACAGCATGTGTGCCTCCCCCATTTCTCTGAAGGACTGACTTTGGGGGCATCTTTTCTCTCCAGTGTAGTCTTTGGGGTGAGCCCTCAATGGAGGCCCCGGCTTCACTGATTTAGGAAATTACCATAACACGGGTTATAGGCACACAGGTGCTTCTGGGCCCTACTCTTGGGTGCCTAATTACTGTAAAAAGTGTAATAGGAGCTCATTTACGCTGTGCCCTGTGGTTTCCTGATGATTCATGTGTTTTCTTACTAAATAACATTACAGTACTGACACTCGTGATAATTCATGTGCTTTTTCATAATCTCCTGCATTCCATGCCCTAAGTATTCACTGATATTATAATGTAGTCTGTTTTGATTCTTGCATTATCAGGATAATGAGTACTATCTCAGGATTTGAATATTATGCACAGTATTTATGGTTCATGTTGTTTTGGTCTTGTTTTATGCATAATATACTTCGTATATTTTTATATAATCCTGTGTGGAGTCTTTTTTTTGGTGTGTTCATTGTGTTTCTGTGTGAATGTGTATGCAAATGTTTTACATACTCCCTCTGATGATAAGCCTGACTTCTCTGTTCCAAGCTACCAGAGGGTGAGCACAGGTTATCTTTGGTGTGCAACTTACTTGCCCTGGCTAGAGTGATGGTTTCTGCCTGGTGATGGTACCATAGCCATTCAGAAACCCCATTTCTAGCAAGGAGAAAGAAGTTTTGAGGAGATTTGTCAACTCTCCTTGTGCCGATCCTCCTGGGGGGGACAACCTATGTTATTGTGCAGTCCTGAATGCACTTGGAGTGTAAGTATGAGAAGGGGGAAACTGAATTTGTGAACGAGTGCTGAGATGAATTTTGAAGATGGAGATCTGTTTCTGTGTTAAATTGATTGGGTGTGTGATGATGATCTTGGGTTCAATCTGTGTGTTTTTTTAATTGTCTTTATTATCATTTAATATGAAGAACAGCATGTAGGTGGGGGCCTCAGGTAGTCAACAAAGAGTGGGGAAGGGAAGGGTGAGAGACTGGGGGAAAAGGGGGGGAGAAAGGGCAGGTCATTTCAACAAAGACATCACAGTATCCCAAGGTTTCAAATAATTAACAAGCATTTGCAATGCAAATTGGTCTCGCATTTGTGAGAGTTAGAGGTATTGGCTTTGCAAACTTACCCCCACAGACAGCAAGTATGTGGTCCAACCCACTTGTCTCTCTGCACTGCAGATCAGTCTTCCCGCTCATCACCCAAAACTCCCCAAAGTGATCTTTAGGAAGCGCCCTGCACTCAGGTGTCAAGTATGTTTACAAGTGTTGTTGCCCCTTCTCAAAAAGCATATTCCTACTGCCACCTATCCCCCACTCCCAAGCCTGTCCTCGTTGGGGTATAGTAGTGCATGTTCCCCTGGCCCCCTGCCCCTAGTCACATAGAAGGTTCTGCATCATTTAATCCTTGTTTGGTGTTCTGCAAACTCTTTGCATGCCCTCTGCAAACACCAAGCTCCCTAAGGACATCTCAGGGAATGGGCAGCCTGCAGAAGGACAGCATAGATAGGCATATCACACCTGACCCCAGCCTCACTAGATACTGCCTGGCCCTCACTATGCCCAGTTATGCTCTGCTATTGAAGGTGCCCTGGTCCAACTGCAGCGCTCAATCAAATCTGCCTGAAGGGCCAGAAACTCTGTAACTGTGGGTCTCCCTATCAGCTAGGACTGCTAAAGCTAGGGACATTAGCGAGTATGGAGACCCACAGCTACACTCACCAAGTGGAACATAGAGGTTTAAAAAGCAGGCCCGTCGCCCCCAGCATTTGTTAATTCTACCCCACTACACCAGTAGTGCCTCTGCCCCAGCTATCTCACCAGTGGCCCACCACATTTTTCGGCATATCGATTCTGAGTAATAGCACTTTAATGTAACTTTTAGCTAAATATATTGATATGTGGTAATCCTACACAGTGTTATTACAGTATGGTCACTATCGTCACAATGTGCTACCTGCCATTGCTGTTGCAGCCTCAGCGAAGAGGTCATGTATTGACTGAACATGGGGTCTGTAGTCCCCTTCCTGAGAACGTGTGATGCTAAATGGTGCGAGAATAGTAAAACATGAGCGCTTCATGGGCAGGACGAGGAGAACATTGGTGAAAAATGTCAGGAACACCCACAGCAAGGCGATGGCACAGAAGGGCAGCCTGTGGGCCACCTGAGAAGCAGGTGACTCATGAAGCTGGTATGGTTGGGCGATCTAAGATATTTGCGTGGGACGCAGTGTCACACACAAGCGTGCAAATGTGAGCCACATGATGAGCATGTACTGGTGCACAGCTGGAACAGGGCAGTAGGTGAGTGCAAACTGGTGAGCGATGTATGTCAATCACACTTTTGGGCAGGGCAAGGAACTAGCACTGTGAGCAGTGCAAGATTACGGCAGGCAGTATTTGAAGCCAGTGGGCGGTAAGAAATACTGGAACCAGCGAGCAGTTCAAGAAGCGGACCCTTGTGGGCACTTTGAGATGCTGTAAGTGGCACCAGATGGCAGTATGAGAGGCTGACAACGGTAGGCAGTGTGAGATGCTGTCAATTACACCAGTGGACAGTATAAAAACTGGCACTGGTGGGCACTTGGAGATGCTGGCACTGGCACCGGCACCAGCGGGCAGTGTGTTGAGCTGGCACTGGTAGAATGAGATGCTGTCAATGGCATCAGTGGGCAGTTTGAGAAGCGGCATTGGGTACCGGTGTGAAATACTGCCATCAGAGGGCAGTTTTTGAACCTTTTACTGCTTGGTGAAAATATTAAAAATAATGCATTGTGGGTGCAGGAAGCTGACACGGTCAAGCTACCATGCATCTTCCCAGGCGATCTGAACTTGCCATAACACTTATCACACCACAGACAATGTCAGGTCTCTCAGCTAGTCTCCCATTCACCCACTGGTTTCCCCACTTTCTCCTGCTGTGACCACTTGCAAGTCTCACCACTCCCGACTTCATCCGTATTGTTCTTCCCAGCGCCCTCTTATACCCCTTACTCCAGGTCCCTTCCCTCACACTCATTCCTTGTACCTTCACGTTCACAGCCGGCAGCTCCATGGCTCATCTGTTGCTTTCACTGAACTCCAAATTTCACGTGACAGTGAAGAGTGGGGCCGTCATGGCAGCAGTGCTAGCAAGTGCTCAAGTAAGCGAAACAACAGAACCCAATACTTTCTCTGCGGAGGAAGCAGGTCATCAGCCCACTCGTCCCCATGAGCAGCTTGGTCCCTAATGATCTCTCTACCTAGAGTTAAACTTCGCTCGCAGTGCAGCTTGAAAGCACAGCGAGGGGTCGCCATTTTATCTTCAACACGGAAGTCTCGGTTGGGGGAGCGTGGCCCAGAGCCACCACTCATCAGTCATATTCGCTGGTCTACAGTGAGCTTGCCTCGTAGTACAATGATCGGGGACTGCTCAAAAAGTGCTGGGTTGCAGAGAGTGATCTGGTGGTCCATACACGCTTGCAAAAGTGGTTTACAAGTTGCATGTAACGCGACCTTGCGGGCACTGCCAGTGAAACGCAGTTGGAATGTAAAAAACAAACAAACTCCTGAACATAAAGTAAGCGCCGTGTGCCAGCAAGGGAAGGAATAAAAGGAAAAGCAGTGCACATAAACAAAACATATGGCCCATAGTGAAAGGATCCATGTAGCAGGGGCAGTAGCAAGGGTGGGAACAAAACAGTCACAAGGCAGGAAAAATGTACACTTTTCGCGAACTAAAACTATGGAATTTGTAAAGGCAGACCAAGCAACCAATGAAAATGGTGGGCATGTGGTGGGCATGTTCAATCTCCACTGAGGGAATACAGCATGCCTCGCAGAGCAGCACATGCGTGCTGCCTCTAGGCTCGACCTAAAAATGAATCCAACACTTTTACTGAGTCTGTATATTAGAGGCAAAGCTTAGAAAAGTTCAGGCCCCTCCAAGTTGTAGAGTTATGTGGCACTCCATCCATAAATCACCACCGCAGGAGGAGGATCAGCCGCCTCTTCATAGTACAGTAATACCTATATAGATGCTGCCACTGCAGGGTCAAGATGGTGGGCTTTGGCAGGCAAGTCCCAATTTGCCAATGATACAGGGGTGGGGTCTTGTAGTCATAAATACATCAACAGTGGTTCCCAAATATCCTTGGGGTGAGATGTCAGTGGCATTAGTTCCCAGTAATTGGTCAGTTGCCCCTAACAGTAGGTTGCGTCTCGCAGCCAGGATGCAGCTTTGGGTGAGGGTTTCCTCCACCAGTGCATAGCAACTTCACGCTTAGCGAGAAGCAACAGCATAGATGTAAGGCGTCGGTTCTCAGTAGGAATGGCTTTGACATAGTTCAGAAAGGTTATCAATGGGGTCTGTGGTATAGAGTGACCAGTGATCCGTTGTAGGATATGATGCACTGCTCGCCAGTAATCTGCCACTCTTTGGCAGTCCCAGGCGAGATGCAGAAAAGAAGCCTGTAGTGCCAAACACTTAACGCAGCACACCTCGGCTCCCAGTCCCATGCGCTGCAGCTGTGCTGGTGTACGGTACAACTAGTGGAGGAATTTGAAATGGATGAGTCTCAACCCATAGTTAGGTGAGAAGGCTGCAGTCGGCTCGCAGCAGTATGTCCACTGATCATCTATTAGGGGTGAATCAGTATCTAGGGCCCATTTAGCACGGGCCAACAGGGAACTGATTGGTGCCTTGTCTTGCATGATAGCGTATAGGCAGGTGACTGGTTTGCGAGGGGAAGCGTTCATCAGCATGTGTTCAAGGGCGTGCAACATAGGCGGAGAGTCAGGGAAAGTGCCATGCAGTGTTCAGCATGTGGCGGGCATCTGGTGATAAAGCAAGATGTCTAGTACAGTGGGACATGGGAGTTCATTCAGGACGAACAGAGGGAGGAATTGGCCATCAGGGTAAAGGTTGGCCAGGTTTCCCCTTGTGTGCTCATGCTCTAGCACTGTCATCCAGCAGGGCTGGCAGCAGTGGGTTATGCGCTAAGGACATGGACGGGGTGTAGATGCAGTGCAGTTGAGCTCAACATCGCAAGCCATCCCTTGCCCACCGAATGCACTCCACTTTATCAATCTTGGTATGTGGAGGCTTGTAAGCTTGATAGAGTGCAGTGGGCAACAGCAATGGGGATGCTGTGTCCGCCTCCACTGCCACAAATGGCTGGAAGCGTGTGAGATATAGCCAAAAGTGTAGGTATTGAGCCTAAGAGCAGAGCGCGTACAATGTCATGTCTGATGCATGTTGGCCACCCTGTCGCAGCAATGAGTGTATTTCCTATGCAATTTTTGGCTGCTTTTCAGCCTATGTCAGCAATATCAGGTTTGAGAGCAGGCACCGAAGAAATTGTATAGCAAGCAGCATGGGGATGTTAAGGAAAAGGTACAGGAATTTGGGTAGTACAATCATTTTGGTCATTGCCAATCGCGCTGCCAGGGACAAAGCGAGTCAATCCCACATTGGGATTCTTTCCTCTAGCCAGGACATCACCTTACTGTAGCTAGCATGCCACAGCTCATCTATGTCACGGCTGAGCCAGATTCTGAGGTATAGTACTGGTCCTTATGCCCATTCCAGAGTTAAACTGTAGCATGTTTGCAGTATGGTAAAATATGATGGATTTATCCCAATTTCTATGAATGCCTGATTGGCCGCTGAATCTAATAACATCCCGTATGATTGGGTCAAGGTTCTCTTGAGGGTCTCGGATATAAAGTGCAACATCCTCTGTGTACATGGAGATTACATGGAGATTGAGATCCTGTGTGCTGTAAAGTTAAACCCCTGGAGATCATGATGCTGTCGCAGCCGGGCCACAAGTGTCTCCATCGCAATTGCAAAAAGGACCGGGGAAAGAGGGCAACCCTGCCCGGTGCCACAGGTGATTGGGAACAGGTCCGATATCATCCAGTTTCAGCGTAGTCTGGCCATTGTGAAAGTATATAATAACTTGATAAGGCATACAAACTGCGGACTCGGACCAAAACGATGGTGGAGGAAGAACCATAAAGGCCATTCTAATGAATCGAATACCTTTGTGGTGTCTAGTAGAGGAGCGATCGCAGCAAGACAGGGTTCTATGCTGTGTATAAAAGCGAACAATGTGCAAAGACTGTGCTGTGGATCGACCGGGCACAAACCCCGATTGGTCTGGGCATACTATGTCTGGCAAAAGAGCGAGGAGGCAGTTGGCAGTGTGCCTGGCAAGTATTTTATTGTCTACATTTATCCGTGACAGAGGCGTATAGGAATTGCACCAGTTTCTGGCTTGTCAGGTTTGAGTATCGCAACAATGACTGCCTCTCGGAGCGATGGTGGTAATTCAGCTGATTCCAGAGAAGCCTCAAACATAGTGAGTAGATGAAGGATCAGTAGGGTGGCATATTCCTTACAAAAGGAAGTCATGAGCCCATCCAGGCCAGGCGTCTTATCACTAGGGAGGCTCCGTATGACCTGGAGTACTTCATCCTCAGAGAAGGGGAAATCTAAGTAAAGGCAATGGGCATGGTCAAGCCACAGTAATTGTATAGTGTCCAGGTAAGCCATGAGTTCCTCGCTGTTTGGTACTGTCATGGCCTAATAGAGTCGAGAGTAAAAGGATGTCATCGTGTTTAGTAAATTGGTGGTAGCAGAATGCCATTCCATTCTATCATCAAGGAGTTCTACTACATAGTCTGAGGCCCGCGGCCTGTGAGCATGTTAGCGACTGTTCTACTCTGGCGAATGCAATCGTTGTAGTGACTTGCTGTCGCCTCACGGAAAAAGTAGTTTAATTCTTGCCCTGCCTCTTCATTTTTGTCAGTGAGTTTTTTACGAATAGTTGACATGATGGCGGGATACTTGGAGGCTTGGTATTCTAGTTCAAGTGCTTGAAGTTGGCACTCCAGCTTGGCAAGGCGTGTTCTAATTGCCTTGAGGACACCGATTTGCTTCACAATGCACACACCTCGGATCACGACCTTAAAGGCCTCCCATAGGTCCAAAGGGGAAGAGATGGAACCTTCGTTAATGGCAAAGTAGCCTACAATGGTGGAAGGGATCGCAGTGCAAAAGACAGGGTCACGAAGTTCAGGTGTGTGGTCCGATAATGTACAGGGTAGATGGGAAATGGTAGTGATCCAGGTATGAACATCGCAAGTGGTTAACCAATAATCTATGAACTACTATGTGCAATGAGCATGTACCCTTCCTATTGCACCCATGCATGCACCTTCAAACATCTGTAAGGCAGTTATCACTAAGTAAGGTGCGCAGCTGTGAGGCCGCATGGGGAGCACCAGATCTATCCAAAGTCTACATTAAAATCAACATCACAGCGTCTAGCCCCAATTTGTCTATTTGTCGCCAAACGTATGCAAAGAATTCCGGGCAGTCAATGTTTGGGCCATAGATGGAGTCCAGTATAACTGGGTGACGATGTAGGGTACCAGCCAGGAGGCCTTGAGTCAGGTGCCAAGGGAGGCCCCTACGTATGAGTATGGCAGTCCCTTGCACATAGTTAGAGTAGAGGGATACATGCATTTCTGCACACCAGACCAACTTGAGGCAGGAGGATGTCGATGGAGTGAAATGGAGTTCTTGAAGGAAACAAATGTCAATGCGGTGTCTGGTAAGGTAGGCATGTACAAGTCTGGCCTTTCGCTGGTTATTCAGCCCATGTACGTTCCAAGTCAGGCACCTAGTAGTTGTTGTCATAGCGTTTGTGATGCAGTATTGTGTGACGTGGTGTCTGTCCTAAATGCACCTGGATATAAAGCGTGAGGAGGTGTAGCAGAAATCCTGCCATAGGGCATGGTGGGAAGGAAGGAAGGCTGGAATACAGTGTGTGATCAGCTGGGGAGGCAGGAAAAGAGCAGAGTTGGAAGGGGACATGTCTAAGAAAAAGAAAAACAACATACAATAACAAATAGAAAAACAACCCACCCTCACCCACACCAAACCCCGAACATGGTTGAGATCCTTTAGCCCACCCCCACCCCGAATCTTTCCCATAGAAGAACAGTGTATGTGGGAGTCATCCCTGGAGGATGTATAAAGCCAAGCAAACTCCCCTGTCAAGAATTGACTGGGTGGTCAAAAGGGCGCAAGTCACCCAGATTGGTGTCCAAAGGCTCTTGTTGCTTTATAGTGAAAACTATTGTCATGGCAGCTGGTGAAGACTGCCTGGGCAGGTTAATATATGCGACTCACAGTATAACCAAACCTTGCCCCCTCGGGAGGAGAGATGAATTTATTGCAACAGTGAGTCACAGGGTCTACATAATTATTAATTTTCATCTAGGCAGGCCCCCTTCTGGCCTTGTGGGGACCTTCGGGGAGACTTTGCTCCAGCAGTGATACTTTTGGCAAATTTAAGAGCAGCCTTTGTGTCTGTGAAATGGTATGATTTTCCCTTGAGTGGAATGTGTCGTTTGGTGGGATAGAGGAGAGCAAATTTAATATCTGCTTTTGCAGGAGTCTTTTGGCAGGCAAAAATTCCCTCTAAGCAGCCTGAAATGTGATAGTGAAGTTGGTATAAAAGGAGAGTGCATTGCCTTGATATTGTATTGCGCCACACTCCCGGGCTTGGTGAAGAACTGCATCTTGGTATTTGTAGTTGAGTAGTCGTGCGACTATGGGTCGAGCAGGAGCACCTGGTGGCGGTCGAAGCGAGAGGGAGCAATGGGTTCGTTCCACAATAAAAACCAGGGATAAGTACTCCCCGAAGAGCTCATGCAACATAGATTCAATATAGTCTTCCATCTTGGGGTTCAATCAGTTGGTTGATTACTGTTTTGATGGTGTATTATTTATACTTGTAAACCCTTTTGATGTGTTTTGTCATTTAAATAGAATTGAGTTGGTTATAAGATTAGTCAAAAATCTAAGATTTCGAGATATTGATTATTTGTCTTCATTGTAGTGTGTAGAGCAGGGCACAGCTTACTCATCAGTAGGAATTCTGAATTAACAAATTTTCCTTTCCAGATTTGAGAGTCTAACTTCAGTTGAAGTTCGATAACTCGAAGGTGGTCAGAAATTGCCTAGTGAGAGTTTTATAAAATTGAGGTTCTCCATCTTATAGCTTGAATTCAAAACGTATGGTTTATTAATGAATGACCTTAACTAAGGAACTGGCTTTTATTTCCTTTAAAGGCTAAAACAGACAAAGGTTTATTGGTTTAATATGATTTCATGTGGTTCTGCAACTGTTTCCCGGTTCACAAAGACAGTGTGTGATTGGTTGCTCATCCAGGGAGCCACGCTGTGATTGGTGTGACATCACCACTAGTTGTGCTCTGATAGGTTGTCTGCCAGCATATTTGCACTGTGATGGGTTAGCCTTTGACAGAATAAACCTGCTATTGGTGGTTGTTCACTAAGTTCTTTGTTTACGTTAATTTGACTTTGATTTATTTGATCGATTTGAGCTTGTTAAGCATAAAACATGGGTGGAGTATTTACAAAACCTAAAAGAGGCGATACCTATCGAGGGACAGAAGTTGCCGAGTGAGGGCAGCATATGAAATGATGGAAGAAGTCAGGTGTATGGACACCTGAATTGAATAAATATACAAAGCATGATGAGGCTTCACAGTTTCCAATGGAGGGTACCTTTAACGTTAAAAAATTAGATTTCTTGAGACAAACGATGTATGAATTGGAACTGATGCCGAGAAATACACAGTATGAGGCACTCTATAAATGGGACCATATGAAACAGAGAAAGAGAGGGACAAGAAAGATAGAACTATAAAGAAGTTATTCAGGACTTGGTTGGAAGGCAAATTAGATCGACAAGAAAAATGTGGAGGGGAGAAATGATGGAATGTGGGAAAAACTTTCAAGCTATAGTTACGGGAACAGAGCAAGACAAAACCAAAGATAAAGGAGAGAATGAGGAATCATATGATGATGACAAATTCATAATAAACTGTTGATTTCAAGACCTCATCCATATACTGATATATTGTATTAGCAAGGATGGTGGGGGAGAGATTGAAGCAATGGAAGCTCTGATAAGAGTTTTACAGAGTGCTCCATCAGAACTTTCACTCACAATGACAATGTCTAGTATAAGTGGGATTAGGGCACAAGAGGACCAGGCACAAATTATACCTAAAAAAAACAGCACCTAAAGAAATTTGTATTGGAATTCTGAAGACAGAATTTGGAGAGATATTCTTGGGAAATGTGGATTTAAATACATTATTTACCTACAATGCTGATGAAATGAGATATTTGATCAAAGAAGCAGCCAGATGTGCGTATTAAGCTCATGAAAATTTGGAAGAATTGGCTGGTGAATTAGCGGTCGATATTAGTGAAATAAAAAAATGTAAAACTAAATTACAAGATAGATTTAACACATGATGAAATTAAAGAGATGGGTCTCATTACTTTGAGGGACCATATTAAAGATTTGATTGAGAAAACACGAGATTGGGAAGATTTCAAGGAATAATGAGATAAATGGGAAAAAGGGACAGTGGAAAAAGGAAGGGCATTGAGGAAAAGGGGCAGGACATGCAGCAACGGATTATGAAGCAGGAACAAGTCTTGTAGCTGAGTTTCCTTTAAAGGAGGTACATGGATGGAATATGGTGAATGTCCCTTAGACATGGGCAGACCTGTATGCTTTTCCACATCATTTTCCAAAATTGGGAGAATATCCAGCAGTGTGGTATGATGAAATTCATAAGTTAACGGACCTTTCTCCAATGCTATGGTGTGATTGAAATATGTTAATTGAAATTGTTGTTCCTGGAGATTTGTGCTTGGAGTGTAAGGTGGCAGCTAAACGGTGTCCTAACAATGCATCATCTGCGGATGTAGCTGAGAAATACAAGGCAGTGGCTGAGCATTTGAAAAATTACTTCTGGAGAGGGATATAAATTATAAGAATGACACAGGAGCCTAAAGACTCTGGTGCTTAACAAATACAGCAGAGTTGAAAATCCCAAGAAAGATGCTGTCAGGGGTTTAATGTCTGCTTTTGTGAATTGACTGAGATCAGAAATAAGTAATAATATTCAACATATTCAACAGAGTGAGTTGTGATGGGCGACAAATGGCATTGATGAGATTTTAAAATTGGTAAAGAATAGTAGTGATTTTTTTGAAAAGACACAAAAGAAATTCAAGGAAAAACTGATAATTGCTCAAATGAAACAATTTGAAAGGGGATCGATGAATCAAATGGGTTCAAATATGAATTTTGTGCAAAATGGTGTGAATGGGATATATCCACTAATGCAAGGGAGTAGAGTAAAAAGAATGAATGGAAATGTCAAGTTGTTGAACACGAACGCAGCTTACCATACTGTGGGTGGATGTGGGTGGATCGGACACTGAAAGAGGGACTATGACAGAATCCTTAAAGGGTTCAAGACTATTCCTAGAAAATTCAAATGGTGCAGGGAAATAAATATGATGTTGAATATGCAGAATTGCGGACAGAATATGCAGTCAGAAAACATTTTGAATGCTAAAGCCAATAGCCCGAGTAATGCAACAAAACTTGAGAAATAAAATGTCATATCCTGCAGACCATTAGCAGAATGCTATGATTCTTACTGAAGATACGGCAGGAAACAGTTCACAATGACGCAGCCTGAGGGTTGAGTAGGATTGCAATTCTGGAGGTAGACCAAAGTGGCTCATATATTGATGGAAATGTCAATAGCCATCCCGTTTCATTCCTGACTGATACGGGGGATCCCTGTTCTATATTTCCTTCTATGGAAGTCCCAAACCTACCCTTCTCAGGAACAGAAGTCTAAATTCTAGGGATCAATAATAGACAAATTATTAAGCAGGTTAAAGCACATGTTCCTGTTAAAACAGGACAAAGGAAAATAGCCGTCAGTTTATATTGTGTGATTCAAGCCCAGTGAACTGTCTTGGAAGAAATATTCCTTGCAAGATGAATTGCTTTATTTATTGTACATCGAATAGTGTTGCAGTAGAAATGCAAGATGAGTATTCCATTTTTAAATTAAGCTCATATGACACCAAAGTAGAATGTACCCAGTTTGACAAGAGAAGACCTACCTCCAAATTTAAAACATTCGGTGAGAGAATAGGTATGAGATTTCACTGAGAAATTGGGTTGATCAAAACAGCAGAACCAGTGAAGATTAAGTTGAAATCAGGTGTGATTTTTCCCAGAACTACACAATACAGACTAACTAAAGATGCTGAAGAGGGAATGAAACCAGTAATTGAGAAAATGATTGAGCAAGGAATCCTTAGAGAAGTGCTTGGTAGTCCGTGCAAGTCTCCAGTGATGGGAATTAAAAAGCCAAATAGCAAATGGAGGTATGTTCAAGGGATGCAAAAAATAAATAAAATTGTGGTTCTTCGTTGTCCAATGGTACCACATCCAGCAGTAATATTAGTATATTGACTTGCGCCAAGAATCCTTTTGAATACTGTTGCATGAGGATTCTCATTTATTTTTCATATTCCAATTTTTGACTAAAGTTCTTGTGTGGTACAGTATCCCACAAGAGTATACAGAGAGTCCATCAATTTTCTCACAGATGCTAAAGAAGGATTTGGAAAGTTTAAAATTGTCATGTAACTGAACTCCAGTCCAGTATATAGACGATCTCCAGATAGCACCCAAGACAAAAGAGGATTGTAAACTTGATACCAGTTAATTGTTGAATCATTTGGCTGAAAAGGTACATAAAGCCTCACCAGCCAAGAGTCAGTATTGTGAATAGGAGGTTATTTAGGGGGAGGAGCCTAGTTGCGAAGCACGATGATCCGCTCCCGCTAGTGCTCTCCCGGGCCGCCTGGCACTCCAGTTCGCATGTCAGCTGGCCCTGGGCACGTCCTACTAAGGACAGGCACTGGAATGTTGTGGTGGATGCTGAGGCTCCTGCTGGGGCTCTAATTATCAATCTGATGACAGCGAGTGGTCTCTATCCCACGACTCTGTTACTCTGGCCTGCTATGGCCTGTGGAGCCGCAGATCTCACGTGTGCAGCACGCTGCCTCAGGGGATTGAGAGGTGGGATGATAGGCCCAGCGACAAAGGGGCGCAGCAGTGTGGACAGCATTGCATTTTCCTGACACCCCCCCTGCTTGGAACATACTTTTGTCCTCCAGGGCCTAGGGGCTCTGATCTATAGGCTGTAACCTCACCCCTGTTGGCCCCCACTGTGACTTCTTCAACATATCCCAGGGGCCATAGAAGCTGTGTTAGGGGATACAATTATCTATTGGCCATATATATGGGCCAATTGCCTTTCAGTGTTTTGATTGTTTGTGAGTATTGGGTGGGCACGGGACTGGGTGATAAGGTTGCCTGTTTAAAGTTTTGGTAGCTTGTTATCACCTCAGTGCCTCTTTGTGGAGCTAGACACCTAGGCCACTTTGCACTGCTGCCTTACTTGCGGTCCTCCATCACCAGTTTTGTCCCTTGTCCTAACTTCAAGGTTGCTATCCCCCCACTTGCTACGAGTGGCTCTCAATGGATGCCCCTTAGTTTAAAGGGCCCTCACCCTTATTTCTCTGTATGTTTGCTGCTAGCTCCTGTACACCTGCACATGTCTGGTCCACCGTGCCTGCACCCCACAGTCCTGGTGCAGAGGCCCATGTGTGTCCGCATCTTACTCCCTTAGTGTGAATGGCCATACTCACTACATCAAGTGCAAGAAAAAACTCACATATGTTGCATCACTGTTCTCCGGCGTTGCCCTTTTGCAGGAGATGCACTTAAAACCCTTTTATTTGTACACACTTAGGAGGGACTGGATGTGGAGAGGTGTGAGTAGTTGCCCTCTACCCCATACAAATGGGGTGACTGATCTGGATGGGGCTGCATCTTCTCCTAAGAAGTGCAGGGTCACCACCACTTTCCACATGTCCTTTACTTTTACCTTTTTGAAAACCTAGACGGACCCCTTAGGACAATATGTTTTTATGAAGTTTAGGACCATAGGCTGGACCTTGACTGTAAGATCAGTGTATGCTCCCAACCATGATCGCAGTTCTTCTCCTCCCTGTTGAGATTCCTGACAGAGGGCCTTATTTAGATCTTGGTGCTAATGATCCCGCCATCACTTTTTCAACGAACTCCCCGTACGCCTAGTAGGCAGTCCACCCGCTCTATTTCGATGCTGGCGGTACAACGGGTGAAAGACCGTTGAAGTGCTGCTGACTCCACCAGGTTATGAATTATTTGCATCTTAACCCTGGAGATATTTCCACAAATTATTATATAAGTAAGAGCTGGGAAAGATTTTTACTGTTCAGCTTTCGGGCTGGCACAGTGAAATATTCCCTTTGCTTCCCTCTTGGACATCAGCGTAAGCTCAATTCCAGGGTATGTCCTTGTAGCAATTTGAATAAACAAACCATGATCCATTTTTAACGTTTCTGCAAATATTATAAAATGTTCACTAAAAAGTTTCTTGTACCCTTTCCAAGACTTGTGCGTAACCTCATTTCTTCAAGCAGCAGTTAATGACTAACGACGTGACTGTGGCGGTAAAACCTCCACACCTGATTTGGCAGTTTGAGACTGACATAGGGCAGAAACGCACCTTTTCTCACCTTCGCACTTACTTTTCCGCCATGGACCCGATCTTCCAAGTTCTGCCTCTGCTGCTTGATGATGAACAAAATCAACACCATCGTAGCCGTAATCAATGGTAAGCTCCACTTTTATTACCTGTTACCTTTTAACATGTCTGTTAACATTTGCACTGGACTTGTGCATATTAAATCTCTCTTACAAGCAATAGCATACCAATGTGCAATGGATGTGTGTGTGTGAATGTTGACGTTTAAGAAATTCAAAGAAACACACCTGTATGATTACATTGTATTTTGAAATTTTGTGAAAGCTGCCTTAACACCTTCGCCGCGATCGGAATTCCGCCCAGGTGCTGGACATTCCGATCGTGTCATGCGCACACGCCGACCGCGCAGCATGACGAGCTGAGCTCGTCATGAGCAACGAAGGGGTTAAAAAAAATGGACACTTGCACAAAATAAAATATCAGTCAAAAAATTAAAAAGTCACCATAAAGGTGTGTTTAAATAAATTTCGAAGAAAATTGTCAAATTAAAAACATTTGCATTACACATCACTGGGATAATCCCAGTGTAACATGATGTAGAAATTGCACTAGACAAGGTGTAACCTTTACCTTGTTAATTACCTGTAAAATCAATGTCAGTCCCACATTTTAATCATTCAATGTATTCATCCATGTAACAGTTCCCCTTGGCTAGTGCAAGTCCTGTATTGTCTCCAAATTCAATAGTCACATTATGTTTTAAGGAGTAATGCATATATGTTTATTAAGGTGAAATAAACACACCTGTAGTAACACTTCAAAAAATAATGTCAAACATCTATTTGTTGGTGCAAGTGTCCATTATCATGAAGAATGGCTGCACCTAAATACAAATGACCATCACATACTATTTTACCCAGCAATGCATTTATCAAAGTAAACATAAA